>CM060957.1:53596127-54203627 GCA_030765055.1 Mantis religiosa
TAGGAGTTCTCTGTACCTAATTCTTGAACTCCGCGTACCAAAATATGAAAGATTAGACACAAATTGTGTTCTATAGCGGAATACCAATTTTTGGAACATAAATTGTTTCTCGCTAGCCATGTGAAGGGCAGACTCAGAATAAAAAGGTCACTGTCATAGCCGGGATTTGAAACATGGATTTTCATATCTCTTACCATCTGAGCTGCCATGGTGACATGCAGCTTTGACACGAATTTGCATAAATGACTCACCTTTTCTCCGGTAAACCACAAAGAGCTCTCAAATTATATAAGACAACCATCCCAAAGGCAACTTTCAATGTAAGTATTTTGAGTCCATGGTTTGATATTTTAACCGACGGTTGTTTGATCCGACGTTTCCTTTTCAATTTGATCATTTTATCTATAGTGACCAAGCTATATATCTACATTAACCTTGCGGTTTTGAAGAGGTGTAGGAAAAGCTCATGAATATATCTATAACAAAAGTTATCTTTATAGTTAAAGCAGTTTGCCACTCCTAATTCAAAATGTCATCCCTTGTAGATTCAGCATAAGAATAGGCAATTGAGCAAGGAGGGCACAGCAATTTCATCAGATACAAGTGCCTTTGCTAAAATTCGTTTTAGAGAAAGGAAAAGGACAAGCGTTGCACTTCATTAAATAAAAATCCCTACATGTTTGCGAAGTATATATTCCGTATGAAGAAGAGCAACGGTTCACACAAAAATCATATTGAATCAGCAATGCAATCCTCATCTCTCATCGGAATCGTCTGACTGACAAGGTTTCCTCAACTCTCGGCGAGATAATATCTTGAAGCTTCGACCGAAAAGTTTCCGTTCAAAATTACTTTTCCAATTATTTCATTTGTTGTAGCGTTAGTTCTACCGCATGTTGTGTCATATGTAGTACGAGTTGGCATTAAACACCATTAAACTAATTTATCCTCGTTATTAGTGCAGTTCATTTACTCTTTTACTTTCTTCACACTTTGGTAATCATTCCATACATTTTTCCATTAGGTAACGCCATTTAATGCACATTTTCCCGCAGGTTATACAGCTATTTAAAAGCAGATATAAAAACTATTAAAGTGCAATGTTTAACAAATTTGCTTTGCTTAAAATTTGGATTAGTTTTAAGAAATATTAAGTAATATTAACTTCTAAATATTCAATTCTACAAAAAGATAGACGCATAATATATTTTAGCGTTGAAACAGTTATTTTATGTTTAGCTTTGTTTAAAATTGATTTTTTATTGTATTGGGTAGAATTCGAAGTTTAGAATAACAAGTGAAAGTGCAAAAGTAAAGAGGAAAGGAAAATTAAATATCAATTGAGGTATTTGGGAATAACAAAATTAACTTAAATTCAGAAGAAATGTTATTTTTAATGTTATACAGTCCGTTCTCCTTTGGAACATATCGAAGGTGTTAACTCGCATTCGTTGGGTTTTAATCATAAGATCACGCCAACTCATACCTCCAGATTCTGGGCGAGTTGGGGCATCATCTTGGATGGAGAAAAATCCCCACCTCTACTGCCGGGAATTGAACTCAGGACCCCTAACATGGCAGGCAGGTGCTCTACCGACTGAGATACGGGGCCAGCCTATCAAAATATTACTGAATGTAATAATAAACATAATTGTAATTGGTTATGACGTGGACTAATGATAAAATGTTGACTTCCATAGCAACGAAAGAGCTGTAACACTCTAGACTGGATAAAGTTGCGTTCTTCTGCAGTTAGCCTTCAAATAGTATGGACTTGTGTATCTATAAGTTTGCAGAAAGAGTTGTGCACAAAGTATTGCCAAAGCATCTCACATAGTTTCTTTTAAATCCACGGAAGTTCGACGATAACAAAGGAGTTCATTTTTTCACTGATTTAAAGAATGTGTTTAAATGTTTTATCGTAATAATCACATTAAAGTTGCCGTTTGAGAAGAAAAGAATATTATATTTATTTTATCTGCACACGCTCTATCATTATTTCTCAACTGCGACTGTGCCCTGAAGGAGAGTCTAATACGGATAGACGAGCAGCCGAGCTTCAAGAATACCATCACCACTGCCTCCGAAACAATTCCCTTACAGCGTGTTCTATACTTTTCAGGATGTTATACTTACTAGTGCATGTGGGTGTTACACTTAAGTTAATATAAAAGAAACACTTCACCAATTTTATAAAACCAAAGTTACACCTCCATTTTTAATTAAAGTTGTTTGACACATGTCTGAAAAGAAATAAAAAACAGTGGAGGCTTATTTTTATTTTGGGGGACAGTGTTCTCAGAAAATCTTTATTTCCCATCTTCAAATGCGTTACTAATTATCCGACTTCAAGTTGAATGCCTACCTCTATCCGTCTCCTTTAATATACGGCCAGAGCTCTCACTGAAAGAGACAGTTCTGTAGCCTGGATATAGCTTTGGAATATATAAAACTATGCAATATTTAAAATGATGTTTAAATTCATCACAACAAGGTTATAAGATCTTTCAGACAGCGATTTTCGCCGGATAATACCTGTATCGTTCTACTAGGACACTAAAATCGGTTAGGTGCCGCTCTTTCCGGGCTAAAATCCGCCTACCACAGCAGGAAACCTTCTAATCTTATGGGTTAGGGTTTCTAGCCACAAACTGTAGCACTTGGAAATTTTTGATTACATTCTGGTTCAGTCTGGTTCGGCTCTTAAAACACACTTGCACACTATTTCTTTTGCAGCGAATGGGAAGGGAGAATGTTGCTTGCTGCTTTGGCTCTCTTGTAATAGGGTATATGGAGGTACATATTATATGCTGTTAGGGGAGTCATGGTTCATGCTTGTTGTTACAAAGGAAGTTAGGTTTTTCATCTGCTCTAAGTCTAATTAAATTGATGGTTGAATCTGTTCATGTTACTTCTGGGTTAATAATTATGCTTCATCTCAGTTTATAACATATTGGTAAACGTTCAGAGAAAATTCTAGATGTTTCTCTTTTAAAGAAATCCAGTTGTTTGCATCAAATACTCGTGAGAAACTTTCAACATACATTTTTCCTCTGAAATAGTCTACAAAGCTAAGTAGACGGAAGAAAAGTTTATACATTGTTAGCCTATATTTAAGGACCACAAGTCTAAGTGTATTAAAAAAAACACACATAACCACATCTTAAACAGTGTAGCAGTATTAAATGTGATAGTATTGTTCACCTGGCTTCAGCAAAAGAATGGAGTGAATTTTAATTATATGTTGTGAAGTAAGTGTGCGAACCAAATTTACAACAAACACATCTCATAAAAACAGCTTTAAAATTACTATTTTAAACATTAACAACCATATCTACCGAAGAGAACGAGTATATTTCATGCTTTGCACATTAAATGTATTTTAGTTCAGTAAACCATATTACGGTAACAGGAGTATTGTTGTTCAAAACCCCAGGCTATTGCGGTTTTACATTGAATGTGATCTCTAAAATGAAGTTACACTGCCTTAGAGATTTCTGGACTTCTCTGCACACAGAAGCTTTGAAACCTATTTGCATTTAGAGAGCGCAACGATACTGTTGAAAAGAAAATTGGCCAAGGTTTGTTTTGTTGTTATGTCAGGTATTATCCACGATTTCTTATACATACCGTACGTTATAAGAGGATATTTATACTGATTTCATTCTAAATGAGCAATATGTACGAAAATTTAATTCAGAGATCATTTATTTATATGTAATATCACACTATTCAGTTTTGGCTTTTTGCTAATTTTTGTTTTCTTCATTCTGACTTACTTTTCTGAGAGGTGTTAATATGATTGTATTCCTTGACTTACTTTTGATTAAGGTGCTGCATTAGCCAAGCCTATGCAATTTAAAACAGCAAAATTAATCATGTTCTCTGATTTCTGAATGTGTGTCTTGAAATTTGATAATTAAAATGTATTCGTCTATAAGTGGTATGAGGTAGAAGTAGGGTTTAAAAAAATTATTTCTTATCAAATGGTATATAGGGTTACGTGCACAAAAATGTAATATACGTAATGCCTAGTTAACACATATTCAGGTACCCTTTGAAAGTTCTTATTAATTTATTAAGCCATTATTTTAAACATGTTTATTTATGAAATTTTCAAAATCTACATATGTGAACTGCCACAGAGATATGAAGTGTGAATTAAAGAAAACTCTTAAATATCAAAATTCTTAAACTGAAAATAAATCCAGGTCCCCTACATCAAGATGGTGTTATAAACTATATATTTTAGTTGAAAGTTAAACATAGTAAAGCACAATTTTGAAAATTATAGATTATAATACACTCAGTTTTGGCTTTAGGTGGCACTTGGGTAAAATAACGAAATATAAAAATATTAAGTTTAAAGTATACATCATTACAAACATGAGTGGCAGAGCTTTATTCAATGATACTTCTGAAAAGCGTTTTTGATCTTCCTTTGTTAGGGTAGTGCTATAATTGGATTCAAATGTTTCTGTTCTTTATATAGCAAATTTGGGATTGGAACTTGCAAAGCTGCATTTGTTAATCCTGCATTTTACTTCATTTTTATTGGCAGTACGTACACGATTATAGAATGATTTCCATTGTCATCCAGTTGCCCAAAGTCATTGTTACTTATTTCTTCATTATTTTTCCTCCAACGATCATTATCTGCTGTATTTCGCATCTTTGAGACGACCTCTTTTTCTTGTTTCTGAGGTAGTCATTCAAATATTTGTCTTGGGATTGTTGTTTCTTCCATTCTTGTAGGTGTCCGTAGTGTTTCCATTACTTGGATATCACCTTGTATTTTGCTTAAGGTTTTGAGGTCCTTTAACCCGTTAGTTCGTTTAGGAGGATGAATGAAATGGGTGAAATGGTGTTCAAATGAGCCCAGGATCCATAGAGCTTAGGGTTACGTGACGAAATGGGTGAAATGATGCTCCAATGAGGCCAGGATCCATAGAGCTTAGGGTTAACTGGAAATTCGTACTTCAGGATACGAGAAAATCCTGAAATAAAGTTATCTAAATACAGCTTTCTGACCGAGATTCGAACTAGGGACCTCTTGAAAGTGCGGCATGCGCTAAGCCCACACCACAGAGGTGGGCAATGACCTAGCATTGTATCAATACACTCATTTTGTTGAATTCTTTCGTTCTTTTTCCTATCTTAGACAATTCTATTCTAATGCCATAAAATGCCCCTTTCTTACAATTGTAGTGCCTATTCATCTATTACCTAGAGTATAACACTTTTTATTATGGCATTATATATTTGTAATGTACTGTTTTGAAAACTTCTACACTAAAAATTGAACTCAAGTTATTTATGCTAAATTTTCCCATAGTTATTCTTTCGTTTTATATCATTAGTCAACATCTTACCCTTATCTAAAGAAGTTGCCATACTTTGATATTAGTACCTCTCCCCATATTACATATAACAGGAATGTGCAGCCACGTTTTCTCAATCCTTTGAATGTTAGAAGGCCTCCAGGAATACTATTCTGATTCTTAATTTTTATAATGAGTTTATGGAATATAATGATGTAATATAACACGATTTTCTCCTCTGGGACATTCCAAAATGTTATAACTGGTACTCTTTTATTATTTTTTAAGTTTACAAACAATATATGTGCAGGCCCGCATTTAAGGCACTCTTTTGTCCTCTCAGTTGAGTAAGACAATAATTGTTTAAAACTTACTTCTTGTCTAACCTTATTATTAATTATTTTTCCCAATATTCGGCCAAGTATATTTGTATGGATATTCGCTTATAATTCTCAACATGTGTAATATACAAAACTTCACGTATACATGATGGCATTCAAATGTTAACATTAATATATAATTTAAATAACTGTTTTAACATATGAAATAGCTTTACAGTTCCATTTTATAGATATGTTACCAAGATGAGTCCCTGTCATTCTTTATACTTTCAATTACTTCTAAGTAAAATTCAGTTCTCTCTCCTTACTACTTAATATTAGATATTTTCTTTTATAAATGCACAAATATTTGTATAATTTCGGTTATTTTTGTAATTTTCAGCCTGTTTATTGCATTATATGCCGGTTTTATGTCTCTGATAATACTTTTGACTTCAATCCATCGATATGCGATTCCTCCTAGATATGCGTATATCCTTTGGCACTCTCTTTTTCATATTTCACCCTATTTTTTTATCACTTTCTTCACTTAGCTTGTTTTCCTTTATAAATTATTTCATCTGTATTTCCTTTGTATTTAAATATTTCAAGTAACTTATTTATTCTTCTTAATTTGCTCTTTGTGCTCATCTTCCCACTGCCAGTTTCTTTTCTGCCTGTATACCGTACAAAGCCGACCTTGCTGCCTTTTGTATTCCTTCTTTTATTTGATCGCATATACATGTAATTTAATTTAATTTATTCCAGCTTCTCATATAGCATTTTCTGGTTTAAATATATATTCCTACCACATTCCAAACTTTAAGTGCTAAATTTATTCAACCTATTGTAACCCTCCTAAAATTTCGGTGCCTATTTTGGTTTCATAATCCTGAAGCACAATATGCATTTTCCGTACATATCTGAACAACTTTTACCTTAAATTTATGTTTTCATTTTTATATGAAATGGTCTATTATTGATCATAAGTATCATATTTTTACTTACTTACTTAATTGTTCATTTGTCCATTCATTTATTTCATTTATTATCTGTTTTGATAAACCTTTTTATTTATTTCTTTTGAGTGCATATATACTTGTGATCATAATATCCATTTTCCTACGGCAAATACACTGATCTATTAAAAAATCCCCACTCATACTGCCCAAATACATATTTACCTTTCCTCCACGCTTTCCGTTAACATCACTTACTTTAAAATCTTCTATTTGTTTGGTACAATTTCTACAACCTCCGGAAGTTATCTCAAAACTATTCAGTAAACGTTTGAGAAGCCATATATGCCAAGTATAGACCTATTCATTCATATTAACAGTATTAATATAACATTAACATATTCTCAATACCATATTAAACCAGATTAGACTCTTTTTTATAATTGCTATCCAAATCTGAGTGACATTCTTTGTCTTAAGTACCAAACTAGAGGCCTTGCCATGGCTCAGTGGTTAGACCGCTTGGCTCTCACCAAGGCGGCCCGGGTTCGATCCCAGGCGACCGAAATGCGAGATTTGTAGTGGACAACACGGCGCTCCGGGACCTACGGTTTCCCCCGCCATCTCATTCCACCGGTGCTCCATCTTCATCTCATGTATCATCAGTGTTTTCGACTGCGGTGCAGTATGTAGTAAAAGCGGGCGTTAAACACTACACATTTCATTTACCAAACTAGAAAGTCCGCACTTAGATCTATCTCATTTGACGTCCCACTAAATAAATGTATACACGGATTTTAAAGTTCTGAACTTCGATACTTTTTCTTTGTTTCTATTGTACCATACTATCGAACTATGTTCTCTGTAATCCTAGTATTAATCGTAATTTTATTTTTCATTCGCTGATAATTCCAAGAACCACATGGCTCACATGGTAAGCCATTTAATTTTCTCTGAGATTTTTCTGTCTTGGTTTAGCGTTATTTTATTTACTTTCTCTTTTTGCATGCAACGGGGTGTTCGTCCGACGCCGCAACCTCTTAACTGGAGAGTCGGCTTGATTTTGGAGTACCTTCTCTTAGTAGAGCCACTTTAGGTGTTTGTTTTTAAGGCAAGGGGTGTGGCATATTTAGTTTTAATTAAGGTTTCTTCAGTGTTTTTGCTATTGTCCTTTCCCTAAAGCGGCTGCATTTGTTTGACTGTGCCACAGCGTATGATATAGCAGAAACCAACATGTGTGTCAACAACTGCTTACTGTCTTTAGTATGTTACTTCTTAATTGATTTGTACTTGCGTTTTTATTTAACTTTATAATATTTCCAGGTAACATATATGTCTAAACATATGTTTTAAATGTCACAATTACACCATGAACTTATCAAAATAAAGATATAGAGATTTTGTAGAAAAAAGTGTTTTAATATAACGTTAACTTCAAATTCATTTGTTTCAAAGGCCCTTCTTATCATTTTACTATTATTCCATGAAGCCTCTTTGTACTGTAACTATCTCGTACCACCACTACTGTTTTCTGTATTTTCAAAGCTTTTATGTTAAATTCATTTTATTGAATCGATAGGGGTATCCCCATGAATAAATATCCAGGGAAAATGACATGATGAGCTATAATATGAGTTACAGTGTGTTTTGACTCTGTATTTTCGCTAGGCTTGCTGCATTTGTTTGGTTGCGGGTAAATAAAAACAAACATTGAACTGAATAATTTGTAACTGGTTGTTGAATCTCTTAAATGATACATGAAAAATGAATTCAATTGTGACAATATGCCTAGCAATGCTTTGCGATTTATTTTAAAATAACCTAAATGCTGAAGTATGACACTTCATGCACCGTATGTTGGTTAGGCTGCACCCGTGTCCGACCTAGTTTTGCTGAAAAATAGTTTATTAATGCAACAACAGCGAGAACTCTATCGCTTTAATTCCAGGGTCGTGACTATGTTGCCAGAGTTCAATTTGATTTAACGCTCTTCTGTATAAACTCTCTGTGGGCTGCATTTATATACCAATAACCATTTTACCTTGAAAAGGATTAGTTTAATTGAGTTCATATTATCATAGGCTACTCACTAAAAAGCTATAAAATCAGATACAGGTATAATCGCATGCTTAACACTCAATGGCACATAGCGCATTAAATATATGTGTAACAGTGGAAGATGCAGAACGTACTCTCTGCTCTTCCTTCCAAAAATTACATCGTTTTTTGTGATGTATAGCTCTTTGTATTTAGGCTTGACACTTGCATCTCACCTTACTGAAAGTATTATTTGGCCCTTAGAGACATTCTTACTTTAAGTATTCAACATTATCATCATCACTATTGGAAATTAATTGTTCTTTCACACTGACCGTGTGTAGGCTAAAGTATGGCGAGATAGACTGAAAAATTCTATTCCACTGCCGGGATTTGAGCCACGGATCTTCTGGTTGCCGTCCAGCCGCTCTAACCCTTGAGCTGCTATGGCCAACGTGCCGACATGGCATTAAATTCTCCAACTGACTCGTGTTTTTCCCGATAAACCACTTAGGAGTTCTCATAAACACATGAGACAACTACCTTAATGGTGAGTTACAACGTGTAAGTAATTTAAGGCCCGGGCTTTATAGTTAACTACCATTAGGTCAATTAACGGAAATTAATTGTTCTTTCACACTGGCCGTGTGTAGGCTGAAGTATGGAAAGATAGAGTCAGACTGAAAAATTCTATGCCATAGCCGGGATTTGCACTACGGATCTTCTGGTTAGCGTCCAGCCGCTCTGTGAGTACATTCAACTGGAACGTCAGCCACCTTTTATCCAACTAGGAATTCCTACACTGTCTGCAGTGTACATACTGGACTGCATTTTATATGTTAAGAGAAATTCAAATACTCTTGTTGCGTGTTCCAATGTACATGATCATCTAAACAGAAATAGACAAAATATATATTTTAATAAGTGTAAATGCAGCAACAAAAAGGCCAGTTTTATTTGTGTTCCTTGTATATAGTGTGATCCATATAAACCTGAACCACTTTAATGGGCCATAACTTTAGAACCAATAATAAGACATACGTGGAACTTTCGGAGAGAATAATTACACAATTTGTTGATTACATTACACAATTTATTGATTACATTACACAATTTATTGATTACATTACACTATTTACATCTCAGAGAAAATGTACTTCCAAAATTTTCTGTGAGATGTAAATAGTGTAATATAATCTCCCAATTGTGCATTATATTCTCCCAAAGTTGCACATGTGTCCTCTCATTGGTGCAAAAGTTACGGCCTGTTAAATGGTTCATGCTTATATGAATCACACTGTATTTTATAATAGTCTACCATTGCGTATTAGAGGTTTAAGCTATTCTGTGTTTAAAAGACGTGTCAGAACTATATTGCTAGGCAAACCAATATATACCGTTATTGAATTTTATCAAATAATATTTTAGTGTTCACTTTTTTCTATATTTTTTGGACAACTCTATCTTTACCTTGTATGTCAAAGAGGCAATAAATAAATATCAAATATCATAGCCGGCTCAGAATTTCTTACAAACATTTTTTAAACATAATAGTAAGCATGACTAAACAATTTACACTTACATGCCCTTTTTAATTTCCATTGCCACAAATCAGTTTTACTGGTTACTTGACCCATGCGCCTAATTGTTGCTGAGTTTGGTTTGGGCCAAATAGCTATAATCTTCGCAAAGCTTAAAGGCATATGGAGGCGGAACGTACTGCAGACTGCAGCCAATCAAAGGCATGCTCCTTCTACCAGCGCTGCCAAATGAGGTACACGCATCTCAGGCGCCTGAACTGCGAACATTATACAAGGGGCGTCCAGAAAGTAAGTTCAGTTTCAATTTATCTCTGCTGCAGCACTGCGATCGGAGTTCTGCACATGCACGGTAGACGCTCTGTATCAAGGAGAAGAAACGTGCGCCATTGTGAGATCGCTGTCAGCCACGTACGCTTTGTTGTGCTTGTTACAATGTCAGTGTTGATTGAAAATACCGCCGCTTGTGAAATCAGATGTGTTATTCGTTTTCTGAATGCTAGGAAAGTGAAGCCAATTGAAATTTATCGGCAAATTTGCGATGTCAAAATGTGATGTGTTTCTTCACGACAACGCAAGACCACACACTGCAAATGCGACGAAGAGCATCCTACAGGGATTTGGCTGGGACGTGTTTGACCACACCCCGTACAGCCCTGACCTCGCTCATAGCGACTTTCATCTGATTTTGCATCTCAAATCCTTCCTTGGCGGTCGACACTTCAACAATGACGAAGAGCTGAAAGACAATGTTTCCAACTGGTTGAAGACACAGGCGGCAAACTTCTATGAAGAAGGTATACAAAAACTGGTGCCTCGCTATGACAAATGCCTGCAAAATTTCGGTAGTTATGCGGAAAAGTAGCTTAAGAGTTGTGGAATTTTGTGCAATAAATATATTTTCTGTATCTGTACACAATTTAATTTTATCGCCGAACAGATGTTACTTTCTGGACGTACCTCGTATTAACGACGCTCAGATAAATGTCTGAAAAATGACAGGAGGCCAATCTTATAATAAGAAAGAATTTTATTTTCTGATCATGACTGTACAAAAGTCTTGTCTCTACCTCTTAGAACGGGAGCGATGCATGTTGTATCTTCACATGGTTGTGGTTACCCAACATCCATCCATTCCACACAGATACGCCTAAAACATCAATCATTCCTTACAACATCTCAATCATAAATAAAATAATGCATCTACTATGAACACAGAAGTCACGGAGTTTGAAACAGAGTTAACTTTCAGTTCGTTTTCAGAGTAGAGATGTTGTTTTGTTAAAGTGAATAGCATCGTCAAGTCGTATGCTAACTCGAATTGAAATATTGTTAATATTACAATAAATTATTATTATTGCTATTATTATTTCTATTATTATATTATTTTTATTATTTATTATTATACATATCATTTTTGCAGTGTTTGTGATCCGAGTTCGTGAACATGTCCCTCCAAAATGGGACAAGTGATTTTTCGATCAACAAAAGTGAAGTTTCTCAGGGCAGAACTGTAACCTTGTGGTGTAGGTAGTGTGCACAGAGTGTCATGAATTTGTAGTGAAGCAGCTTCATTCTTAGAAAAAGGGAGCGTGTCTGTGTTTCAATCTCCGGGAAAGATTCATGACGTCGGAAAGCGAGTTACTGGTTTGGAAATCCTGCTTGCTTTTCCGCTTTTGTGACGTGTGTCAAGTTAAGATCTTAATGTTTTAGGAATATTTAATGTGTTGTATCATTACGGGAAGAATAACCAAAATCTTTGATGGCGGGTAAAACTGCTCTTACCTGCCGGTACAGGTACTAAGCTTGGCAACAGCGCTGCGCTTGAGTATTTAACAGCGTTCATATGCCTTTAACTTATGCGAGCGATATAGTGTGCCCAACTGCTAGGGATTCCATTAGTTTGCACTCGACTATACCTACTTACAATTAGCACGCCCTCCCTGTTGACATCCATGATGTACTCGGAACTTAGGTAATCCGAAAAAAGAACTGACCCATGAACACATAATGGTTCCTAGCTGTGACTATATGTTTCGGAGGGGACATTTAGATTATATTTTGTGCCTATGCCCCTCACAATGCTTAACATTCATATTAAAAACAATAAACTATGGTTTTTGACATACTTCAAGGCAATACAGTTGAAAATACGAAGTTGAGATTACAGTAAAATGCCCCTAAATACTTTCAGAAGGAGACCATTTTTCTACTTTTGTTTGAAGTGTTTAAGGTTACCATTTTGATATATTACAATTGATATATGATATATTATTAATCCACAGTTTAGATTCCGTGAATCTTAGTCAATCAGTGACCAAACAATATTTGTTCCTCATTCAATAATTGGAGGTTCGTCATGAGTCATAATTGTGTGTATTGAGTTTGGTTAAAACTAGACGGAAGTATTTCCATCTGTATAAACAAAGGACGACAATGAGCATTGAATGCCACACCTGTAATTATGCTTTCTTATGCATTAGGAGTTATTGATATGAGCTCCAAACCCGTAAGTGGATCCCAAATGATAATATACTATGGAAAAAAGAAAGTAAATGATTGTTTAACGAAGTGGTCCGAAATCGATGTCTTAAATTGACGAAGTAAACCTCTCTCCAGTGAGAGTATAAGATGGTGGGACCTGAGGAGTGATGATAGCAGAAAGAACGGATTAAAAAGGTTACAGATTGAAAATTTCCGGTGGTGGCTTGCACAACCGGGTCCCCTACCCGGGGAAACATGGGCAAGGTAAGTCAGTCACGGGAGTCGAACCCAGACCTGAGCCGCAAACGCCTGAACCATGCCACTCGATTGGCCTCCCCGTACACATTCTCGTATGTAATTATTATTTGCATGTGGGAAGCGCATGAATGAGAAAGGCTGACAACTCGTCGAGAAACATTCTGATACAGGGGCAGACACCAAACAATTCGGAGGCGTCAAGTGCCTGTCATGCAGGTTCTGATTAATGGAACTTCTGTGATAATTGTTTTGTAAACAGCCCATCAGAATCTGTTGAAAAGCAATTCGTTGCATGTTAAGTTGCAGAAGAGCTAGCAAATGGTTATAAAATCCTTGGTGTTACATCGCAACTTGATGGATGACACATTGATAAAATGTTTCCGTTAACAAGGGAAGCACCAAAATTGTACTTCAAGCTATTGCTCGGACATCTCTGTTTTACCTGAACAATCGTGTCTGGAACACACTTAAATATACTGTTTTTAAAAGGGACATTTATAAAAGCACCAAAATATGGATGCTCTTAACAAATTTGGCGTGTTTCACTCTGTGCTTTATCTACACATTTCAACATATACGTTGAATGACTGATGAAGTCACTTGACCATGTCAGAACTTTATCAAGGGACTTTAATAAATATTCTAAATGTATTTTTAATCTACAACAGATAAATCCAAGTAATTCAAACAATTTGCAGCTGACTAGTTTGAGAAAAGTAGGGGAGTTGTACGTAAAAATATCTGGAAAAATTATAAAAGCCATATCATTTTAAATGCATATGTATCTACCCAATGTATTCCACACAGAACTTTGTTATAAAAATCTCAAACAGAAGGCACGTTTGATGGTCCAGTATACAAAACAGGAACTTTCAGGAAAAGGGCTGATTGTCCAGCATGATTAAAATATAAAGTATAGGCTTAAGACCTTGTATTTATGTACACGTCTTCCAAGGAACAAATACTTTCAAGATAGTAGCTCAATTCAAAGCTACTTCAACTGAAAAGAGCTATTCTCTGACAAATGGCTATAATGCTTAAGATTAAAACGCCATACTTTCAACGTAACTTGCATTTTCAGGTTTTATGTGGTAGCCTCTGTAGTCATCTTCATTTATTTCTGTATGATTGGTTAACTATCGGAGACAAGGTCTTACTGCACGAAAAGTATTCAAACCTCCTTCATAGTTTTGTAGTGCGGGATATTTTCGAGTTATTCTTTATTAATGGTTTGAAATTTTAAATTCCGGTACCTTTCTTGAAAAGGGTTAGGTAGCCATTGGTTTTATTTATCGTGGCAATGCTGAAATTATGGGATTTAAAATGTGACTGTACCTTTCAGATATTTTAATTTGCTATCCCTTATGAAATTTCTAACAACCTACCTGGAGTTACGTTAACACTACAATTCTGCACTAAAGAATTATTGTAACTAAATCAGGACGAGACAAAGTAGTTTTAATATTTCATTTACATAAATCACTCCTTCAGTGACCATGAGAGTGTATAACATACACGTTCTCCCCTCTTATATACTTGCATAAAAACAATGCAGCTATTCATGAACTGTTAACTTCATTCTGCTTGGCGCCTACACATGAAGCTCTGCTCGTTATCCCAAATTTGAGGCTTTAGTCTGCAGCATCACGGAACTTCTTGATGTCTAGCTCTGTACCCTGCCTTATCAACTAGTGGATGAAGACCTTACAGGTAACCTTACTTGCAGATTGTTTTCGTCTTCTCTCTTCGCTTGGTTATTTTGTATTCATGTCATTATTTATCAAACCGTAACTGATGTCCAAACAGTATTGACTACCCGATGTCATTTTCCTCGTATTTAGTTGGAAAGATGGGCATGGATTTATGTTGTAACTTATTGTTTACAAGGGTTAAATTTACGAGGGCTATTCAATAAATAATGAACCATTTTTTTGACAACGTAACTTTACTCAACCTCATACTTTTGATGGTCCTTCTCAAAATAGTCTCCCCTGAATTCAATTCACTAGTTCCAGCGTTTTTTCCAGTCTTCAAATAAATGCTGGAAACCATTTTTTGAGAGATCCTTCAGATTCGCTTCCGCAGCCTTCATCACTGCTTCTGATTATGGATAACACCTCCCACGAAGACCTTTTTTTCAAATTAAGGAATAAAAAAGTCACATGAGGCTAAATCCGGACTACAGGGAGGGTGAGGGATGCACTGCACGTTGATTTTTGCAAAATATTCACCAACAACATTGGCAATATGCGGCCGCGCATTATTGTGGTGCATCATCCAGCCTGCTTCACGGAAATGTGGTCTTTTGCGCCTCATATGGACTTGCAATGTTTTCAGGACATCCCTGTAGTGTTGCTCAGTTACTGATGTGTGTGCAGGTACAACTTGTTGATACATCATTCCATGAATATCAAAGAATCAGATGACAATAACTTTTCCAGCAGAAGCAACCACTTCTGCTTCTTTGGGGGTTGGTGATGGAAATTTCCACACTGAGTTTTGCTGTTTGCTCTCAGGATCAAAATGATGTAGTCAAGTTTCATCAGCAGTGATTACGTTTGAAAGCAGCTCCGCACCTTCCTCTAACATCAACTTTAACTGCATGCAGTCCAGCATGTGAATGTCCTTTTCTTCGGGAATCAACAGTCTTGGAACCCATCGCGCACAAACACGTCTCATGTATAATGTTTCTGTCACCAACGTGTGGGTGGCACCCAATGAAATGTTCATTATTTCAAAAAGTGATCTTAAGGTAATTCGTCGATCCTCTCTCACAATGGCAGCAGCAGTGTTGATATTTTCTTCCGTAAGAGCAGTAACTGTAGCACCGGGTCCCCCTTCCTTTGAAATTGATTGTCTCCCCTCTAAGTATTTTAAATCACCTGCGAGCTGCGCTGTAGGGAAGAAAGGACTCTCCATAGTCATCCTGTAACATTGTGTAGGTCATAACTAAAGTTTTGTTGAGACAAAAGCAGAATTTCAAGGTCGCATATTGTTCCTCGGGTGTTACCTCCATTGCACATGTCTGAACTTGCCTGGTTCTCACAGGCGGGAACCAGGAGTACCAACAATGAAACTACCATGGCGTGTTTGGTTCACATTAAGCTAACAGAATATAATAAGATTGAATTTTAGTGCGAAAAATTACGACCGTAAAAAGCTTATGATCATTCTTTATTGAACAGCCCTCGTATAATGAAGAGTAGTTTTATTCTTAGCCCAAGAAGGTCTACTGCACTGCACATTAAAGACGGCGACAATAATGAACTCTAAAGCTTTTCAGTAGTATAGAGCAAGAAACTGCAACGTTTGTATTTTGTCAGCAAATATGTTTATAGAGCGCACTGACTACTGGGACAATCTGTAATCGGAAAGTATGTTTATTTTACTGTTTTGCTTATGCGCTCTTTGAATTTTTTTCTAATTAAAGGTTAACATGTACCACCACAAGGCAGGGCTAGTAAACGCTTTTTAACGCTCAAAAATGTAAAGGATTCCAAAATCTCAAAACACAAACATTTATTCTAAAAGCTAAGCAATTGAGAAGATAAATTTCTTGCGAAATTTTCTGGTCATTCCATTAGAGATTTTCACATACGTCTGTTTACTTCAGTCTACTTGGATACTCCACAAATCTGTTCTCTCTGTTTAAGATGTGCGAATTCAATCTTCTGGAGGAAAAACATGTGTAGCAAATAAACATAGGTAACTGTTGTTTAATTTCTTTGTGCCTCATATCCTGCTCATGGAAGTCATTGCATCCCGTAGGGCCGTGGGTTACAGTGGAATAAGTTATGTTTCACTACAAACCCTCTCATGGTCGTATATCTGCCAAGGCGTTAGCACTTTTTGCGACAAAGACATCAAGAGCCATTTGTCGGACCTGGCACGAAGGCAAGGATTGTCCGCGGTGAATGAGATATCGGTTTCTGCTTGTAGTTTCTACACGACTCAGGTTTAAGGACCATTTAATGAGTTCTCCAAATGCGTGACCAAATCTTATTTCTCTTCCCTAACCTATAGCAATGCGCGACTTATGTAAATTCACTAGATCTCGTCGACATAGGTTCTTATCTGAGCTGTGTTAGATAATTGTATTATTTCATTTATGAAAGGCATCAAAGCGGACAACAAAGCCTTACCAGCGAGATCGCTCCACGTTAACATTTGAGGTCCGCACTGCGGAAGTTTGCGGTTCAAATCCCACCTGAACTTAGCTGTTTACACATTTTCCTCATAACTGGAATGTGCACTAGGAAAATAAGGAAAGCGTAGTGTGATGAAATGCGCTCCAGTTGGTAATGGAGAAAACAAGAAATAAAAATCCTATGTTACACTTACACGACCTTCTCTACCCGTTATTTAGCAAACCATAGGCATTTACATGTGTTTATTTCTCTACATATTTCATATTAGTCCAGATATATATCTGTAGAAGTGAATTTAATACTACTTACAGGAATAAGGGTAGCTAGTCAACTGTTTTAAAATCTGGTCTCTAAGTATTGGTTTTGGAACTCATTTTTCTTTGCATGCTTATGAGAAAATATGAGTTGTTTATAAGAATTTATTTTTCTGTTTACTGCATGTTAATTGAAATAAAAGTTGAAGAGATTATATTATTGCATACTTCCTTTTAGGTATAACAGCAATATGAGAATGCAGTAGGTTTACGCTATAGTCCTTAAGAGATGGTTGCTATATGAATGTTTTAAAATTGCATTCTCTTTCCCTGCTTCCCACACCAGAAACAAGGAAACAAATGACAGCTTCGCAGTTCAGAAAAGTATAGGTATTGGTACAATCTAACTAATAATAAATATCTTAAACATTGTTTGCAGTGTCAAAAGGTTGTATTTGTCGTAAATTGTGTGTTTTAACCAGAACTACTCCCTTAGTGTGTGTGTAAAAAGATTTTGTACATCTTACTATTATCTTACTATTAACTATTTATGAAAAGTCATTCAGGATAAATCACATTTCAGATGATATAATTTACTTATGAAAAAAATGCAAAATATGTGGCAATTTAATCTAAATTGTTTGAGAACATCAATTTCTGAAAGTTTTCAATGCAAAACTTAGTTTTTGTGTGTGTGTGTGTGTGTGTGTGTGTGTGTGTGTGTGTGTGTGTGTGTGTGTGTGTGTGTGTGTGTGTGTGTGTGTGTGTGTTTTTTTTTTTTTTTTGTTTTTTTTTACGTCCTCCAACCTAAGTCTTATTGGACGATGAATGGAATGGGTGAAATGAAGCTCAAATGAGCCCAGGGTCCATAGAGCTTAGAGTTACCCGACATTCGACTTTCAGGATAAAGGAAAATCCTGGAAAACACCTTATCCGGGTAACTCACCCTGACCGAAATTCGAACTCGGGACCTCTTGAACGTGAGGCAGACATGCTACCATCTACGCTACCGAGGCGGGCTTGGTTTGTGATGAGGGGATTTTGCCGTCATCTTCAGAAGATGCACTTAAGTACCCAGATTGGTATGCAACCGAGCTTTTGTTTTCCAGTTATGATTTTTACACACAGAGACGCGCGCGCGCGCACACACACACACACACACACACACACACACACACACACACACAAACGCACGCACGCACACACGGAGAGATAAAGAGAAACTAACACAACAATGGCCTTTCCAGAAAACTTATTCCTTTTTCTTCGATTTATGTAATATGCAGCAATTTCAGCAGAAATCTCTGCATCAAATTTTGGAGTCTAACAGAAACTATTTTACTTACTGCACGTAGTAGAGGAAGAGGAAGTTGTTGTTGAAACTACAGCTTACCAAATGGAGAAACAAATGGACAAGCGGGTAATAATCACATTAACGTATATTACATTCCTGCTCATCTTAATTAACCCTGTAGTCTTTTTTCCTTCTTTATTTCTCTTTTCTGGCTTTATCGGTTCTTACCTGTTGTAATCATTGCGTTCCGCTCAAAAATTCGATACCAAGAATTCAATAGAAGCCCACCCAGCTTTTTCTTTTCGTTTTTAGAAGAAAGTCGCTGTACATTTTTTTAATTAAACATTCTGCATTACAGGGACTGTAATACTACATGCTCTGTATAAATTAATTCTTTAAAATTTTTTACAAGTTTATATAATTTCGTATTATTGCTTGTTTTTTTGCTATTTATAATTGTAATAATCATTTAGTTTAGTTCCTAAAGTTACCGTACATTCTATTATATTATTCTAGTACCTGTCTAAATCCTATGATTTACATTTATTAATAATGTGTCAATAATATTTTATAACTTGTCTAAATCTATGGAATTAAAATATACAGTCAATTCTTTCGTATAGTGATTCATTAGTTTTACTTTGTCAATTCTAAAGTGTCAGTGTATGAACACAAAAACTCAAAAAAATTGTTACAATTAAACTTGATATTTAAGGATAGTGTCTTCAGTGGATACGACATGAAGATTTTAAAGAAATCTCCCATCCGAAAGTACCCTTCACCTGGAAAAATGTCACTTTTATTGTTTTCAAAAATTCCTGAATATTCTCTTAAAAAAATTAAAGCAAATCCACCTCTTCCGTATTCAACATTATATCCTGAAACTAACTCGGTTTTACTTAATTTTATTAATTAGTTTGAAATTTAAAAACTTATGAATTTTAATCCAAATTTTAAATCATTTCGGTTCTAATCTTTCTTTCTAGTTTTAATAATTCTACTACGATATTTGCAAAGAAAAAGCTATCTGTGTCTTATTATGCAATGAATAGCCTTTAAAAGTCCTCATTCTGAATGACAGTTAATAGTTGGTAAACAGTAAAAGATACAAAAATGTTATTTGCACAAAGAGCGTCCGTCTCGTTAAGATCAAAGCATATATGTATACTTTTTTAAGTCGTTAAAGATTTCCAAAACAAGTTTTTGTTGGTTTGAATATAGAAATACTTATACTCTTTATGGTCAGGCCATATGCAGTGAATCGATCGCACTAGAATTTTGCCTTCTTTGTTTTTTATTTCTTGTATATCCTAAGGTATCAGTAGGCTTTTCATTTAGAATGGTTTTACCCTAAAAGTATTTATGATCCAAAAGTAAAGTCAAAGGGGAGGAATTACATTTCGATTCATTTGCCGGAGAGTTCGTCCTACAAAACAACTAAACATCGTCGAGATATACCTTCCTTTTATGGCGCATTCATGCAAGCCCTCCGGCAACTGATTCATACAGATATCTGTCAAGAAGATTGTTTTTTCTCTCTCTATCTCTGTCTGTCTCTCCTTTCTCGCTATCTCCGGCATGTATCTAACTGAAGCGGAAAGGAAGAATTATCGAACTTGGCTCAGATTTCGAAAACGTAAAATAAGCAAATGGATTTTCAAGAGCTTTCGTTGTTATAACTTGTTAAGCGAAAAATTGGCCCTTAAAAGTTACCGATCAGCAAGAATATTGGCAACTGAAGCGGCATTTTCCAGTTGATGTCAAGGGCAGCATTAACTCTTACCTTGACAAACAACTTACAAATATTTCTTTCATCAATTTTCTGCTCTCTCATCCGTATATAGCACATTCCGTAATTAAATGCATAAATATATAGCAGCTAAAATAAAATTATTCAAATAAATCAAACTCTAATTTCGTAGCAACAAGTTTGTCAAGTTGATAAAATAATAACCTTTTGTAAGAATAGTTTATACAAAATTGAGTGGAGAAGGTCATGTAAATATAACATACGGTTTTTATGTACTTCAGTGAAATTCTGGGGCTTCCATTCTGCGTGCTTCTTTTATTTACAAGTTATAACACAAATACGGTTGAACATGTATTGGACAAACCAAATTTTAAAGAATTTTGAAGAAATTTGAAATGATTTGTCCTACAAGCAAGCTTTTATGAAAATTAACAATGTGGTGTGAGCCATAACAACATAGTGGTATACGTATTGCTATATAAGGAAAGCATTGGAAAATTCAAAGAACAAAGGGAATTTCAGAGTTATATATTGTGTGCAGTAAAGTTTCGTCTATCCCTTACGGCTTGGCAGTATGCAAAGGTCTTCCAGAATGAAAAGGACTTCTGAGCACATTCCCAAAAATCTTTTAAACATTTTGTACTTCAATGTGAAAATCAAAACTTTGGAACTTCGTTTCATGTAAAAGATTGGCTAAGGTGGGATATTTAAAACGTCTTTGGCTTCCACATTATTGGAATTTGTCGAATTTCAATAGAATGACTAGTATCCAATCAACATTACTATTTGAATTACACTCTTCACAGACAAATGGATAAATGTGCTTACGTGTGCGGACATTTGTCTAAAAATTTTCTTTTATTATATTCAGGAGAACTCAAAACCTGTATTTGTATGACATCTTGGTTCACAAATTTTAGGTTGGAATGCAACAGTATCTTGCCCAGCTTTTTTTACGTGGTGGAGAAAGGAAACACTAAACCGGGACACGAGTCACGGACCACATATCCTATCTATACTTTTGGCATAAAGGATGATGCCGGAAATAGAAGCCGACCCGTCGACATCAAATATCTCTAAGATCTCACCAGCATCACTTTTTATCCCAAACTTGATCGGCTGAGAATTGATAGGCAACCATCAGGGTGTGCGTAGGTGTTGTTAAGAAACGACACAAAATTGAAATATAATACTAATTCACTTATTATGAAACAACTTTCCTCATAAATTGGAGGTTTATGAACACATTTAAGAGACGCAAAGCTACATTGGTCCGACGCGAAGTGAGCTGGCGTAATGCGACCACTCTTCATTTGTTATCTTTTTACTTCTTTAATATTGCATTGACTGCCATTTGTCTCTCTTATTTTCTTATGGATGGTAATATATAAATTTCTCTTCTAATCTGCCTCTGAAACCATCTTACTTATTTAATGTAACGTTATACTGATAACGTCAAATAAAATCTTTCACTACTACCACGAAATTAATTTCAGTGCCAAGGAACAATAATCAAAATGTACATTAGCCCTAATAAGTATTAATTATAAAGTTTGGAACTAAAACACTGCAAAAATAGTGGCCGACTTTGGTTATGATATTTCAGGCATGCGAAATTGGACATAAGATTTACGTGGTACTGCGAAAGCTGTGGTAGCTCCACCCTAATTGCACCTGCAGGGAGATTTGAATATCCGTGGATTCGTGGTCATGCCATTGAAATTTAACGTTTGATACACCCCTCCAAAAGCCTCTGAGGACTCGCAGATACAAAATCCCAAAAGGAGAAGCTCATGAGGAAGAATTTTGTAGTATTTTTGCAGTTTCTCCGTTTTGATATGAACCTATTTAATTAATTTAAGTTGTAAAAGTTGAAACTAAAACAATACAATTTTTAATTATAAGCAAAGTAGATTGTGCGCTGAAATCTTCAACATTTTTCAAGTTATTAGACTGAATGTTTATTAAAAGATGTGGAGATCGAAGTTGGGATATAAATATTGCCACGATAGACAGCATCTACTGTCCTTAACTGAAAAAAACACCTTTGTCACACTGAGCCTGACAGCCACATCATTTTCACAAGCTCTCAAGTCCAAGGTAAATGGCAATATTTCATAAAACCTAAGGATAGTAAATCATCTATATTGCACACGAAAATAATCTCGCATAAGCGTATTGCAGTAAACTATTGAAAATGTAGTACTAGCTTGAAAACAAAAGAACAAAGAAGAAAGAACAAATAAAATCATATTTAAATAATGTAACATATTTATTAATTTGTGTAAGTGCATCTTAATTTTGCACGTTTGGGCTTGGCTTTAATGAATACAGCACCACCAGGTGTATCTTAAATCCAGATCACCGAAGTGAGTGCTGAATACCATGCATACCTACTAATTACTCCATCCGGATGACATAATATAATTACCAGTTTTATTGATAAACAAAAATTACGTTGAGGTGGCCCGGTAGCTCAGTCAGTAGAACACCTATCTGCCGTGCTAGGGACCCGGGTTCGATTCCCGACGTTAGGGTGGGGATTTTTCTCAGACCAAGATAATTCCTCATCTTCCCCAGAGTATGAAAGTATGATTGAGAGTGCGACTGTGTGCGTGATGTAATGATTAAAATGCAACGAATAGAGTTAACACCTTCGATGTTCCAAAGGACAACGGCCGCCGACATGACCATTGCAGTTAAAGTAAAAAAAAAAAAAAAAAAAAAAAAAAAAAAAAAAAAAAAAAAAAAAAAAAAAACTGTTGTCTTAGCTTTTTAAGGAGAAATTATCTTATTCAATTGATAAAGTCCCCATATACGTAGTCCACAAAGTCTGAGCGAAATACGAGGAAGGAAACCTACACAATAAATTATAAAAGCACAGTAACATGCAAGTCTAGCAATCATTGCGACTGTAGGGTACTGAAGATATAAACTAAACTGACGTATAAACTACCAATTCTTGAAAATAACATGTTACAGAAGTTTGCCCAAGAATTTGGGGAATAACTAAAGATTTCAGTTTTTAACTGTAATTCCTTCTTATTTTAATCATTCTGTGCACATCTTCTCCATTTTGAACTAAACCTGAGCTTGAAGTTTCTTGAAATGCTAACGCTGCAAAACCACAAAGCTTTTCAAAAATGCCGAAGATTCCTCTGAATTTGTTTGAACGTTAACATTATTGTGGGTTTTATATATTTTACTTTAGGCTTTGTATTATAGGAAAAGTTGAAAAATGAATAGTTCTCTAACGGGTTTTTCTTTCTTCAATTAGCAATTGTTTCTTACTCTCATGTTCCCCAGGACAACTGACTACTGCACTGATTTCATAATTTACTAGTACCAAGAGAATCAATGTTTTTGGTAACAGTAGTTTTCTATGCTACATCTAAGCATCTTTGTTTCTGTCTTGCACTCAGATGTCCATTCAGAATACAGAAAATAATCATGATGGTATCGATTTTTCTTCCCTAAATTTAATCAGAGGAGTAGTAATCAGATTCTCGCAACTTCGTGCATATCAAGTCAAATGCAAAGAGTCAACTGTCAAACAGAAGATCTCTGGAATTAAAGTTTGAAAGCAGAGCTAGGTAATTGATTATCCTGAGGCAAGAAGACCTAATGCAATATTCTTTCAATAACACCGCACTGGTCTACAAAGAATTTACTCTGTCAGTCTTTCAGAATTTGCAGGTAACAAGTATTTTATACTCAAAAAGGACTATTGCTTTTCCTTGGTATTTGCGACTATTGCTCGTATTTGACAATCACTGATTTCTTTCCACGGTTTCTCACGAGGGTAACCTGGAAGATAGTGGTCAATCTGGAAATAGTTCCACTTTTAAAATAAAAATTTAATGAAGTGTAGTACTCTTTCTTACTATTTTCAGGTAAGTAAGGTAAGCTACGTAAGCTCTGTTTCTATATACATAAATTCTAATACGTTATATACATTTTCCTCTAAGCCTTTAAACATTAACTGGCGATGTTTTGGAGGATATGTTTTCGTTCTGTGTTGAAAACCTGTAATATAGTTCGATTTGTCGGAGTTTATAGCTGTCGAGTTGCTCAAGACTAATGATAGAATATCATTTTGTGGTATTGGTTGTAGTATTTGATACTTTTGTAGTATTTGTATGTACTAATACAGAAAATTATTTATGCTTTTGGCTTCCTGTATGAAATCACGCTGTAGGAAAAACAGTAGATACTATTAGAGATAAAATGTATGACCTGTTTAAGAAAATTTAGAAATAACAATGTGTCATTAATGATGAGGAATCATTAGAACAAATTTTAGCTACTAAATGCTTAAGATTAATACTGGTGTAATAAATTTGAAATAAGTAAATGTTAAAATGTAGACAAGGGTTTAATAAGATATTTAATAATAAATCAGAAAAGCCCGCCTCGGTGGCGGAGATGGTGGCATGTCTGCCTCACGTTCAAGAGGTCCCAAGTTCGAATCTCGGTCAGGGTGAGTTACCTGGATAATGATTTTTCCAGGGTTTTCCCTTATCCCAAAAGACGTATGTCCAGTAACTCTAAGCTCCATGTTCCGTGGGCCCATTTGAGCACCATTTCACCCATTCCATCCACCTCCCGATATGAATTAAAAAGTTAAAGTACGTAAATTACAAAAGAAAAGAGAAAGAAAAAGAAAAAAAAAACGAATTGATTTACATAGAGTGATAAAAGTCCAAATTATATTACAGAAAGTGAGAAATTATTACTGACAAACTTCTTAGAAAGTAGAATATAGACTATGAAGGCGAATTTCCTGAAATGAGATGAAATGCATGAGATTTTGAGCCCATACAGCATGGAGAAAGGAGTACCACTCTTATAAGCAGGTTAAATTAAAATGTAACATCTATGATCTCCAACATTTTGGATTTTTAATACGAGTATATCATACATTTTAACTACAGAATTAATATTATGCTTTTGTATAATTGAAGAAGTTTTATTTTCTACTTTTTGAATTCGCTACATCGCAGCTTTTTTCTGAAAAGAAAGTACACCAATGTAACAAAAAATATTATAGTGAGAAAACTGGAATTATAATATCTTATCTAACAATGGTTCGTATACATTAGAGAGTTTAGAAAACATTTAGCAAATATCTCGTATCTACAAATTTATACTCTGAAGAAATCATCATCATCATCATCATCATCATCATCATCATCATCATCTACGCTTATTCACAACACATTTTAACTTACTGTCGTATCTAGTTCTATTTCATGTTCCAGTGCAAAGCTCCCACTTATGCTTACAACACTATTGTGTATACTTGGGCATCTCTTACCTATACCTATCGACTTTTTAACTGCAATGAATATACATATTTACATTACGATTACGGTTGTTAAAATATTTCCCATACGTATACACAATTACACAATTTCAAGCCATAACCATCAGAACTACAGAGGAAAATAAATAGTATCGTACTTTCTTTTTTTCTTTGTTCTATTCGGCAACTTAACTTACGTACTCGCTGAAATACGATGTCTAAGTGAAATATCTTTGGACTCGTAAAAGGAGCCTTGCTAAAAACAGACATATTTAATTCTAAATACCACAAATGTTAGACGTAAGACATAGTTTTGATCTTTCATGAGTAGGTAGACCATACTGAAGTTTACTCACTTAAGTTCTGTTGTTCTTGAACTGTGGAACGTTTTCGACCCACTTTTAGGGTCATCTTCAGCTACCATCACTGCAACTGCTGACGGTAGAATTTCCATCTTCTACTCAAAGAGGATTGTGACTCCTCCCATCAGCGATCTTCTGATATTCCATATCAACTTTTAAAACTGGAAGATTTGTACCAGTCTCAGCCCAAGTTATAATCTCGTGGGACATACATAACTGGAAATTATCTGTGGTATGGACAGTTAGAGGTTCGTTGGTCTCTTTTGAGGAAGAGTTTGAGATGCTAGACTTCTGTAGAGGGATGGATAACTGGAAAATATCTATGGTGTGGAGAGGTAGAGATTCGTTGGTCTCTCTTTTGAGGAAGACTTTGAGATGCTCGACTTCTGTAAAGGGATGGATAGCTGAAAAATATTTATGGTGTGGAGAGGTAGAGATTCGTTCGTCTCTCTTTTGAGGAAGACTTTGAGATGTTCGACTTCTGTAAAGGGATGGATAACTGGAAAATATTTATGTTGTGGACAGCTATAGGTTCGTTGTTCACCTTTGAGGAAGACTTTCACATGCTAGACTTCTGTAGAGGGATGGATAAATGGCAATTATCTGTGGTGTGGACAGGTAGATGTTCGTTGGTCTCTTTTGAGGAAGATCTTGCGCTGCTAGACGTCTGTTGAAGGAGATGTATCTCTTTTAACTCCGACAAAAGAATCCTGTGATGGTCAGTGGTGTTTTTTTTTTTTTTTTTTTTTTTTTTTTTTTTTTTTTTTTTTTTGAATTAGTAACTTGATTTCCAGTTTCTAAAGTTAGTATGGAACATCAGAAGATCGCTGATGGACACAGTCACAATCCTCTTGGGAAGAAGGAGAAAATTCTACCGTCAGTAGGTGCAGTGATTGTCGCTGAAGATGACCCTAAAGGAGGGCCGAAAACGTTCCTAAGTCCAAGAACAACAGAACTTAAGTAATCTTCAATATCGCCTACCCTTGAAAGATCAAAGACATATTGAAACTTCAATATATAAGATTTTTATATCATATGTGAAATGCTTATGAAAACACATATTTCATACATTAATAATACAGCTTTTAAAATTCCAAGTGCCAAACCTATGCAAAACTATTAAGAAAATTATATGGATTTAGTATAGTACCGAAATTAAAGCAGTTTCTAAATTAAAATATAAATACCTGGATTTCACCAAACAATTACTCAGCACACAAGAGAATATTCATGTAAGTGGCGATCTATGCACTATCAGCAGCGTTACAGCCCGCCGAAGAACAAGCAGTCCTTTCGCCGAAGAGAAAGAAGAGATTATCTACTCTCTCCATCTCCCTCGTACTGCTTCAAACAGAATAGCAGACTTCTATATAATATTTAGTAAATGCGCAATTCAATTCAATTTACTGAAAAATGAGTAACAAAGTCACGAGAGTAAATAATGAAATATAACTGGGCAACTTCTAGGGTTCAAGACAAGTGTGTAGTTTACCTCCAATATTTCATGTTTATATGAAATCATTAGAAGCAGAAAGCTATTAATAAATTCAGTTATTCTGAAATTTTGGAAACATAATACATTTATTAATTTCTGATGAAATTAAATAAAAAATATCAAGTTATAGTATTATTATTTTTATTATTCATTATTATTTATTATCCAAATTTTTATTCCTATTTTACCGAAAGGTATATTAGGAATATAGTTTACAAATTTATGAATATAATACAATTTACAAAACATATCAAAATTCAATATCAAGCTGACAAACAGTAAACATAAAGATGAATCATTTAGCTTAAGAAATATTTTGTTTAAGAATGCCATGAAATATTGTTATGTTTTGTAATTCATCAGTATATGTGTAAGTGGTTTTGAGAAAGTGTAGCCTAAGGATTGAAGCAACAATTCAAGTACGTATCTTTCAAAACAGAAAAACGGGCCATCAAATAAAATGTGGGGGATATCTTAAGGATGATTTCCACAAATACAATCACTTATGGATTTGATTTTGAATCGAAAGAAGTAAGCTGAAAATTTGCCATGTCCAGTTAAGAATTGAGCGAGAACATAGGATTAACGAATTTACAACTGTTAGGAAATATAAATCCTTAGTCAAAGCACCACAATCTCTTTTTAACCAGTATTAATTCCAGTCGTTGATGATAATCTCCTTTAATGTTTGCCTCACATAAGAAATGGGGCATGGGGTGTAAATTTCTGGAAGATCTGAAGTCGCAGCTCTCTTTGCAAGCTCATCTGCACGTACATTTCCGGCAATCCCTACGTGTCCTCTGAAGTTATAGTAGATGAGTAGCTAGTGAGTAGCTTGCGACAACAATGATTTCTGTTTATTTGCAATTTGGTATAATTACTCGTAACGAGATGGCTCATGTGATTCATGTCGTATTTTGTGGCGATAGATCTTCTACTCTTGTTTCATATTTTAAATTCGACAAACACCAAATCACATGATGTTCTGCCCTTTTATTATTCGTGTCAACCACTAATACTAAACACATGTATGAAAATAGGTTTGCTAGAGCTCCAAAAGAATCAAAACAAATTATAGTAGTAAAAGTGGATCTAGGAGGGAAAAAATCTACTATCAGTTATTGACTTTTAGTACCTTGCTTTAAAACTATGGATTTTCAATTAGGTTGCTGAATAAGGAAATACTGAAACCGTACAATGCATCAAAGTCGCTTTTGTGATAATTACGTTAATGAACTACAGATATTTCCTGCATGATGACAGACATCTCTATGGTCGGTGCAGCTGCGTGGTAGCTACAATTTTCAGTAAAATTCCTGAGTCTGTGATCTGGATAGTACTTTTGCAATATATGCTGTATAAAAAATGTATGCTTTCAAAACAATGCCAGTGTGGGTTTCGAGCCTTTTGGCTTTTAAAGTCATGCTTTTATTGCAAATTGTACAAAAATTGCGGTAAATGCTCTTGCTTATAAAGATACATGGATATCAGTTCCAAAAGTCGTTGCAGTAAATTGCTCGAGAGTTTCAGCATTAATAAAGAATATTTACGTACGAAGACATACATAACACCAAAAGAGCAATAATAAAAGCAATAAACAACAATAATGTTCACATATTAGGAACAACAGAAGGCAATGGTGCATAATTGCTCTTTTTCTTATGATTTCGGCTTTAAATCGAGTAAAGTAGATATAAATCTGTCTGCTCTATTTTCTCTAATTGGTATACTGCATTTATTTCCAGTTCACGTAGATAACATTAACAGTAAAACTAAATTAACGCGAGCAATACACCATTTGTCACAATAAAGCCGCTGAAATTCTTCCATGCTCACTTAAATGTTTTAAAATGGAAATGAGACTGTTTGAAAGAGTCATTGAATGAAGAAAGACAACATACTTTATTTTTCTATTCCTGTGCAACAATCACTTCCTTTCCCATTCTTTCTTTTAGTTGAGCATGTAGATTCAATAAATAATACTAAACAATGTTAAATGTAAGTAAGAATTGCAGGAACATGATGGAATTGGTATCAAGCACGAACCATGTAGCTGAGTCGTTAAAATACCTGGACGTGTAAGAATTTAATCCCAGCATCTTTAAAGATATAGCCACAGCTCAAGTTCATAGAAAACAGAAATTCCAACATGAGTATAAAGTTATAAAAACTCGACGTCTTACTAAGTTCTTCATTTCTTAGACAATTTTCATTTGCAATTGTTTTAACTGAAGTAGGTAGTGATGAGGTATTCGACCAACTTTGACGGATGGTAACAACCGTATAGAATGTACTTGACTACTTTCATACGTGATACACAAATAAGCTATTGGAAACTAGAAAAATATCGCATATTGTTGGGGAGTTGCCATGCTGTGAAAACTGCAGCGAATGTTGAATGTTGCCTCGGCTGCTGATAGCTGGGACTTTCAGGAGTGAAACACAGTTTCCAGGGATAGTGGAGATTTGGATAATGTTACCTTGCAGAATTACAATTATTTTTGTAGTGTTTACCTTAGTTATCAATTAAATATTTTTAATTGTTGCTCCTAACAGTAGAAATAATGATAAACTTTCCTATGCTTAAAGTAAACGAGGTACTGTATTCCACTTAAAATTTGGATATCGTGATGAAACCGATAACACTCGTTTGAGCCATTGAACGTACTTCAAAAGTTAGAAAAAGGTTGAGCAATCTTAAGAATAAAACAAGGTCAGTATGTTCGAATAAAATCTAATTTAGTGTTTAAGTTTGTCTTAAGGTTGTCTCAGGTAATGTCGGTTTTTTTTTACTGTTGGTGTTTTGGAAAATTTATTGGATTTCTTTGGTTTGGAAATGCTATTCACAGGATGTCATGGCTAATGCTGCGTACATTGCAAGAATATGTCATTATTCAGCTGCTAATAAATGATTACAATATGGAGATCACAAAGTTTAAACTTAGAGGTATCTTAAAACACCTCTGGAAACAAGGTTATAGAAAGAATGTGTGAAATGGAAGGAGAAGGTGTCGTTAGTGAGCACGTGGCACAACGATAGTTCCAACGTTTCAACAATGGAGACGAAAGATACATTAAAGATGTATCAAGATCTGCACGACCTATGTTATGGAATATTGAGGATGCACGCCAACTTTTGCGAGAAAATCTGCAAGAAAGTACCCGTAGGCTTTCAGAAGAACTTATTGCACCAAAAGGTACCATATATCACAACATTAAGACACTTGAAAAAAAATCATACAGAAACTGTAGTTCTATATCTCATGAACTGACACCTCAACAGGCTGAACATAGTGTATACCTGTCGGCAACATATCCATAATACCATGAATGATAGATTTGTCTGGATGATTGTCACTTGTGTTGAGAAATGGGTATGTTACTGAAACTCAGATGCCTCGAAACAGTGGCTTGTTTCCGCCAGCCTGCCAAACTCATCGTTAACAAAAATAAGTTCGGTCATAAACAGTTGGTGGGCAGAGATAGGAGGAACTATGGAAAAAATAGGAATGGGAGCTATATGAAGATTAGAGGAAAGGAATACAAGTGATGTGGGTAAATTGGTAAACTGCAGAACAGAAGAAACAGAAGGACAGGAAATATGGGGGACTCTAGAAAATATGAAACCATTACAATTTTTCAATCATATAAAAAGAAATTGGAGACAAGAAGCATATGTGGATTCTGCAACAGGCAAGAGAGAGAAGGGTTAGCTTGGATGAGAACAGGAACAATATTTCTAAGAGGGATAAGAGGTACATTAAAGGAAATTTGTGAATTGTGTGGGGGGAAAAGAAGGAAGAGAACACTATGTAATAGAATGCGAGGAAGCTGCAATGTGGAGGAATATAAAGATCAATGTTCATGCTAAATAAGGAATCAGTTACTACTACAAAAGCTTTTTGAATTAGAAATGGCATTTTCGGTTAAGAAATACCAGTAAAGTATTATTTAATAGGGTTTTGTATATTTATGTTATTACCGTTAATAGCATGTTTAAACCAGTATAACCATTATGATATAAATAGAGACGACTTATAGAAAAACACTTGTAACAAAGTGATTAGCAATTTCCAAGCAATACTGTTTCTAGATAATTGGCTCATTGATTCGAGAATGCAGAGCAATTTTGCTGGAGAAGTTGAAATCTCTCCGCACAGCAGTACTTTTTCTAAAGAGCTTCGTACCGTCATCTGTCCTTGAAAGTGAGCTTGTGGTATGTAAATCCAATTATGAAGTCGGTAGGGTCCTGTATTGAGGCGGTACCCGCCGAGTAAATACTGTTGGGGAGTAGAAGCTTTTATATAAACATTCGTCTCCCGCTCTGGCTTCTAAATAAGGAAGGTGGTAACTAACTCGCTCTTGTATGCCAGTCACATAGCATGTGTAAAGGTTGCTCATAATATCAAGAAACAGCTACACGCTTCCACATTTGTGCGCCATCACTGACTTATGGACGTGTTCGTAGGACGTGAAAGAAAAACCAAGAAGGCAATTGGAAAGGGTAACAGAATGAAGCAATAAAGAAATGGAAATACCAAGAAACAAAGAAAATGTGTAACTATGCAACATATTGGGGAACATTAATATTTTGTTTTACGTAATGGTTATACTTTACTGCACACTCTATTTCTCACGTATATTGGAGGAAGCATTGCTTTCCACCAAAGGCACAATAAAGAAATTTTGCTGGGAATATACCTACGTGTTGAAGTTAACTTGTAGAACGTCAACTCTGTGTGACAACACCATAGGTGTAAATCATAGAGCTGCTAAATACTCAAATTAATATTTAATATCAGGTCTTTAAGAATTCCATACCTTATCCCACATATAGAGATTCAATTTTTAAGAATCTGAATATCACTTTAGCCTACCTTTGATTTTCTCTTATACCTACAACGAAATATGTAGTTTTATAAGTGTAATTTTATCACCATTAACAAAAACTACGAGGGCCGTAGTTGATTACAAAAAAATTCACCAAGTTAAATAAAAATATTTTAATATATACATCTTACAACTACATCTTTGCGCTATTTTTCTACATAGTCTCCATAACGATTGAGGCAATTATCGTATCTTTTCACAAGCTTTGAAATTCCTTCTGCATAAAAATCATCCGTTTGTGCCTGGAGCCAGCCTGTGACCGCATCTTTGAGCTCTTCGTCGTCATCAAACTGCTGGGACCCGAGCCATCTCTTCATATGCATGAAGAGGTGATAATCGCTTGGCGCCAGATCCGGTCTGTAAGGTGGATGGTTGACAACGTCCCACTTGAAGGACTCAAGAAGGGCTGTTGTTCTGTGAGCAGAGTGAGGACGCGCGTTATCGTGCAAAAAAACGATACCGGAAGTCACGATGAATAGCTGCTGCAGAATATCCTTTGGCTGTAAAAAACCTTATAACAGCACGCACTTCACATTTGGTGGGGTTTTCTATTGAAGGACACATTTGAAACGGCCACAAACACTAGACTAGCGCAGATACGACGTTCACTCGACCACGGCTTGATGCGACTGACCTGCTGAGTGCGTGAATGCACAGATGGCGTCGCTACTCCCCCCACTACCCGCACTGTGACCGATCGGAGGTTACTTTCTGAACGGCCCTCGTAGATAGAAGCGTAAGCATTTGTAGAAATAGTGTATAGAATAATAACAGAGGAAATTATATTCTCGCATGCGTGATTGGCGAGTGTTGAAATTTATATTAATTTGATAATAGTTTATTCAGGACTATTGAGATTTAGTATAAATTTAATCTTACAGTTTCTTAAAGTACAGAATCTTTGTTAAAATTGCGTAAATAACAGAAACACTGCGGTTTCCTCTTTTCTATGGCAAATCCCGTGGATATTACTATCGCATCAGCTTCCCCTGGTGCACATGCAGAGTTGCACAGAGCAACATGGAGCTTTGCTCCTACTCACGTCATACGGGATGTTCTGGAATAATGCAAATGCGCTCTGCTGATTGGTTGCTTCAATTCGAAATTAGGGCGATGGCAGGATATGTTTGGTATTGCCGTCGCCATGCTGCAAAGCGCTTCCGGAAATGTCTAAAACTATATAACTGGACGCGAGGGTCTACTCGGCAGCTCTCTTCTCTGTTTGGCACGTGATTCCGGCCGACACCTTCGGCATGGCGTCCTGGACTCGACCACTCGCTTTCACACATATACACATCTCCCAAGGTAAGCTCTACAAATTAATATTCAATTCATCAAGATAATGTTGTCACTATTTAGCTTACAAAGCCCCTCCAAATGTAAACCAAACATTGCAAACTGTGACTAGATACAAATTCTTAATTATACCTATATTGTTATTGGTAAGCCAAGCGTTTATTATTCTCTACAATCCTAAACTCCAACTTAGCTGTTCCCCCTAGTCACCACAGCCATAGTATGTGACAATATGTGTAACGGTAAGTTTTAGTTGGATCTTTTTATATAAATATCCAGTTGGAAATTCTTGTTTTCTGATCTGATTACTAGTGAGCCATGTAATGACAATATAAAACAGATGAACGGTTGCTATGGGAAGAAAATAAATAATCTTGTTTCATATGGATGTAAAAATGTCGCGGTGGATATAAAAGTTTTGAATAGTAACAAAAAATCAATAATCTTAAAAAAGAGATATGTACTGTAATCATTATAATTTTTATATTATAACAATTATATAATTATAATTAATCATATAATAATTATATATTAGAGGTGAAGGTTGCGGAGGCGATTTTGAAGGATCTCTCAAAAATGGTTTCCAGCATATCTTTGAAGGCTGGCAGAAACGCTGGGACAGTTGCATCGCATTCAGGGGAGGCTATTTTGAGAAGGACTATCAAACTTATGAGGATGAGTAAAGGTACATTGTCACAAAAAATTATGATCATTCTTTATTGGACAGCCCTCGTAGAATTAAAATTTGAATTCAAAGATTCAAGAACAAGTAGAAAGTAACTTTGAAACAGATAAAGTATTTTTGATTCCTGTGAAATATTTTCTTCGTGGATTTAAAACTTATGTTACAATAACATTCTAGCCCGCCTTGATAGCGTAGATGGTAGCGAGTCTGCCTCACGTTCAAGAGTTCCCGAGTTGGAATCTCGGTCAGGTTGAGTTACGTGGATAATGTTTTTTCCGGTGTTTTCCCTTATCCTTTAAGACGAAAGTCGGGTAACTCTAAGCTACGCACACACACATACACACACACACGCACACACACGCACACACACGCACGCACACACACACCTAGCACAGCCCTCAAGTCCTTGTGCCAATCATTGACCAAGGCGGCCCCGGCGAAAGAGGGTCCCCCGTGAGTGGCTCAGGCTCGCACCTACAATTGAATAGGTAGGCCGCCCGCCGAGTGCGCACTCTCAAATATCGAACAAGCAGATACATGGACTACGAGAAGGCTTTCACACACAGATAATAACAACTGACCATTACAAGCAATACCGATAATGCAAACTACTGTCCGGCCGTTGTATCTCCGGCTCTGACGTTTTGCGACTGTAAAAGGTGGAAGGGGAAACCTAATAGTACCAACATACAGTAATGAGCAATTGAAAACATATCCTCAAAATTATCTTTAGAATGAAAATATAGGACTATATTAACTTTAAAACACTGAAATACAATTTAAAATTACATCATAATGCAAGATATTTATTACAACACCACTCTATTCGAATATTTCATTCACACCTTTCACACACACACTAACTGCATCTGTTGGTAGTACTGGGAGCCTCTACATCCGGTGTCGTGGCCAGGAAGTTAAAACTGTCTGCTAGCGCCAATCAGCATTGTTGCTGGTAGGCGTGGCTCCCGAACCCAACACCGTGATGCCAGCTTCAATTTGCTTGAGCCACGTGGTCTAATAGGGGCTTGCTTTGGTGAACTTTTTTGGTATATTTTTCGTGCGTGAATTCCGATGTTTAGTGTTCGTAAGTCCCATTATTATCGCTGTTATAATATGGCTACTGGTTCGTGAAATATGCAAATACATGAAATATTTAAAATACGCATTGTTCCTCTGCTTGAAATTCCCGCTAAAGAACTGGCAACAGCCTGCTTCCCCCTCTCGAGAAATGTCAGAGCCGGAGATAGGACGGCCGAACTATAGACTTACATTTAGGTTTAGCTAGATAGCCGTAAGATATAATTGACTATTTCTTGCACAGACAGTCAAACACCTAAACTTAAGACACAGCGCTATGGCGTGATAAATTATGTTATAAATATATTATAATTATTGTAATTTTATATATAATTTACGTCCTCCAACGTTAAGTCATATCGGACGATGAATGGAATGGATGAAATGATGCTGAAATGAGTCCGGGGTCCATGGAGCTTGGAGTTACCCGACATTCGTCTTTCAGGATAAGGGAAAACCCCGGAAAATCTTATCCAGGTAACTCACCCTGACCGAGATTCGAACTCGGGACCTCTTGAACGCGAGGCAAACACTACCACCAGGCTACCGAGGCGGACTAGAAAATCTGGTTACATATGTATGCCACACTTTTGATTTTTTATAACATTTTCTGTACTATATTCCGAGGAGACAGAGTAAGTGATTGTACTGTAGAAATTTCGTTTCGCTGAAATTTGATCCAATTATGTATGTGAATGTGTGCAAACAGCATAAACAAAACTTAGACAAATGTAAAACATGGATACAAAATGAATAATATTCTTACAAGGAAACTATCACTATACTTACACCTGTATTCGCTTGAGAGATTCATGAGATCGTCTCTTTTCTATGTGGGGCCTGTGTGTCAACAAAAACGTCCGGAGTATAGCTGGAAGTAGCCGAAAAAGGTGTCCAGAATATGTAGGAACATGCTGGCATAATACGAGGGATGTCCGGCAGCTACTTGTAAGTGGCAGATTTTGGATACACATAGTTAATATACAGCACGAATTATAAGATCACACTGCATAGGTGTGGTTCCCTTGTCAGGTATTTCTACTAACCTAAACTACCCCTTAAATGGAAAATAATTATTTTCATATTCTCAAAACGTATCCCTCTTGATGAGGATATCACGTTTTGACATTTTAAAACTATACATGCTTTGAATTATCTCTTAATAATCTGTAAAATGTCCAATTTACACTGAGATTTATATAATTTTGCATAATAAGAAAACCATTACATAAGTTTTGGTGGGCACTTTCCTTGATTAAATTCTCCAAAGACTACTTCTTACGTAGAAAACGTTTTAAACTTTTCAATTTTTCTTTTTTTATACGTTTTATTGATCGATCAGCTATGCTTTACAGATCAGAGTGAAAAGAAGGTAACAGAACAATACATTAAAGAACAATAACACACAGGCGTAGGCTAACAGGCCGCCCTCTAACTACATTAAGCTAGAACTCCAATAATACTCTCTGAAAAATTATGTCAATATTGAAGATGTAAGACAGACATCAAGCACTAACATCACTCGAATCAGATGTATCACTCAGAAGCAAGTCCTGTGGTAGTCTCCTCTTCAAGCATGAGGGCTGGCGCGTGCGGACGCCCATTTTATAATGCACAGCTCCTGGAACTTCTTGCAGCGTGGAAAAGAAACGACGGGTGATCCTGCAAATGTAGTCGTGAAGAGATAACAGTCCTAGTTTGTGATGGAGCTGCTGATTACGGATGAACCATGGAGCGTTGGTAGCGATGCGCATGAATCGATTCTGTATGACCTGAAGACGACGCAGATGACATGTGTGGGCGGCCCCCCACACTTGGCAGGCATATGTAATAAGCAGACGAACAAGTGATTTGTAGAGTAACAATGAAGACTGCAGGCCGAGGCTGGAACGGCGATGCAACAGAGGTGAGAGTTTTGAAAGTCGCCCGGAGGCCAGTGATATAAGACGATCGATATGAGCACGCCTGATCAGTCCAAAAGCACTCCACGGGAGTTGTAGTGGGGAGCCAAGGGACATTGTACCTGTAGAGACACAACGGAGGAAGCGGAGTATATCGGCGAAGAGTGAAGATTTTAGCCTCGATTTTCTGAGGGTTCAAAGAGATCCGCCAAGTGCTGAACCAATGAGTTAGACGATCTAAAGAGAGCTGTACTACTTGCTGTGCGTGCTGGAGATTAACATGAGAATAATATAGTACTGTGTCATCAGCGTAAAGAGCTAAAGAAGTCGGAGCTAAGTTAGGAATATCAGAAATGTAGATATTAGAGTCGGGGCAAGACAGACTTTTCTTTCAGTTTTCTCTAAGGAAGGTCTTGTTTATATAACCACGGTATGGTAGATCGGAATACTTATTGATGCACTATTAGTAAGAGAAGTGTGAGGGATCCTTTTAATACATACTCCAATATATGAAGTAGATTTGCAAAAGTGAACGATTGTGTTACACAACCTGACGCACTGCAAATGAAAGAACATAGAAGACTACAGTTTGAGAAGTAAGGCTACAAAAAGGTGGAAGTTCTTAAAACCTCCAGGTTCAGGATTGTTCCGTTGAAGTCGCTGACTAGAAAGTGCGATAAACGGCACGTTAACCTAGGAGTCCACCAGTGACTATAGGTACTGTGGCGCTGTTCAAACGTTTACCCCGGATTTAACTCTGGTAATAGATACCTCTCAGATAACGTACTGATTACTCTACCTGGAGTGAACATATATCTGTCATTTGTGATTTCTGAGAATTCCATTGGTTGAAGTGATTAGTTCATTGGTGCTTAGCACACGACCGGGACGGGTATCCGGAAACACTGCCCCCTCTAGTCCAACCCACTCCGAACAACTATCAATCAGGGAGGGGCTCGAATGTTCGGCACAAGGTTCCTCTTGTAACGTCAGAGATACCACGAGTGCTAGGGGTCCGCAGCGCCCGCACCACGGTTTCTATTAACAAAGATAAATCCATGGAAAGCGTTCCAGCAGCACTATAATAATTCTCAAACCTTTCAGTAAGCATCGTGCCACTTTTTAAGCACCGCCATATCCTATGAAACTTATAAGCACATTTGAGGAGGAAATATATGAAAGGGAAATAAAGCAATGAAAATTGTGGTAGATGAGATATCAGCCGAAAAATAAGTTTTTCGACCAGAGGAAACCACAAAAAAAAACGAAGGTTAAAGTAGGTTATCAACAGAATCGAGCACATTACCGCAGAGCTGGATATCTTGACATGTTTAAAAGGAAGCTGTATGAGAGTACGAGCACTGTGTAATTCACTTACTCGCTTATTTACTTTCGAGATGTCAACACAATCTCCGTTGTTTACTGTTTTAGGTTAATGGTGTCTGCCATACTCTGTCTGAATAATGTATACTAACTATACGGGTATCCATCTGTGCGAAGTCTGGAGTTTCTTTACTTTGCATGGACAATATTTCCTGTTTCCATGTCATGCTGTATAATTTACTTAGGATTATACTTGTGTGAAACAACTACAATCAGGTTATTTATACACCTACGATGGTTGGGACAAAATCACATACATGTTAAGTCGCCATTGGGTATGTCATCTCAACATGAGTTCTCCTTGTAATTTACCGGAAACAATGTCAGTGAGTTGTCAGTGACGGTGGTTTAGTTGGGCGCTGGTCCACTGATCCCTAAGTCAGGTTCAAATCGGCCATACCGGTAAATTTACTTCTAGGAACAAAATTTCGGCACACTAACGGGCAAAAAATAATTTTATTTATTTATTTCCGAGTCACTGGGGAATGTAACGCATGCCTTCATTTTCTCACGGTACATTTCAAAATCCATGGGTCAATGCCGGTATGGCACTGTCATCTGTTATTCTGGTTGTATCTTTCCAACCTTTACCAGGCCCGCCTCGGTAGCGTAGATGGTTGTGTGCCTGCCTCACGTTCAAGAGGTCCCGAGTTCGAATCTCGGTCAGGGTGAATTAACCGGAAAAAGCTTTTCCGGGGTTTTCCCTTATCCTTCAAGATGAATGTCGGGCAACTCTAAGCTCCAAGGACCCTGGACACATTTGAGCATCATTGCGCCCAATTAATTCACGGTCCGATATGACTTAACGTTGGGGGACGTAAAAAAGAATTAAAAGAAACACTTTACCAATTAACGGACTATGTCAAAGGACACCTATATAACACATATTTAAATGTTTTGCATTACTGCATTTTATGGCAGTATCAACAATATTTCTTTCCTAAACTGCCCTTATGTCTCAAATCGTACTATCTCACTAGCTACCTATAGCAAGTAGAGGAAGTATTACATTTCACTCCAAAATTGCCATCGAGATTAGAACAGGAATGCCGTTTTGAAGCTCTCTGAATTATACAAAAAATATAAATGCATCTATATGTAAGTATGGAAAGCATAATTAAAAAACAAAAACAGAAGCTTAATCAATATTGGATTGAAAGGAAAAATTTCCTCTACCTTACGCCAACACTTGCTGTAAAAATGTTTCCCTACTGTTGATTTATTTAAAAATAATAATCATTACGTTATGTTATTAAGACACCTAAACTGAACAATCTGCACGACAAATAAAACGTATATATTGATTTATTTGTAGCCTCCTCGGTAGCGTTAATGGTAGCGTGTCCCGAGTTCGAATCTCGGTCAGGGCGAGTTACCTGGATATGGGTTTTCCGGGGTTTTGCCTTATCCTAAAAGACGAATGTCGGGTAACTATAAGTTCCATGGACCCAGACTCATTTGAGCGTCATTTCACCCATTTCATTCACCGTCTGATATGACTAAACGTTGGAGGACGTGAATTGCAACAACAACAAAAGTCGACTGATTTGTAGGCAATAAATAGTCTCTGAAAACTTGTCAATTCTTTATAATAAGTAAGTTGGTAAATCTTACTGCAAAAGCCATTTACATCTTGTTAAATCAGTTAACTTCATCATGGTGATGATACTACAAACAACAACAATAGCAATAATAATAACAGTAATAATATCTGAGATATTCTTTCTTACTCGTATTAATTTTCAAATACTTCCACTTTTTGGGTGGCAAGCCGCTATTCGATTTGTCTCAGAACGAAAGAATATTCAATTTCAAAAGCCTAAAAGAATCAACATTATTTTTCAAAGTGTTATATGTAATCTAATAGATTTTTAATACTTGGATCAATGACATTGTAAATATATAAAGAAAGTTTATCTTTACTGATAAGAATAGAAAAAATATATTTTGAGACGGTATAAAAAGTCACGTAATTCAATATATTAAATTGATAAAGATTATTTCATTATCTTAGAAACACTTTCAGTGAATTTGCAATAATCACCGAAGTCTTGGTGCAGAAATTTAGGAGCTAGCACTGGAGTATTAAACGATCATCAACTTTATTACAAGTTGCTGTTCCTTCACTGAAGTCCCAGGCTTCTTCTTTGTTATTTCTGTGTTTCTGCGTATGAAATACTTACCTCCAATTTGTCGGGGACATTTTATAATAATAAACATACATCTATGCTAATTTCTTAAACGGTTTTCATCATGATTTTATCACTCAAAAACACTTGCAGCCCCACAGTGTCGACATTTCACCGAAACAGATGTTAATGAGCCTTCTAATTCCGCTCGGAAAGCATTTGCTATTAAATTCCGTATACTTGTGTATGCACAGAGAAAGATAGCTCTGCGGTAGCATGTGTGTCTCATATCCGGAGGCCATGGATTCGATTACCACCTTACCTTTACTCTTTGTACTCTACCCTGGTTACTAGAGATATTAGAGGAACGCTGAGATGGGTTATCATCTACTCCGATTTTCTATCGTTTTATTTCCTTCTGTTTCCTTCTAATTTTCCTGCGGACAGACAGTGCGGATGCTTGCTCAAGAGAAAAAGGCAAATGTTTTTCTTATAGGCCCTAAGGATTGCTTGGCTGACGGCAGTTCCAGCACTGTAAAGGGTTTTCAAGCCCGTTGTTGTCAGAACTTCTATATGTCTTTGTGGCTTATCTGGCTGCGGGCTGTATAGCCTGCAGTAGTTCTTTATCTTTATTCCTTTCTTCTGTTACGCAAGATGGCGCCTTTCGTTACGAATATGTAACCTATACCTTGTGTGTGTGTGCGCGCGCGCGCGACCTCTCACTTGCGCGGAGTAGAAACCCATTTCTAAGGAGAAATATAAAATTTTCTATTTTAGTCACAGCCTTACAAAGAAATAGCTCGTAGACTTTTAGGAAATTTCTCAGTATTCCTCACATGAAACTTTAATTATTCTTAATTTTTCAACGACAGTTTGAACTATTTTTGTTAAATTGTCAAGCTTTTCGGATTCTAAGATGAAAATAAATTGTTGATACATAACAAATATTTAATTTCATACTGAGCTGTAATGGTTTGAATTTTCTCAGGATTTAAAGTCATGAATGTTACGTTTTCTACGACTTATTTATCTCGAGGAGAAATACTGTATCAACATCTTTGTTTTTGAGGTTTCAATACAAATGTGTTTTTAAGTGCACTGAAAGAAACCTAAACTTTTACGTGGAGAGAAACAGCACAGTCGAAAATGAAAATACGAATAAACGATTTTACCTTGACGATTTTCCATAATTACGGAATAAATTTTGTTCACCTCAATATTAAATTGGCTCAAATATGTTTGATTTAGAATCATATAGCAACCATTCGAAATATGGTTATGAAATACAAAATATAAATCTGAAATATTTTGCCAATGGCCAGGAAAAGTTCCCTACTTTCTGATTAAATTTTTTGCAGCACTATAAATTGGAGACTAAAAGAGCTAGAAAGAGCTTAAATAACAAAAGGAAACGGCGAATCCATGAAAATGTGCAGTGAAATTGACGTTCTTCTTTTCTTTAACTTTAATTGTATAGTGCTCTTTTTTGCAATTCTATATCACCGTTATTTTGTTTACCTGAGCAGGTTCAGTAAGAAGCAACTCGACTCGTACTCTTACTTCAATTCCGCTTGTGTCTTCGACGGGAGGCATTAAAGCTTTCTAAAAATTTGTATCTGGATTAGCATGTCACAGAATGATTAAGTTGTAAGACGTTAGAGATATGAAACAGAAGGAGAGATAGTATAAAGTTACGTAAGTCCTATTATAACGTTCTTTTATATTGTCGCGAGGCACTTGTTATTTGGCGAGTGAGAGAGTGAAAGAGACAGATAGCGCTTAAGCCACGCCGATGCTCGCACTAGCAGAGACGGAGCGGGCAGTGAAAGAACCAAAAAAATGTCTGGACAGCTCTCTCTCCTTCGCCTGCCGCCTCGAAAGGCCGTGGAGCTTCGGGTGGTTTCGCCAACCTTCGAGAAACAGCTGACCATGTATAAATAGCACTACGGGTGGCTGAGTGAGCCAGCTGTTCGTCTAGCCGGAGAGGAAGTACATTGGCAATCATATGTACAATATCTAGGCGTTTTGCTTGATGTAAAACTGACGTAGAAGGACCACATAACCTACACAGCCCACAAGGTCAGCAAACGTATGGGTATGTTATACCCATTGTACAATCGACGCTCAGTGATGTCATATCCAATAAATTGCTCCTCTATAAGCAAGTGCTCCGACCAGCCATCACTTATGCCTGTACCATTTGGGACATAGCAGCTAAATTTCACCTACAACACCTTGAAGTCCTACAGTCTCGATTCCTCCGTATTGACAAGGATTCCCCATGGTACATCCCTAACCTTGTAATCCGTCGTGACCTACACATTGCTACCCTAACAGACTACATAAACACCTTCTCACTCCCATTCTATCAAAACCTCTACCATAACTTCAACTCCGTTATACGCGGTCTAGGTGAGTACGACATCGACCACGGCGAAAAATACAAAAGTCCAAGACTTGCTTTAGGCACATGAAAACACTGCTCTATCAGTACACAACTTATGTACCTATTAAAAGTAGAAGAACAATATAGAAAACACCATAACAAACCTCTACCGTAATTTTCAATAACTTATAAAATATTCTACTACCATTAGAGGGCTCAGCCCGTATCTGCCTTGAGACTTATCTGCCCGTATCTGCTTCCAGACTTTCAAGTGACCAATCGCAGATGAGTGAGCCAGTGTGCAGCGAAGCTGCGAATGAGTGAATGCAGTTGTCTATGGACATGCAGCAGACGGCTTCGGAGATTGCGTTCGTGTGTGTCACGTCATTCTGCTGATATCAGATTTGTACAAGTGTCTTTCTACGGAAATAAAGAGCATTTTGAATTTCTGCAAACCTAACTTAATTTTACGAACCCACAAAGTCACAATATTACTCATGAGGTGACAGTCTTACGCCCTTGTGAAGCTACCAAAATTTACACTGAAACAAATATTCCCAGGAAAATATTTGATACGCTTTAAAACGAAGCAGAGAGAGAAAGAGAGAGAGAGAGAGAGAGAGAGAGAGAGAGAGAGAGAGAGAGAGAGAGAGAGAGAGAGAGAGAGAGAGAGAGAGAGATGTTTTGTAAATACGAGGGCTGTTCATTAAAGAATGATCATAATCTTTACAATCATAATCTTTCGCTTTAAAATTCAGTCTTATTATATTCTATTAGCTTAATGTGAAACAAACACGCCGTAGTAGTTTCAGTGTTGATATTTCTGGTTCCCGCCTGTGAACGTTCTCACGTTCAGGCATATTCAGTATTGCCTATTGCTGTAATGGAGGTAACACGCGAGGACAACATGAGACTTTGAAATTCTATTTTCTTCTCAACAAATCTTCAGTTTAGGCCCATAAAATGTTACAGGAGGCCTATGGAGAGTTAATTCTACCCTACAGCACAGCTCGAAGGTGGTTTAAAATGTTTAAAGAGAGTAGATAATTAATTTCAAAGGAAGGTGGTCCCGGTGCTCCAGTTACTTCTCTTACAGAAGAAAACATCAAAACTGCTGCTGCCATTGTGAGAGAGGATCTACGAATTACCTTAAGATCACCTGAAATACTGAACATTTCATTGGGTGCCACTCACACGTTGGTGACAGAAACATTATACGTGACATGTGTTGGTGCGCAATGGGTTCCAAGACTTTTGATTCCCGAACAAAAGGACATTCGAATGCAGGTCTGCATCCAATTAAAGTTGATATTAGAGGAAGATCTAGAGCTTCTTTCAAACGTAATCACTGCTGATGAAACTTGCTTACATCATTTTGATCCTGAGAGCAAACAGCAAAGCTCAGTGTGGAAACCTCTTTCATCATCAACCCCAGAGAAGAAAAAGTGGCTTCTTCTCCTGGGAAGGTTATGGTCATCTCATTCTTTGATATTCATGGAATGGTTTATCAGCATGTTGTATCTGCACACACATCAGTAACTGGACAGTACTACACGGATGTCCTGAAAACATAGCAAGTCCATATCAGGTGCAAAAAACCACATTTCCATGAAGCAGGCTGGATGCTGCACCACGATAATGCGCGGCCGCATATTGCCGATGTTGTTGCTGAATATCTTGCAAAAATCAACGTGAAGTGCATCCCTCACCCTCCCTATAGTCCGGATTTAGCCCCATGTGACTTCTATTCCCTAACTTGAAGAAACGCTTTCGTAAGAGGCTTTATCCATCATCAGACGTAGTGAAGGCTGCGGAGGTGATTCTGAAGGATCTCAGAAAAATGGTTTCTAGCATGTCTTTGAAGACTGGCAGAAACGCTGGGACAACTGCATCGCATTCAGGGGAGACTATTTTGAGAAGGACCATCAAAATTAAGAGGATGAGTAAGGGTACGTTGTCAAAAAAAAAAAAAAAAAAAAAGGTCATTCTTTATTGAACAGTCCTCGTAGATTCTTGTTATACTGGCTAAAACAAGGCGAATGGTCGTTTTCATTGATTATTTAGGTTTATATATTCAATAAACCATGACTCAAAGTTTAGAACAAATGCGAACTTTATTTATTTTAAGGGAATGCACCAATCAACGTTAGCCTCCATGATGCAAAAGCATCTCTGAATGGAACCTAGGCACTGCTGCGTCCCGAATCATTGACGTTTGGATAATTGACTTGTACTGCTGTTGTTTACACTGCCTCCCTCATGCAACTGATATTTTCTGTTACATTATACCCAGCGAACAGGATTAACAAATCATAACTGTTACAGGAATGAGTTTTTTCCCCTAGTTTTATTATAGCCATGTATACGCTATAATGAACAACACATCACTAACATTTGGTACCCTTCACAGCAGATATGAAGGATAGTTTTTTGTGAATCCTGTTCGTATTTACGGTTTTTTGTTCTCCCTCATGTCTGTCCCGGCCTGCCAGCAGCTTTATTTTGGTAGTAGTTCCCCCATTCCCCTTCCTCACTGCTTTATAGCCACTTGAAGTTAAAGGAAACTCGTATAACGCCTTTTTAAGTAGTGTCTGGTGCTCTGGAAATAAGTTACAACGTATAAGTTATGGCCAGACACTGTTTGCATTGGTATGCAGACAGGAAAAACATTTGTTTACCGCTGAAAGTGGCTAACAGCCTCCACGACATGGCCAATTTCGATAAATTGCTTGCTTTTTAAGGAACCTGAAGGTTGACATAAGCTCGCCATTGGATAATATGTTGGCTTAATTCTGCCCTTTTTTGAAATACTCTTCCGGAATACCTCACAACATATTAAGTTCTTATCTGTGGTCACCTTTACCAGATGTTCAACAGCTTCAAGTTTAAAAAACCTGTCTCTACCTCATTCATTCCATATCTGCAAAAGTCGACCTTGACTTTTCTTCCACAATAGAAACCTTTTAAGGAATGCCAAGCATTTATATTCTTGTAGTGTTTTCTCGTTTAAACCAGTTTTATCTACAGAGAGATATAAAGACTGTTAACTGTGTAGATTACAAAATGGCGTCATTCAAACACAAAGCCCGTAGTATCATTCAAATAAAACAAGTTTAAGCACTATTTAAATACACTTAGGTCATTCAATAATTAGTGGCAACATTTGAATTAACAACAAATAAGACAAAACATTTTTGGAGCAGTCACATTGTTACAGCGCTCTCCTCCAACATGAACAACTCGCCTCTACACATCCATCTGTCCATGGATATCTGTCCAGGTATTTAGCCCAAGAAAAGAACCCTGGAGTTTTCCATGAGTTTTCCTTCCATGTGGAAGGAGGAGATTAAAAATAAAATATCTGTCGACATTTTTATATTTACTTTCGAAATATCAAAATTTTCTCACTCTTTCGTTGGAAACATTAGGATATAATGGTGATTAGTGCAGCACCTTCGTAAAAACTGTTTATTATAAGTATAAAAGGGCATCTGTCCAACGTCGGAAAATCAGCCAGTACGTAATAAGGAAAAGCCTACATTAATTTGTGTATTTTTTATCATACATTTTAGTTTGAGGTCCTCATGTTCAGTCATTCTTTTTCCAGAAACTTACCTCTCAGGAAATATTCCACAATTTGTAGCTTCCATCCGCATTAAGCACTTTAAATTATTAAGTAAATATCTTACACTTCGGTGAGATTTTGAACGCAATAAGTAACCGAAGAAGTGTTAAAAATAGGGGCAATTACTCCTCAAAAAATTGACACAATGTTATGCCCCATCACAAATCAGTGTTCAAACTTTTAATTCAATTAAATAAATATTTTTACCTTCTCTACCACGTGCTCATATTAAGTAAAACCTTAATTGCATTCCACCCAAAAATTATATATCAACATATTAGTGGTAATATACGTTTTGTAGTCCCTTCAATTCAACCAAATCATTTTTAGAAAACGGTCAATGTGTGTGTGTGTATCTGTGTGTGTGTGTGTGTGTGTGTGTGTGTGTGTGTGTGTGTGTGTGTGTGTGTGTGTGTGTGTGTGTGTGTGTGTGTGTGTGTCTAATCAGTATTACTCGAAAACTTGGTTTAACTTCACAATCTTTTAGACGTGCGACACGAAGATCTTAAGGCAAATTCCATTATCCTAGACTACTCTTTACATAAAAAATGTGTCGAAAATTTTTATTGATTTTTTATTAAAATTCAAATATATTTAGGGTATTATATGGCAATGGAACCAAAAGGTAGGGATTTGGTCGAATAGAGTCAATGGAGGCATTAATGTGTCAGGAGCTAAATTGAAAATTATGTTGTATGCAGATGATCAAATAATAATGACCACAAATGAAGATGGCCTGAACAAAATACTGTATAGTCTCGATAAAATTGCTACAGAATATGGAATGAAAACATCAGCAAATAAATCCAAAACCATGGCTTTTAAAGGAATTAATCCAGTAAGATCAAAATAGTGTTAGATAACATAATAATTGAGCAGAAATCACACTTTAAGTATTTAGGATGTAATATCTCGTACCAAGGGGAAGCTGATATAATAGAGAAAATAAATTTAACTACATAACAGGCCAATGAAAAGAACATTAAAAATAAAGCAAGAAAGGACTCTATAATAAAACTATACAAAACAATGGCAATACCAACTCTGATCTATGGATCAGAAACATGGACACTAACAAAAAGAAATAGTATGGGAATACAGTCATCAGAAATGAAATTCATAAGAGCAATAGCTGGATATACCAAAATTGATAGAAAAAGGATATTAGGACAGAATTAAAAGTAGAAGAAATAAACCATACTATTCAAAGAAATATAAATCAATGGAAAGAACATGTCTAGAGGATGAATAATAACAGAGTACCAAAAATAGCCTGAAACTATAAACCTATAGGAAGAAGAAACCAGGGAAGACCGAAGAATAGATGGGCAGACAAATTTGGAGCCGGAACGGGTTAAACAATCCAAAGCCGTGAGGTAGAACAAGAAGAAGGTATGGCAATGGAGTATAGGTGTATCTTGAATTTTCAGGAAATGTCGTAAGAAGTCCTGTTCACTCTAGGCGACTTTAGTGTATCTTTCAAACCGTAAATATAGAACAAAATCTTACACTAAAATGTAGATTTCGTTAAAAACACAAACTTTATGCCAAATGTACTTTGTGTGAAAGTGTGTGTGTGTGTGTGTGTGTGTGTGTGTGTGTGTGTGTGTGTGTGTGTGTGTGTGTGTGTGTGTGTGTGTGTGTGTGTGTGCGTGTGTGTGCGCGCGCGCGCGCGCGCGGATGTGGGTATGCGTGTGTGAACATTTTCACAAATACTCCTTGTTAGTTTTATGAATTTTTCAAACCTAGATTTTTCTCAAATGAAAGTCGTCATGCCAAGAGTGGAATTTAAAATACATTACGTAGACACCAGGTGAGCTCTTGAATATGGCTTTTATATTCCATATTGTTTTGAACTAACAAGAAAATTAGCAAAGAGGTAATTACTACAGAAGTTTATCTTGACTAACATAGAGTACATATGCACCTCCTAGACAGAAGGTGCAGTATATTAGATTTTTTTTTAGAAATATTAGTTAGAGAGTTTCATTTTCTAAACAATGTATGCCTGTCATAAATGAGGTAGTGCAACCGCAATGCTGCATAGAAAATCTTGTACTACCCACAACTGCAACTGGAAATTCTTGTAGAGGTCGGGGAACGTGGTGGGCGATTTCCATTAAGCTAAGCGATAACAACCTGACAGTGAAAAAGTAGGAGAGGGGTGCGGCTGGGTGTTTTGTTAATTTGGGGCTTCTTACGAGGACAAGGAAAATGGTATGGGGTACTTCCAGTAGCGTAACTATGGAAGCGTGTTTACCTCAACCTGGAGATGGTGATAAAGGCAGTTAATACACTGCTTTGTCGTGTTATTAAGGTAGAAACATGGGAACATGTATGCGCTGATAAGGTCAACAATTACGGCATTGATTAAACACAATGTCCTTGTTATGACATTAAGGTTAGCAGTCACAGTGGTAAATGTATGAGGTTTCCCTCTCAAGCATCTTTCACGATTCTGTTTTAGGAACAAAGTTATCGCGGTTTCATCACTGAGCTGAATGTTTTTCCCATGCAGCATTACCAACCTTAAAAGGGAAGTTATATTACAAGGATTTTTCTTGGAATTATCGAACACAAAAAATACACTGCTTTGCTCAAGTAGGTACCAATGATGCAGAAAACTTGGACAGTGCTGCGTTGCCATTTACTTTTCTCCAATTAAAATCGCATACATTTTGACAGAAAAATGTTCTAGTTATTGAATAATTATTGAAATTAAAAGACAGTGCTAAACTTACTCAATGCACTATCAAAATCAGACTTTGAATTAAAATGGCAAATCATACAAGAAATATGCATTACATCTAAGAAATGTTGCATACTAAAATAATTGTCAGCACTGAAGGTACATGATAACACTTCTGATTACACTGGACAAAAAAAAAAATAATTGTTGAATGTTTCGAGCACTTCATGAGGCAATTCCTACTAATTTTGGGTTGAGAAAAACAAATATGACGATGAAAAAGATTTATTAGCTCTACTTTCTATGATATACACAAGGTGAAAGCATTACATTTTAATGGATTGAGAGAAAAGGATAGATTTTAATTACATATATGCTAACAACATTGAAAGTGCATTTGAATTTTTTTAACTGTAATTACATGCTAAATAAAGGCTCTAATTACTGGAAAAATACTTCGCAGGTAGTCGTGTCTGAAGAGAATCATGTGGTGGCCTATTGACTTCGTCGTCTTTTAGCTTGCCTCTTGTGATGGAGTTCCCCAGAATCCCTTTACAAAGACCAACAGTAATCTGCAAGCATTACTTCATTCCAACGGCCTTGATATCTTTGTTCCGTAACAGAAATGTCCTGATGGAATCTCTCCCCATGTACATCACTAACAGCTCCACAACTAGGAAGGAAAAAGTCTAGGTGGCAGTGGAGAAGATGGATCTTAAGGGACATGTTGCATCCTAGGTTACGGTAATTTTGCAGGAGCACTGTCAACAAATGCTTGTAGTTGTCATCTACGGTACTTTGACAGGTGTGCCAACTCCCAAAAAAAATCCCCCAAATTTAAAATCTTCACTCTAAAATGAAATGTCACTTTCATTTCAAAACAAGAGCTAATCTATCATTTTATGGTGATTTTTGAATTCAGCAGATGGAAATACATGTAAATTCACTACTTTTCAGCACGAAACATTTTCATTGTTGCCCAGTAATTATTAAAACATAATACATAGATTATTGAGCAATATAGCTAATGGCATTAGAACTACTTTATAGTTTTTACGCTAACCGTCTTAAACAAATGTACACCTTCCTAGTATTATACATATTACCGGATTTTATTATCACATTTCCCCATAGTTACCTTAGGAATTAGCATGCTCATTCTCATGGAATATAAAGGTGATCATTATTAAAGAAAGTACACATTTATGGTGTTACATAGCCTCTCATTCACATTCAAAGGCTTCCGAGTTTGAGTCTGGTTCAGGGTTAGCTATCTGAATAAGTTTTCTTCCGGGCTTTTCCTTTATTTTGAGATATGATTTTTTATTTTATTTTTGGGATTTACGTCCAACGTTAAGTCATATCGGACGGTGAATGAAATTGGTGAAATGATGCTCAAATGCGTCCGGGGTCCATGGAGCTTAGAGTTATCCAACATACGTCTTTCAGGATAAGGGAATACCCCGGAAAAACCTTATCCAGGTAACTCACCCTGATCGAGTTTCGAACTCGGGGTCTCTTGCAGACATGAGATATGAATGTTCCAGTAGTTTAAGTTCTATGGACCTGAGTTCATTTGAATATCATGTTTCACCCATTTCACTCCCACACACACAATATCAGGGAGTAGAGAATCTTATTGCAGCGTAAGAAATTAATTCCAAGTGTCGACACTAGATGTGAAAACTGGATATGATAGAATTAAAGAAAGATAATATGTTACCGTAGAATTTAATCCAACAAAAATGCAAATGCTAATTTTAAATCCTATCAATCTGCTGCCTTTGAACATATCTTACAAACTGGAGTTTATTAATCACATTCTCCATTAAAGAATATTGCATTATTATCTAACGTGGTGCCTTGTCTGCTCCTTTCATTCTGCTAAACAACCCACATGTCCAAGATACACACTGGTTTTTAAATAAGCCTAGAACCAGGAGTCATTTCTTCCATTTCCGCCTCCATTGACGACTAATATACTTGGCTTCACTGTTGTTTACTTCTCACGCGATTTTTCTGATCGAGCTACGATCTACAAAGCTATATTATAGCTAACACCTCCCAGGAGGAAGATATGAAGTAAAGGAACCACCGGATGTTACACGCTGCGGGTAGAAAAGGCCACATAATCGTGCGAAAGACCATAACGGTCCATTCCATGCTCGAAGGCCTCTCCCAAATTTGGAGCTACCGAGACAGGGCAATGAAAGACCCTACGAACAAGTAGCTAACATCAATATTCGTGTCATGTGTCCGACACTTCCATACGCCATGAAAGCTAGAAAGTCACTTGAAAGAAAGAAGAAAAATGAATGAAACACAATTTTGGTATGGAAGCCGTGGTTGTCGAGATACCACCGCGCACTCCCAATCGCAGAGTGAGCGGTTGACGATAATAGGGGCCTCACACATCCCTCTCGACACTTAAGCATTAAATTTTTTTTGTTAACAATAATAAAATGTCAACACTTTGCAGGACTAGTACTTGTTCAAAAATTCAGAAGTTTTCATCCTTATCATGAGTTCGCAGTATTTATATAATATTAATGTATAATATATGCCTAAACATTTGTAATCCGCAGATTAGATATCCTACATAGATTAGACACACATGAGGTTGCACTACATGATGAAGTTTACTCATAAGCAGATTCAGTTTCTATGGGACTTCCCATTTTGATAGCATTGCCATCAGAAAAAATTGAGCTTTATTAATTGACTCTCCTTAACTATTTTGGTTCTAAATGTTCCATGTCATTGTTATGTATACCTACTATTTAGACAGGGTATTGCATTACATCCAGAAATTCGATATCTAGATCTCCTGGAAAGGCGCTATTTGAGATACCCTGAATAAATAAAAAAATAGAAAAAGGCCTCTGTTAGTGGTGTGTGTATGTGTGTGATGTCTGCAGATAGCACAACTCCAGAAGGTTAAGTCAATAAAGTAACAAACCTGGTACCTAGACTAAGCCCCTTCCTTGGATGCGACAACGTTTTTAATAGAATCACTCCACACTAAAATCATACCTTAACATCCATTTATTTTTGAAAATGTTGATATTCTTAAAATTGTTCTAACGATAGAGATTAAAAGAAATACAAAACCTTATTGTTCAAAAATGTGTATCCCGCGCCAATCAACATCAAGAACATTTATGGGGGGAGGTCCACCACTGGCGAGGTATTTATTAGTTTTAATTGTCATATATTCTTCTTAAGGGTATGTATGACTGAAATTTTCAAATTCTGAACTAATAATGCTAGCTTTTTCAAATTTACACCATAGGTGTAGTATAATGTAAACATGTAACAGCCTAAATTTAAACCATTTTTCTCCAGCAGTTTAGAAATTATGATAAATTCTGTATGTTTTTTGTTACGTCACTAAAAAAGTCCCTTGCGACAAAATATTTTGAATTTTGGTCTAATATTTTAACCCTATGTTTATAATAAACATACTTTTTGAAATTGCTCTGGGGTTTTCTGTGTCTCCTTTAGTTTAGGTCACAAAAATTTTTTAATTTACAAATATTCTTTTTTTGTCTAAAAAACTGTAAGTTTTGTGTTTGAAAATTAAAAATATATGCTTATATACATTTCACAATAAAACGTAGGGCAATTTCCATTCCTCATGATATTCTGAACTTGTGTAGGAAATTTCATGAATGTAGTACAAAACCTGCATCGCAAGGAGCATTTTACAGGAAGAAAAATGCTGAAAATATGAAAATTGAGAAAACAGCGATTAAAGATTTGATTGCATAACTCACATTAAAATCCACCAGGCTGATAGGTTGGACCCTCAGATTTCTTTTTCCTCTCCTCTGTTGCTGCTTTTCTCACCTTTTTCTTCTTTAGATGTTGCTTTTCTTCTGCACAACTTCGCTTCTTGCTTTGCAGGATACGAGTCTGATCTCGCTGCACTGAAGTTTTCCTTGCTGAGTCTACTACACTTTCACCTCTGATATTTTGCTGCAGCTCCAATGACTTAAGACTACCCATGTTAAACTCACTGATGCTTTTAATAACAGCAAGATCCAATTTTTGTTTTGATATGAAAGCTTCCTTTGGGCACTTATTCCATATGACATGATGCAAAGATTCATTGGCATTCTGTGTTTCTCCTGTTTTGCACCTCCCTAGTAATGTTGTAGAAGCCAGCCTCTGATATATTGGCAACATTTTAGGAACTATTTTGTCTGAAAGCCTTATTTTTCTTTTCTTGAATTGAAAATTTAAGAACGGAAAACAGACAAAGAATGTGGATGTAGGCAAAAGAGGGCGTGACTCTGACAAGAGTTTAAAGGCCACCAACATTTAAATAAGCATTTAAAAATGGCGTTCGGAGGCAAATTATGCATTTTTCACATTCGGGAATGTATAAATTATTTTATAGAATTAAAATAAAAAAGTCGCTATTTTCAGGATTTTCATGAAATTTCAGTCATACATACCCTTAAATGGGAAATCATTATTTTCTTCTCTTCCCCTGCTGATCATGCAAAAATAGCAGCATTTCAATTGTCTCATCAGGAAACAGATGAAAACAGTGTTGTTTCCTCAAATCTGTTCTTCCAAGCTCGTAGGTAAAAAAGTATAAGGTGTTGGGTAGAAAACTCTTTAACAATGGCACAATTGTTTGGTATATTATCTTTAATATCTGCAGTATCTTTAAAAAGATAATTGTGAACCTGTGTCAACTTACACCATGGGTAATTCATGTACAAATGCTGATGATAGCTGTTACAATGTCAGGCTGTGCCTGTTGGAGAATAAATAAGTCAAAGTATCAGTAAATTTCTACCCATAAAATGATGAATCCGCGAATATGCAGATGTATTCCACGAAAATACGTTATCTGGAAGTGTTATTTTTATTCGTGAAGCGCTCTTTGAAACTGAGCAATTAATACCACCCGCCAACCCTATTTTAATTAACGACTGTCCATATTGGGTTGCTGGAGATCATTAACCGCAGTTCTGGCCAGTTCTTCTGCGAATGACCTTCCACAGCCTGAGGCCAGCAGCATTCTTTCTTCTGATGGAAATATTGCTGGTCCTTACTTTGGATACCCTAGCAGAATACTGTGGCAGCTTCTTCTAACCTTCAGAACAGCAACATGCAAATGAATCTCAAAACTGTTGGCCTACGTTCATTGTCTGCCTCAAGCAATATATTCGACACATATAAGGCGACTAAGAGAATTTGGGTTTGATTGCCTTCGAACATTTCTGGGTTTCTCACTATCGTGATGGTAAACGAGCAAATTGCTTTTATGAAATGAACATGTACATCAATTGGCATTCCTATAGGCTACAGTAAAAATACATTGAAAGAGAAAGGTACACAACATGCAGTATTGCACTAGTCCCTATATGGATATTTTTATAAAACAAAATATGAACTTGAGAGATAAAAATAAATTGTTAAATTTTGGACTGATAATAATATTCTTTTCACTCCATGATTTGGGCATATCGCCCGTTACCGCTTCATATCTCTCAACAGCGATTCCTGGGTCGTACTCTGTCTCATCTTCCTTTTGGATTATAGTTTAATACTGCACTTGGATTTCTTCCATCCTCCATTATTAATATATGTTCATGCCATTGTTGCCTTCGTTGTGACATTTTGTCATGGATTGGTTCGATTTTTAGTTCCTTACTAATATCCTCATTTCTTATTTTGTCCAATGTTGTACAACCTTTAACACTTCTTAAAAATTTCATTTCTGCAATCTGTATTTTATTTAAATCCTTTTGTGTTGGCACCCAGGTTTCGCTTCCATATAGTAAAGTTGGAATAGCCATTAACTTATACATTTTCATTTTTATATCCTTTCTCACTCTGTTTTAAAAGTTCTTTGGATTGTTCCACATTTTGCTCGGATTTTTTTTACTTTATCTTCCATATCAGCATTGTTTCTAAAAGTTATGTTACATCCTAAATATTTAAAACTCGATATTTTGTTCTAATATCCTATTTCCTAAAACAATTTTTGATCTTATACTATAATTTACTTTAAAAGGCACAATTTTTGTTTTTTCTTCCGATATTTTTTGTACTATATTAGTTAGAATATACATTGATTGTTGCAGTTGATTTTCATTCCGATGAATCAATATTTGGTCATCCGCAAACAGCACAGTATTAATATAAATATTAGTTAATTTTGAATCCTGGGTCTACTAAAATCTTCCATTCATTTAGAATATCGTCCATATATATATATATATATATATATATATATATATATATATATATATATATATATATATATATATATTACTGAAAAGAGTAGGTGATAAGCTACACCCTTGTCTTAGTCCAGTATTGCTAGCCATTCGTTCTGTTAACCTATCCCCAGTATCAATTCTTATAGTTGTATTTGTGTATATGCCTTTTATTGTATTTATATGTGGTGGGTAACCCTTGCTTTCTAATATTTGCCACAGTTCTGATCTATTTATTCTATCAAAAGCCCTTTCCAGGTCAATGAATGCGATATGAGTTTCCAAATTCTTTTCTCTTCGTTGTTCAATTATTTTATTAAGAACAAATACGTTATCAGTGTAGGATCGGTCTTTACGGAATCCACTCTACTCTTCTCCTATAAGGCATTCTGTAATATTTTTCAGTCTATTATTTATGATTTTAGCATATATTTTGTAACTTGTGTTAATTAAACAAAGCAACGCAACAAGAAGTATATCTCCTTGCAGAATTAGACGATATATCGAACACTATTAAAAATCTAAAAGGCACCAGGAGTAGATGGAATGAATGGAGAACTTAAATACAGTGGGATAATGTGCAAATTAAGAATAATACATTTAATACTTGTTTGAAAAAATGTAAAATAACTGAATCATGGTCAACAGCTCTAGTTAAAAATATATTCAAAAAAGGAAATCTTAGAAACTGTGGAAATTATAGAGGGACCGATAATATTGAGATGCATTAATGCATTATGTATATTCTGACAAATAATCTTAAACATCGGAATTCCTTTGCGAGAATTTTCGTTTTATTAATTTTGTTTAATTTTATACCGATCTCAGACATCCTTGCGCGGTTAAATATGATGATTCCATTTTTAAAAAGAAATAACTTGGATTAATCAGAACCTGATGAATAGGATTGGTTTACTGGACTTAAAAACGCCTCTGGGCTCTTTAACCTAGGAAAGAATAGTGTCTATGCAAGGCTACGGCTGAAGGAAAGAACAGGAGAATTGTACTGTACGTTTCTGAAATGTAACGCAAAATTGCGTTATCATCAGGCAACCTCTTTACGCCAGAACAACCTTTGCAATAGAACAGAAAAAGAAAAACATGAAGTAGTTTAGGTCACGAACGCGAAAGAAGGTGAAATTGTCACTTCAGTGCCTCAGGTAACTTTCTGTCCTTCGCTATTTTCAAAGGACAAATAATTCAAAGGAAACTTTTTAAAAAATGAGACTCTTTTCTATAAATGCAAGACTCTGGCAACATCAATGTAGGTTTATTTTTATTTCGGGTTCAGTATTTTCGTAGAAGCCAGAGTTCAAATAGTTATATCTCGGTTCCAGATGAGTATGACTTATTGTTGCATGCAATGTATGGAGTTTGTTTTTTTCTAGAGAGCAAGGTAAAGAGATGCATCTTCTATCTCACACTACATATATATTATACTGCATGGTGTACAAATCAACGTTGCAAACAAACTGACATCTCTCACAATTACAATAAAAATTACGTCACTAATAAAACCACTATTTGTCGTGCTTGTAGGCCTTGGTCTAGGAGGCTTCGAAGATACCGACGTTTAACCAAGTACTGCGCTTGGCATCCTCAAGGTAAAGTGATCCGTAGTCTCTCCTGGCTGGAGCTGGACCTCTGATGGTCCTCAAAATAGTCTCCCCTGAATGCAATGCACTTGTCTCAGCGTTTCTGCCAGTCTTCAAAGACATACTGGAAACCATTTTTAAGAGATACTTCAAAATCGCCTCCGCAGCCTTCACCACTGCTTCTGATGATGGATAATGCCTCCCATGAAGGCGTTTCTTCAAGTTAGGGAATAGAAGAAAGCCACATGTGGATACATCCGGACTATAGGGAGGGTGAGGGATGCACTTCATGTCGATTTTTGCAAGATATTCAGCATCAACGTTGGCAATATGCGGCCACGTATTATCGTGGTGCAGCATCAAGCCTGCTTAACGGAAATGTGCTTTTTTGCGTTTAATATGGACTTGTAATGTTTTCAGGACATTCCTGTAGTATTGTCCAGTTAGCGATGTGTGTACACGTACAACATGCTGAATATCAAAGAATGAGATGACCATAACTTTCAGAGCAGTAGCAACCACTTTTGTTATTTTGGGGTTGGTGATGAAGGAGGTTTCAACACTGAGCTTTGCTGTTTGATCTCAGGATCAAAGCCAAGTTTCATCAGCAGTGATTACGTTTGAAAAAACTCCGGGTCTTCCTCTAACATCAACTTTAGCTGCATGCAGACCTGCATGTGAATGACCTTTTGTTCGGGAATCAACAGTCCTGGAACCCATTTTGCACAAACACGTCTCATGTGTAATGTTTCTGTCACCAAAGTGTGGGTGGAACCCAATGAAATGTTCAGTATTTCAGAAAGTGATCTTAAGTTAATTCGTCGATCCTCTCTCACAATGGCAGTAGCAGTGTTAATTTTTCCTCGGTAAGAGCAGTAACTGAAGTACCGGGTCCACCTTCCTTTGAACTTTACTGTCTCCCCTCTTTGAACATTTTAAACCACCTTTGAGCTGTGCTGTACGGAAGACAGACTCTCTATAGACCTCCGGTAACATTGTATAAGTCTCAACTGCAGATTTGTTGAGACGAAAGCAAAATTTCAAAGCCGTATATTGTTCCTCGCGTGTTACCTCCATTGCAACGGTTAGGCCATACTGAACATGTCTGAACTTACCTGGCTCTCAAAGGCCAGGAGTACCAACAATGAAACTACTACGGCGTGTTTGTTTCACATTAAGCTAACAGAATATAATAAGATTGAATTTTGGTGCGAAAAATTATGACCGTAAGAAATATGATTATACTTTATTGAACAGCCTTCGTAGAAAGGAATGTCTTGTTGATCTGGTGTATTGGGCTTTAGTTGCCAGGCACGGGACATTAGCTGGGGTTTTGGCCAGAGAATTGACGCGTATTTTTATCGCAAGGGTGACATCTGTAAGGATTATTAGGAATTACGTTTGGCAGCTATCTGAATATCACGGAAACCACCATTTGGGCTGGAGGATGTTTTGTCGCTGAATATATTATACGCCGTAACGTTATATGACTTCTGTCGTGTGCTCCGTTTCCTAGCTCTTCTTGGGCAGTCGTGCAACAATTTAAAGATCATAGCAAGTTTCCTGCGATTAAAGAATTTGTGAAGTTGAACAGAAATGTACGACACCTGTTACACGTCTGGTTAAATACCTGAAAACGAATGCCATAGTTCTCATGCCAGCTTGAAGATTGTTGTTGATGCTGAAAAAAGAAAGACTTCTTGATCTCTCTCTGCCAAATCTAAATGTTACCAACTTGAACCAAGAAGATTTTGCGTATGACAAAGTTGGTATAAATTGGGCCCAAGAATAACTTCCTATAAACAGCATCCTTTAATTCATAACAGGCATGAAAACTAATAACTTGGTATTAACTCCATAAATGCTTCAACGATGACAGCATGACTAAACAATATATGGTACAACTAAGATAAGGAAACAAACGGGATGAAAAAATTACAGTTATTTCATGAATGGCACGGCATAAGAGCATCAGCATAATGAGGTATACTAACAAGAAATCTTATAAGGTGTGTCCCCGCTCCTCCGTGCTGCAGCTAGTATAGGTAAAATGAAGAGAAATAAATGTATGAAAAAGAATTCTGCAACTTTATAAGATAGTAAAGCCTCTTATCTTCTCCCAGTGACATGTTCTTTTCCTTGTTAAGAAACCTCTTGCTGCCTCCCAGCTTTGTCTTCCTCCGGGAAAGCTCGGTAATGAATCATTATCCACGGAATCAAAATTCCCTTCAACGTAGCGATGCTGGTTTATTTGAACAATGTATGTTTTAAGTCTAATACACTCGTTTGTTTATGTAATGTTAACTTTTCTATTTATATCTAAACATCCAGCAAAATACTGCTTTTCAAATTCATCAACCGTAATTTTCACACCTATTTGTAGAGTAATGAATTAGTTTCAGTGACGTTTCTTATGATCTTCAATGCGGCTTGTCGTATGCATATTTTATTAGATCTATATTTTGTCTTGTACCCTTAACCTTCTCTACTATCTACCTCAATAAACATGGAAAAAATAAAACATTTAAATAAGCACATACCTAAAACAAACGTTCTCACTTGAAAAATGTAGTGCACTTACATTGAAAGCAAATGCTCAGGAAGGGTCAGAGAAGGTATTTAATTTAAACCAGGAATTTCATAACAAGGTTTCTAGTGATTCATCTTTTGAGGTGTATAATTTTAGAGAAAACACCGCATATTTATGTTAAAGGGAGTGGAAGCGAGAGGCGGGCAGAGAGGTAGCGGTATAACAAAAAATTTCAGAAAATGATATGATATTTAAAGATAGATATATATTTTTAAGGACGCAAAGCAAAATTTTTTTATTGTCATTTTCTCAGAAATGATCATGAAGTAATTTCAACGTAAAGTATGATCTCTACAAAATAAAAACGTTACATTGTGTGAACAAAGGCTTATGCAGAATGCAACAATAAAGGAAAATATAATGTTATCTCATGGGGATCATAGCAACTTCGATCATCGCATGAGTAGGGGCCACGTCATGGCTCAGTGGTTAGACCGCTTGGCTCTCACCAAGGCAGCCCGGGTTCGATCCCAGGTGACCGCAAAGTGAGATTTGTGGTGGACAACATGGCACTGGGGCGGGTTTTCTCCGGGATCTCTGGTTTCCCCCGCCATCTCATTCCACCGGTGCTCCATCCTCATCTCATGTATCATCAGTGTCATCGCCTGCGGTGCCGTATGTAGTAAAAGCGGCGTTAAACACCACACATTTCATTTTCATCGCATGAGTAGCAGAATAGAAATGCTGTTACAATGCTTTAGACATTCGAATACAGCATATTCCGGTGTGTCTCTCTCTTCGCAGATTTCGCAATTGTCATTTTCATATTTGTTTATCTTCTTAAAGTATACTTCATAGGGACCACGCCCAGTAATATAGTGAATAAGTCCTTTGTTGAGTTTTATCTGGGTTAGACGCAGTCTTTGTCTAATATTGGCAAATAGTTCCTAAACCCGGCGTCCTGTTTCTGTAGTTTCCCATTCTGCTTGCCATAATCGGATTAATTCGGTTCTCACTTCTCTTCTGGTTGTTAGACGCCTTCCTAATATATACTTAACTTTTCTAAATTTTTGCATTTCAATCAGTAACACGCACCTGTTTATCTCACTAACAAGTCCGTTGGCCAAATTGCTAGGACTACTAGTGAAGCCAAACTCGGAGTTGTACCAAATGCTCCAGTACCTCTTAAAAGTAAACCTCTCTGAGCCATCCTAAGTTTTCTAAGATTTTTAGGTCAATAGCTTATTTACCCAAACAGGGGCTCCGTATACATAGGGTATTCTTCAGTGAGGCTGTGACTTATAGTGAGTAGTGTTACTATAAGAGATTATATAGATATTATGCTCGACTCCTCAGTGAGCCAAACATAAAGTGGTAAAAGCTGAGGGAAAAAGGAGGCTTCTTAGCATGCATTTATTTCAATTCACTACTACCTCACGAAGAAAATTCACGTAACAGCGGAATTTGAATTGCATCATATTATTGAAGTGACACTTTAATGAAAGCTCGACAATGTCACATGTAATAAATTTTAATGAACAATTATTTAAACATTCTACACTAACTTTTCCAACAATTAATACTTATGAAATTGGTGAGAATTTCAGCACCTCAAGTAAAGTAACTTCAGTTACTAAAATCTATAACAAGTTAGAAACCACAGCATTGATGAAATTTTAAAATAATTTTGATGCATTATTCATATGTACGTGGGAAGGAGCGCTGAAGATTTAGATCAGCGTGAAAAGGTTATTATGATTTATTTTTGCTCGTTTTTAACGCGTCGTTGACGGGCATAACACCAATTTTTTATAAACATTAAGTAATCAAATATATGCATCCATCGTTCGTCATAAATTTTAATGAGATAGCTAACGTAATATACAGCAGAAAAACATACTATTTGTCCAATTTTTGGTTTTGCAATGCCTATAAATAATTAAGTTTACATGAAAATTTGAGTCCTGATGTAATTAACCGTGGCTGAACCACAGGCGGTGAGCGAGTGCGTTGTGAACGAAATCGTGTTTATTTTATTTCGGTAGCCAGCGAGGACCTATAAAAGTTAATGATAGTAATAAAATACTGAGCGAATCGAAACTAATTAAATATTCCTTAATTTAATAATGATATGATTATAATGCATTTATTTGATTCATTGCGCAAACAAAGGTATCATGTGGGCAGTTCACATATATGGTGTAGGTATTCAGTCTCCTAAGTTCTCGCAGGAAGTCTTGTGTGTGTGTGTGTGTGTGTGTGTGTGTGTGTGTGTGTGTGTGTGTGTGTGTGTGTGTGTGTGTGTGTGTGTGTGTGTGTGTGTGTGTGTGTGTGTGTGTGTGTGTGTGTGTGTGTGGTTCTTTTTATCCTTTATTCATCCAAGTGCTCCATTACATTAATAATAATGTTCTGGTTTCCTTTGTTACCGGACTGATTTTTCATATTAACTAGTCTTAAAATGTTCATGTATTTTTCAGATTGATTGTATTCACATAATCACTGAGGTTTTTTTTAATTAAGTCACGTATTTACATTTCTGTTTTAGTTACTCTGCACCTCCTAGACTGATTGTGTTGACATATTCACTGAAGTCCTTTAGATACTGTTACACAATTGTTGATTTATGTACTGGCCATCTCCCTCCTCTCTTACTTATTTACAACCTTAGATTTTTCCTTTGGTCCTTCCATTTAATGCAGTTATAGTCATATGCCTTTCGTCTCCCCTGCTGCAGCTGCATGTAACATCATCGACTACGTGGAATCCCTTATAATAGGTTTTCAGTCTTGCATGCCCTGTTTAAATGGTAGGGAGGTTTGTTGTTCGTTTAAATCTTCGTTCTAATCGTTTTGCTTCTATGGGAAAATAATTTTGTCTCTTGACCTTTTGATGCGTTTGCTATTCTCTTTCCAAAGTTTTGAATGTCTCTTCTCGCATTTTTTTTCCATGAAGGCACTTTTTGGGAATCTATTATACCTTTCTATGCAATCATTTGTTGTTGCTTCTTTCGCAAGTTTAACTGCTAGTAAACTCGGATACCTCTACAGCTTACTGGTTCAAAGCTTAAATTTTTAAAAAGTAATGCATCTAATTTAGGGAAATTCCTGAAGAATTTAAGTATAGATAAACCGAGTATCACATTGCATATTAAAAACTATTCCCTGGGTTAGTTTTGTTGTTATAGCACATATAAAAGTATTTTATATAGTCATTGTATCAACTATTTAAGTTTCACCATTCGAAAACAAAAGAGGCTATTAAGGAATCCATGGAATCCATCTGTCGCTGCGAACTCTTTTGTTTCATTTATCAACTCCGTTAACGTTTATGGGCATACTGGTGGCTGCGACTTGAGGTACAGTACCTGGTGACGTTTATATACCTTTATATGGAACAGGGTTTATCTTTAAAGCTTTGAAACACACTCACGTTCTCTGGTGTAATCATACTTCACAGACGCTAGGGGGAAGTGGGAATGTTGCTAACAAGAATAATAATTCCCCTCCAATCTTGTCACACGGGATTGTCAACTTTCTATGATGTTATTATCCTGATGATCAGCCCGTCAACTATTAAACAAGACAGAAAGAATCTTCTCCACATAAAAATTATACACGTAAAAATATTAAAAGTGATAATAGTGAAAAGTAAATGTTGATATTGTTCATGGAAACCACCTAGTACAGAAGTCATGCAAAATCCAATTCGTAGTTTAGGACTGCAATATAATTTATATAAAAAAGTTCATTAAACTACCAGCAAATAAATGTTAGTATATGTTAATTTTGCTAAACCGTGGTAGATATTGAGCTAGCGCGGACGTTTAGGACTTGATAACTCACTGATTAATAACTATTTGAATGTAACAGAGGCCCTCCCAGTACATAAATGACGCACAAATGCTAAATGTTACAGCAATGCTTAAGCCACTTCGAAATTACAAGAATATGAGCAAATATTTTCTCCACATATATTAGTTACCTACTCACTCTAGTAACCATCCTGTCTATATTTAAAACTACTTGCAAATTCAGGTGTTTTATCTCCTCAATTCTACATGCACATTAATACCACAACTTTTGGATTCTTTTAGACTTTCGTTTAGCAAAAGTATGCAGCAATAGTATTACTTCACGCAAACTACATGTACAATTAGAAACAGAAATGTAGAAGGGTTCATGCATTTATACCTACCGATGAGCTATCATTTCAGTAATTCAGGAACTACATTATGAGACAAACAAATAGGCCTACAACGTTTTCTCTTTAAGAAATAAGTGTTAAGCAATGAGCAAGTTAGTTAGAGGAAGTTAAATAGCAGCAGCAGGATAAATGCCAGTGCTTCTAGATTCGCGTTTGTCAAGTTCTTTCCATTACCAACTTTGTTGTTTCCACATACGTACAAAATACTTTAAAAAGAGGAGGAACGTGACATAGACTGGGTTTTTTCTTATTTTGGATGGCTGCAGACATGGGAAGCGCAACGCAGGGCCGCTGTGGTAGAGGTCATGGGTTCGAGCGCTCCTGGGACATGTGTTGTTTGTTGTTAATAGTGTTAGGTAAGCAATAGCATGTGCTTGTTACAGAAACACATCATGTAAACATCCAGCCCTCTGGGCATTATAGCCATTGGCGGCGGTGACTAAACTGTGGTTCGCAGACATAATTCGGGAACGTCCTTAGGCTTTAACGACACTGGGTACTCATAAGGTGGTCCTTGACTGCTATTTGAGTGTCGAATTTTACTTTAAGTTTCTTAACAAGTGTATAACATAGTCAAACAAACTTTGACATTGCACAAAGGTATTCATGTATAATAAAAATGTTAATGATATATAATATCATAAATACCACCTAAACTTTCATAAGTATGGACTTATTGAGGTTAACTTCCCCCGAAATAAAGTATTACTGATCGTAACATTTTGCTTAAGTGTAACACTTGCGAAATTTGATAGTTCTCAACTGAATCTACTTCTTAAATCTCAAAATATCTACCTCCAAACTTTTCATGTTATGATACCAGAATGTACACCATGATTTACGAGAATATATGTTGTTAATAAATTATGATTAGAAATGTGAGGAGTAGGTAATGTTAGCTATATTGAAAGCTGAGGGCTTCTAGATCTTTAAGCATCAAAAGAAAAAAAAAAAAAGAATAAAGTGTCAATTTCACAAAACTTTCCTTAAAATAAATTTAAAAATATTTCCTTTACAAAAGAATTTAAAAATAAATAAGTAATTAAAATATTAAAAAAAAATTATAAAAGAATTCCTTAAAAGAGCCAAGAGCTATTTAAGCATTTTTCGTTTTCTGTGTTATACTGTTCGTACACGTATACGCATGTTCGTTTTTCTAAAATGCTTTCAAGGGCCTCAAAATTTTATTTTTCTGTAAAGAATCAACAGAGTCTTCGGATGGTTATTGTAATTACTGATTTTATAATTATGTAGTAGAAAAAATAAAACTGCTCGTAAACATGATTGCCCGCCTCGATAGCGTGGTGGTAGCGTGTCTGCCTCACGTTCAAGAGGTCAAGAGCTCGAATCCCGGTCAGGGTACATTGCCTGGATAACGTTTTTACCGGGTTTTCCCTTATCCTGAAAGACGAATTTCGGGTAACTCTAAGCTCTATGGACCCTGGGCCCCATTTGAGCATCATATCACCTATTTCATTCATCTTTAAAAAGTGCAGACCCGATTTTGACGTTGCTGAAAAACATTATTCCATTGTAGCAATGTATCCACTAACTTCGTATACAAAAATACGTTAAAGAGTTCTTTTTTATATAAAAAGTAACCCTATCACAGCACAACCCACTATAAGATTCTTCAATGATTGCATTTTAAGTTTCTTTGGATCTGGGAAAATGAAACAGAACGGAAGGCTACTGTTAAAGAAAGGTGCAGTTATGAATGTCTGCACTTCTCAGTGGGGCTTAAATATCTACTAAACTTGGTATTCTAGGTTAAGGACTTCCGAAGATACATATACGACACTTTCTCAAGAAAACCCGCTAACCCCAATTATACTTTACATGAAAAGAAGTCCTTCTTTTATTTTCTTCAAAACAGGTATATTTATAGAACAAAATGCTTAAGCTATTTTCATGTGTATACTGTGTTTTCTGAGAATAGTATGGGAAGTGCTCTTCATGCTGAATTACTTGTGTAGGTAATTGGTGAAGCATAATAAATGACACAATCTTACTGTTCATTATAAATAGTTGAGTGTTTTAGTATCAGTTTACTCAGTGATACGGTACAAACTACTTATGATATAGCACTTGAAAACGAATCAGTCATGGCTTACGTTAATTTGATGTTGAGAGAAAATTCAATATATCTATCCAGTTTTCGGCGCTAGAACGTGTGTTCTCACCATCTTGAGCACATGTTTCTATCGCCATAACTAATTATAATGCAATCGTATTTGTTATGGGCACAGATTTGACGAAGCCATGAATATTGTATATTCCTAAGGTGAATAAAACTATCTATCTATACTGAATTTCATGTGTATGGTTTCTGCAGTCTTAAAGCTGTGTTCGTAACTATACATTATGCACAATAGCTGGTGGCAGATGGCAGGTACAAAAGTGTACTGATTTTGGGCAAAGAGCACAGGAAATAGGATTCAGTACGCTGTGTGACCAGACAACGCAAGTGGGGTAAGAAAATGGTTTGAAAAGCAAGGGAAAGGGGATAATGACTGGTGACGAAAGCATAAACGATGAGAATAATGGTAAACTGTGAAAATAAATGAATGTCGGAAAGGAAGTCCATATATGTATATATATGCAGATATATGTGTATATGTATATAAGTCACCGAAGTGAAAATTAAAAGGAAACATTACGAGACTTAGGCATAACATAACAATAATAAGTAATGCTGACAAGAATGTTGAAAAACAATAATATGGACCTTTGTGTAGAAGGTAACTATATAAAAAGACAGACTAAACAAATTTTGAGTTAAAAGCAAAAAATGTATTCTAAAGATTTGTGCGGATGGAAATGTATCATGTTTGTAACCTGTACGGGCTACCATAAAGGTCAGGAGCCTTCTGGGTACCCTACGATATATTCAATACAGATCTCAATAAATCATATTGCATATTGTCAGTGTCACATATGTGAAAATGTGAGGTTTATGCCTCTTCTCTTTTGCATAGGATAATCCATATTCCAGACATAGTAAAAGCTGCATACTGCTTTTATTCCCACATTTGTGTTTATTTTATTCCCTTCAACCTTCGCTCTTACATAACCTGCGGTTAAGTTGGAATTTCTGAAAGGTTGCAAACGTGTATGGGAATTTATATTTTTGTTTCATTTGAACAACGCTGGCACATTTCAGTTTTTATTGCTTTCCATTTGTTACTGCTATATTTGCCTTTAATGATTTAATCGTTACTTTCCTTTTCATTTCCACTCTTCTTTCATTTCGGTTTACTTCACATTGCTTCTCATTTTTTCTGTTAACATTTGTGTGATGGTATCATAAATATGCAATAAAAACAAGGTTTGTGAGTGTGTGTTTAAGCAGTTCCCCAACTGGGGAAGTGGAAATATTGCAGAGAGATTGTAACACTTGTAGGTACACGACATTCAGTGTTGTAATAGAAATGCACTTGACTAAGCAACACAAGAAGCCGCTTTGTCCGTTGCTGGGTCAAGTACCAGCGACCTCCCAGGGGCGGAACAATGGCGTCGGGTTCTTGAGAATTACGCAAGTTTGTGCCGACTATTGTCTCTGTTCCTTATATGGCATAGTGGAGACAATACGGGGGACTGCAGAACCGGCTTCCGGACGAATAGCGACCACGTTCCGGCTTCTCTCCAACAGCATGTGGTTCTACAAGATCAACATTATATGGCAGCAATGCGCTCTGTGTGTGCATGCGAAGTTGGTAATATTAATTAATACGGTACTTCAATGGTCTATTTTATACATTTAAATCATAAATGTAATGAAAATGGATTTAAAAACATTTTCATATGGGAAAACGAAAGACAGGATTTTTCCATTTATCATAGTTAACTTATTAATTCCACCTCAATGCCAAACCAGCAACGATGCCATCAAAAGTCACAGTCATATCTACGTTACCAATGTGCCGCAATTTCATCTCTACAGAGTTGCTTTATATGCTATTATTTGTCTCAACCTAGTTTAATCCTGCTGTAAACAACTGAGTGGGAAGATACTGCGACAGAAAGCGGTTAAGCTGTTGATTGGCTTAGCGAAGTTAGGACGTTTTCTTTTATTTGTATGCGTACGATAAACCTCTCCTCTAAGTACTGTAAGTAGTTTTCTAATGAGAACTAAATTCGGAGGGAGAAAAAGGTTTCGATTCTTATAAACGTAATACTCACACATTTTATCTTTCTGCTTCGTGAGTCCTGAAAGGAATATTCACAACATATAAATACATAATCTTCTTCTTCTTCTTCTTCACTCCATGGTTTATAGATCTCTCCAGCGTTTCCTGGGTTATCCTCTGTCTCTTCTTCCTTTTGGATTATAGTTTAATACTGTATTTGGATATCTTCCATCCTCCATTCTTAATATATCTTCATGCCATTGTTGCCTTCGTTCTGATATTTGTCATGGATTGGTTCGATTTCTAATTCCTTTCTAATATCCTTATTTCTTATTTTGTCCAATATTGTACAACCTTTAACACTTAAAAATTTCATTTCTGCAGTCTGTAATTTATTTAAATCCTTTTGTGTTGGCACCCAGGTTTCGCTTCCATATAGTAAAGTTGGAATAGCCATTACCTTACACATTTTCAGTTTTGTATCCTTTCCCACTCTTTTTTTAAAAGTTCTTTGGATTGTCCAACATATTGCTCGGAATGTTTTACTTTTTCTTCTATATCAGCATTTTTTCTAAACCTTATGTTACATCCTAAATATTTAAAACTTGATATTTGTTCTAAAATATTATTTCCTAAAACAATTTTTTATCTTACATTATAATTTCCTTTAAAAGCAATACCTTTTGTTTTTTCTTCTGATATTTTAAAACTATACTTTTGTACTATATTATTTAGAATATACATTGAGCTTTGCAGTTGATTTTCATTCCGATAAATAAATATTTGGTCATCCGCAAACAGCGGGGCATTAATATAAATATTTTCTTTTATTTTGATTCCTGTGTCTACTAAAATCTTCCATTCATTTAGAATATCGTCCATATATATAATAAAAAGAGTAGATGATTACACCCTTGTCTTAGTCCAGTATTGGTAGAAATTTCTTCTGTTAACCTATCCCCAGTATCAATTTTTATAGTTGTATTTGTGTATATGCCTTTTATTGTATTAATAATAGTTTGTGGTGGGTATTCCTTACTTTCTAATATTTGCCACAGTTTTGATCTATTTATTCTATCAAAAGCCTTTTCCAGGTCAATGAATGCGTTATGTGTTTCCAAATTCTTTTCCCTTCGTTGTTCAATTAATTGATTAAGGACAAATACGTTATCTGTACAGTATCGGCCTTTGCATAGCTTTAGACCGGTAATCCAACCTTGTAAAAATTCTACTACCCAAAAGCGTCATAGATTTCAGCCGGACGGATATCTTGCAAGACGACCCACCCATATATGCATAATAGTTTGCTATATACAGATTAGACAAAAGACAGATGAAATTATACACACTTTTAACATGTTAAATTAAGCTGCATTTTATTTAACAATTACTAAAGGACACTACTTTTATATAATGTTTTTGCATTACTATACCAGGCAGCTCTCTCGCAAAGAGGTCTGTATCGAGTTGATGTAATTGTTTATAGTATGGAGTTGCTTCTGATATTTAACGCTGTATTTCTTGTACATCTCGCGTACCTCACAAGCCAAAGAACATTTATGTATATGCAATTTAAAATCAGTAAGCTTTTCATCATGAAGCATACTGGTGCTTCAGTCGAAATGAAACAATCGAGGCAAGCCTTTAAAAAGTGACGAGAGATGAATGATCGCGCATATTTTCGCGGTGTTTAAAGAAAGAAACCCGCAATCGGCTATAAAAAACATTGAGGAAAAAGCTGATGATCTCCTTGTTGTTTCCGCAAGTAGTGTACATAGTATTAGAATGGAACAGCAAGTAGGATTTATTAAATTTTCATATGAATATAACGAAAAATTAATATTCTTAGGTATTTTAATCTTAACTTTAACGCCACTTCAATGATAACGAGATGTTGTACGAGAAAGAACTTATCAATCCGGAACTCTAAAAGCAACGGGAAAAATCACGTAAATGCAAAAAGTGTGTGGAGAAATTGATTTTGCGAAAAGTGCTATACGCCTAAAGTTCATGATTATTTTTTCAGAAATGAACCGCCGACTCTAAATAAGGTTTTGCATGCGGTAACTTCTGACCCAAACTTGGAAAATTTCTCATCATCGGCTGTTCATAGATATTGTATTGAAATTTCAAAAGCGAGGGCGGAGATCAGTTATAGTGGACAGAAGATATTGTGATGTAAAGAAGTAAATATCTGCGCCAAACCAAAGGTGTTCGTAGGAATCCGATTAAAGACAACTATTATGTTACTGCATGACTCTATTAATATTCTAACTCATAGATTTAATGAAGTAATGTGTAACCCAATTCTATTTATTGCGTAGGACTTAGCGCTGATATATATTGTAGGGTTTTGTTAGGTTAATTATGTGGATTATCTTGAGTTTATTAGAGTAGTCGTTAGTACAAATGTCCTTCCTTCCGTCTGTTACGTAATAGGCTGTTCCAACTACTGTTTGCTTCCTTGGCTCCACTCATGTAAATAACAATAATAAATAAATTAATGGAACAGCCCTTGTGGAATTTGTAAATAAGGCATTGCATTATTTGTACATGATGTACTGAGTTATTGGCACGTCGCCCATCTTGTTATTTGTGTATGAAGAGTTGTATGTTGGGGTGTGTGAGCGGTTGTTGGAATAGCTCGTTGTAGCTATGGTGTGTGTGTGACTAAGCGTGGTGGTGTGTGGACAACCGAGGAGATGGACGACGCTGGACACTGTAAAAGATTATTTTAAGGTATAATAAATATAAATAGTGATTGTGAAAGTGTCTTTAATATTGTTCTGAATTGTATATTAAGCCTCTGAGTGAAACCCCCGAGTAATGTGTTCTCGTTCGCCAGCTCAAAAATGGTAACAGTTTTTGATGTGAATGCAGTACATTTTTCAGCATTCAGTAAAAATTAAGATCCCGTATAGTGCCTGGCAGCGAGGAATATTACATTTGGTGGAGGCGCCGTGTTTGTTCATTTTAGCATCAGTTTAAGTGTAAATGTACTTTATTGATATATATATTTCATTAATTGCGTTCAATTTCAGTTCTGCGTAGGACGGCGGTAGCCATCTTATGATAAGTAACTTGGGTAGTGACGTCACCCCGGCATTATTTGTTCACGTATTAACATGTTCTTTTGTTTTGTGCAGGAAATGCAGTGCTTTTTGAGCTTAATCCTTGTGGTTCTGTTTGCGGTTATGCTCAGTTAGAAATTTTACGTTGATGATCTATCTTTTTGCATGGTTTTTCATTTCCATTTGCATTGTAATAATCAGGATTTTCTTTGCAGCATTTTGTGCAGTGCTAGTGTTATTCAGTCACGTATTGTGTTCTCACCGTGTTGCTATTTCTGCAGGAATTTCAAATCTTGTGTTCTATTACGAATAATAGTCACTATCAGTGATTTTTGTAGTAATTTTGCATGTGTACATCTTTATCTTTTCTTTCACCATGGAAAATTTTGTGGAGAATAACACCAATGTACATACATCCTCTGTCGGCACAGATGTCGAGCCTGATGAACGTAGTTCGGTGCCTGATCAGTCACCCCCCGGAATTATTGCACAGAATACTGACCTTCTGGTTGCGGTACAATCTACCATCACTAACACGATGGCTTCAATAAAACCTGTTTCTCAAACCTTTATACAACCATCTTGTTTTTCAGCTGCTCCTAATGAATGTGTTAACGATTTTATGACTAATTTTGAAATGGTTGCTCGTGCTAATGCATGGAACAGTACTGAAAAGTTGCAGTTTTTCCCATGCTATCTTAAAGGTACTGCTGTAGCATGGTACAAGACGTTTTGCCATAGGTGTCCCGCTCACGACTGGTTTATTTTGAAAGATGCTTTTCTTACAGCTTTTCAGGTAGCTCACCAGGATGATGTGTATGAGATCCAACTTCGCCAACGTGTTCAGCGTGATTCTGAGCCTGTGCTTAACTACATTTATGATGTGCTAGTATTGTGTGATAAAGTAAATTCTTTTATGTCTCAGCCAGAGCAAATTAAGAATTTGTATAAAGGGTTGAAACCACAGTAAGTCCAGTTTCTCTTACCTTTGAATTTGCTTACCGTAGAGGAGGTTTTGCAAGCTATTAAGCGCATTGATAAAGCTGAGTTCTACATCCAGAACCGACAACACCTGGTGTCTAATCAACTGCATAGTAATGTGCCGCTGTCCATACCTGGATACCCAGTTGTTTCTGCACCTCAATCTATATCTGGCCGTTCTGTTGCAGCGTCAGAGTGTTTGTCACTCCCGTCGCCATCACCAGCACCTTCTCAGGATATGATGTCAGAGCTTGCAGCCAAAATGGACCGTTTAGCCAATCAACTTCAATCTTTGCAGGTTCCTGCTAATTCTGATCCAGTAACGAGGTCATCTCCCCGCCAAGCTGGTAACTGCTCCAATGGTGGACGTACTGCTAACTTTGTATGCTATAATTGTAACCAACCTGGTCACATAGCACGTTTTTGCAGGCAATCTTCAGATGCTTATAGTTCAAAAAACGCTCAGCGCGGTGCCTCAAACAGGCCACGGTAGCAGAGGTTCATCACGACAGCAAGCCTGATCAGTCGTCAAGTTCAACTTTACCTTTTGGCCATGTTTTACAAGTTTCAGGGTCCATTAATAATACCCCTGTGAAGGTTCTTCTCGATACTGGCAGTGCTGTCAGTATTGTCAATGCTGTACACGTATCTGATATTTCTAAATTGCAGCCTGTGGATATTTTACTTAGAACTGCTGGAAACAAGCTTTTGAATGCTGCATACCACCTACCTTTGGATTTTTCAATTAATAACTGTCTCTTTCAGGAAGATGTTCTTGTTGTAAAAGGGCTAGCACATGACTTGATTTTAGGTAATGATTTTTTGTCTGCACACAAAGCTATTATTGATTATGTTAAAAATGATGTTGTGATTCATGTAGATGACAAGTTGTGTCATATTTCTATGGTAGAGAACACAGAACTCCCCATGTCAGATATTGCTGTAGTGCCGTTTACTGAGGGTGATGTTACTAAACCAGCAAACAAAGTGTTTGTTAAAGAAGATGTCCAGATTCCTCCATTTTCGGTTTGTCATGTAGCAGTAGAACTTTCTTCACCCATTGATTGTGATGTAATGTTTGAGCCTGTGCCAGGTATTTTGCAAAAGAAACAGATATCCATTCCTCAAATGGTTTGCTCACCCCGACAAGATTATATTGTGACTTTGTGGGTTCGTGAAATAAGAAGTCCAATTACACCACTCCAAAATGTTCTTTATTTCCACCGACTTACAGTTAAACCCTTGCCGATTACACAGAATTACTTGCTGCACACACTTACAATTCACCAGTTCGTCCGTTACAACTTCACTTGTACTCGCGATTACATAAACTCCGATACCCATACACAGTTCGTACAGTCTTCCGTTGCACAACCCTTTCGTTCATTAACACGTCACTGACTAACACTGCCTTCTTACACCAAGAACTGTCCTCACTCACACACTAACCAACTGACTGACTGACTCCACTCTGTCTGTCTGTAACCCGCTTTAAATAGGAATATCGCCAACTTCTGGTGTTTACAGGATTGTTCTAGTAACAGAAAGATCGAGAAACAGGTGTAGAGAAAACAGGCGACACAGTCATGTTTTTTCCCTGACCACAGCCTGTCACCACTACAAGACGAACGAGGAGGAGGTGTGGCTAACCGAACCTCCCCTACCTTCCGCTGCCAGCTGCTTTCACAGGGTGTTCTAGCGCTCCCGTTACAATATTGTGCCTGTTCAAAATGCATCACCAGAGCCTAAGACTTTGTTTTCTCGCACGACCTTAGCTAATGTCCAAGATGTTGCTTTTGTTCAGAGTCATTCAATCTCGCCTCAGGATATCACGCCCTTGGAAGCACCAAACTTTCAGTTTAATGTAAATAATAAATTGTCTTCTAGCCAGAAAGATAAACTTCATGCTCTTTTATTGAAATATTGTCATGTTTTTGCAACCACCTTGCAGGATTTAGGTATGACCAATGTTGCTAAATTTGATATACAGGTTTCTGACCCAACTCCTATTAAGCAGCGCCCGTATAGAGTTCCTATAAAGCAACGTGAAATCATCGATCAGCAGGTTCAAGAGATGAAAGATGCTGGGATCATCAGGGATTCTCAGTCTCCGTGGAGTTCTCCTGTGGTGCTAGTTAAGAAAAAGGATGGCTCGACCAGATTTTGTGTGGACTACAGGAAGCTTAACTCGGTGACCATTCCATCATCTTTTCCACTTCCCATCATCGACGACTTGCTTAGCTCATTGCATGGAGTGTCCTGGTTCTGCTCGTTGGATCTCCTTTCTGCTTATTTTCAGGTCCCCCTTGAGGAGCACGTCAAGCCATTCACGGCGTTTGTTTGCCACAGTGGTCAATTTGAATTTGAAAGACTTTCCTTTGGACTAGCCAATGCTCCCCGTTTCTTTTCTTACATTGCTGAAAAGTTGTTAGGTGATTTAAAATTTAAGAAAGCTCTGGCTTACCTTGATGATATCCTTGTTTATGCTCATTCTTTTGAGGAACTACTGGATAATTTAGAGGCTGTTTTTCAGCGTTTGGTGCTTTTCAACTTTAAATTGAAACCGCAGAAATGTTTCTTTGCCATGAACCGTGTCAAACTTTTGGGTTTTGAAGTCTCTAATGAGGGCATATCTCCAGACTCAGAAAAGATAACTGTGATTCAAAATTTACCTCAGCCTAAGAATGTCAGGGATGTCAGGAAGGTCCTTGGTTTGTTCAATTTTTATCGAAAGTTTGTGAAAGGTTATGCTGATATTGCCCATCCTTTAACACAATTGACTAAAAAGAACTGTGATTTTGTTTGGGGATCTGACCAACAGCATGCTTTCCAGGCCTTGAAGGATGCGCTGACTTCTGCACCGGTGTTAGCACACTATACTCCTGGAGCGTACACAGAGCTCCACACTGATGCTAGTGGTGTAGGCATAGGGTGTGTTTTGTTGCAATCTGTAAACGACCAGTTAAGACCTGTTGCTTATGCCTCTAGATTGTTGTCCAAGTGTGAGCGTAATTATGGTGTTCTAGAGTTGGAGCTCCTAGCTATTGTTTTTGGTTTCACACATTTTAGAACATTTGTATATGGTTATAAAGTTCATGTGATTTCTGACCACCATTCATTGTGTTATCTAAATAATCTGAAAGATTTTACAGGGCGTCTGGCTCGCTGGAGCCTTAAACTACAGGAGTTTGATTATACTATCTGTTACAAATCTGGTAAAAAGCATAACGATGCAGACACTTTATCTAGGTTTCCTGTGCTGCAACCCCAGGATCATCAAGTGGAGCAATTGGATGATGTATTAACTTGTTTACTTTCTCCTATAGAAGTTGCGGAGAAACAGAAAGCTGATCCACTGCTGCGTCCTCTAATGGATACCTTAGTGGACGACACTAATGCTACTCCGAAGCTTCTGCGCCAAACTGCCACCTATACTCTTAAATCTGGTGCTTTATATAGGAAAAATGCTGGTTCCACGGGTCCTCTGCATTTACTGGTGATTCCAGAGTCGTTGAAGCATGAGATTCTTACCTCTTGTCATGATGATCCACTTTCGGGTCACCTTGGGTTTTCCAAAACTTATAATAAGATTCATTCCAGATACTATTGGATTGGCATGAAGAAAGATATCGAACATTTTGTGAGGACCTGCCCGAGCTGCCAATCGCGTAAAGGCCCTAAGAACTTGAAGCCCGCAGGATTACTTCAACCTCTTCCTGTTTTAGCTGTAGGTCAACGTTGGGGTATTGACCTTTTGGGTCCTCTTCCTAGGTCATCCACTGGCAACCGCCACATTATTGTGTGCACCGAGTATGCCACTAGATGGGTCGAGGCTGCTCCGCTTCCAGCGGCTACTGTTCCTCATGTCACCAGGTTTATTTTACAGAATGTCGTCTGTCGTCATGGTGCTCCTGAGACATTGCTATCCGATCGGGGTACTGTGTTCCTCAGCCAGGTCACGCAGGAGTTACTAAAATCTCTGTCTATTTCTCCTAACTTTACTAGCTCTTATCATCCACAGACGAACGGGCTCACGGAACGTTTCAATGCCACACTAGTTAATATGTTGAGCCATTTTATTGATGACAATCAGCGTAATTGGGATACGGTGTTGCCTTATGTTATATTTTCTTACAATTCTTCTGTACAGCAGACGACCAAGTTTTCTCCGTTTTTCCTGATGTATGGACGAGAGCCTGTTCTCCCTAATGAAGTTCAGTTACAGGCTACTACTAACGACTTGTTCGTCCGGAAGACTTTAGAGGACATCCAGAAGGCCCGTGAGCTTGCCATCCACAACATCAACAAGCAACAGATCAAACAGAAGTCTCAGTATACTGCCAAACATCGAGATGTGTCCTTTAATGTTGGTCAATTAGTTAAAGTTTTTACCCCCGTTAGGAAACGAGGCAAATGCACCAAGCTCCTACACCGCTATTTTGGCCCGTTTGAAATTGTGAAGAAGCTCACACCTGTGACTTATGTTGTACGTCGACCGAATGCTCCTAGGGCTAAGTTACAGTCCATCCATGTTTCCCGCATCTTCCCGTATCACGATCCTACTGGCCCTTATCGTGCTTAATTTTTTGTCTTTTTCTTTTTTTTCTCTCTCTCAGAGTCAGTTCATCGTCTGATAAACTCAGTTAATGATGCTTTGCTATGCTTTACATATAATTCTATTAATGCATATTTTGTTTAACCTCTTGTGTGACTACCATTTCGTCATTTGCTTAAGTTCACTTAATTGTTCATATTTCTGATCATTTATGATGTTCTCCCAGGAATTCCGTGCCAACCATTCCGTTTATATCAGAACTATTAACGTTTTATCGTGACTGTTTCAGTGTTTTACTCATGTACCATCTTTATCGAAGTAGCAGTATAGTGTGTGGCCCAGCTGCGAAGCCAGCCGCCACATCCTAGTGGTTATTCGAGTTCAATGTGAGCACCGTCGTGACTGCAGCACATTGTAGAAGAGGAGTCGTCCCTGAGGAAGCCGCTGCGCACCTGGGAGCGACCCCAGTACTGGAGTGACGCCTAGTGAAACCGCTGTGATGCGCTCACTAGTGCGAGGAGGTTTGAGTTATAAGATGCTTTAGGGTGGGTATTAAGTTTTGTCACTGGCCAGTCACTGAAGTATTATTTCATTTGCTGTTAAGATGCTTAGTCCTTGTTTCAGATTTTTCTTTTAAATATCAGGGTTGAGCTCTCTTCACCGCCACGGCAGTTCCTGGATGAAGAACTTTCTTAGTTTTTTTTATCCCAGTTGTAGTATTTTAGGAGTCTTGTTGTGTGAATGAGTGTGTGGAGATGGCCATCTCAAAAGTGTATTTAGTATCCGGATACACTTCATGTTATAATTTTGTTTTGTTGTTTTTATGTTATTGTCACTTTTGATTTTCCCCCTTACATTTCCCTCCAAAAGTATATTTAACTATGGGTAGCCTTATGTTATACTTGTCCATTGTTAATTGTATAATTGTTTAGTTTTGTGCGGGAGTGCCCCAGGAAGAGTGTCGTCGTCTGCAGCTAGCAAAGAGCCCCAGCCACCCTCACCTACCAGCAGAAGCAGTAGTTGCAGCAGGAGAGGTAGCAGCAGCAACGCGGCAGCACCAGTACCAGAGGCAGTAACGCTGGCTATGCCTCAAAGTTTCAGGAGTGACCACAGGGGTCACTTCATCAGTATGGCAGACCACAATTCCAGCAAGTTGGTTACCTTTGCAGTTCGTCGTGGGGTGATGTGGCCAGTCCCCCACAGGTGTGTGGCAGCAGGAGAGCAGCACAGCTTGCTGGCTCCCCTATATTTGGAACTGTCTGTGACATCAGCTTGATACATATGCTGAGGTGACCTAAGTCATAAGCAGCCAAGTCTAGAAGCTGGACGTCCATTTTGCTCAATGAAGCTAGGCTCACTACTAGGAGGGATCGAGCTGCTGAAAAGTCAAGCAAAACTTGAAATGATGGAATTTTATTTATATGAATTTCTTCGTCCCCTATGTTTGGAACTGTCTGTGACATCAGGTATGTGCCATTTGTGGTAACCACCAGTTTGCTCAATTTTCATCTTCAGGGTCGGTCTGCTACTCCAAATGGTTGTAATCGTCGTGCTGCGCCTCTGTGACTTCCATCAGTGTTCCAGTGGTGTAGGGTTGGTTCGGTGGACTCTGGGACTAGTGGTGTAGACAACATCATGCATCGTGACTCATTGGGAGGGGCCTCTCAGGAATTCATTTATTGGTACTTTTCATGTTTGTGTTTTCTAATGATAGGTTAGGGGCTACCCTTAGTGCTTTTCTTTTGTGTGTTTTGCTGTTTGATATTAGTCCGACGAGCAGGGGCTCGTCTTTTTCTAGAGGGGAGGGAAATGTAGGGTTTTGTTAGGTTAATTATGTGGATTATCTTGAGTTTATTAGAGTAGTCGTTAGTACAAATGTCCTTCCTTCCGTCTGTTACGTAATAGACTGTTCCAACTACTGTTTGCTTCCTTGGCTCCACTCATGTAAATAACAATAATAAATAAATTAATGGAACAGCCCTAGTGGAATTTGTAAATAAGGTATTGCATTATTTGTACATGATGTATTGAGTTATTGGCACGTCGCCCATCTTGTTATTTGTGTATGAAGAGTTGTATGTTGGGATGTGTGAGCTGTTGTTGGAATAGCTCGTTGTAGCTATGGTGTGTGTGTGACTAAGCGTGGTGGTGTGTGGACAACCGAGGAGATGGACGACGCTGGACACTGTAAAAGATTATTTTAAGGTATAATAAATATAAATAGTGATTGTGAAAGTGTCTTTAATATTGTTCTGAATTGTATATTAAGCCTCTGAGTGAAACCCCCGAGTAATGTGTTCTCGTTCGCCAGCTCAAAAATGGTAACAGTTTTTGATATGAATGCAATACATTTTTCAGCATTCAGTAAAAATTAAGATCCCGTATAGTGCCTGGCAGCGAGGAATATTACAATATAAAGGGCTGTTCAATAAAGAATCATAATTTTTTTTGACTACGTACCTTAACTCATCCTCAAAATTTTGATGGTCCTTCTCAAAATAGTCTTCCCTGAATGCGATACACTTGTCCCAGTGTTTCCGCCAATCTTCAAAGACATGCTGGAAACCATTTTCGGAGATCCTTCAAAATTGCCTCCGCAGCCTTCAACACTGCTTCTGATGATGGATAATGCATCCTACAAAGGCGTTTCTTCAAGTTAGGGAATAGAAAAAAGTCACATGGGGCTACATCCGGTGAAAGATGCACTTCACGTTGATTTTTGAAATATATTCAGCAACAACATTGGCAATATGCGGCCGCACATTATCGTGGTGCAGCATTCAGCCTTCTTCACGGAAATGTGATCTTTTGCGCCTGATATGGACTTGCAATGTTTTCAGGACATCCCTGTAGTATTGTGCAGTTACTGATGTGTGTTCAGGTACAACACGCTGATAAAACTTTCCATGAATATCAAAGAATGAGATGACCATAACTTTCCCAGCAGATGCAACCACTTTTGCTTTTGGGGGGGGGGGGGTTGGAGATGAAGGAGATTTCCACACTGAGCATTGCTGTTTGCTCCGTAACACTGGAAGCTTTTATATGTACAGAGGCATTCACTACAAAATAACCCAGAAAAGAGTCACTAACAGGAAGGCAAAACTTGTTTCTAGTACCATGAACGAATATTGTTCGAATGGTCGGAGTGCTTATTTGTGACTTTGCTGCTCATAATTCTGTGAAAATTCCACTTTATTTCCTACCGTCCTTACTTTAATGCTTAGAAGGTCCCAAAGCTCTTCATAACATTTAGAAATTCACTTTAACTTCTCTCAGTAAAGAGCAGCTTTAACATTGAGAAAATAGATCAAAATTAAGCCTCTTTCAAGGGAACTGGGGGTTTAAAGCAACAAAAGTTGGGAAATTATAACAATTCTGTAATTCTTCCTGATTCAGAATACGAGTGTTCTTGATTTTCAATAACAAGAGTATTATTTGCCATTGGAAACACTAAACAATAATTGAAATAAAGTGAACTGTAAGCTTTGGAGTTTTCAGGGAATTGGGAAGTTTAAAGTAACGAAAGCTCTCATACTGTTAACAGTTTTGTTATTCGCCCTGATTCAAAATACGAGTGTATGGTTCATTCGTCATTATAAATACTTAACCATAAAAAAACTGAATCCACTGTAATTTAAACTTTGCATTCCCATATTTTTTAACTTTAATATCTCGTGCTATCTACTCAAATGGGGAGTCACAGGCTTTATTTTAAAAATACGGTCAAAAAGCCGAAGTAGATTACATTGAGGCAAAGCAGGGTTTAGCTAATGATAATTACCTTTTTACTTTTTCTTTAAATTACCTCCTCCAAGGTTAAGTCATATCGGAAGATGAATGGAATGGGTGAAATGATGCTCAAGTGAGTCCAGAGTCCATAGAGCTTAGAGTTACTCTACATTCGTCTTTCAGGATAAGGGAAAACCCCGGAAAAACCTTATTCAGGTAACTCACCCTGACCGAGATTCGAACTCGGGATCTCTTGAACATGAGGCAGACATGTTACCACCACGCTACCGAGGCGGGTCACTTTGAACTTGAATTTAAACTACGATTATCTAAAAACCACATTTTTCAAGACATATATTCCTTCCTCTAAAAAACTACTAATTCTGCGGTGTTGAAATTTACTGCACCACAAGTACCCAAATAACTATAATACATTTTAAAATACTAAATATTCTGTTTAACCCTTTAATGGATAAATTATTTTGCTACTTATGTCACTTTGGCTGCACTTGCTAAACTGGTTGTCATACCGCTTCCTGCGGTGCTTCAACGCAATCGATTCGAATAGCTATGGTCGCTAAGGTGATATACAATGGATTGGCAATCCATTCAAAGCTAAACGTTGTGAGTAGGTACCTCGGCAACTGCAGTTAAATGTACCTATGTTGAAGGCCGGGGAAGGCCCAAGTAAAATAATCGGTGCGATGGCAAGCTTTGATGTTGGTGAGGTATCATATGACTGCAGCTGAATAGGTTTTGCCTTTTCATACTAAAATACTACAACGTAATTGTAAAAATAGTATAACGTTTACAAAATGTCGTTATAACCGACAATGGCCAGCAGAGTATTAGAGTATAAAATACGTACTAAAATATTTTTAAGTTGAATATACCGTAATTTTGCCCCGGGACTAAACCTACTAAAGGGCTAACATTTCAGATATAAAATTTGGTTAATTTTCTTAGAGGGAAAACATTCGCAGACAGAAACGTTAGCTGTGCGACACCAGTGGATGCTGCCTCCCAAATATCTCTTTGAAGGACTCCTCTGATGGTGGTTCTACAGAGTAAACTATGGGATGTTTTTCTCAGGATACGGGTGCCAGAATGGAAAACAACATTTAAGATGGCTGATACACTTAACAGAGGCTAACAATGTGTTATTTGAAGCGAGTTGCCAACTATGTATCCATATGATTAGTTTCTGCATCTTAATAGAAAACAGCTGTAACTATTGAAGTATTATATATTCTAACGTATGACATCAATAAAGCTACAGTTTAAAGTAACCATTTTGATAGTAACAATGAGAAAACTGAGCTGTGAATTGCTGCAATTTTAGTTGTAGGATCCTGTTGCGTTGACCAGAGCTGATAAAAATAAAACACTTCTGTAAAACCGCGAGGCATAAAGATAAGACACCAATTTATAGACATACGGTCAAACCAACTTGCTAGTTCATTACAAGCACACCAAATCTTGTACTCCATAATTCATTCACCGTCCGATATAACTTAACGTTGGGGTGGACGTAAATTAAAAAAGAGTAGCCAAACCTCAATTCTTGTTCTTATCTGCAGTACAACTGTGACTTGCTAAATTCTAGGAATTTTTCACCATATACATTTTCAGAGCATGTATGCCTGAGCTTCTAAAAGTAATTCTCAGGGCTGAAGTATCTAATTCTAGTAATAGGGAATGAGTTTTATTTTTTTTTTTTTCCTTTCTTTTTTGTGCACTTGAGCTCATTTAACCGCCGCTTTTCTATTTTATTACACTGAACTGGATGATGTGTTCTTCCCTGCCTCTTACATTATAAATTCATTTTACATACTTGCTATTAAATGTACATGCCCCTATTACTTACTTATTTATACAATATTAACCTCATTAACTCCAGTGAGATACAAGCAGAATGGTTGAAAATGTAGTAGAAGGTTTGGGCCGTTGCTTCAAAAGATTTCTGAGAAAAAGGAATTGAGACTGATCAACTTTTGCCCTTCATCAATGGAAACGCGTTTAGAAAAAAGAATAAAAAATTGTCAAGAAAACCGCCGCCGTCACCACCACCGATAATAATCTTCATAATATTACTAATTATCATTATTATCATCAATAATAATAATGACAATAATGATGATAATAATAATTATAATAACAATGACGATAACAACGCTGTTATTTTACACACAGATAATAGACACACACTCATCCAGACGAACTAAACGGTATTTTTAGTAATATTTATCCATAGATATGTGCTTCTTTAGTAAGCTGCATATACATAAATATTGCTGACACTTTCCCTATTCCGATGAATAAAGTTTATTTTCATGAGATATAACCGTTTTAAAACGTATTTCTAATACACTAATACTTTAGGGTAATAATTTGAAGTTAACAAAGAGTGATACGTTACCTCATCTTTAATGTTCAGAAGTGGCTAAGCATAAAAAGAAACACAAAACTTTTACTCACAAGGGAGCTCAGTCCCACACAGATGCCACTGAGCTGCCGAGGGATGTCCGGCAGCTACTTTTTTTTTCCTTGTTCCATTTATACCCCGCCTTTAAATTCCAGGTCCTGCAGAACCGCTTTCTCCGAATTGCTACAGGTGCTGATTGGTATATCCCCAACACCAACATACACAATGACCTCTCATTTCCCACTCTCACCGATTACATCTTAACCCTTTCGCACAAGTTCTATTCCAACCTACCATCCAATTTCAACCATCTTATCAGGGGTCTCGGGGAATATGATATAGACGCCGGGGCCACCTACAAACACCCACGAACCACTCTAGGCTTACCATAAATTCCAACATCCCCATCATATACCATTTCTATCTTTCTATCTCTTCTCTTTCTCATCAAACATAAAAAAACACCCCAGAACAAAATCTAACCATCTACCCACCGCCCGATGACTTAATCCCCACATAATGCCAGTAAGGGACAGTGTCCCGGGATGGCATTAAGTCGAAGGCCCCTGCTCCATGGATCAGGGTTCACCTTCAACGACACCTTCGTGCTGTGTGTATGGTCATTTCGACGGCCGTTCTCCTTTGGAACATACTGAAGATGTTAACTCGTAATCTTTTGGCTTTTAATCATTAGATCACGCACACATTCACACTCTCATTCATACTTCCAGACTCTGAAGATGATGGGGAATTATCTTGGTCGGAGAGAAATCCCCAACCCCACCGCCGGGAATCGAACCCGGGACCCCTAGCACGGCAGGCAGGTACGCTACCGACTCAGCTAGAGGACCAGCCGGCAGCTACTTCAAAGTTATCGCAGGAGGCACTTTCCAGACTTCAGTTTTGGACGGTCCGATTCCACTACAGAGCAGGCATTACTCGACAGAGCGTTGAGGCGCATTCACCTTCAGGTGACCAGCCTGTGATCGTCTCTTATCAGGTCTTATTTGGTCGATTACAAGAGTGAAATATTACTAAGCTGACGTACAGTAAGTTACGAAACACAAATAGAGCAATTGTAAGCTGCGTGTGTCTATATGATATGATTTCTCGCGCCTGCCGATGTATGATACATTGCTATCCAGAAGACATGAATATATCTGAACAGAGTATACATACACTGGACCCGCCGTGTATGTGTCATAAGCTGAGGTAAACACCTCTGTTTTGCGAATTTTTTCCGATACGCCTTCTCGCTTTGCCATGCAGTATTTTGTATACAGCGGGCATTGTACCATCAAATTTTCAGATGCGTGGCGGTGTGAGTGCAATGATAGTTCCATTGTGAGTTCATGTTCCGTTAGTTTTGCGTTATACCTCTAGCCCTAATTACCACATACACGCTAAACATCCGAATATGAATTCAAAGGCATCCAAGCTACTACAGAAGCAGACAGATGTAGAGCAAATGCATTAGGCACAATTATCAAGATATAATGGAATTTGACGTAACCTCAAACAATTACACATGTTTCTGAAGCGGATATCAAAATAATTACTTGGAGTCTATATTGATTGATCACAGATCAAAGATTTACCTCCGCAAACATTCTTTTAATTTGTACATTACCTACATCAATATAAAGAATATAGGAAGAGCATAGGGTGTCTGGAATTTTGATATAGCCTATACATTAAGAGAACAATTGCATGTTGTTAGCTAAGCACGTGGAGAACGAGTAATGCAATGCAGCGGTTACCAATCACTGTAACGGCGGTCCCTAAGCCCAAAAGAAGTCCTAACCATGATAAAGCGGCACCACTTAGCGATGTCCGAGTCTTTCATTTGTCTAGGAAAAGGGCGCCGGCCACCGTACAACGCTTTCCTTTTACCGTGCCTCGTAATACCGCTAAGTGGTAGTAATTTAAATACGAAACGCGCACGAGGGTGGGCGGAGAAGGAAGACTGCGGTTCCGTCACATCATCGGCCGAGTACTACAGAAACCACAAGCCTGGTGTCGCCGTCCCTGGATAACTTCCCAACTCATTTCGTGACATTTCCTGCGCAGGCGTAGTCTCCAAATGCGAATCAAGAGTTCGAATAAAAGGCAACAGACTAAAGTTCAGTTTAAATTTCACTACCTTCTAATTATGGTAAATGATTTATTGTAATCTAAACATTTGATATTAAAATTTTATGAAAATTTGCAATTTTTGGATCTTTGCATAAAAGAATCAATTTTCCGTGGTTTTGGAGCATGAGAGAGGGACTGTTATAATGGAAGACGTAAGAATTAGATACCAAATTTCGTATTGAATCACTATATCTCTAAGGATGCAAGGAGTAAGTTTCGTCGAACGAAACTTCGAACGATAATGTATTTTTCTGCAATTTTGCTTTTCTCCAGAAAATATGCAATGTATTCACACGACCGTTCTTTCAAATAAACAGTGAAATATGTGCTTTCCTTTTTACACTAGTGTAAAACGTGTTTCTCTTGCACCCCTTATAATTTATCCATTCATTATAAGCAATATCTTGCTCAAAAGATTGCAGTCAAATGTTAGAATATGAAATATTAACATTTAAATATCTATCTATGGTAGGAAAATTTGAGGGAATATTCAGCGGAATGGGAAGAAAAAAGAGGAAAGGTAGATGTCATTTAAAGCACACTTTTGAAGCATTGCTTTAATAGAACCGCCAACACTATAAAACAATAAAAATCATAGAAAAAATATTAATATGAGTAAGTAATATTAAATAATATTGGAGGTTTCCTACTTAGCCAAGAACCTTCATAATTGAATCATATCAAATAAATTTACAAAGGATTTACAGAAGTTGAAAGATATATACATGTCATAAAAGTATCATAAAGGTGATAAAAATATCACTTTTTGAGAAATAGAAAATAACAAAATGTTTTGCATGGAACTTTGGTCAGGTGGATAATTTCTGAAAATCTCCATGATTCAGTTCTGAAGAATGCCTCATTTTTAAGAATTCTTTTCTGTGGTGGAAATGAGTACTACTTTTAGAGGAAGTAAAAGTATACATCAAAAGTATAGCTCAATAAAATTATAAATTCTGTGTGTATTTCTGAGCATTATCTTGTTTTCTAAGCTATTGGGCAGTAGGAGGGTTGGCATTAGAATTGTTGGTAGGCCAAATTATCCAGGCCACTTATGTTCAAGTAGCTCCCTAAATTGTATTTTGTGGGTTTATAACTTCTCAGAAAAACTTCTCAGGTAAACGAACTCCCATAACCTTCTCTAAAAGCATCAGAGGTACAAATGCTCACCCCGGTAGCGTTGATGGTAGCGTGTCTATCTCAGGATGAAGAGGTCCCGAGTTCGAATCTCGGTCAGGCTGACTTAACTGGATAAGGTTTCTTTTCCCGGAGTTTTCCCTTATCCTTAAGACGGATGTTGGGTAGCTCTAAGCTCCATCGACCCCAAACTCATTTGAACATCATTTCAAAACAATTCCATTCATCGTCCGATATGACTTAACGTTGGAAGACAAATCACACCCACCCCCACCCACCCCCACACCCACCCACACCCACACCCACACCCACCCCCATCCACACCCCCACCCACCCCCACACACCTACCCACACACACCCACACACCCCCCACACACACACCCACCCCCCCCCACACACACACACACACACACACACACACACACACACAAAAGAGCTACGAATAGCAACCATGGACAGCCTTCAGCATCGAATAGCTAATATTTTTGTACCTTATTAATATTGGAATATGGTAAAGAATACGGTTTTTCGTGTAACTTATATCAGATAATTCGAGAAACTGAATTACATAGTTGATTTAAATACACTTATATTTAATACTTATGTGAAATTTAATGTGTTTACAGATAAATATAATGTGTTAAATTATTCGTAAATAGTGTAACATGTTATCTCAGATGCAACATGTAATTATAGATATCAAAACTACCACACACTTTCTTTCAATCCCTCCCATCCTTTTTAAAGTGTAATATTCTCCTTCTGCACATTTCTCATTACCTCCCTAGTAACAGAGTTTATAGTCTGGCTGATTTACGAGTCAATTTTGAAACGAAAATGAAGTGAATTACATTTCAAAAAACGCTATAAACTTTTTTTGCAGACGATTGTCAAACATTTTAGTTGAATTCACCTGCAATTGAACTTTTAAAATGATGGATTGTAACTAACCGCGGCTAGATTGATACTTCCTTCCTTCTGTCTTTATTTCACAAAATTTCATTTCGCCTTTGCCCCTTTTTTCTTTAAAAAAATTCAAAGGTTTTTAGCCGTAAGCTGGTACCTGGATTTAATGATATGTATGTGACTTGGGGAAACGAAATGTAAAATATGACCTGTTTTCTTTTACATATTTATTTAAAGTAATGAATGCATTGAAACGCGCGCGCCTCCAGTGATGTAGCACAATCAATTTTATGCAGTTGAGTAACCAATAATGGGAAAATTTAAATTGAGTTTTGAAATATGAACGCTCTTTAGCTACTGCGGTTCTCACATCTTACGACAAGGGACCACGAACATGGACATTGCTAAAACGGTCGTAATGTTCTGTATCAACATACAAGATAAAATTGTCAAAACTCATACACTCTTCAAGTTCTTAGAATTTCATTTAAAAAAGCCTTAACTATGCTTTTTACTATTCTATGCGGTACTGTGAAGGCTGGAATATTCACTATTTTGACGTTTACTTATTTTTAAGCATTCAATGCGTTTGTAGGTATTCTTTCTCTCTCTCTTTGTATTTTTTACTTTGCAGTATATCTGCACGATACAGGGCTAAAATGTGATTTCTATCACATCATTGTAAACGACAGCGCTATCTGATTGATATGCGGTCGGAAAATTGTGTGAATGCAGTCGTCTCTGAATAGATGCAAGCTCATAGGAATGGATTGATTTTTGCTCTCAGATGAAAGGCCAACATTCTAGCGATCCAGACTGGCATTTGGGAATGCAAGCACGTATACAGATAAACGTTTACTGACTGACGTATGAGAATTCGAGATGGAATGAAACGCTGGACATATGTACGTCATAGAGGTCCAGAGACAGCAACAAGTTGGACATTGAAACAGTAGAACCAACAAAGGTAACAACATACACGCTGATTTATATCGCAAAACAAGGAATGAATTCATGATTTTCCAACGTACACTTGAATTTTAATAGTTGTAAAATACACTATTATTTTTGGTGGGTGGTATTATGGTAGTTGTAAGAGACTCACGTGCATTGTATTATTCTGGTAATGGTAAAAAATTTTAGAAAGATAACCCTTGGTTGGTAAAATCCGTCTCTGAGGCGGGTATAAGCTTTCTCAATATATAGTTGACACACGTGTATTGCTAATTTGATCTGATATTCCAGCTATGCTTCATTTGTGAGTTGAACTTTGTGTTGTGTGTACATCATTGTTTTACTTCCACGAAAGTATTGTTTAAATCCCAGGCACGTGTCACCCACCTCGTCTCATAGGCGGTATTACTGCAAAGGTAGGGTTATCGTCTCCGTCGGGTAGACGGATATTACTTTAAACAAGTAAGTTTTCTTGCGTTATATTTCTTAGTGGAGGGATACATCACGTTTCACAAAGAAGCAGAAAAATGGTGCAGTTGCCTTTAGGGCAGCTCAGTGAGAGCAATGACTCATCATTCAGAGGATTCTTATGTGCCTGAAGAAGATCGCGTATTAGATTTAGACCATTAGAGATTCGGAAATAGATTTTTCAGCATATCGGAGATTTAAGAGGGTGGTGCTGACTCTATTCAGAATAGGGAAAGTGATGACACCAAAATTTACGATTTTAACACGGCAAGATGAACTGTTTCACATAATGCCACAAAATCTGGAGTAGATGCTCCAGCTATCCGAAGAACAAGGAGATGGCCACTAGCAATGTTATCCTTTCTGATATCAGTGAGCTGCGTTAATGCCTATGTTATATATATACAAGGTAAGATGAAAATATTTGAGTTCAAAAAGAGCACAGGAGTAAATCTAATCAGAGGGCATATGCAGAGAAGGCTCCGGATTCCAAATTTATCGGATGATCTCAGGAAAATCATTTTGGACATTTCGGGTGAAGAGCATAGAGTAAGAGCAAAGAGTAAGAAAGAACAAGCTATAAAATAAAAATAAAAAACAAACGTGGTTACTGTCCCAACACGTTGAATATGATGGCATACAAATTCGCGAAGTATGATAAACCCAATTACTTACAGTGTTCCATGAAAATATGCAAAATGTGTGTAGCAAGTATGTAACGCTTTATCTTATTTGCATGGAGGTCAAGATACCTCTCAAAAAATGTCAGCTTTATAGTCTATTTTATTTGAAATAGTAATATGCAATTTTGTGACTTTTACGTAAGTATAATCAACTTCAGAAAATATCGCATGTGAAAGACCAATACTTAATTTTATATTTTGTAGCAAAATATTTTTAAACTTAATATAAATATGAGTAATGTTTCCATAAAGTTATTTATCTTCTATACTCATTAAGGAGCACCTAAAATGCAAAATTTTAGCGTAAGCGCCTAGTTTTCACATGTTACCAACTAACGTTAAACCCTTTCTCCACAAAATATGTTTTATGTTGTCACCCACGGTCTACTCTGCTTTTCAACTCCGGCGCTAGCTCACTGGAGAGGTTGATAGATTTGATGCGGGAAATGGAATGCCCTCCGTCGATATTAAATATATCGAAGATCTCGCAGCATCAGCATCAATCGTAAGCTTGCTCGACAGGTCTACGAGAGGTAGACCATTAGGGTCTGCGTAGACCTTGTTAAACGTTACACAATTAAAGTTGTTTTTATCAATTTTTATTGCTTGAAAATTGGTATTAAATGTTAAAATGTGCTGGTCACATATACAACCTTAACTCACTTGTTATAAAACAAATGTATTCTTAAATTGTAGATTTCTGAAGAAGTTTGAGAGAAGGAATGCTACATAGTTTCGTTCTCGTTGCCAGCCAGATGCAAAGTGAGCTGAAGTGAGGCGGCCAACGGTTCGGTACTTCAGTTCAAAATCTGTCAGACAACCACCGCCTTCAAATCAATACTCATTTACTTATTATGTTTTTACTTCTTTTTTATTTTGATTTATATTCTCATTATTATTTTATCATTCTTATATTCTTACTAATTATAATATATAAATGTATCTTTTAATCTGCTTCTACAATTTTATATTACTTATTTAATGTATGGTTATACCGATTACATCAAATAAAATCTCTTATTACTAACATCCAAGTAATTTTAGTATCAGTTTGATACCCATGACCAACCTTCCTGACTCATGGGTTACTATGTGAATGCGGAAAGTTGATTACATCCCCAGACTTTTTTTCTCCCTGAATTTCACCTCAATTCTTGTATCACTTAATCCTTCATTCGATTGCTTCTTTGAGGTTTGACTTGCGGTTAACTACATTTACTGAACCATACACTGCAACCAACTCATAAATTTCAAAGGATGTAATGAAGAAGAGGGACATGTTCTACATTTCTAGTTTTGTAACTTTGCTGGAACATAACTGCCTCCTTTATCGTATCACAATATACTTAATGAACTGCTTTACACAATGCCCAATTTGCAATCAATAAGTGTTGTTAAGGAAATAGATTTTTTCTTCTAATGAGTTATATTTGTTTCCAAAATTGCAACATTGTTTTCTATATACCCACTATAAAACCATTCACTAACATTTACTGTAAAAATATAAAATGTACCGTTATAATTTATGAACACCAAAGCTAAAAATTATGAATTATTGCGAATGCTGTGAGGTTAGTTCAGTTGCAGCCCACAGGGGAGCCGTGGTGTGCCGGGTGACCGAGGCGCCAACGGTATGGAAAGGGGGAGACAATGTGATGTGCATTTATTTAATAAAAACAGAAAATTATATTTAAAAAGCATAAAATTGTGTTAATAACTGATCATAATGAGCAATAAATAACCTGTGTTATACGAGGTGTTCAAGTTGATCTCCCTGAACAGCTATTCATTTTTGCATGTAGGATTAGTTAGATATTTTGTTATAGATTTTTTCTTGCATGTTTTACGCGCAGGGAAGCGATCGGAAATTCAAAAATTCCACAAACCAAAATCAGTTATGCTGTCCTAAAGAACTTAAAAGCGATTCTTAAGTAGCGTGAGCACAAAGCCTAACTGAAAGTATGGTCGCCTGCAGTTACTGTACTTTAGTTAATTGATGACAGGCAATAATTTCTTCACACTATCCGTATATAGGCTAAGGTTTTTGATAGAGTCAACATGAAAAATTCAGTGCCACTGCCGGCATTTGAATCACGTATCTCCTCCGTCCAGTCGCTCTAACCAATTGAGCTACCATGGCCAACTTGCCTCATGACAATTAATTCTCCATTTGACTCTTATATTTCCTCGGTAAACCACTTGGGGATCTCGCATCCGAGAGTTACTGTATTATTTTTTCTTCACAAATGGCATTAATATGTTATTATGGTGTATATAAACACTGAAAAACAACTGAAAATGCTCCTAAACTGGTACGTTCAAAATTACACCACGAAGGTTACTTAAGGAATTTAACTGCGTCAACCGAAAATATTAAGTTTCATTTTATGGAGTTCATATAATTTTTTTGATATTTGATAAATATTTATTGTGCATATTCCAAAATTTTATCATTTACAACTTTTGGCTACATTTATTTGTCGTTACCTCATTGCTACCTTGGCTTACATAACACCCTGGTCTTCTGCTCTGCCAGGTAATCTCCATACCTCCTTGGCTACTTAATTAGTCCCTTTCTTCCCCCTCCTCCTCCATTCTTACAGTTTTTACATTTCTGGCCCATTTTCTTTTACTTTCTGCAATAACGCAGCAATGCTTCTTACCTTCTTTTCCTCTTCTCTACTTTCTCCCACTTTTCTTCCCATATTTTTGTCCTCCTCGCATTCTGTTACATAGTGTTCTATGCTTTCGTTTCCCCAAACAATTCTCAAATTCCCTTTTCCCTACCACTTGTCCCTCTTAGAAATATTATTCCTGTTCTCATCCATGCTAACCCTTCTCTCTCGTGTCTATTGCAGTAATCTACGAGGCATGTTTTTTTAAGTCAGTAGCATTTTGCGATTACGCCGCCGCAGCGTTACGGTCGACGTTCCGCGCATGCACGCTGGTTACCTACATTTCTTGTCTACGCACTGACGCCATTACAGTCTGATTCTTCATTGTATACGTTGGTTACTGAGTGTTTAAAATGCCTCCGACAATCCTGAGTCCCGCCGATTGTGAAGTACGGGCTGTTATACCATTTCTTAGAGCTAAAGGCATAAAACCGATCGATATGTATCGCGAGATGTGTGTAGTTTACGGACAAAACATTGAGTGATGGAATGGTAAGGAAATGGGTGAGAGCATTTAAAGATGGCCGCACAAATGTGCATGATGAAGAACGGAGTGGGCGTCCTTCGTTCGTTACTGAAGATTTGTTGCAGAAAGTGGACGAAAAGCGACTACCATTTGTTCCTGAACTTGAAGAAACATCTAGGCGTTCGGCGTCCTCAAGACGATAACGAAGTCAAAACAGTTGTGATACAGTGGTTAACACGTCAGGCGGAAGAACTTTGTGAGGAGGGTATTAAAAAACTGGTGCCACTTTATGACAAGTGCCTCAATATTCACGGAAATGATGTAGAAAAGTAGATTAAGGTACAGGTTTTCATGTAAAACTAAAATTATTGCGATATCTATGCACGCCTTTTTAATTCCAAAACGGTACTGACTTAAAAAACATGCCTCGTACATATGTTCCTCGTCCCCAATTTATTTTTATTTGCTTGTAAATTGTAATGACTTCATACTTTCTAGACTTCCCCATATTTCCTGTCTTTCTATATTTTACCAATTTTCCCACATCGCATGTATTCCTTTCCTATAATCTCCATATATCTCCCATTCCTAGGTTTTCCATGATTCCTCCTATCTCTGTCCATCATCTATTTAAGTTCTCTTATCTCTTTTGCCGTCCCATGCATAATTTCATAATTTCCCCTTCTTCTTTATCCAAACACCTATACCAAAATTGTATTATTCTTTCCATTATTATTCCATTTCCTTTTGTGTTTCGTAATTCTACTTAAACTACTTCCTTAAGCCTAGCAGCTCTTTACGAAACCTTCTGTAATCATTTCTAGTTTATATTTGCATATTCTTATTCGATTTATTGCCGCCCTTAGTTTTGCTTCAGTTTTTCTCCTGTGTGCTCCCCAGTTTCCATTGCTATTCAACATTACTCCTAAGTATTCATATTCAATGACTACTTTTACCCTTTTGCCATTTAGTACCCACTTTTCATAATTGTCAATTGTCAGTTTTGTATTATTATATCCACTGAGTAACAGCACATAATAACCAACACGAATGGCCAAAATTGTTACGCAGAAAGTGAGTGAGCGTGTTTTAAGTTTCTTTCAATTTTGATCAGTCTTTATATAGCAAGAACAGATGTTTCTGAACACTTTCAATAAAAGGGACAGCATGATTTTATACAAGAGATTGCTGGCTATCTTCCCCACATCTACGGTAACAGTCCGACTACGCTCGATGGATCTCTTACGACACAAAATTTGAATAACCTGCCTGACGATATGACCAGAGGTGTTATATTTTTCACAGTTGGGCTTTATGTATACGGGTTTGGACTATGAGTGGCTGAATGCTGAAACCTTTGCATGTAATCATTTGACTTTCTGGGCATCGAGAGGAATAACCAAACATACGGTCGAGTTTACGAATGGATGGACACAGAAATAGGTAAGCGCATTGAAAGGATGGATGGAAAGATGTGAATATAGAATCACCCTTTCAGGGCACAAAGGTCTCACAGCGTTCAAACGAGAGATTATTAGCACACAGTCTGCTATCAATTTATGTTACGTCCTTTAAAACCTGTAGATGATGCAGACGTACAGCTGAGTGGAGGCAAGCCCTTGTTAATGAATGAAGGAGCGATGTTTCAGTTTTATTATTACTTTCTTTTTTATTGCGGCGATACCATGCTGCAGCATGTCTGCATTATTTATTCCTACTGTTACGGAAAATAAACATCACTACGTTTAAATTAAATTCTCTCTTCAGAGCAACTTCAGCGACAAGCCAGTTCTTGTTTGACATCCAGTACACTGAAACCTGATACCAAACAGCTGTAGAATTAATTTAACGCACATTAATATTTCGCCTTTGCTCGTAACATGATGAAGCTGCGCCGAGCTTGTTCAACTTTTGGTAAGTGTGGAGAATTGGCTCATCATTTAGTTTGCTTTAGCAGCGATATATCAAAGGGAGGTTTTGGGAAAATGGGTTTAAGTAGCACTAATGTCGCGTTTTACTAAGTTAGGTGTGATCTGTAGTGTGTGTAACTCGCTCTCGGGAGGCTGTAGGTTTTATTCCCGCTGCGGACTTTCATCACTTGTAGGTTTTGGGGGCTTTCCACGAAAAGCCAATGCTGGGAAGGTTAATTACACCCCGAACTTCCTGCCCCTCCATTACACCTCGGTTCTGCTTCCTACTATCTCATTTTTAAACTTCCTTCCTTCCTTCGAATCAGGAGTGGTCTTCGAATTCCGAGCCCCTTAGTTGGACGTGTAGGCTGCAGGGGAGCCAGTTGTACGAGCCGTTAAGGGGGAAGGGCGGCTGAATCCTTAAGGCATAGGGCCATGACTCTACTGTTATCTCTTAGGTCCGGCACTGTTTCCTCTCATCTCACCACTCCCTCCTTGGAGAGAGCCTAACAGGGACGTAGGTACAAAAGAGCTTCCTAGTTCGAGATGCCAACGCCCCCCCTTAACATTAATGGCTCATACTGAAGTACTGTGACATTTTGCTAAATGCATCGAGCTGTACAGCGTCATGGCAAAACTAATCGTTAGGGGTTACACGACTTTATCTATCGAGCATTATTTATCTATATATTCCCACTGATCAGTTTAATTTGGAAACAAATAGGGAAAACTCTACTTAACTCCGATTTCATCAACATATATTAAAATCGACGTTAACAAATGTAACGTAACAAAGCTGTTAAATTTATTGCAGCTCCCCAACCTGTATTGTGAAAATGTTAACAAACACGTGTCAACGCCAAGAAATTAGAAAATATTACAGCTATAGCAACAGCTATAGATGAGCCGTATTATTTTCTGAACGTACTGCGATGCGCTTTTGTTTTCATTTTCGTCTGTACACAGCTAAAATAATGGCGGATAAACAAAATCGTAAATAGAAGCCGGGATACAAATTTCCCATCGATGGAGAAGGAATTGTTAGTTGAATTGTTGACGAAGTATAAGGATATTGTGGGAAACAGGAGGGCGGAAGCGGTGAATATACAAGAGAAAGATGTCACGTGGGAAAAAACTTGAAACGAATTTAATTTAAATATATGTGTCACTACTAGAAACACGAAATATGTTCTTCCGTAGTTTGCCCGCCTTGGTAGCGTGGTGGTAGCGAGTCTGCCTCACGTTCAAGAGGTCCCGAGTTCGAATCTCGGTCAGGGGTTACCTGGATATGGTTTTTTCCGAGGTTTTCCCTTATCCTGAAAGACGAATGTCAGGTAACTCTAAGCTCCATGGATCCCGGATTCATTTGAGCATCATTTCACCCATTTCATTCATCATCCGATATGACTTAAATTGGAGGACGTAAATTACCAAAAAAAGAGTCAGTATTACGTAAATTTAAAACGAGGTGCGAAGTACTACAGGTGACGAGTGACTTAAACGTTTAAAGATGGGAGGTGGGCAGTGCGTTATCCAGATTATTCAGTGAATTATAAAATAGCAAAGTTATTAATACTTGAAGCAAAGGTGAGATCGTCATACTCCTTTCGATGCATGTTCTCAGTATTACGTAAATTTAAAACGAGGTGCGAAGGACAAATGACTTGAACGTTTCAAGACGGGAGGTGGACAGTGTATTATCCACATAATTCCGTGAATTATAAAAACGCAAATTTTTTTAATACTCTATTACGAATGCCATTTACACGGTCTTATATATAGCAAATCGACAACAGCTGCGTTCCCGCCATCTTGACTGTTTACAATTGTTAAGGACTTAACATTAGAAATTTGACTTAATAGTTTAACAAGTGTTAAGTTAACACTTGTTGATGTTATGCAATTTTTGTTGTAACTATTGTGAAACCCGTGTTAAGTCCTAACATGTTGGTGAAATCGGGCATTAGTCTGTAGGACAGGATTTTGTATTTAATATACGAATACACAATATATGTTTATAAATTAAGGATATGAAAATGCTTACCAAAATGTGTAATTTAACACTATAGGTTCAAAGAAATTGAAGAGTTCACTGCTGCAGTTCAACTAGACATTAGGGAAAATGAGAGAATTTAAATTAAAGACTTATACTACTTTAACTCGTTTCATTTATATCGTGTATTATGGATTCGATTCTCCTCGACTGCCACTCGGATTTGAGATTTCTCATCGTTTTCCTTGAATGTAAGCGTGTACTGGGATGGTTCCTCTATTTTCTGTCCCTCATGGAGTCAGATATTACTGATGCTTGATCCAAAGACACTGCATATCTACCTGGTTGAGGGGTTCGTTCATCTGGAAAACTTTAGTAATGGGTTGAGCGTCTGTTAGGAATCCTGGGATGTCTGTGGCTCATTTGATTTCAGCCTCCCGAGGTTGTGCACTTCATCCTTTTCATCAGGTAGTATAGAGAAGTTAAATTATAATCGAACCCACTCGCCCTCTCTCTCTACTGCGTGAGGTGGCCGGCAGTCGCTGGGGAACTTAGGCCGGCAGAGCCGAAATAGAATACTTACCTAATAGATGTTGGAATTGTTCACCATCTCTTTTCAAACAGGCAGCACATCTCGTGTAAATATTCTCGTTCACTCACCGAAGCTCAGCACCAGGTATTCTTGTGATACCTTGTACAATTTTTCCCCTAAGTTCTGTTGAGTGCGAGGTTTGGAACGATACACATTTTCTTTCAAAGAACCCCATACTTAAAATCATAATACGTTAGGTCATGAGAACAAGGGAGCCACAAATCAACTGTAATGGATCTGTCAACAAACACCCTCTTACTGCATTTAATTATTCGGCAGACTAAGTACTGTTGAAGAATCTTGCTGGAGCCAACCATATAGTTTCTCTTCTTACGTCAAGCGATTGAAAAATGGTCTCAGAATTAATCTCCGATATTGCTCTGCATTTATTGTTTCATCAAACAGCATTACAAGATTTGAATAGATCATTTATCGTTATAGAGCACTCCAGCCTGCACAAACGTGAGAGTTAACGTGGTTATTATCCAAATAAAGGATAAATAACAAATAGTTTGTTTGTTAAATACACTCATATCTGCGCCGCCAGTGTAAAGTAACTTTTGCCTGCAAAAGTTTTAATATATATATATATATATATATATATATATATATATATATATATATATATATAAAATGTCAGTAAATCTGCCGACAGAAGCTGAAGCTTTTAAACACACTTTGAGGACATCACCTTTGTATCAGCAAACCAGCGCTTAGCCAATTGAGAAAATTCAATTCTTGGTAAGGGTATCTAAGCGGACGGTAAAACCGACCTCTCTCCTATCCCGGGAGTTACCAAGCTGTCCCCAAAGGGGCGCCGGGCGCACTACGGAGCTCTTTCCAGTGGAGCAAGATCTAGAAACTAACAAACCCATCCCCCATTACAGGCTGGAAGTGAACACGCCACTTACGTGCCTCAACCCATCTGGAAAGACTACCGAATAACCTCGGTCGTGGCGTCTGGTGATCTAGCAAACCTACTACTGGCTCTGCAGATGAGCACCCGGGAATTTAAGCTTACCCTCAACCCCGTCTGATAACATACGTTCCCGATCTCCCAAGAGTATCAGGAAACACTGCCCCCTCAAGTCCAACCCAATCCGAACTCCCAACAGGAAGGGGCTCGAGTGTTCGACCTGAGGTTCCTCTAGTAAAGCCAACTGAGACACCTAGACCGAAAAGATACATGGATGTCGCAGTTTATATTTAATACATTTGAATGATGCAAGGGAAATGTTTAACTCGGTTGTATCGCCCTTGCAAAATACCGCTGGAAATCTAACTTTTTTTTCTTACCTAACAATAGAGTACATTGACCTTTATTCGAATATTCAGCGTTCTGGCTTCTATTTTCACCTGGGAATGGGAATTATTCTTTAAATAAATCTATTCACTACCGTCTCTAAGGAGTGACATTATGAATATGTATTTATTTCGGGACAAAATGAATAAACGAAGTGCCAAAATACATTTTAACGAGTATAAACACATCAGGATTCTTTTAAAATGAACACACCCACGCCACCATACCCTAGAAGTTACAAGTACATAACAAGAAAATTAGTTATCATTGAGAAATGGTTCTGAAAAAAGAAGCATAAAAAGTTTGAGATTTTGGTCTTTCGAAAGATTGGGAATCATCAAATTTAGGCGCAACCCTCTTGTTTTGCATAATTATTAATTGGGAAAGTGCAATAGACATACACAACCTTACATCTGCGACATCTACTTAAGATTTACCTTAATGGATTTTAAAATATTTGTTATTCTATTGAACACGTTTTCTCAAGTAGAGCTTCAATGTACAATAACTTAAGTATCTTTGAGTCTTTTCGTCAGCTCATTCATAAGAATGATGGAAACAGTTTATTCTGATGTCCATGTGCTAAAGGTATGTTCAGAATATATAACCTGAAACCATTAAAGTAACGTGGACTGAAGTATAATTTTTATGCAGAGAAAATCTGCGAATCGAGAAAACAGAAGAGATCGTTTTAACTAATTTTTCATATTCTTATCCGTTCATCTTTATACCCGAGAAATGTCTTAAAAAGAATTTCAGCCTCTTTGCGGTAATCTTTTAGTTTCCACAAAATACGTTGCGCAATTTCCATGTTGCCTGCATTCTCGCCTAGTCACGTTTTATTATTTTCGTTCACGGATACAATGGTCCAAGTTCTGTTGAGGGCCAACGAGGACATAACCGTTAGTTGTTCTCCACACTACATGGCTGTTATTGCCCTACTCGGCGACTTTAAGGCTAGCTATCCTCGTTTCAAAAGAACGACCAGATTCACATTTAAAACTGGTATTAAAAATGTTACTACTATGGCCATTGTCTTCCCAACTAGATACGGTGCAATATCGTGATTGCGGCAGAGAAACATTGCAGTCGTTCCATTCGAGATAAAATTACAACTTTAAGAAATGTTTCTTTAGAGGTGGGTGAGGCGTCAAAGTGCTCGTCTTGCGCAATCTGTGCTATTCTGGCGTATTTTGTTTGTCAGTTAGGCATAAAGCTATTAATAATTCATATCCAAAAAAGAAAAGTCGCTAAGTAGCTGTGTAATGTGATATGAAATAGTTAATTATTGAACAAAATCGTATGAAATATCGATTAGGAACGAACGAGTATGAGGCAAAGATGACAAACATAGACCAGATCATGGGTCATAAGGTTTGTAGATTGAAGGTCACTCGGCTCCCCACTGCACTCATGGATAGATTCAAACAGAAGGTTTCCATGCAAGAGTAGAAGCCCTCCCTCATCCTTCAAAGAACACATACTGTTTGCCAAGGACAAGAAGGCAAGCTAGAGGAACGTGAAAAGTAATCACTTTTGCTGTCTCCTCGGTGTTTATGACCACCTTCCGAGTATGACAAGGATGGAAGACTCGTTTAAAATATACAAGTGTTGTCACATAACTCACCTACACATAATACCTATCGCTGAATTTACTGCAACAAACATTAGCTCTGACAGCATGGTTAATGAGGAGCAATATCTTTCTCTTGAACCTCATTGAGGTTAAGTGTATTATCTTTGTATATATGTTCTTTGGAATAAAGTGGTGCTGTACTGAGATGGCCGTGTTATTCAGTGCTCTGGTAAGAATGGTGGGAGTGAATGGTCGGGACCATTAAACGCTACCTGAGGAAAGTGCAAGTCAAAGCCCAAGTTACGGAGGAAGGCCTAAACACCGTCCCGATAATGACTGAAGCAGCCCTGAACTCCAGACCTATAACGCAAGGAGAAGAAGCAGGTTCTGAACCACTCACACCAGCACACTTTCTTTGTGGAGCAAAACTAACAACAATACGCAGTGGACCTGGGCTACGACAAGCGTCTCGCTACCAAAAGAATTCAGGAGAGAGCAGAAGTTGGCTGATGATAAATGAAAACTTTGGTCCAGGGAATATCTCACTAAACTGAGGAGTTTCCATGAGGTCCGACAACCCCAGAAATAATCTCCCCAGCTGAGAATCGGAGATGTTGCTCTCATCCACGAACCAGTCCGTCCAAGGCATATGTGGAAGAAAGGCCGGATAGTTAAACTGCATGAATGAAGGGATGGTAACATTAAAACAGCTAGACTTCACAGCGAGATGGAGGCACTATCACCCGACTCGTCGAACTGGTCATCCCCTTGAAGATTGACCAGGGTGGGGAGGATATGGAGGATGGTCTTTCTTTTGAATCTCATTGAGGTTAAGTGTATTATCTTTGTATATGTGTTCTTTGGAATAAAGTAGTGCTGTATTAAGATGGCCGTGTTATTCAGTACCCTGGTATCCCTATCCTAACAGGTGATTCATACTTATGCACTCTCATACACTCATTTCCTACCGCTACCAGAGCAGATAAACAATTCAAGCTCCTCTGCCCTTCATACCCCTCTAGCCTTCTTTTCGTGGGCATATAGTACTTGGACCACATATGTCGTAAACCTCGGTTTACTTCTCCTGGCCCTACAGCTTTGACAGATAGGATGAACATTTATTCGGTGTAGGAAAATTTAATAGAACTTAATCTGTGGCATTTCTTTGTTGGGCCTCTGCCTATTACCGGCTAACGTTTACCTCATCCCCAATCTTCAATTTGAGAGACAAAGTATTTTTTTTTCTTCTGAGATAGCACCAAGCATAATAACATATTGATAAACATAAATATTGAATGCATCTGTTAACTGCATCATTACAAGATACTGAAGCATATTTATATACTAATAAGTTAGTTACAAATGAAAAAGTTCATGTAAACTTTCCGTAAACCCAGTACTTTTGAAGTTTGTGGGTTTCGGCAATGATTGAATATATTGCTGAAAGAGCCAGCAAGCTCCTTGGCACCCTCACAACAACAAGATCCACCTGGGATCTGAATTCTAGTATTCTTAAAATTATATATCAAGGTGCTATAGTGCCCCTAATTTTGCATGGTGTATCTGCATTCCAGGATGTTCTTAATAAAAATGAGCAATTAAAGAACTTGCACAATTTCAAAGGGGATTCCTCCTTCGCATAATTTGAGGATATCGTACAATCACCACTGATGCAGCTCAGATTATAGCTAACATCGAACCTTTGGCTCTCACTGGTTTATCAACAGCAACTATTACGAATTTAAGACATGAACGTGAATGTTCGTCTTATTTGTCTCACTTAAAACTACAAATATCAGAACATCCTACCACAGCAGGACACCCATCAAGTTTTGTAACCTTATTATTGCATATATACTGAGGGTTCGCGTTTCCATTTTGAAGATAATATATCTGCAGTAAGATGTGATTTTGTTGTTTACGAAAACCAAAGGGAACTAACTCACTCTATGTTTAAATTGTCACCTGAATGTTCTGTATTCCAGTCGGAGCTCTTAGCAATTAAAGAAACTATAAAATGGTGTACTGTTAATGGGAAGAGTGCCCGTACTCTTAGTGATTCACAATCAGCTCTACTCGCTATTAATGATAAATACTATTTAAATTCATTAGCACATAAAATCAGAACCCTGCTTCAAAACCATCCAGGACATATTTGCATGGGATGGCTTAAAGAACACAGTGCAAAATTAGGTAAAGAGAGAGCTGATTGCTTGGCTAAGAAGTCTGCAGAATCCAATCTTTCGGTGACATACCCTTTATGTCCTATTTCTAATGTAAGGAGAATAATATATCAACATATTCTTGAAGAATGGAACCAACAATGGCTAACAATTACAAATGTAAGTTTAACAAAAACATTTTTCCCTAGTGTATACGACAGAGGAAAATGTGAAACTCTTGTACCAAATTTTGTTTTGACACAATTTTTAAGTGGACATGGTAAATTTGGTGAATACTTAACCCCGCTTTCACTTAACATCGAACCCCGAGTGAATGCGTGGTGAAGAATTTCAAACTGTGGTTCATCTCCTTTTCTGTTGTCCCATTTTTTGGAGAGAAAGACATGAATTAGTATTCAAGCTAGACTCTCTAGGAGCTGAAATTTCTGCTCCGCTCACAACTTTGCTAATGAAGTCACAACAGTATAAGTACTTCATGATGTTTAGAAACTCAGTGTTTAAACGTCTGAAATAGTTTAATTAGATTAAAACATTATTTCTTCCTTCTAGCATTTAAAATATTTTTGTTAAAATTGTATATTTTTAAGTATTTTTAGTGACTCGTATTTTCCCGGTACACCACTTAGGAGTTCTCATGAACACATGAGACAACTACCTTAATGGCGACTTATTACATGTAAGTACTTTAAGGCCCGGGCTTTATAGTTAAACACTATTAGGTGAATTATTGGAAATTAATTGTTCTTTCTCACTGGCCGTGTGTAGGCTAAATTTAGCCTACGAGTCAGTTGGAGAATTTAATGTCATATCGGCACGTTGGTCATAGTAGCTCAATGGTAGAGCGGCTGGACGGAAACCAGAAGATCCGTGGTTCAAATCCCCGCTATGGCATTGAATTTTTCATTCTGACTCTACGTTTCCAAAATTTAGCCTACACACGGCCAGTGTGAAAGAACAATTAATTTCCAACTAAAATATATATTTTCTTCTGCTGCTTCTTCTATTTTATCCTTCATAAAGTAAGTAGGGAAAGTGCTCTACTCAACATACAAGTTGGGCGTCAAGGTTTCACCAGAAATATACGTTTTGAGGCCACTTCAATTAAAAAAGTACAATAAAAAGGGAATTTTTATAACAAAGGGCCAAGCACGTGGACATGTACGAGGAGGGACCCAAAAGAAACTGGACTCCGTGGGCGCTGCCACTCATAGACTTAGTGCAGGCTTCTCACGCTAGATGGTATTAATAGATACTTTCATGTAACAGCTGTGCAGACGGTGTCAGTGTAGAGCAGAACGTGCAAGTGTGGTATTGTGTTTCTCTGACTGTTGGCTGGTTACCTCTGCGAATTCATTATGGCAACTTTAGAAAAAACAAAGAAGGTTTGTGAAATTTTGTTTCCCGCGTAAAAAAACTGCAACCGAGACACACCAAATGATTCAGGAAGCTTTCCAGGAGGGTGCTATGAACCGCACACAGGTTTTCGAGTAGTTTGGGCACTTAATACGTGGTGACATGTGTGTTGAAGATCAAGGAGGTTCTTGACCCCCTTCAACATCGCGAAATGAAAACACTGAAAAGGTCCGCCAAAAGATCAGCGAGGATCGTCGCCAAACGATCGACCAAACTTCTGCAGCGACAGTAATTAGTTGGAGCTCGTGCCAGCGGATTTTGAGGGAGGATTTGCACATGAGACGTGTTGCTGCTAAATTTGTTCCGCGCCTTCTCACACAAGAGCACAAAACCATCCGCATGATTCGAATGTGTGTCAGGACTTGAAAAGAGAGATTGCACGTGATACAAACTTCTTGAATAAAGCCATTACATGGGATGAGAGTTGATGTTACGGATATGACCCAGAAACCAAGCAAGCGTCAAGCCATTGGAGGACTCCCAACTCTCCCAGACCAAAATAGCAAGGCAAGTGAGGTCAAATGTGAAGACAATGATCATTGTGTTTTTTGATGTTCGTGGAATTGTGCATCGGGAATTCGTACCCCCTGGCCAGACTTAACCAGCACTTTTACTTGGATGTCTTAAGGCGTCTGCGAGAGGATTTGAGGAAGAAATGCCCGGAATTCTGGCGATCAGGTGACTGGTTTCTGCATCACGACAACGCTCCAGCACACACGGCCTTACGAGTGACCCACTATTTGGCATCTCAGAGGTGGTCTGTCGTTCCCCACGCTCCGTATTCGCCGGACCTAGCCCCGTGCGACTTTTTCCTATTTACACGAATGCAAAAAAGGCTAAAAGGGGAGCGTTATGACGATGTGGAGGGGGTAAAAACAGCTTCGCAAAGGGCACTGGACAATATCAAACTTGAAGAGTTCCAAACATGCTTCCAACAGTGGGAAAAGAGACTTGACAAGTGCATCGCATGTAATGGAGAGTCTTATGTCCAAAAGGTAAAGACGGTTAAAAATCCAACTTATAACTTTAGTTCTATACCTTCCAATGATAGGACAACATTTTCAAGAACGTTCCTTGTCCCTGGACTGCCCTTCAAATGGTAAACTGGCCAGCAGTGACTTCTTTGCGTATTTACAGAAGACTCATTTGTTTCCATTTGGCTTCTCCCCTCCTTTTTTATCATTTATTTCTCACACCACTGGCTAAATTCTGTATATCACATCAGAAATGCATGACACACAGGATAGATACAGGATGCGTGACTCCGTATCACTGGAGAAATTCACACACTTCGCCAGGATAAATCATTATAGCTCGTGTATAACCTTGTGTTATGGGTCATACATACTGATTTACATTAGCCTTATTAATGTGTTGTGCACACCTGTGTAAATCAATAACATAACCGTGCCAAAAGCAGGTCCGTGCTTCATAGTGAAAAGCCAATGCGCCTTTGAACAGCGAATCGTCCGTTTGCATAAACCCATCTGAACCTTGCTAATACAGAAATAAACGAAGGTAACGAGAAAGTCATTGCACTAAACAACACTGTCGTGAACCTCAGTGGAACGTACACAGCTCGAAAACACCACAGCTATAGGCATAAGCATTTCTCTCTTAAAGAGAAATTAAAAGCACTACATCGGCAATGTTATATCTCTTCAACCCATTAAGGCACAAAATATTTAACATATCAGACTTAAATTTTTACAGGCTATGGATGCACATCTTCCTATTTTCTGACCTAATTTTATCTAATTTATGAAAAGTGAAACATTACAAAAATCAATACAAGTATCGCAATGGCCTACTTTGCAGCATTAAATGTGGTTAAGCTGAGTTAATGCCATGTAAATACCCAACAATTTTGAGATTTCGTTGGTATTATTAAATTAACAACTCAATTTTCTCAAGTTCGTCATTACTATCAGAATCAGTCATTTTTGCAATAATGTGTCTATACGTTACTCTCGTTACCGCAGTTCTACACCTACACTAATGATCTGTTTTCGTACATGGCCCTCTACATCCAACTATCGATTAGAAAATCAACGTATATAGCCATCGTAAAAATTTTAAGTATAAACTTATTTTTATAAAATTGGATAGAATGGTATATAATATATATTTCATAACATCGGGTTACAATGGTTTTCGTCTGACAGTATTCCAATCTCGTATTGTAAATTGATACGTTAATATACCGATATCGTAAATATTTATTACAGGTTTGTATTTTAAGAAATATGGGATGCTTATATTTATCACAAAATCTTTTAATTATCAATAATTTATAAGCAATAATTTTAAAAAGAATAAACATGTAAACAATACAAAAGAAGATGTGCAATAGCACTTGGAGGTTTTTTTAAATTCTTAGTGTTCTTTAATTTCTTTTTATATAATGGGATATATGCATTACAAAATGTCATTTGAGGAAACATTAAAACTTATTTACTTTTACTACATTGTCATACCAAGCTCGAAGAAGTAAAAATTAAGAGGTAGTGGCAGAAAAGTGGCTCTAACGCAACAAATCAGGTTTTACTGCACAATTTATAGATCAATGTGCGTCTCTTATTATTAAACTCAGCTATGGAAAATATTTGTTTCACTGTAGATCGTATTGGAAATGTCACCTACACAGAATATTAGGAGGGTAACTTCTGAAAATAAATAATGTAGGAAAATGGTACACGATTGTGATTAGCTATTCGTTTATTTTAGAAACGTATGCATGTGGTGCAAACAAATTCCTCTACGGCAATGAATTTTTCACTCGGACTTTACCTTTCCAAATATTGTCCCACACACGGCTAGTGTGAAAGGACAACTAATTAAAAAAATTCATAGCGTCACAAACGAATATGCAAATACGTTTAGGCTTTCCAACTTACTCTATTGCATTTGAATATAGATTTTGTGATGAATTCTAAGAGCTTGTGATGAAGTGTTTTCTGAAAACCTAATGTTTTAGTTTTCAAACAATATAACGTTTGAAATACCTGAACTCCATTAAATTGAATGCTTGTACATAAGAATTCTATTCCAAAGGAAAGTAACCTTTAAATTTTACTAGTAATATAACTAAAACGGACCAACATTGATTCAAGTTAAGTTACCAAAAGTAATTCAGATGTAGTTGAAATTTAATGCAGGAGCTGTTAGCTAATACTTGAGTATTTACAATTTAATTTAGATAGGCAGTTTTAGTGCATATGCGCTGTAAGGAAAGCTGACAACAATCTCGAAAGTTCAAAGCCAAAGTTATCACACATAAATTTTCAAGTTTTTAGAAAGAGAAAATAAAGTCATGCTATTTAAGACACTAGGAAAGTGGACATTGATGAAACGTAAGAATAATTACGAAATCGATTTAACTCAGTTAATGGACTAAAATAACTCTATAGGCTTAACTCATATTTTGGATCTACCATTGCCTTATGCTAACCCAGATTGCTAATTTAGTTTTACAACCAAATCCTTAATCAAATAAATGTTTTCGTTCTGCAAGCTTGGTATAAAAATGTTGTAAAACTAAACCTCTTTCCTATCAGTGTTTGTGAAAAAATAACTACATGTGTTTTAACATTAAAATAATAATTCCAAATGGCTTCGAAAATCATGTAACCACTTGAATAAAATTTTAAGAGTTTATCGTAATCTTCTTAAATAAAACACTGAATGCATAACAAAGCTATGGGAAAGGGTAATTTGCTAGCCACATATTAGGATTCATGTCATAGAAGTTGCGTGAGCAGAAACTCTTTTCGTTTAACAAGCGTTTAAATATTGCATTGGAGTTTTGAAGTAGCTATATGCAGTGCTCCTGTGATCCGAGTTACATTTAACTCCTTTTTTGATTGGGTGGAAGCTTTGCATATTTTTCTGGTATAAAAGAACAAAGACTGTAGATTCTACGGAAGTTTCAATCAATCCTTGTAATGCCTTCATATTAATAAGCTAACTAGGAAGGCGTCAAAGGTTTCAACCGGATAGGCTGAAGCTCTCACCTGTAGCACGTAGAGTCATGCAATTATTTCCCCTTGATTATTTTTGTTGACCCTATGCCTTAATATTCCCGTAATGTTTACCTATTACATAACATTTATGTCTCTAGAGATAAATAATTAATAAAGGCTGAGGCGTGTGCGTTTTTCCATAAGTACACTGCACATGGACAGTTCTGTTATCCATCGCACATGTAAACGACGGCACGTACGTATAGTCTGACAATGGAAACCACCTCACTGCCAGAACAAGCAAACTAATTGTAATGTACTACACCCTGATTTTGCGTCTCAACACACTTGCAAGGCAATGCTTCACTAGTTCGCAGAGTACTACGTTACGTTGTTTTCGGCGTTTGCACATTCGATGGTCGTGCTGTACATCTGACGTCATTCATACCATGTGTCCCGCTAACTTGTGTACGAGGGCACATCTCTCCCGCGTTTAATAATTAAGCTCTGTATTGGTCGCTGCTCCGTTCTCTCTCTCCAACCGACTCTTGTCTTCGCCTAGAGTAAATTTACTATTTATCACAGTTTTTGCCTATAAGCAAATTTTGCTGAATTAAAGTTAGAGAGAAAAGACAGCTTAAGAGAGACCGGTGGGAGAGAATGACAACAGTTTCTATAAGTGAAGTACAGGATTTTGGTTTGATAACCCTAAAACATCAATCGATAACAGAGAAAATGCCTTTGTCTTCAGGCCGTTTCTAGGATGTAGCCTAATGATTACATCTATCCCGGTGGACAAATCTGAAAGCTGACTATGAAAGAAACTCAAAGGGACCGCGAGCGACAACTTAACTTTCAGCCCGCTCTCCGGGACTAGGTGTAGGCATCAAGAAGTGTAGGCATCAAGAAGTGTAGGCATCTTACATGAACGTGTGTTGGCCTCGGCCTTTACTAATGTGTTAGATTTTACTACAATACATAGAGTAGCGTTACGTATTGTTCTAGCTGTTATCTTTTGTAACTAGGGGAAGTACTGTTTTCCATCGAAAAGTTTGATAGAGATTTCGCTGGAAATAAAGTTTGCATTCAGTGGACTTCAAGTCGTGTAAGTAGCATATATGTTAACTTTCAAGAATCATTCTTATTATTGGTTTGTTATAGAATAGTTATTGCTTTAATTTTTCAACGTACCATATGAATTCATATTTTATTTATGGGCAATCTAAGTGCTGCTTCCCATTCTATATTAGGAAATACAGATGGTCCAATTTTGCTCAGAAGCCTCTTTATCGACTTGGGTTTCTTACATGCCATAATTTTACGTCACGAGAACATGGGCTTTACTTTCCTTCCGAAGAAGGCTATCCTGTGGGTTTTCAGGCCCAAAAACATCCACGTCCTACGCCGAGTTGGAACGCTGTACCTTGGAAACCAGAGACTAGCATGTTATTCCTAGGTAACAAAGGACACGTAAAGAACATAACGTAGAAGACATTACACTGAAATTACTCTTTAAAACCTGATTATTGCTTTGATTTACTCAATTGGTGTTACGTTATAACGTAATATCTAAATTTCAAATAACAAAAAATAGAAAGAACAATAAACTTTTACAGAATAATTTGTAAAGGGATGGTTATACACGGTGTTCATTTTTATCTGTAATTTTACCGCGCAAAATTTGACGTCATCAATAGCATCGCTTATGGAGCGAGTTTATATACGATTACCCTAGCAGCTTGCGATTGTATTTGATGTGCTGATAGCAGCTTTGAGGCCTCCCTCCACCGGCTATTTGAGAGGTGGGTCTGCTCGCGTAATATAAAGGTGCGTAATTTCGCCTGGTTTGTACATGAGATATTTGTTTTTAAAAACTATATATTGAAAATCTAATTATGCAGCCATAAAGGTATAACATGAAGAATATACGAAGTAAGTCAGTGAACACTTATTTCACAATGAACATCTGTTTTTTTCTGTTATAATAGACATATATGCATATTGTAAACCTGTCACATAAAATAGAAATACTTCAATTTGACTTCAATTCTTTTCTATCAACCTCAATTTCCTCAAAATGTAACTTCTACAAACCAGAGCATTAGCAGAACATGTTCTATGAATGAAAAATAAATTAGTGTTACAATATGTACAAAGCTTTTATCGCAAGTCTAAACAAGAAAATATCTCTGGTACATAGTCTTATGTGTCCATGTTCTTGTATTTCCTTTCTCTTTTCCCCTTATTGCAGGAAGGTATGTCTGAGGCCTTTCTGTCATAGCATTAGTTATTACTTCTAGATTTGAAGCATTCATTTTATAGCGTCCATTGTCTCTCTTTTTTGCGAGTAATTGATCCTGTATCTTGGAAATGCTTGATGCACCTCTTATTTAAAAGACAAGGATACCAACATTCATAGACATTTTAATTAAGCGTGAGAATGACAAAAAGTTTATATCATATACTGATAAAACATAAGATGTTTATGTTGCTAACAAAGTATGTCAATTTGACGGTATCTGGACACTTCTGACAACATTACGCTCCGAGGGACTTATCTGAATGACGGATAGCGTTGCATGAACTCCCCTAAGCAGCGGTTTAAATTAAATTTATATGGCGCACCACTTTTAATGCCGGTACGAAAGTAGCATTCTACCCTGAATACGCAGTGATCTGTGTTCATATCCAGGGGAAGCTGGTTGTATTAGTTACAAGCACAATCAAACTCAGAGCGCTGAAATATGCTTACTGTTCTGCAAACTTACTGTTCCGCAAAAATGACCGCTTCTGCTCCGAAGATTTGAAGATAGGCTTACCAGTCAACTATGACGTCATTCTTTCTCAATCGGAGGGCGGGAAAAAACAAATAAAAAGGAACACCGTGTATGAAGTCATGTGAATGCAGCATTTGCTATTCTATATAACAGATGTCCAAAATGTGGCCAAATATACAGAATATTGTCTATCTTTATATAGGCGCTTTATTATTCGCCATAGCACGGAGACAATTATTTTAAGTTCAAAACCAACAACATGGTTATCCTTTCATATTTGTTATTTCAAGTTCATTTTATTGATATTTAAAAACAATTCATCTTGAGTTAATAGAAGTGATGCCGAAAAGTGGACGAAATTAAATGACAATTTAAAGAACAAAGTGTGATTAAGTGGGTTATGAATAAAATAAAATAAATAATATTAGTTTGTCTAGCGATATTATTAAAATACAGTATTATGTGAAATCATATTTGATCATCGAATTGTTTAAGTTAATGGAAATTAATTGTTTTGCGTCCTACACACGGCTAGTGTGAAATAACAATTAATTTCCATTAATTGTACCTAATAGTGGTCCGAACTATAAAGCCCGGGCCTTAAAGTACTAGCAGCATAGTAAGTCGTCATTAAGATAGTTGTCTCATGTGATTATGAGAACTCCTAGTGGTTTACCGAAAAAAAAAAAAAAAACACGAGTCAGTTGGAGAATTTAGTGTCATATTGGCACGTTGGCCATAGTAGCTCAAATGTTTAGAGAGGCTGTACGGAAACCAGAAGATCCGTGTTTCAAATCCCGGCTATGGCATTGAATTTTTCAGTCTGGCTCTACCCTTTCATGTTTAAGTTAAGTTTTAAAGAAAAGATTGCAGGAATTACCAAGTACGGTATGAACGCATTGATCGTTATATCCGACTAGGTCCAATGAAGGAATATTTTACTTGCCTTAGCAACGGCAAAGACAATAAAATGAATTAGCGAGAGGACTTACTCTGCGGTGATCGATGACAGAGCAAAGACGTATGTATAAACAACTCCTGCTTAATAATCTAAAAAAATTGTAAAATATTATATTTTGAAATTGAGTATTCAGTTATGTTAATAGAATGATTGCAAATCTACGTCTCAACGTATCTTGCTGATTCATTACTTCAGAATAGATGATTGAATTTTCTTTAAGAAATAAATTTAGTCTATGTACAAGAAGAAGTTTACTTCTATGAGGCTTCCTTTCCAAGACCGTCGATACCTGATGCACAGATTGGAGCAGTTCAGGTGAAAACCCAGAGCAGTTGCTCAACGTGGAACACCGAATCTGAGCAAAAGCTGAGAATGAGACGACTTGGCGACCTGGGACCACAACTCCATCCTACGGGTAAAGAAGAATCATCATCTGTGATGCAACTGCATCTTCCCACGTATTAATATTGTTCCAAATGGCTTCGCAACCTGAGGATTCGTGATAATCCACGCAGAGATCAAATTCACATCATTCCATTTGGAATATTGTTCCATATTTCCTTAGCATACATACTAATGTACGAGACAGATATTGTTTAATGGCTTTGTTCAATGCTACTTTAAGCTAAACAAAGAACATTGCATATGATGCAGACAGAAGGTTTTGTTCTCCTTTCAGCAACGCAGGGACAGAAGCGTTTGGTTTATTGCAGGCAGCATTATAATATGTCACGCACCAGTGTGTTTTGACGGCAAAAACATTTACAGACCCGACAGAACTCCATGAAGAACAGAAACATTATTGACTCGTTTCCACTCCATTTGCTATCGTGCGAGATGACATTGTTGTCTCCGAATAAAAATCGAGTGCACCGTCATTTGCGAGCAGTAATTTTACTGTAAAACATAAAAACATTGTAAGTTTATGTTTTATACTTTTCCACGCTTCACTTTTTGAGGTATGGTTTCTTGTTCTTTTTGTTTTATACATTTGTTAAGCATTTTAGACCAGTCAGAATTTCAACATTTGAGTCGTCGTCGTCGTCGTCGTCGTCATCATCGTCATCGTCGTCATCGTCATCGTCATCGTCATCGTCATCGTCATCGTCATCGTCATCGTCATCGTCATCGTCATCGTCATCGTCATCGTCATCGTCATCGTCATCGTCATCGTCATCGTCATCATCATCATTATTATTATTATTATTATTATTATTATTATTATTATTATTATTATTATTATTATTATTATTATTATTATTATTATTATTATTATCTTACTGTAACATCTATGCTGCTAATCAAATAGAAAAGGGGAGCTTTGTAGCTCAAGTTTAAACAATTCAAGCGATAACATTAGTTTACATATAATTTTGTGAACTTAACTGCCAATTCAGTTTTGAAATTTCTATTTTCATTATGGTTTAACAATCCTTATATGCAGTCTTAAATAACGAACATCGTTTCATTTTTTTTTACACTTTAGTAGTCACAATGATCGAAATTTTCTACCAAAAAGCACCAAAAGAAAATGAAATTGGTACATTAAGCTGGAATTTATAGCAATATAAAAATTCAAATAGCGCTGTTCCTCAAAGATTGTATATTTCTCTGTACCACACATTTCATTAAATTGCAGAGTGTGTGCGCATGCTCTCGTTTTCCTCTATACCCAAATACAAGATGGCACACATTTAAATATCCAGCTCAAGACTGATTCCATAACGAATGAAATATTGCAACATTTTCGTAAGGAGGAGAGGGTGTCCAGATTTTCTATAAAACACAGCTGATTAAAAATTCATCATGTGCATATTTTTGTTGCATGTCCACGAGTACATGCATGACGTTTAATGCTATTGACGATGTAAGACAATGGTACAAGTCCCCTACAATTTTGTAATTAAATCAGCTGGTTTCGTATAATTTGCAATTGAAATTCCTACACAATCATAATTTTCGTGCTACACTACGTAGCAAAATCATATAGGGGTATCCTCAGCTCTTCTCTTGTTTTACAGATCTTAGACATTTTAATCAGTGTAGTAAAATCAAACTCATTAAGTTTGCAAATTAATTGTTCTTTCACACTGGACGTGTAGGCTAAAGTATGGAAAGATAGAGCCAAACTGAATAATTCAATGCCATAGCCGGGATTTGAAACTCGGATTTCCTGGTTGCCGTCTAGCCGCTCTGACCCTTGAGCTACTATGGCCAACGTGCCGACATGATATTTAATTCTCCAACTGACTCGTGTTTTTTCCGGGAAACCACTTGCCATGTCCGGGATTCGAACCACGGATCTCCTGGTTCAAATCCCGGCTATAGCATTGAATTTTTCAGTCTCTCTCTATCTTTTCATACATCAGCCTACACGTCAAGTGTGAAAGAACAATTAATTTCTAATAATTGACCTAACAGTGTGAGAGCTACTACGTGGTTTCCCGGGAAAAACACGAGTCAGTTAGAGAATTTAGTGTCATGTCGGCAAGTTGGTCATAGTAGCTCAAGGGTTAGAGCGGCTGGACGGCAACCAGGAGATTCGTGGTCCAAATCCCGTCTATGGCATTGCATTTTTCAGTCTGGCTCCATCTTTCCATACTCGTTAAGGTGGTTTTATAAACACTATAATCAGACTACTGTTAACGAATGACTTGGAAAGCAGGTCAACTTTGGAGATATCAAATTAGGCCATTTAGAATGCCTAAATTATTGGCAGCTAGGACGCAGCAGTAAAAATCAAATTTACAGTTTAACTTACATCTGTTAACCAAATTTCCTGATTGTGAAATATTGTTCAATGAAGTAGTTAGCACTGCCAAAAGAAATTTCCATTTAGTCCACAAGCTTGGAAACAAAAGACTGTACTGTTGGAACCGCGGAAAGCAAAAGAATTTAATACAATTATTGAGTTCTCAATAGATTTGTTCTAGAAAGTTCATAACTGACAAATTTGCTTTACTAATGTTTCAGAATATAAGAGATTTTGCTCCATATGTATATTTTTTCCTGGATACGTCAACATATCCTTAACCAGTTAATAATACTAATATATAACTAAAGCGTGCTTAGCAAAACTGATCCTCTGTCTCAAAGTGCACATCTGTGCCCAGAGGAATATACTGCGAATATCGAAAGATATTTCCAGGAGTACATTTCTTTCTGTTTTTCTCCAGTTTTACAACATTAACTTTAGCCCTGAAGTACTGTTTCCAATTACTGCAGATGCTATGTGTAGCTCTCTTCTCTGTTTTATTAAACAGTGGTAGAGCAGAATGCAAACACTTTTTACCCTGAAGTCTGCTACAGCGACAGACGAACAAAAGATCGGGAAAACATGCATAGCAGTCTTCTCTTCTTGGAAGTGTTCTACTATAAGCTAGGTCAAATTTTACGGACACTTTCCAATAGGTTTGTTTGATTTGTGTAATAGTGTTGTGTATAAGTCTCAAGAATAACGATAGGAGTAACTGGCACACGTGACTGTTTTGATTAGTGTTAAGTTTCACCAGTTGTTTACTTCATGACCTACCACAAAATCACTGCATTTAACAATGGCTTCTCTGTTCTTCACGTTGTTAAATATTGCATTCCTAATTACTTATTATCTTTTACTTGTGCACCAGTACATAAGAGGCAGCGAAGGCATTACTCACTACCCATAAATAAAATACCAATTTATCACTGGAAATACACATTTTGACTCATCAGTAAACCTAAACGAAAGCATTTTGAGAAAAACATCCGCGCATGTGTGTTTCTGTAGTACGAGGACTGTTCAATAAAGAATGATCACAATTTATTTTTGACAACGCACCTTTACTCATCCTCATAGTTCTGAAGGTCCTTCTCAAAATAGTCTCCCCTGAATGCGATGCACTTGTCTCAGCAGTTCTGCCAGTCTTCAAAGACATACTGGAAACAATTTTTGAGAGATCCTTCAAAATCACCTCCGCAGCCTTCACCACTGCTTCTGATCATGGATAATGCCTCCCACGAAGGCGTTTCTTCAAATTAGGGAATAGAAAAATGTCACATGGGGCTAAATCCGGACTATAGGGAGGGTGAGGAATGCACTTCACGTTGATTTTTGCAAGATATTCAGCAACAACATTGGCAATATACGGCCGCGCATTATCGTGCTGCAACATCCAGCCTGCTACAGGGTAATGTGGTGTTTTGCACCTGATCTGAACTTGCAATATTTTCAGGACACCTCTGTAATATTGTCCAGTTACTGGTGTGTGTACAGGTACAACATGCTGATAAACCATTCCATGAATATCAAAGAATTAGATGACCATAAATTCCCTGTCTAAGCAACCACTTAGCTTTTTGGGGGGTTGGTGATGAAGGAAATTTCTACACTGAGCTTTGCTGTTTGCTCTCAAGATCAAAATGATGTAGCAAAGTTTCATCAGCAGTGATTCGTTTGAAAGAAATGCCGGGTCCTCCTTTAACATCAACTTTAACTGCATGCAGACCTGCATGCGAATGTCATTTTGTTCGGGAATCAACAGTCTTGGAACCCATCGCACACAAACTCGTCTCATCTGTAATGTTTCTGTCACTAACATGTGGGTAGCACCCAATGAAATGTTCAGCATTTCAGAAAGTGATCTTAAGGTAATTCGTCGATCCTCTTGCACAATGGCAGCAGCAGCGTTGAAGTTTTCTTCCGTAAGAGCAGTAACTGGAGCACCGAGTTCACCTTCCTTTGAAATTGATGCTCTCCCCACTTCAAACACTTTAAACCACATTCGATCTATGCTGTAAAGAAGAACAGACTCTCCATAGGCCTCCTGTAATATTGTATAGGCCGCAACTGAAGATTTGTTCAGACGAAAGCAGAATTTAAAAGCCGCATATTGTTCCTCGCGTGTTACCTCCATTGCAGTGGTGGGCGATACTGAACATGTCTAAACTTGCCTGGTTCTCACAGGCGGGAACCAGGAGTACCAACAATGAAACTACTACGATGTGTTTGTTTTACATTAGGCTAACAGAATATAATAAGGATTAATTTTAGTGCGAAAAATTATGACCGTACAAATTATGATCATTCTTAATTGAACAGCCCTCTTACCTTAATGAGATCTTCATCTTTAGTGTAGTAAGACGTTTACCGAGTGGGATGGCTCGGACAGTTTCATTTGTGGCCCGCATTCCGGAGACCCGAGTTTTTTTAATTGAATATGTGTCTATGTATATGGATATATATTTTGCTTCTCTTTTTTTCCTCAATTAACCGTCTTTTTCATTATTTCCCTTTATTTTCTTATTTGTTTGCTCCAGTTTCACACATTTACTGTACACATAAACACCCATGCCCAAGGTCGGACTAAAACCCGCGACGATTTACGCGGCAGAATGCTAGAGATATACGGTCTAGCGACCATGGCTACGAGGGCCGACTGAGTTCGCTACCCGTGGCCGGCCTACATAACTTATGGGATTTTTCGGAGGATTTCCCTGTCCCTCCCTTTCATCTCCAGTATGACTTCACATGATTTCTCATCTGGTGGTCTCTTTTAGGGTGGAAAGTGTCGGCGGTAGTCTCGGCGCTGCGAGGAAGAATGATATTCTCTCAGTAACCACCGCCACCGCCACCGCCACCGCCACCGCCACCGCCACCGCCACCACCACCACCACCACCACCACCACCTCCACCACCACCACCTCCACCTCCTCCTCCTCCTCCTCCTCCTCTTCAGTCCGGTTCATCGTACCGTTTCAGGAACAAGGTGGTTGGGATTTCGGGGAGTTTCGAACTGTTCAACTGCCTTCCGCACTGTTGTGACTCCTGGATCGGCCTCCCTCTCTCCCCAACCTTGCTCAGGGGATGCCCCACTTGAGGCATAGGCACAATAAATCAAGTGTGGTCGACGTACAGAAACTCCTCCGTGAGATTCTCTCCCATCCTATGATCATTTATATATTTACCAGGTATGCAAAAATAATTCAATATTAAGCGTGCTTGAGAAGCTGTTCCCAGAAAATTAAGATAGAATATACTTAAATTTTCACGAGCATATTCATCTTCTGTCAAAATTGTTAATAATTTTCGAGAAAAATCAGAAGTGCTAAAAGCTTTTTCGTTTAACACTCCCTTGGTCGCGGTGTATCCAGAAAGTGACAGCCGTCTGTTTTTCTCGCACCACTTTTAAGTTTTTGTCTTTTGAACGCTACCCCTCTTATTACCTTCATGGCTGACAATGTATTGCTGATCTTTTAACAAGCCGTTGCAATTGGGATTATACGTACGACAAATTTCAAAATTTGCATCCACTAGAGGTCACGCGACCCAACCCGTCCGTCCTTCCTACAACGCGCAAGCAACGCAAATGACTTAGAGTAGAGCAACTAAATGAACAATGTCAAAACGACTTGATACAGATACAGTTGATTTTCTTCCGGAGAGAAGAAGAAAATTTTGACAGAGGAAGGTCACACAGGAGATGAACCTATTATTTGAGGTGCCTTATTCTAGTTAGGAAGGGATGGAAATACAAGGTGAGGGAAGCATCGTGAACCCAGAGTTACGCGTAAAACAAGTTCACATAACCTGTAGGAAGTAAAAAATATAGAATGTTATGCTATGACTGCTTTGCAAATACTCCTTTCGCGGGGCTTTTCCGCTCGAAATAAGCAAATTGGATTACTGCCTAACAATCATGGGCAGCGATGACTTGACTGCCAGTTCATTTTCAAGCTTGGTGTTTGTACGACGTTTCTGTGAATTTACTTGAGGTTGTATGCTGCTGTTTTAATATTATTAACAAAATATGATTACAAGGTAAGTAACTTATGTTGCTTTATTTGCCTTAAATAATAAATACCGTTTGTAACTTAGGGTATAGTATCTGCAGATAGAGAGATTTTTTATTGAAAATCAGTGTTAGTGTAGGTTATAGTTTGGGTTAGGTCCATGCATATCAGATGGCGCGTTTCTTTAAACATAGCTCTCATATGGTGCGCAATTTCAAAAGTTAACATTTGGGGCTACTCCGCCCAAGCAAGGAGGGGCTATCCTTGCCCAGTTAAATATAGTTTTTTGTACTCTTTTAACCTAATTATTTCTTATACAACTGTTACTGAGTTTTATTTGATCGTTTCAGATGGTACACATATAAACAAAGGAAGCTGGAAAGAAACTGGACAAGGACGACATTGCTCGTGCTGTTACGAGCGTATTTAACGGTGATGTATTAGAGGAGCAGCGCGCGTTTTCAGTGCGCGTTATTCTACACTCAAGCATCGTGTTCATGCACATAAATGTCAAGAAGCATTAGGAGGAGGAGTGTACAAATCAGTTGGTCATCCTACAGTGTTCAGTTTGGAGGAGGAGAAAGATTTAGTTTCCAGACAGCAAGAGGCTTTGGATGTACACCGGAGCAAAAGGAAAGAAAAGCGTAGACCTATTGTAAAATTAAATTGTGGGAATAGTGAGACAGGTGATGACTTATTTCCAGTCCAAATAGAATAAACTGGTGAGGAAGACGCATCATGTGGATGTTGTGGGTTAAAGTTTTGTCCTCCGAAAACCGCAACCAAAGGAGATTGAATCAAATGCCGGAAATATGGACCATGGGTTTCGCGAAATGTGCGTTGGTGTACTTGGTAAGAAAAACTTAATTTGTGGTAAATGCATTTAATTAAAATGCATAAGTACTGTAAGCGCTAATAGCCCAAGGGCCGGGCGGAATAGCCCTGTTAATTCCGAGATTTCCTTTTTGTGCAACATTTGCTGTTTTATTTGATCATAACTGTAGCAAGTAACATATGTGTGCTTATAAAATCTTCTCCTTGATTAACATAAAAAATTGTTTTTTATTTATTTTATAACACCATAAATTTGAAATGAGCGGAATAGCAGCGCTCGACCATATAGTGTGTAACCGTTGTTTTTGGTTTTAGCCCTGAGACGTGAAAAACTTTATGTGTTTAAAAAGGATTAGTTTAAAATACCTGTTTTGTGTGAAAAAGAAACTGTATTTGTATAATTGGACATGAATGCGTAAATTATGTAAATGAGATGATGTAACTTGAAAGAAATGTGATGCAACGATTGGTGTTGACCAATCAGAACGAGGGTTCTTTAATAGTTATGGTGACGTAGGACAGAAAAACCAATTATCACGGTAAGGATTTAAATCGTCCCACTTGATCCTGGAACGTCGGAGTGAAGGACGTAAAATGTAATATTTTGTGTGTGTTGGATAGTCGGAAATAGGAAGTATTTCTTAATGAAAGACGTGAATACAATTTGTTCATCATCGATAAGAGGAGTATTTTAATTAAACGATTAAATAATTTTAAATTGGAAATAACTCGATTATTTCGCAGTTGTGTGAAAATTTAATTTCCCCGCTCTATACCACACCTGAATCCAGAGTTCCCAGGTTTTACTGACTTGAGCTACGCCAGAGAACATACAGTACTTCCAGAATTATCATCTTTCCTTTTCTCCACATACCAATATGTAACATGTTGTTACATAAGGCACCACTTCGTGGGAGTCTATAATTCATCATCCCATGGCTTCATCATCATAATTCCTTATCTCTCCAAAGCATATATAATATTACGTTACAAGTGTAAAATAGGAAAACAGAGAAAAATTGATAAAAAATAATTGTCGTGACTCATAATAAGTAAAAATTGTTTGTATGATCTATTTTCATGTAAAATGTTGTTTCATTCTTTCATACTATATCTTAACATCTTCTGCCTTTTTTAAACAGTGCACTGTCGTTTGTACTAATCTGTCATTAGTATTACTAAAATTAAACATGAATAAAAACGATGAACTTTTTTAAAAATAATTATATAAATTCAAAAAAATCAATAAATATTATTAAAACGTTATTAGAACTACCAGAGATCGCGTGACATACGTAGGGTTAAAGGGTAGTCTCAGAAGGGTATCTTCCTGGAAGCATTTGTCTCATTCTGGGAAGACGCCGTACTTAAATACCAAGTTTGTTACTTAACCGACAATAATTTTGGAGCTATCCGTTCAAGCACGCGGCCGCGTACGTTTTCCTAGAACAATCTTCTTTCTTATAGGGAATCTCAAAAGTGTATGTCGATGGCAGAATGAACTGTTGCTAAGTACTACAGTAGCTTAAGCTATGGAGATACTCTAAGAATGCTTCCAACATTATTTCATTAAGAAGTGTTAGTTTATAAGAGTTTAGACAGAGACGTACTAGACCTTTTTGAGACAAATGGAGCTGTCGACAAGAGGAAAGTTAATCTTGAAACTGGTCCTTTAACCCAAATTCTTTTTATGGCAGGAGCGAAAGAAGAATGTGTTCCGAAACTAATCGTTTTGTTCTTTCCATGTTCTTCAATATTTCACGTCCTTTAAAAGCCTCTATTAGCAGCCATTCGCTTCTTTTCTGAACTTCTTAACATTTGTTGCATTTGGCAGAAGTAAACATCAAATAAATCAGTTGTTATGGAAACGATTGCTATCTGTTGAACAGGAGCTAACTGTTTGGTTTCGTTAGTAACGTAGTTGTTTACATCAGATGTTATCGTTTCCCATTTATTCAACACCAGACAGCCTCTGGAGAGTTCAGTTTTTCAGTTTATCATGAATAGTTATTTTATATATTGAAGGATTACAGTAATTTTATCCATGAGGGAGATTTATTGAATAAATCAGGCAACACGAGGGATTTAAATTACCAAAACGGATGGTGTTCAATTTAATCCTTCGCTGCATTTTAACTTCCCCTATAAGTAAGAGGATGTATATTCCATCCAACAATTCCTGTTGATATTTTAAATATTTGGTGAAGATCACTTAAATAATGACAAAAATAGTCTTTTGTGAGTGTATGAATGTGCATCTCCCCCTCTCCTCTCTCCCCCTTTCCCCCTCTCACCCTCTCACACTCTCCCTTTCTCCCTTTCTCTCTTTCTGTCTTTCTCTCTTTCTGTCTTTCTCTCTCTCACTTTCTCTCTCTTTCCTTCTCTCTCTTTCCTTCTCTCTCTTTCTCTCTCTCTTTCTTTCTCTCTCTTTCTCTCCCTTTCTTTCTCTCTCTTTCTCACTCTCTTTCTCTCTTTCTTTCTTTCTTTCTTTCTTTCTTTCTCTCTCTCTCTCTTTCTTTCTTACTTTCTTTCTTTATTTGTTTGGTAATTTACATCCTCCAACGTTAAGTCATATAGAACGTTGAATGGAATGGGTGAAATGATGCTCAAATGAGACCAGGATCCATATGGCTTAGAGTTATCCGACATTCGTCTTTCAAGATAAGGGAAAGCCCAGGAAAAAACCTTACCCAGGTAACTCACCTTGACCCAGATTCTATTTCGGGACCTCTTGAACCTTGAGGCAGACTCGTTACCATCTACGCTACCGAGGTGGGCGTGTGCGTGCATGTTTGTGTGTGTGTGTGTGTGTGTGTGTGTCACTGATGATATATGAGATGAAGAATGAGATGGCCGTGGGAACCAGAGATCCCATCCCGGAGAAAACCAGCCTCCGTGACGTGTTGTCCATCACAGATCACACTTTGCGGTCGCGTGGGATCGAACTCTGGCCGCCTTTGAGACAGCCAAGCAGTCTAACCACTAAGCCACGTCGTGGTCGATAAATCATAAGAGATAGACCAAGATTCCTTAAACTTTTGTAATTAACTTATTTCTGCACAGTTTATTTGGATTAACACAAATTCAGTAGAAATCAAGTTTCACAAAAATAGTTTCAGAAGTTATAAACATAAACTAAATTGGACAATGAAATGCGAAAGTATTGTCGCGACTGGCAGCCGATGCACACAAAGGGGCAGATAGTGCAGCGCGGAGATAAGGGACAGATATGAAGCGCGAAGACAAAAAGGCTTGCCGAAACAGATACAGATACATAACTGCAATGTTCTAGTGACATCTTGATTGCTAGAGAACATTCCACAACCACTGGAATCATGAATGGTCGCATGAAAAGTAGCCGCGATCGTTAGAGAGTCAAAATGTAATCGGAACTGAATCGTGTTCCTGCAACTCTATTTTGAAAGCTGAAACAGGAACTTTGGTCCTCGGATCAATTATTTATTTAATTATGTAATATATTTAATAATTATACATAAATTTGAGAACTGTAAATAGCCATGTTAGTGAAAGTAAAATTGTAGACCTGATGTAAAATATTGTAACGAACCTGGGCAGATATACGTCAGAAGTACTGCACTCCTGGGTGACAGTCTATGAAGGGCGGATGTCAGACAATAGAATGGAATGCTAGCTACTTTACCATACCGTTACACAGGTCAATATCATCTTAGTTTTTGTTTTTGTAGCGCCGTGCTGTGTATATAAGAGGGTAGCAACCCCCATTCAGCCTTCATTTTTTACTCATTGCAGTCAAGTGTATTGTATACATCCATCTGGTGTGTCCGAAGACGTGCCGCGTCCAGTAAAATGTATTATAAAATGTCAGCCGAAAGTGCAGTTATTTAAGGGTGCCCGTGTTCCACAAGTGTAAGGACAAATTAAAGCAGTTCAGAGATTATCGTTGATTTGTGTTGTCTCAACCTTAACACCCTGAGAACCCAAAAAGAGGCCATGCAGGAGACAGCAGCTAGAATCAAGGGTAAAGCAAGCAGCAGACGACGACGTGGAGACCGAGGAAGGAGTCCCGACGTCGAATCCAAGTACGTGCAGCCGTGAGGTACCGCGGCAAAGTGAACGCTTTTGTTTGTAGACGGCGACCTTGGAATATTATAATTGTGTATGTGACGTATTCTGCTACTGTAAGTGTTGACCAAAGTGTATTTCTACGGAAATAAAGAACATTTTGAATTTTTGCAAACTGGACTTTTAATTCTAAGAAACCACAAAGTCACTGTTTCATAGAATCGCATTAAACCTGAGAAAAAGATAAATAATTTAAATTTATGAATTTTGATTCCAATGGAGTGGTTTCTGCCTTTATTGAACATTTTCCTTGATTTATTTTGAATTTATTGCTTTTTATTGTTGAGTAATTTCTACACCAAAATGGCTTTATTTTGAGAAGTAACGCACAATGTCATAAGATTTTAAGATTAGTTTAGTTAAATTTTCGTAAATGAACGTATTCAGACTTTCAGATTCGATTAATATTAGACAGATCCTTATTTCAGCAAAATTCTACCACCAGTACTAGAAACTACGATCCTTGATCTTTCCTGCGGTGATAAGCAAAACGCTGACCACTTCATCACAGAGGCCGTTATGAAGTTATAGCACACCGATGGATATCCATCCCATCCCATCCCATCCCATCCCATCCCATCCCATCCCATCCCATCCCATCCCATCCCATTCCATCCCATCCCATCCATTTTTGTCGATAACAATCATCAGTAAAGTCGACGAAATAATACTGGATTGTGCCCGTCTCGGTAATGTAGATGGTAGCATGTCTGTCTCACGTTCAAGAGGTCCCGAGCTCCAATCTCGGTCACGGTGAGTTACCTGGATAAGTTATTCCCGGAGTTTTCCCTTATCCTAAAAGACGAATGTTAGGTAACTCTAAGCTCTATGGACTTGCATTTCAGCATCATTTCACCCATTCCACTCATCGTCCGATATGACCTAAAAAAGTTAAAGGACCTAAATCACCAAACAAAAAAAAGCAAGAACTGGATTGAATAAATACGAGTAATATTTCTTCGCAAGAGTCTTCTTGGGGGTGATTTTATAAGAACAGTTCGCTCTGAGTAATTGGGGTGCAGCATGTAATTATTTCTCTGCAACTTGAACAATATCTCCAAATTGCAGATTCTTTTTCCTCGTGGTAATCATTTAGCTAATAATAGATGTTTTAAATTATGTGATGCTCATATTTTTGTAAGAGAATTTCTACAAATGTTATACAATTAATGAACTTAAGAAAATTATATCATTGTGCTATTTCTGTCTGAAACATTCGATAATATAAGTTTCTTAAGAATGTGATCATAGTTTGTTAATTTGTAATGTGTTTCCTAATTTAGTATTCCATAAAATGACAGAGATTTTATGAATTATGCATTACCTCAATCAATGCGACCTTTGTAAAAATTTTTTTGTTTAAATTTCATATAAATGGCAAAATCACAGATCACTAAAGATACCTGTTGAGAACACTCCATTAACAAAGGGCATAATGCGGAAACCTTAAATACAAACTCTAATAGAAGGAAACCAGAGCGCTCCAAATTTGGCTACATCTTCTCACTTGCAAAGTCAGAGCAACAGCTTTATATGGACTGAGAGATTACTCCAGAAAGGAAGGTTCTGTTTCTCTGATTGCTTTGCTTTGAAGACACTAAACTATTCCTAAAATTTGGCAGCTGATTCTCGCTCATTATACTGTTTCACCCTTGACATCCCACTACTTTGGATAAATGAACTGATAGGAGAAAATTCCCAGCGGTAAATTTATGGAAAGCCGTGTGTAGGCTAAGGTTTAAATGGATAGAGCCAAACTGAAAAATTCAATGCCATAGCCGGGATTTGAACCATGTATCTCTCACTCCCCGTGAGGTTGCTCTAAACCACTGAGCTAATATTCATTCAAACCTTAGCCTACACATGCCTGGTCTGAAAGAAATGATTAATTCCATCAATTTACCTAAAATGAAGACACAGTAGTTTAACAATGAATATGGGACTTAGTACATACAGCATAGCAAGTCGCCACAAAAGGCACATGTCTCCCAGCATATGAGCCCCTAGTGCTCTATCGGGAAACATACAAGTCAGTTGGAGAATTTAATGTCATATTGGTACGTTGGCCATAGTAGCTCAGTGAGTTAGAGCAACCGCACGGAGAGCGGGAGATCCATGGCTCAAATCCCGGCTATAGCATTGAATTTTTCAGTCTGGCTCTATTCAATCAAATTCTCAGAGACTTCACGACCTTCCTCTTACGTGTTTATTTGAATTAACTGTCTATCATTTGTTCATTTACAGCTGGTAACAAGAAAACAACTGAGCATAGCTAGATATCGCCGTATACCACAATATTTGTAATAGCATGAGTAAATAATATATTTTGAAGAAAATTTGGTATTTAGTAATCAATGTACATGTATTTCATTGTATTTACTCCTTCTATATATGTACTATTTATAATCGTAAAACAGTAAATTAAGTCTCTCCTAAATTTTCAGTACCTCAACATAAAAACAGTTTTCACAGCAATTGTTGAGTGGTAAAATCATAGCTTCAGAAATAAATTTTAGGGAGATTGGAAAAATTGTATAAATTTTCTATATGTTAAATCAATACATAATTAAAGAAGCACAAGTTACAGTATTTGTTGGAAATCTGAAGCCATTAACAGGGAACGTTCTGTGATGCGGAAAAAAATCAATTAAATTAAGTGTCTACAGCTAAAGCAATCAGGAGTTTCCGGTGAACTCGACCAAAATAAATCCATTAGCTGGATGTTCTGAAAACTGTTAATAGAACTCAATGCGTTCAGAAAACAGAAATGCTTTCAGAAACACAAGAACTTACAAATTTTTAAAAATTAAAACGGAAAAAAAGTGAATGAATTTGTGTTTCAGATAAGAATTGCAAACTTATCTTTTGGAAATATGTATGATGGAGAGTCATGAATTGGGCGAGGCTGTAATGTGATAAAAAGCGACATGCTACTAAATCTCGTGTTTTTAGTTTCTTACAAAGTTGTTTTACAGTTATTGATTATCGGCAATCCATAGCGCATAAAGATCGCGACTGGTTATAGCCATTCTGTGATCATCATGTTGTTAACACTTCGCTTCACATTTCAGTGATTCACGGCAGCTATCTTTAGCGTTGTTATAACGAAACAGTTATTTTAATCCGTAAAGTTTATTGACACGTCAGAAGTTACTCGTAGAAGATGCAATATCTGCAGTACCATGTGCTAAGACTGAAGAACAGTTTAAATATATATCCTAAAGTATTGGCAAGTTGTTTAAAATAACACAGCTATAAGAATCCCTTAAAATGCCAGCCAACTTAACTAGACTGTTCAATTCTCATAGTCGACTGGGCGTATCCTGAAAAAATTACCTTAGTTACCTTTGTAGCGGCAGAAAATTCATCAAAGGAGGACATATTGAAGACATCAAAATTGTCCTTTAATATCAGTGTATTAAGCTTTGTTGAATGGTTCTTACTTATTTCAGTTAATCATAGCTGGTTGATAATTAAAATGATGGAGGCCTTCCAGTCAATCGAAGTTTTTATATGTCTACGTCTATTACAATTAATAAGGTCAAACAAATTAATGGCTTTATAGAATTTCAAATATCAATTAGGAAAAGCTATAGACTCTTCATTCAAAGCATAGCATGATGTTGGCCAGGTAGTGCATTTTGTAAAGGAACAACGAGCATATAGTACCCATGACGAGCACTATAATTTAAAGGGTAAAATTACCTCTTAACACAGTGATATTGACTTGTTTATATCTATATAAATCTCCTTCATCACCAACCCCCAAAATAGCAAAAGTGGTTGCTTCTGCTGCGAAAGTTATGATCATGTCATTCTTTGATAATGTCGTGAACCCGTTTCTACGATCGCGCGGCGTGTTTACACAAAAGGAACTGATGGGCGGGCAGTGTGAAAACCAAGAGCCGGCACACAAAGATAACATGCAGATAAAGGTCTACCGAAACAAACAGACTGAGATAAATCGAAATTTCTAGTTATTCTTGACTGATAGAGATCATTCGGTTTCTGGTTTATTTTAGAATGATCTAATCCTTGTTTCACATAAGCTTGCCCCGTATCTCTTAACGGTCACGTGACCTAATCACCTCTCATTGGCGCTGTTGTATACACTGTTGTGCGGTAGAAACAGTTCGTTATTTAACATGGTGATATATATTTATATGTTGGAATGGAATTGTCAAATTTACATTTTTGTAACTGCTTGAATTAAATATATTACGCAAAAGAGTTGATTTATCTGAAATGCATCTTAATCCTTAAACGAAGTAAAGAGGAGGTTCCTTTGCTCTAAAGCCCGCCTTTCATGTGACACGATAGCACGTGCTTCAGCGGTAGTGATGACATATTTGTTTATATGATTTTTATCACTGGCCTTGCTTTGAACTGGATTAGTCATATCGCCATTCGAAGGTGTGCTATGCTAAATTACTTTATTAATCGTTTATTGCGCGTGCACTTATTATATGTATAATGGCAGAGTCTACCGCCAGTTTTCCGCTGAAGCATCGCAAGGGAAAAGCTTTACAAAGCGGCGAAAAAGGAATTGTACTGCATGTGTTTAATCCACTCTGTCTTTGTCAGTGAGAGAAGTCGAACAGCTGTGTTCTGAACTTACAGGTGTGAGTGTTAGATGCGTAGGAACATCGCGACATGAAATTGAGACAAAAGGGAAACTTACCACTCCAGGGGCGATATTGCTGTGTGGCGAAGACGTTATTTAAGGACAATCAGACTGTACCGAGATACAAGTCGCAAAATATACTACCTTGACGAGACTTAGGTGAATGAAGGACACACGACAAGTATGGCGTGACACGACTTTTAAGAATGAAAGACAAGCATCTTTGCAAGGTATGTGTTCTGGTTTTAAAAAATCCTAGTGGAATAGGCCGAAGACCTTTCATTGCTCATTCATTCAGTATCAAATTGCTCGGTTCATTATAAAGTTGTATTTTTGCACGCCTTCATATTTTTATTTGTATGATTTTATCTATCTTCCTGGCAATTATTATAACGTTTACTGCAGGCTTAAATGTGACGGGAAGACACCGCCATGGCGTATGGCGCGAAAGCATTAGCCAATTAGAATGAGGGGGAAGTTAGTTGAACGCGGATTCATGCATGTCAGCGGGGCTAGGTTATATGAAACAGATATTAGAAATTATCAGGAGATATATAAGCGATTGTGATACGCCAGCCGGGGAAGTTATAAAACAAGTGTTGTGAAACGAGAGACAGCTGGAAGTGTTATTGTAACAAGAGATGATGACGTAATCTGCTGTCACTGTTTGTTATTGGCATCGAGCTTGGTAGTAGACTGATGGTGTACGTAACGTAATGCTGCTGAAATCTATAAGAGTATTTCTACGAAAATAAAGGAGAATTTTAATTTCTGCAAGTCGGCCTTTGAATTCTACGAACCCACAAAGTCACAATATTCATGGACTGGTTTATCAGCGTGTTGTACCTGCACACACATTAGTAACTGAACAATACTACAGGGGTGTCCTGAAGACATTGCAAGTCCATATCAGGCGCAAAAGACCACATTTCCGTGAAGCAGGCTGGATGCTGTACCACGATAATGCGCGGCCGCAAATTCCCAATGTTGCTAATATCTTCAAAGTCAAGTGCAGGCCTCACCCTCCCTATAGTACGGATTTAGCCCCACGTGACTTTTTTCTATTCCTTAACTTGAAGAAACGCCTTCGTGGGAGGCATTATCCACAATCAAAAGCGGTAGTGAAGGCTGCGGAGCCGATTTTAAGGGACTTCTGAAAAATGGTTTGCAGTATATCTCTGAAGACTGACAGAAACACTGGAACAATTGCATCGCATTCACGGAAGACTATTTTGAGAAGGACCGTCAAAATAATGAGGATGAGTAAAGCTATATTGTCAAAAAATTGTGATCGTTCTTTATGGAACAGCCCTCGTAATACGTAGTGGCTGGAAAATCATCACTGTGCCGTCTCTTTCCCCTCCCCCTGCCCTCTAGAACCTCAGGGTGATTCACTGAAACGCGAGAGTTCCAGAAACAGCGATATTCTTATAAAAAGGGGCTGCAGTTGACGAGTGAGTTGAGGTCTTGGTGAGCAGCGTGAGGTGCGCCGAGTGAGTTAACGGACCGGAAGACTGTGAACGTGCATCAGAGAAGTTGTAAGTAACTGTGAGCGTGCAGTGGACCTGTGACAGACGAACTGGTGAATTGTAATTGTGTGCATTACGTAATTCTGTGTAATCGGCAAGTGTTCCGACTGTAATTCGGTGGAAATAAAGAACATTTTTGAGCTGTCCAATTGGACTTTTAATTTCATGAACCCACAAAGTCACAATATAATTCATTAAGTAATAAAATTTAAATTATAGGCTATTGAGCCTTTGTAACAAATGATAATCACTCCGTAATATTATGCAGTACGTACATTACGAGAAACATTCAAAACCTAAAATTTTGAACTACAAACATATTATGATGTAGTACGGAAAACGAATTTCAGTTTTGAATTCAGTGTGCAAATATTATACAGAAACACTAATTAATTTTAAGAAAAGTTTTACAGAAAGTTATTATCTTCAAATTCATGAGCCCAGTAAATCGCAGAGGCTGAACACGACTTTACTAATTTTTATCACACTCAACAACACAACTTTCATATTGCATCCAGCTGCCATAGCTTCTTTACTCCCTACTTTAATAAACTCCGACTTCCTAAACGCTCATATTGTATACATCACTCTGTTTAGATTGATTTTATAATAGACTTATGCTAAAAGCTTTCACTAGAGTACAATACGTAACATATTGACTGTACAAAGTTGAGCGTCCAACCTACACAAACTTTGCTTCGCAACAGTTAACCTCAACTCAGTGATGTTGCCTAGTGTATTAGTTTAGGGATGCGATAAATTGTATCACGCTTGCAATTTGTGTTACATAAAATGTGGGTTTATCACACTGTAAAATAGTGGTTTCAGCGAAAAGTAATTAAAATCAACTTAGTATGTAATAAAGGCTAACTGGGTGGAAATTTTAGCACTTTTTTCCTTAACATAATTACAAAAACGCCGCATGTCAAACTATGTAGTTTCAAAATTATCCAACTTAGCTACAAATCCAATCAGTGAATTACATCATATTTAAAACACGAGCGCCGTTGTAGCGCCGCTGGAATTAACGCCTATAAATACATGCTTGCTAATGGTGAATTAAACTCTGTTTCGCTCTGTCACCGGTCAAGCGGCCTTTTACACTGCCCAACTTTCTTTATCCACTCGCTATTACCCTTTTGGACGGTGCCCTTACACCCAGCATGTATAAGGGTAGAAGGATTGCAGAAGGCAATAAATGAAATACAGAAATTTTGTGAAGGGTGGGGAATAAAAATAAACATAAATAATTCGAAAGTTGTGGTAATCAAGAAGAGAGTTAAACTAAAAAAAGATGAAAAGTGGGTACTAAATGGCAAAAGGGTAGAAGTGGTCAATGAATTTGAATACTTACGAGTAAGGTTGAATAACAATGGAAAGTGTGGAGCACACAAGAGAAAAATTGAAGCAAAAGGAAGGGTGGTAATGAATTGGATAAGAATATGCAAATATAAGCTAGGAATGACAACCATGTCGTTAGAAAGAATCCACTACTTGAATCCAAAATGCTGTATACAGTGGAGATCTGGGGGAGAGGGGCCACAGAGGTAAACAAACCGGTGGACCAAAACTACAGAAGGTTTCGTAAAGAGCTACTAGGCTTATCAAGATCAGCACCTAAGGAGGTAGCTTTAGTAGAATTAGGAAAGACAAGAAGAAATGTGGAGCAAAAATTTGCATAAATGATAAACCCATCCAACAACAAAGTTATTTTAATTATCTTGGCTATATTGTGTCATATACCAGTAATAGAGATATACAAAACAAACTAAACAAATTCCAAACAATATGTGGCACCATAAAAAGAACTTTTAAAAATTGTAATCGTCAAACTTCGTTAAAACTGTATAAAATAATGGCGATCGCAACCCTGCTTTATGGGTGTGAAAACTGGGTCTCGACTATCTCACAACGGAAGAAAATGGAGGCTGTTGAGATGAAATTTCTGAGACAGGTGGCAGGTTATAGACTCATAGACAAGAAAAGAAACGAGGATATTAGAACAGAATTGGAAATTCAGAGTCTAAATGAAGCAATCATTGCATACAGGCAAAAATGGCAAGATCATGTGCAGAGAATGACCGAAGACCGTACACCACAAATAGTATACAAGTATAAACCTGTAGGTAGATGAAATGTTGGCAGGCCACGAATGAGGTGGTCTGATCAATTTCCTTGAAGTCGAAACGGGCCACAAGGCTTATACCGTGATGCTGATGATGACGATAATGATGATGATGATGATGATGATGTTGATGAAGAAATGGAAAGAATTAAACTTTGGTATAGTTGTTTGACCAAAGAAGAAGGGGAAATTATGAAAGTATGCATGAGACAGCGAAAATGATTAGAGAACTCAAATAGTTGGTGGGCAGGGATATAAGGAATTATGGAAACAATAGGAATGGGAGACATAAGGAGATTAGAGGAACGGAATACAAGCGATGTGGATAAATTAGGTAGATTACTGCAATAGGCAAGAGAGAGAACGGTTAGTTTGGAACAATATTTCTAAGGGGTAGGGAAAAGGGAATCTGTGAATTGTGCGGGGGAAAAGAAAGCACAGAACACTATGTGACAGAATGTGAGGAGGCTGCAATGTGGAGAAAAAAGGTTTGGAAAGAAAATGGGAGAAGGAAGAGAACAGGATAGCAGCTATACAAATGTTAATGGAAAGGAGTATTGGCGAGTTATTGCAGAAAGTAAAATAAAATGGGATAGAAATGTAAAGAATATACGAAAGGAAGATGATGGGGAAGAATGGGACTAATTAAGTAACAAGGAGAAATAAAATTAAGAGCTACCTGACAGAGCAGAAGACCAGGGTGTCATGTAAGCAAAGGTAGCAACAAGGCAATGACAAATAAATGTAGCCAAAAGTTGTAAATTGTAAAATTTTGGAATATGCACAGTAAATATATCATTGTATTTTTATGATTAACACACGACAGAAATTAAGAATTTTTCACACACAAAGAATCCAGTATACCTACAACATATGTGTACATACCTGAATTAAACCTCGGTTAATCGAAATATGCAAAAAACTGCCTTAACTAAATTAAGAATTAAGAAACTTAATTAAGAATTGTTAACACAAAGAATCCAGTATACCTACAACAAAGACGTACTTGCCTCAATCATACCTCGGTTAAGGGGAGTCGTAAAGGCCCCATATGCCAAATTTTGACATTCAGGTCTTTTGCATATTATGAAAATCTAATTTATAGTTATTAAGTTGACATATGTATTATTACAATAGACCAATATTTACTATTTTAAATTAATTTATATAAATATAACTGCAATCCTTTAATTTTTTAAAATCCGGGCAAGGTTTTATAAAACAACGTATAACTCCAGAACTATTTAGTCTAGAAGGCTGTGGTTGGTCTTATATTTTAGGAGAAATTCTGTTTCATAAGCTGGCTAATCTGGAATTCAATATAACATCAGAGATTTTTCTTTAGAGTATGTTTAATTATGTAAATAAGTGGTAATATCTTGGATATTTGTATATTTTTATATTGTGCTCAGCCTTTTTGTGTTTTCGTCATAATAAAACACAAAGGCTTGTTCAAAAAGAGAAAATCAACACATTATAAGAACACATACTATGGTAGAGGATGCAACTGCTCGTCTGTTTTCCAGGATTTTTTTATTTATTTATTTATTTTTTTTTTTTTCAAGGGTAAAAATCTAAGTTGTCTGCACGGTGGGTTTCACGTTTGCAAAAGCAAACCCCCTGTGACCTTTCAAGACAGATGTTGATGCTTGGAACAGGATGAAGATGATTGTTTAGATCGTCTGGTAACCAAGGATGAATCCTGAATCTATCAGTGTGATTCAGAGACAAAAGCCATGAGCATGGAATGGAAACATGCCGATCCCTCCTCCCTCCCAAAAAGGCAAAGTGCCAAAGTCAGCTGGGAAGATCGCGCTTTAAGTTTTCTGGGACTTGTCGTGGAGTCATCCTTAGAGATTATCTTGCCAAGGGTCAAACCCTCACTGACAGATACAACTACAATCTTCTGGACAAGTTACGAGCAGCTCTGATTAAGAAACGACGCGACTTGCTCTACAAAGATGTTCGTTTTCTGGCTGACAATGCACCTGCTTATTCATCTCAAGTTGGCATTGACAGAACAAGGTAATGTGACTGAGAGCTTACAGCATCCGCCTTATTCGCCCGATCTCGCACCAAGTGACTTTTTCTTGTTCCCGGAATGAAGAATCCATTGCGTGGTCGCCGATTTGACAACAGAAATGACGTCATTAATGAAGTGGAAGAGTCGTTTAAAGCGAAAACTTCAAGAAACGCTGGATGGTGACTACTGATGCCGTATTTATCAGCCGTATGATTGAATACGATTTTAACAATGAATAAAATGATAATTAAATTATAATGAGGAAGTAAGGTGAAAGAATTTAGGATAATGAATATTAAAGATAATTAAGTTCATGAAACGAAGCCACAGCATTTAGATTCAATTACTAGAATGCGAATAAGTATTTTAACCCAGAGCGATGTAATAAAGTTGCTGTTCTATACGGATGAAAATGTTCCGTCGAAAGGCTGTGGTCACAGGAGGGTCGCTACCTGGGACATTAGTAGACCGGTCCAAAGCTGGCCCAAACCAGTATTTCGGGGAAATGTCCGCGTGGTTGTAGCTCGCTAACTAGAGTTTTTCAGAGAAATCCAGCTGGAGGCGAGGCTATATCTGTTTTGGTAAGGAATATTAGGTTTTAGCGTCGGTCTTCTAGTCTGAGACGTGATACCGTGTAGACGTGTTTTGCCTGCCGGGGACACAAACGTCGGATTGCGCCGAGAAGTACAATCAGTAATGAGAATTTTATTAAGTGAACAAGATCTCTCAGCAGTGAATTAAGCGGCGAAGTATACTTTCAAAACAGTGTTAGTAATTTATTCCATCGTGATAGATTTCAGCAATTCAGTATAGTTTTAACTTGATAGTGGAAATCTAGAGTAATTCGATCTGAACGCGGCGGCAACTCCTGGTGAACTGTCTGCACGAAACGAACTGAATAGTAAAGCGGATACGATGAACTGTGTTGTTTTTATTTCGTCAACCTATCTCACGCATACCCTGTAGATAGCGTGGTCTCAGCTCTAATAACTAGCCAGGGCAAAGAATAGTCAACTCATAGAGCAATCTACTAGGCGACCAGACCACCGGGATCCAGGCTGCTAGGTTCACATCCAGAGTGGCTGATACCAGAGACAGAGTAGCAGCAGACGAAGCGAGGGAGGGTAAGGCTACACTACGTAGACAAGAACTAACTACTGCATATCATCACAGACTCTCTATCACATTTTCTAAAGGCTGATAACACTGGGCAACAAAAATTTAATGTTTCAAGCACTTACTGAGGCAATTCCTACTAATTATGGATTGAAAAAAAAAAAATATGAAAATGAAAAATATTTGTATTAGCTATAGTTTCTATGATATACACAAGGTAGGAGTATTACATATTAAAGGATTGAGAGCCCGCCTCGGTAGCGTGGTGGTAACATGTTTGCCTCACGTTCAAGAAGTCCTGAGTTCGAAACTCGGTCAGGGTGAGTTACTTGGATAATGTTTTTTCCGGGGTTTTCCCGTATCCTGAAAGACTAATGTCGGGTAGCTCTAAGCTCTATGGACCCTGGGCTCATTTGAGCATCATTATACCCATTTCATTTATCGTTCGATATGAATTAACGTTGGAGGACGTAAATTACAAAAAAAGGATTGAGAGAAAAGAATAGATTTTAATTACATACATGTTATCAACAGTGAAAGTGCATTTGATTTTTTTTTTAACTGGTAATTACATGCTAAGACTTCTAAATTGCTGGAAAAATACTTCGCAGATAGTCGTGTCTTAAGAGAATCATGTGGTGGCCTATTGACTTCGTCGTTATTTAGCTTGCCTCCTGTGATAGTTTCGCAGAATTCCTATATAAAGACCAACAGTAATTCACAAGCATTACTTCATTCCAACGGCCCTGATATCTTTGTTCCATAATAGAAATGTCCTGATGGAATTTCTCCCCATGTTCATCACTAACAGCTCCACAACTAGGAAGGGCCGCGCCGTGGCTCAGTGGTTAGACCACTTGGCTCTCACCAAGGCGGCCCGAGTTCGATCCCAGGCGACCGCAAAGTGAGATTTGTGATGGACAACACGGCGCTGGGGCGGGTTTTCTCCGGGATCCCCGGTTTCCCCCGCCATCTCATTCCACCGGTGCTCCATCTTCATCTCATGTATCATCAGTGTCATCGCCTGCGGTGCCGTATGTAGTGAAAGCGGGCGTTAAACACTACGCATCTCATTTTCCACAACTAGGAGGGAAAAAGTCTAGGTGGGAGTGGAGAAAATGGATATTAAGGGACATATTGCATCCTATGTTATGGTATTTTTGCAGGAGCACTGCCACCAAATTCTTGTAGTTGTCATCTACGGTATTTTTACAGGTGTGCCAACTCCCAAAAAGAAATCTTCACTCTAAGAAATGAAATGTCACTGTATCTTCAAAACAAGAGCTAAACTACAATTTTATGGTGATTTTTTTAATTCAGGAGATGGAAATACATGTAAATTCACTATTTTTAGGCTAGACAAATTTTCATTGTCGCCCAGTGTAATTAAAACTTTACGACACACCCTCGTGCATTGGGCATATCAAAGTTATCTCAGGTTGAAATCAGCAAATATTTCCTATGTTTAAGATAGTGATAGAGTTAAAAATAGAATGTCGTAAACGAGGTATCGATTCTGTGGTAAACTATAAGGCTTGCATTCGGAGATCTGCTGTTCACGAAATATCAGGCTTGTCCTAACTGAACTCCATATCTTTAGGACGAGCGTCAAACATTTGATATTACTTTAAATTCTGTTACTGCCAAACGTAGATAGTAACTGTGCTTTTTCTCCTTTGACAATTTTCCCCAAAACTACGTTACACCCTGTTTCCTAACGTAGCGAATCTGGGTCATGGAATGTTTGCGTTGCATTAGGAGTGCACGTGCTATCTGAAGCCTCAAATGACATTTGCGCTCCACAAATCATACTAAGTACTTGAATCAATAACACCACAGGCTCACATAAACATATGCATACAACTGCAGCACATCTGCGTTTAAACTTCCTATCGTTTTTATTATTCTGCCTAGCGGTAAAAATCGAGTATTTGAACAAAGACCTGAACCCTCATCCATCTGCCTCTAAACTGCTTCAAACTCTGCCTTTATGCCCAGAATGAGGGCAGAGACCCATCAAAGCGTTGAAAACCTTTGTAAGCACATCAATCAAATGAGTATGGTGGCGGCACCGATTTCTGTTTGTATTTGCTAATTCCTCCTGCTTTATATTCGAGGTGTAAAGTTACTTGTTATTTTAATGCGCTGTCAAGCGTTTGTTACTGCGATCTTTTAGCGCTTCTGTGCATTCTAGATAACGTCATGATAAATGGCTATCACGTAGCGTTTTGGCGGAATTGTTAATCAATAAAGAAAATGCCTCCGCTTATTCTGTGTGCTTTGCATTTTGAATTTCCAATTCTAGGACTACACACATCCCAGGTAACACGCATTACCTCACTGATTTGCAACAAACTCAGTTTATGGTTGAAGAGATTCAGAGGTATAAATTTAGCACTAGCGGGGAAAAAAAAAAATGTTTTATTTCTCAAACCACACACACCTAGTTGACATGTCCCTCCCCATTGCTAACATGGCTTCAAGGACAGCGCCTGACAGACCTATTCTAAATTATTCATATATTACGAATGCAGTCATCGTTAATTTTCTTCAAGACGGAATAACATGTTTCTTGTTAAAATGTACCAAGGAAACGAAGAAAATGATTACCAGCTGTCAATTTGTAACTATAATCTGTACAACCTGGTTTAATCCTAATGTAAACTTCTATGTGGGAAGGGAGACAGAAACAGAGATATTCGGACCAGTGGCGGCTGGTGGGTTAAATTATTGGTGGTGCACAAATGAAAAATAAAATATGGAGTAGTAATGACTCACCTATTTATACAGATTCTCTGCTCTACTCTCCTTAGACCTGGCAAATCTATTGATAACTTTTGCGTTGAAGTCGCTGATATTAATAACAAAATCTCTCTCAATTGAAAGCATTGTTAATGCTGACAATCGGTCCTGTGACATTGTGTTCCTAAGGAAAGTTTTTATTTCTAAAGTTGAGAAACAGCATTCTGCTTCAGCGGTAGACATTGTCATAGTTAACAGTACTCGGAGGAGTTTGACATATTCGCTGAATGTAGCATACAAATTGTTTTCCTTATTGAAGTCCATCAAGCACAAAGCGCCGGACATTCCATGAAATTCCTCTCGACTGTAAATTACAGTCAGTTATCTATGAATTTTTGTTCCAATGATAAAAGGATAGAACCTTATTGTTTCTCTTAGGGAATACTCTGGAAATGTCTTAGAAACTTTCTTGATGAAACAAAGTTGAGGCTACCAGATGCCCCGTGAAGCTAAATCTGTCATTTGCTTCTCTAAGAATGTCACATACTTCAAGAGTTTCTCTTCTTTTCACATCATGATCTTCTATTCTTAATTTCAGTTTCTTCGTGTTCCTCGATATTCATGCTATTTCTTACCTTTTGCACTTCCCTTTTAAATGCGTTTAGCTGGGCGATGGCAAATGTTGCTTTGCAGTCTCGTTTCTGCAGCTGATTGTACAAAATGTCCACATGTGGCATGATCTTGTAGAAGAAAGACAATCAGAATACAAAATTATAATCTTTCAAAGTGGCCATAAACCCAGAAGCCTGAACAAGTGTGGCGTTGTTGTTTAACAGAGCTCTCTTCTGAATAACCTCCATGCATTTAATTAAATTCTCCCTGTGTTTGAAAAGCAGAGCTCACAGAAGCTAAGCCTGAAGGTCACGCTATAGCCGTTGCTAAGAGTAGGAGGAGCTAGGTTTATAAACCTCTATTTAAGCAATGTATAAGAAGCCACTCTCATCTCTTCACCTTCCCGGAACCCCCTCATTGAGGCAACATTTGGGCGAAATCTTAGGTTAACTCTTCGCTGCAAACCTGCGGCTCCTACAGCTAATCACTGTTTATTTCGACTTCTGCGGTCATGGGCAGCTACAGACGATAAGCGTAATTGAAACATGTTTGTATATAAAACAATGCAAACAAGTACAGCTTTAATGTGCAAAATTCACCTGTTGTATATTCAGAATCAGTGGGTTTAGCGCAAACCTGCAACCTTATGGAGGAACCGCCCCTGACTGGGACAGAAAGCAGTTAAGCTATTGATTGGCTTAGCCAAGTTAATGGGCGGTTTCTTTTGTTTGTACGTGTACGATACATTCCTCCTTTAAGTACAGTACTATAAGTAACTTTCTGTTCACTGCTCTAACAGAGCTAATTTAGATTCTTATAAATGTAATGGCCCCACATTTTATCTTTCTGCTTCACATACCACAAGGATGTGTTCTGGGCTCGCGAGTTCTGTAAGGAATGTTTATAACAGATATATACATAATACAGATTACACAGAAGTCAGGTGAAATTATACACACCTTTAACCTATTATGTTAAATTAAGCTTCATTTTATTTAACAATTACAGTCTGAGTTTTAAAAGAAGATACGTGAAGGTCATCTGTTTCTCTACGTGAGGTACCGTAATGTTGCCCAGCAGCAGACAAGAAGTAATAAAGATCCCCTTCCTTTATCCTCTCAACACTCGAAACATAAGCAAGGGTTCGAGCTATTTGAGAATGTGATTCACCAGTATAACCAATCTGGCAATCTTTGTTTACGTTACCATAGCAACGACCTTTCTCTCTTACTCTTCGCGTCCCTTGCTTGATAACCTTCGCGTATCTTCTTTTAAAAATCAGACTGTACTAAAGGATACTGCTACTACATAATATTTTTGCATTCATATACCAGGCAGCTCCGTCGCAACGAGGTCTGTATCGAGTTCAATACTGATTAAGATGTTATTGTTTATAGTGTGGAGTTGTTCCTGATATTTAACACTGCATTTCCTGTACAATCTCGCGTATAGTCTCGCTGTTCGAACGGCTAAAGTCTGTTTAGTTAACGTGTGTGCAATTACCACTCAAAGGGACCTCAAGGGACCTGACCTTCCCGCCCACTAATGACCGTCATAAATCTAACTCCTCACTTCAGAAATGGAACACTGTCGTTGAGGACCAATAGCAACCCTGATTTTCTCGAAGTGACAGTCGCATGTTTACTCTACGTGGAGCCTCAGTTGCCAAAGTTTCAACTTCCAGTTGATCTGTTTCATTATGTGCAGTAATTCGTTGTGTGTCACGATGTGGAGACCGTGGGAGGGAAATGCAGGGGTAAATGCAAATGAAGTAGTAGATAAATTTCAGTCAAGTGAAAATAATCAAAGTGATGACAATAATGTGAATAACTGGGCCGAGTTATATTACTGGAAAAGCCTCAAAAAAACAAAAGTTTCAACGGGAACTGTTTCTAAGAAAATTCAAGCGCTTGTTTTGAACACATATAAATATGTGCTGAGAAATACTCTTGGTAAGGGGTCATCCAATGATGATAAATTATGGGTATTCACAGAAATACAGTAAGAAATATTGTGACGAAAGGAATACCAAAGACGCCGATCAAGTGTGAAAACAAAAGAAAACGTTTCTCTAAAGTAGATAATTTCACATGCGATTTAATTCGCCGAGAAATTTATAGATTCCATGCAAAAGGGAGAGCGACCGCCATAGAGGAATTGGTTACACATTTGCAAGAAATTTGTGATTTTCCTTATGGGCACTGCACTTTGCGAGGTCTCCTAAAGGAGCTGGTTTCAAACACCGCACTTTGAATAAGATAAGGGTTATTATGGAATCCAGTAGAATTGTAGCTTAGCGATATATATCATCAAAACTAAGAAAGTTTTGCAGTAATGGACATAAGATAATTTATTTAGACGAAACCTCGTACGATACCCATAACGTATCGAGAAAGGTGGCAACCTTGCAGAAAGGTCTGCGAGGAGGAGGGCCAGGGTTTTAAAACGATTATAAGGGTTCGTCAAAGGCAGCGGTCGACTGCACATGAGTTAACTAAACAGACTTTACCATGGATTTATCTTTGGTAATAGATACCTCTGAGATAACGTACTGATTACTCCACGTGGAGTAAACATATATCCGACATTTACGATTCCTTCAAATTCCTCTGTCTGAAGTGATGCGTTCATTGGTGTTTACCACACGAACGGAAGGCGCGTCAGTATCCCTCTCACTCTTACAAGAATAATCAGTGCGTTATCTGAGAGGTTTCTGTTAACAAAGGTAAATCTATGGTAACCGTTCCACCAGCGCGACTATACCTCACAAGCCCAAGAACATCTCCTTGGTGTTTCTGCAAGTAGTGGCCATAATGTTTGAATGGAACAGCAAGCATCCGCAACTCTAAGAACCCCGCTGCAAACAGCGCGTGGAGAAATACGACGATTTTACGAAAAGTGCTACACGCACTAAAGTTAATGGTTATTTTTTCAGAAATGAACCGCCGGCTCTAAATAAGGTTTTGCATGCAGTAAATTCTGACAGAGCTTTGCTAGATTTTTCACGAAGTACTCTCCATCGGCTGTTGATAGATATTGGATTGAAATTTCAAAAGCGAGGGTGGAATAGTTATAGTGGACATAGAAGATATTGTGATGTGGAGACGTAAATGTCTGCTCTGAATCAAACGTTTTCTTAGGAATCCGATTAAAGGTAACCATTATTTTACTGCATGATTCTATTAATATTCCAACCCATAGATTTAATCAATTAATGTGTAGCCCAATTCTATTTATTGTCTAGAAGTAAGCGCTGCTATATATATATATATATATATATATATATATATATATATACACGAGGCATGTTTTTTAAGTCAGTACCGTTTAGGAATAAAAAAAGACGTGCATAGGTATCGCAATAATTTTATTTTTGCATGAAAGCCTGTACCTTAATTTACTTTTCTACATCATTTCCGTGAATATTGAGGCACTTGTCATAACGTGGCATCAGTTTTTGAATTCCCTCATAAAATTCTGCCGCCTGATGTGTTAACCACTGTATCACAACTGTTTTGACTTCGTTATCGTCTTGAAGACGCTGACGGCCCAGATGTTTCTTCAAGTGCAGGAACAAATGATAGTCGCAGGGCGCCAGATCAGGGCTGTATGGAGGATGATCTAGAGTTTCCCATTGAAAAGATTTGATGAGATCTTTGGTCCGATTAGCCACATGTGGACGGGCATTGTCATGCAGCAAAGCGATACCCTTACTCAACTTGCCACGTCTTTTGCTCTGGATTGCACGGCGCAGATAGTTCAATGTCTCACAATAAGATGCTGCATTGATTGTCTCATTACGAGGCGGAAACTCCACTAGCAATACTAATTTTCTGTCCCAAACAAACTGCGCACATCATTTTCTGGGCAGAGTTTGTTTGCTTAAACTTCACTTTTGTGGGTGATGATGAATGTCACCATTCCATAGATTGCTGTTTCGATTCTGGTGTGACGTAGGCCACCCATGTTTCGTCACCAGTAACAATTTGGTCTACTACCGCTCAAGGAAATTCAATGCACTGCCTAAACGTTGGGTTTTGTGCAAATGCGTCAACATTTTCGGAACCCAACGTGAACACAATTTCCGGTGCTCTAAGTTCTTGGTCGCAATGCGATAAAAACACTACGAGAATATTGAGGTAAATAGTCGTACAATGATGAAATTGTAAAGCGTATGTTTTATCTCACCTTTTCGTCCACTTTCTGCACCAAATCTTCAGTAACGACCGAAGGACGCCCACTCCAGTCTTCATCATGCACATTTGTGCGGCCATCTTTAAATGCTCTCACCCATTTACTTACCATTCCATCACTCATAATGTTTTGTCCGTAAACTTCACAGATCTCACGATGAATATCGATCGGTTTTACGTCTTTAGCATTAAGAAATCGTATAATAGCCCGTACTTCACAATCGGCGGGACTCACGATTGTCGGAGGCACCTAGCACACTCAGTAACCAACGTATACAATGAAGAATCAGACTGTAATGGCGTCAGTGCGTAGACAAGAGATGTAAGTAACCAGCGCGCATGTGCGGAACGCCGACCGTAGCGCTGCGGCGGCGGAATCGCAAAACGGTTCTGACTTAAAAAACATGCTTCGTGTTGAAAAACCTATGTGCGTTTATGTAGCATCTAGCACGTGGCAAGTTGAGTCAGCTCCGCCTTGTTGTTTACAGCAGGATTAAACTAGCGTGAGACACAGTATATAGATCCTTGCCACTTCTAATTTGTCATTGTAAAATTCGCTACAGAAAACAGCTGAAGGGGGAGGGGAATAGTCCAAATCTGTGCCAATGAGTACCTCTTACGCCTATAGCCGGCAGCACATGCTAATTAAAGGTATAAGGCGCATACTGAAGACGACGTATGCTATATTGAGAAGTGAGGAATAACTTACCGCTACTATCCACTTAAAAGTGGAACATTATGATTAGTTATACTTAGTTTGCATTTATTTACCATACCTCAGACACACATTAATCATTGTTTGTTATTTCCACTTCCAATGACAGCAAATCACACTACGTTAAAAGAGAAGTTCACGCAAAAAAGCACTGTTGAGTGCACGAGTACTCCGATTGGATGTTTAATTTATTTAACACGAATAAAGTAAACTGGTTACAAAGTACGGCATATTCTACATTATAATTATAAGAAAAGGTGAATCTAAATTCATAGGGATAAGTGCTCTTGATCTACACATAAATAGTGAAACAGAAGATGGAGTTTAAACACATTGAAACTGCCTACACAATATATTAATAAAAAATAAATGCTGCTGCGGAAGTGATATAAAATGCTTTGTTTTGCTTTCCAGGCGCTCTGTTAACACGTATTAACGCCAAGAAACTTTTAAATATTACAGCTATAGAAGGCTATGTATGAGTCATTATTTTCTGAATTTACTGCGATACGCTTTTGTTTTCATTTTCTTGTGCACACAGCTGAAAAAATGGCGGGTGAACACAATCGTAAACAAAAGCCGCGAGACAAATTTCTCATCAATGGAGAAAGAATTGTTAATTGAATTGGTGACAAAGTGTGAGGATGTCTAGAAAACAAGAGGACGGATGTGGTGAATGTAAAAGAGAAAATGTCCCGTGGGAAAATATTGAAAACGAATTAAATTCAAATGCATGTGTCACTACTACAAGCACCAAATAACTTCCTCAGTATTACGTAAATTTAAAACGAGTTGCGAAGGACAAGTGACTTAAACGTTTCAAGACGGGAGGTGGACAATGTATTATCCACATAATTCAGTGAATTATAAAACCGCAAAGTTATTAATACTTGAAATAAAGGCGAGATCAGCATATTCCTTTCGATCCATGTTCTAACCTCTCTTGTACTTCCGCAGTAACCTTCATAACTTGTTTCGACAGTATACCTCTTGAAAATTTTCTTTTTATAGCTCCTCAAAATCATTTATCCTCATAGGCTTTAATCTATTACGATTGCCATTTAGACGGTCTTAAATATAGCAAATCGACATCAACGGTTGCGTTCACGCCCGCCATCTTGACTATTTACAATTGTTAACAACATAAATTTGGCTTGTTAGTTTAACAAATTGTTTAACACAAGTGTTAAGTTAACACTTGTTGATGAAATGCAATTTTAGTTTTAGCTATTGCTAAACTCAGGTTAAGTCTTAACATCTGTTTGTGAAATCGGGCATTAGTATTAAAGTTTATCAGACCAAAGTGATAACAAATATGTGCAATACCTACCTTGGAACATCTCAAATCGTTTAGATAAACGAATATTTCCTATTTTAATAGGTTACCTATGTCCTCCACGGGACATTATGTGTTTTATATTTTAATTTTTATTCACTTTTCAATGATACAATAATATTATGAAGAAATTTGATCTGCTCTACCTTTTACATCAAAGAATATTTGAGGTTTTATTAAAATGCCGCACATTTCTGATATTTAAATGACAAAATGCGTTCTTATGTTCTGAAAATATCATTCAGAATGAACTTTATAGTTTTAGTATAACTGGTAAGGCAAGAGAAATAAAAAAATATCATTTTTATATTTATGTTAAAAGAGGCTTGAATTTTTGTCAATACCTTAGTGGTGAAGCTATTCCTTTGTACATGTATGTACTGACGTAATAAGTGTATGAAATTACAAACCAGTTAGTAGCAAACACATTTTAAACATCAAATATAGCTATTTCCTTTGTACCCTTAATGGAATATGTAATGCAAGCCTTTATATAATTTTTATTTCAATTAACTAGAAGTAGTTTGAAAAAATAAGATTTTGCAAACCTAGTTTTCAGATGCTATATAAAAATAAACGGCAACAGCCATGTCTTGTTTTCCATTAAATAAAATGAAAGCTTTGAGCATAATTAAACCTTTAGTGAAACTGACACAACACCAGCCAAACGTAGTCCTGCAAATACGCACTGAAATGTTAGGAATGTTAGCCTGTTGCTTTGAGCGTGTGTTTGAGATGAGTCTATGAGATGGATATTAAAGCAGAGTATACAGAAATAACAACAATATGACTCTTAGATATAGATGTCTGTAGCTTTAGACAGTCAAAAATAAATATTAATATCAAGCAATGTAAATAGAACGAATACACTGAACAGGTGCTCATTAAAAGTTCATCTTCCTCGTAAGGTAATTACTTTATCCCTTGAAGTATACATATTGAGCAAAATTATCGCATTTCCATAAGAGGATATTTGAAAAGAAATCACAAATGTTTTTCACGTAATGTGTACCATATTATTTTAACTAAGATGACGTGACGTTGAATGCATATGTAAATAACGTAACCACGGGACAGAGGGCGGGAGCAAATTGAGTTGAATGAAGTTGTCTGGAATGTACGTAAGCGTACAGCTATCACTGTACAGTATCATTGCGACAGTCAAATAACCGATAGCTGTTCAATAAAGAATGATCACAGTTTTTTTTTGTTTTTTTTTTTTTGACAATGTACCTTTACTCATCCTCATAATTTTGATGATCCTTCTCAAAAATAGTCTCCCCTGAATGCGATGCACTTGTCCCAGCGTTTCTACCGGTCTTCAAAGACATGCTGGAAACCATTTTTGAGAGATCCTTGAAAATCGCCTCCGCAGCCTTCACCACTGCTTCTGATGATGGATAATGCCTCCCAAGAAGGCGTTTCATCTAGTTAGGCGATAGAAACAAGTCACATGGGGCTAAATCCGGACTATAGGGAGGGTGAGGGATGCACTTCACGCTGATTTTTGCAAGATTTTCAGCAGTAACATTGGCAATATTCGGCCGCACATTATCGTGGTGTCGCATCCAGCCTGCTTCACGGAAATGTGGTCTTTTGCGCCTGATATGGACTCGCAATGTTCTCAGGACATCCCTGTAGTATTGACCAGTTACTGATGTGAGTGAAGGTACAACATGCTGATAAACCATTCCATGAATATCAAAGAATGAGATGACCATAACCTTCCCACTTTTGCTTTTTAGGGGTTGGTGATGAAGGAGATTTCGACACTGAGCTTTGCTGTTTGCTCTCAGGATCAAAACGATGTAGCTAAGTTTCATCAGCAGTGATTACGCTTGAAAGAAACTCCGTATCTTCCTCTAACATTAACTTTAACTGCGTGCAGACCTGCATGCGAATGTCCTTTTGTTCGGGAGTCAACAGTCTTGGAACCCATCGCGCACAAACACAGCTCATGTGTAATGTTTCTGTCACCAACGTGTGGGTGGCACCCAGTGAAATGTTCAGTATTTTAGAAAGTGTTCTTAAGGTAATTTGTCGATTCTCTCTCACAATGCCAGCAGCAGAGTTGATGTTTTATTCCGTAAGAGTAGTAAGTGGAGTAGCAGCTCCAACTTCCTTTGAACTTGAATGTCTCCCCTCTTAAAACATTTTGAACCACCTTCGAGCTGTGCTTTAGGGCAGAACAGACTCTCCATAGGCCTCCTGTGACATTGTATAGGCCTCAATTAAAGATTTGTTGAGACGAAAGCAGAATTTCAAAGCCGGATATTGTTCCTCGCGTGTTACCTCCATTGCAGCGTTAGGTGATACTGAACATGTGTGAGCTTGCCTGGTTCTTACAGGCGGAAACCAGGAGTACCAACAATTAAACTACTACGGCGTTATTAATAATAACTAAACACTAGTAGCACAACTTCACTTATCTTATTTAAATCCTTAAGTGGGTGAGTGTCAAGTTGAGTGGCTGAGGATAAAGCAGATGTTTGCTTTGAAACCGGTCCCAGGATTTAAATAAGATGAGTGAAGTTGTGTTACTAGTGTTTAGTTATTATTAATAAACTAGTTTACTTCACTGTCAGCAGCTTCAGTTTTTTACATACTACGGCGTGTTTATTTCACATTAAGCTAACAGAATATAATAAGTTTGAACTTTAGTTGGAAAAATTATGATCATTCTTTTTTGAAAAGCGCTAATAGTTAAGCCATGAAGATGAGTTATAGCAATTTATAAATTGCTATTAACCGGAAAACCCTCTCGTTTACGTTTTTTCTAGTCATTTCTGTTTCCTTTCATTCCTTTTCGCATTTCTAAGCGAAGAGGAATTACCTTCAATCTGAGACGTCCTCTGTAGATTCCCCGAAGGAGATACAAAATCGGTTTAAATGGATAAAACTTATTTGCAGGTACGTAACGGAATCCCAAAGCATCAAGATGAAACTGTACAGGAAAACTGAGGTTTGTGGCAGCAAAAGACTAGTTAAATGATAGAAGAAAATATAAATTCTATGCTAACCTTTAGCAGACTTATTTGTTGACAGTTAAATCGCTATTAAACACAAAATAATGTACCTTAGATAAGAGAGTGTTCACCAAAACTTTGAAGCTAAGAATTGCCTTCATGATTCACAGCCTATAAAACAGTTGATGAAATATAGTCATGATTCATTCACGGCAGTGCCGCACCGTAAGAAGGAGCGGCTGCGGTTCTGATTTCCATTTCAAATTTCACAACTTTTTATATAGGTACTCGTACTACAAAGCTGTAATATCAGCTAAGAGGATGAACGTTAGCTTTCTGAGCTGTGCAATCTTATGCACACTAAGAGGATGGATTGAAAATATAAAATTAAAATTGGGTTTGATGTTATACCGGATAGCTGAACAGAGCGAGGTAACTCCTTGGTAAAGTGCCAGGCTTGCAATTGGGAGATCTCACATTCGAATCTCGATGGAAACTTTCGCTGGACACTTAACTTCTTCTACGAATTTTTTGTTTTTACCATTTTATTTTATATACATTCATGATTGTTGTATTTGGCACTTCCGCGTTGTGGCGGGATGGTAGAACTTGCTTTGGAAACATTTCTCCGTGTGCTTCGTTGGTAAGGAGTGGCTCGTTTCATTTCAGCATAGGGAAGGTGCTAAGACATTTCCACATTAGACCAATCTCACAGAAAGGTAAACATTAATACTCTGGTTTAGAAGTCCATTTTCAAGCTGCTAATTGATTTCCCTGTTAACAGTGCTTGAATATTCAGGCGCGTATCACAGGCGCTCCACATTTGCTAACGTGTGGAACTCAAGATTCGGCTGTACACTCACGTGTTTGTCCACACATTGCAGAAACTCCCTGAGAACTGAATCCAACATATAGCCAGTGGCCAGCCTCCCGCTTACAACTGAGTGGCATATTCCAAGAGTGTATGAGACCTGGTAGGTTTTTATTCGTATCCCGATAGGAGTTTCAGATAATTCAACAGCTGATAGCTCTCCCTCCGTCCCTTAAACTAACACAGGTCAACCAGAGTTGAAATCATGTCTTGAACAGGGTGAGTCCATAATATACATTATGGCATTTTAACACCAGTTATCCCAACCTTCACTCTTCTAAATCTTTCTAGTCGAAGTCATTAGTTTAACTCTTAGCATGACATTTGTTTAATACCAGCGAAATGTTTAAAGAGATACATCAATTTTTGGCTTCTTATGAGTATATGACACAATTTTTTACTTGAAGGGTAGCTTTTACTAGTAGTTCCAGCACTGCTCGCTGATGATGACCAGAAGGCAATGGTCGAAGACATGTTACGGAGGATTTCATCATCAAAATCTGAGTACTCTTAAGTAAAAAATTATATCCACTACCCATAAGAAACCAAAAATTAAAAAAAAAAAAATGACTTTTTACTCGTTCCATATGGATAAATTTCTCCCAACTATACCCCGTTACTTCGTAGTGGCTTGCAGACCATCAGATGTACATTATGCCTCATCGTTTGTTAGATGTATTATAAGCGTAATTTGGAGTAAGAGGACATTCCCGTTACCATATATCTCAGCCAATTGATTATGCTTGCAGTATATAAGGATTAAAATAAATAATTAAATAAATAATTAAATAAGTAGGTAGGTAGATGGGTGGGTAAGCCAGTAAGTAAATAAATAATTAAATAAATAATTGAATGGATGAATCACTAAATCAATGAATGAATCAATGAATGAATGAATGAATGAATAAACAAATACACAAACAAACAAATAAATAAAATATGAAAATCTACGTCACTATTCCTAATTTCTTATACCGGTACATAATTTCCAAATTTTTTATTAGTAAAATCCAAATACCTACAAAAACACTGCAAATTTTTTTCAGATAATGAAGCAAAATTTAAAAACATTAACAATTAATTTAAAATAAAATACTACCAATGTAAAAATAATACAAATACTGGTAGCCAGCTAAATTGTAGAACTACTAACTACATTATCGGTAACCGATATTTCATGTATTGCTAACCAATACATTCTTAATATTAAATCTTTCAAAAGCTTTTAAAAACTAAGAAAAAAAACCTTAATACTTAAAAACGTTTAAAAACTCTTTAAACCTTGACCATAAACTTATATAGATACAGAATTAAAAAATATACACTTCAACAGATTACAAAGTTACAAAGTAATTAAATAGAATTAATTCAATTATATAAACATCAATTCAAATTAACTAATCAAAACAAAAATTGAATTTCATGTCAAATTTATACAAATAAAATAAAATCTTCATAATACAATATTAACATCATTAAAAATAAAAATAAAAATAATTTTAAAAAAAATAAAAGATAAGAAAATTCATAAAATTTACATTAGGATTACTATGAAACCTGCGGTATATTGTACCTAAGCCCCAAGTGGGACATCCCCAGGAGGAAGGATGATAGGAGAGGAGACAGAGGGTGGCCAAGTCAATAAGTCACAACAGTGCAGGGGGCATGGTTCCTGCTGTTTACCAGTTGGAAACTCCCACAGCTAGCACAACCGCCACACCCGCCGACACTTCTACGCTGAAAGATGGGAGATTGGGAGAAGTGATTAAATAGGCGAAAAGGAGGGACATGAATTTCTGGAGATACAATTAACTTCGCTTGGCGACCCGCAAAAACTTCCGAAAAAACCAATGGGTCGGGTAGGTCGGCCACCGGAATCGAACTCAGGCCTCCTGAATGCAGGCTACAGATGAAACCGCCTGAGCCATCTCACTCGGTTTGCAGTACACAATTACACAATATCTACAAGTGAAGGAGTGTCTAATGACACTTAGAGCAAAATTAAACGTGAAAACGATGGTTTGAAATAAAAGCAACTTTTGGTTAATGGATATTGACAAAATTAGATTGTTTAATTACTCAGCTGGCATATACAGTAAGTGTGGAACTTATGCCATTTGGTACAGTTCGCATATTTAACCAGCCCATAAAAGCACAAAGTATCCAACAGCCGTTAAACAGTAAATCGTAACGTATAGAAAATGTGTTACAAGTCATTAATTCTGTGCGGTTTTGTCGCAGGTACTTTTGAATTTGAAGCACTTCAACTGGATTCGATTACCGGTCTTTATTGTCGGTGCGAGGACAAAGGGCCTTTGGTTCGACTGTCCACATCCATTTATGTGTCGTACTTAGGAAACGTGTAGCTTTCAAGCGTGACAATAACGCCATTATATTAGCTTAGCTGAATTGTCCCAGTGGTGATTATTACTTGACAAACAACCACACCGATTCAGTTTGATTTCTGTACTCTGCTTGAACTTTAACGTTTACCATTCCTCATGCCAGGAGCATATAAGCCGTTTCTAAACCAGTTAAAACTAGGAAGATTTTAAATAAAGACTTACTTTTCCTGAAGAAAACTAAGTTATATGTACATTAACGTTTATTTAACTTATTTGTTTGAGAACAGCAAAAAAGGCATCGGTAAAATATACTGATGATAACATTCTGAGCATAGTTTTCAATAAGCTTCGCTTTTTAATAATTTTTTATATAATTTTTAATTGATCGATCACCAGTACAATGCTTTACAGATCAGAGTGAAAAGAAATTAACAGTACAATAAGAACAATAACACTCAGGGGTAGGCTAACAAGCCGCCCCCTAACTACATTAAGTTTGAACTCCAATAATACTCTCTGAGAAATTATGTCAATATTGAAGATGTAAGACAGACATCAAGCACTAGAATCACTCGAATCAGATGTATCACTTAAAAGCAGGTCCTGTGGTAGTCTCCTCTTCAAGCGTGAGGGCTGGCGCGTGCGGACACCGATGTTATAATGCATAGCTCCTGGAACTTCTTGCGGCGTGGAAAAGAAACGACGAGCGATCCTGCGAATGTAGTCGTGAAGAGTGCGGCATACTCCAGTGCCATTACGTTGCAAAACCGCATATAATATAAATTTTTTGGGTTCTTGTTGTTAAAATTTGGAGCTATGAGTTCTCTTCTCAGGTGAATGGTTATAGGAAATTGGGTTTGTAGATGTTGGTTGCCCAGTAATTCTCAGATGACTGTGAAATTTTGTTTAATTATCTTGTAGTGTGTTTGTTTCATTAAGACTGAGTTGCAACGGTGACCACTTCCAATTAAATTCTACAGCGTATTATATTTTCTTCTCCCGACTAATACGTCTGACTTCAAGTATGACGTAGCAAGTCTTTTACTAAATGTTACATTTTCTTCTCCCGACCGACACTAACACGTCTCACCTCTTGAAGAACGATCTAGCAAGTACGTTTCCTCGACTTCGCGATTCAGTTCGAACCTAATTCTTCTCCCCACTCTCACTTATCACTTGACCAAAATAGCTCACCCTTCTCTCCATTTTCAAATCTTACATTATTATTGGTTTCTGATTTATTTCGATATATTTTTCATTGGTTTCCAAAACTCATCTAACTCATTTACTTAACGCCTACCCTGAGTTCTGACACGACTACCCTGGGCTCTTTGTAACGGTATACATCGTTATCACATCAGTAAACTAGGAAGTTCTAACCTTCATGCTTCATCGCACCCTGAAAGCCTTTTTGTCTCAATGCATTCCTTGGTACTAGCGATCTATAGTTCTAAGGCGTTCAACCCTTTCTGACACAAAGAAGGTAACGGTCCTCTTTCCTGTCGCTTACAGTGTGTAGATTTTACCAGAGTACTCTTCCCTACCTTGCCTTGATGCTGACATGTCTTGCTATATTAAATTATGTTCTTTCCTCCTCATTCTTTAAATAAACCGCTATTTTATTCATCATCCTAACCATTCCAATTTCATATTAATATAATAAAATTTCTTTATATATTGGTTTATCAAAGCATTTTTATTTATTAATAGTTCTTTCTTCAATATCGAGATTTCTATTAATTTGTTGCCTCCTAATGACTGTCTGATACTGACTGCGGTTACAAGAGGTAACAGTCCTAGTTCGTGATGGAGCTGCTGATTACGGATGAACCATGGAGCGTTGGTAGCGATGCGCATGAAGCGATTCTGTATGACCTGAAGACGACGCAGATGACATGTGTGTGCGGCCCCCCAAACTTGGCAGGCATATGTAATAGGCCGACGAACGAGTGATTTGTAGGGTAACAATGAAGACTGTACGCCGAGGCTGGAACGGCGATGCAACAGAGCTGAGAGGATTTTACCAAAGGCAAAAAAAAAAAAAAAAAAAAAAAAAAAAAAAAAAAAAAAAAAAAAAAACAGAGGTGGGAGTTTTGAAAGTAGCCCGGAGGCCAGTGATATAAGACGATCGATATGAGCACGCCAGGCCAGTCGAGAGTCCAAAAGCACACCAAGGTATTTAACGGGAGTTGTAGTGGGGAGCCAAGGGACATTGTTCCTGTAGAGACACAATGGAGTAAGCGGAGTATATCGGCGAAGAGTGAAGATTTTAGCTTCGGTTTTCTGAGGGTTCAATGAGATCCGCCAAGTGCTGAACCAATGAGTTAGGCGATCTAAAGAGAGCTGTACTACTTGTTGTGCATGAGAATAATATAATAATATAATACTGTGTCATCAGCGTAAAGAGCTAAAGAAGTCGGAGCTAAGTCAGGAATATCAGAAATGTATATATTAAATAGAGTCGGGGCCAAGATAGAACCCTGTGGGACACCTGCCATAATATTACGTGGGGATGAGAGCTTTCCACCAATGCGTACTGAAAAGCTGCGATCGTAGAGGGAACTGTGGATTAGATGTGATAAGTAAATAGGAAGACCGATGCGGTAGAGCTTAAGGAGCAAACCATCATGCCAAACCCTGTCGAATACCTGTGCCACATCAAGGAAGACAGCCGTGGTATACTGATGGGCCTCGACGCCGTGAACAATTGACTGAGTTAATCCTAAAAGCTGATGGGTAGTGGAATGTTTGTGAAGAAATCCAAATTGATAAGGTGGAAGAACATGGTTATTTTTAATAATAAATGAAATAGCATTCTCGCAGCTTTACTCAGTACATTTATTCACTTATCCAAACTTCAAACTGTATTCCCCTGTTTATTTCCTGTTAACTTCGAAAAATATTAATCAGAAATCATTTTAATTCGATACATCGATAATAAGGAGCATTTAAGTTGAGATTCGATTCAGAGTTCAGGGGTATCCTATATATATTATTGGTCTCTGTATAACCTAGCAAAAAAGGTTGTTTAGGTCTTCAATTTACAATTTTTTCCGTAAAAGATGTTTCATATTTACAGAATTCGATGTGATTAAAGGGCCTTAAAATATAGTTTTATTTATCTGTAATATTTCAAAGTTCTGCTTGGCTCTCACTTAGACGGCCCGGGTTCGGTCTCAGGCGACCGCAAAGTGGGATTTCTGGTGGACAACACGGCGTTGGGGTGGGTTTCCTCCGGGTACTCCGGTTTCCCCCACCATCATTCTACCAATTACTCTATCTTTCATTCATCCATCCCAGGCATTGGGCCGACGATTCAACCATGATCTCATCGAAGCTCCCTCGCCCTAAGGGAACCCAAGCGATTTCTAACACCAGCACTGGTGAGAGAGAGACATAAAAAAATTAAACTTAAGACTGTTTTGTAAAACGCACTCCAGTCGTTTTTAAGTAAATTATATTGATTTAACGATAAAGTTTGTATGGAGCGAAAGCATGAAAATCTTCGCTCTAATGATTGAAGGATGCTGGACCACATATACCTCACGAAATAGGCAAGTGTTACCAATTTTTTTAATTTCGTAACTATCCAGCTCTTCCTCCCTCTTTTTGTTTGTGTGACACATATTCACTTAATCAGACTTCAAATGTAGAATTTTTCGGTCAAGCTTAGACACTGCATCACAGCACAAATTACAAGATATATTTCGAAGGGCTTTAGCTTAATGCTTTATTTTCAGATTGTGCCTTATTATTGTAGCGAATCCATTATTACGACTGGTAGCGTACGGGTCCAAAGGTTTCGGAGCGATAACAGACAGAGCAGTGTGAAGATAAAGAGCCTGCAGAAACAGATAAATATAGCACGGGGATAAAGTTCTCCCAAAACAAATAAAAGGAAAATTCTAGTGACATCTTGATTAATAGAAAACATCCGATTACTTGTTTGTTTAGAACACTCTAAAGTTATCAGTAGAGATATTTAAGGAAGTCGCGACTTGCCAAGGCACAGTAGTAAACAGAGTTGTAAACGGAGTTGTAACGAAAGTTTATGTGGAGATTGTATGTACATGTGACGTAATTATGCTACTGGAAGGATTGTCCAAATTGTATTCCTACGGATAAAAAGAACATTTTGCAGTTCTGCAACTTGGACTTTTAAATCTACGAACCCACAAAGTCACATTATTTTATCCCCCAGATACCCTTCGTAAGGAGGACTTAGATCCCTCAGGACCTGGGCTCAGACCGCTGTAAAGGAACAGAAGCGCCCTGGGTTCAAGAGATGAAAGATCAGCCTGATACCTGTTACGAGGATAAATAATTTGAAGATACGGAGTGTCGATGTAAATAATTAAAGGAAAAGTGTTTATGAAGCACTCGAGGGATAGCATAACGAGGGGAACCGAAGAACCCTGAGAAAAACCCGACCAGATATTACAATCACATATACGTTTCCCTGGAATCGAATCCGGACCGCCTAATGCGATATCCTCAAGATACATAATTCAGGTATATCTAAAAATAAACGCTGGATAATTTAACCATTGAAAGTCCCTAAGTACCCAGGTAGGTGATAGAGCGAAGAAACTAATAAAACTATACTCATCTCTTCATTTGTCACATTTTCTCTCTGTATGTGGTGGATTTTATTCGAAGAGCAGAAAGCAACAAGAAAGAAAGGAAGAGGGAAAACGCCATTCAAACACGTTGCTGGTAATAACCACTCTGTGGAAAACAAAGGCATACGGGAAGCTTTTGTTTTCGTTTGCATATCCCCTGGGACGGTGAAAATGAAATTGGCTTTTAGTATGCGTGTGTAAAAAGTATAACGATGATAAAAATGATTCTTTGATAACTCAATGCTTAAAGACAAGCAAGCTTCAGCTTTGAGAGGCACTCAATAAACCGTGTTATGAACGTCTAGGCGTTTGTTTTGAAACCATTCGACTTCAAAATACTTGCGGTAGCTCCAGTAATTTTGTTAGTTGTCAGACATAGAGCCAAATTATATTATGTATAATTTGGTATTAACTGATTACTTAGTTCATTTCCCCATTATTAGAAATTTATGCACACATAACTGTGACAATTCATATATTATCTGGAAGTTAACTATTTCTATTTATGTGATAATTCGCCAGGACCTATTGTCCATATATTAACTTACATTAGCAACTCATTGGCTACTGCCCGCTTTGACTTGTAATATCAGCCTTGGAAATCAGCACAGAGTAGCTAACTTCTTTCAAATAAATGCTTCTTTTCCCCTTTGTTCAGGGATTTTTATTCCTCCTGTATTATGCTGTATTATGGATTTCTATTTCAAGGGAACCACTAACGACGGATGTGTATTATAATTTAACAGGAATTTATTTGTAAAACTGTATTCACAAGCCCAATGCTGAGCCAATTAAATATGGTGGAAATGGAATTATGAAAGCAATACATACGTTAATAATAGAAATATGGAGGAAAGAACAGATGCCTGAAAGTTGGAAGACAGGCGTAATATGCCCAATATACAAAAAGGGTAATAAATATCAATGTCATAATTATAGGGGAATTACATTACTCAATGTAGTATATAACATATTTTCAAGTATTTTAAATGATAAAGCTAAAAAGCATATGGAAAGTGTATTAGGTGAGTACCTATGTGGATTTAGGAGTGACAAGAGCACAATAGACCAGATATTTGTAATAAGACAAATAATGGAAAAATTCTACGAGCATGGTATAGACTTACACTTCCTGTTTATTGACTTCAAGCATACATCTGATTCAATTGATAGAGGAGCCCTCTATAAAACTCTGCAATGTTTTAAAATGTAACCAAAAATAATAAGGCTAATAAAAATTACAATGGAAAATACAAAAGCCAAAGTGAAAGTAATGAATAAAATGAGTCCAGATTTTGATTATAATGCAGTAGTAAGACAAGGTGATGGACTGTCTGCAACTCTATTCAACCTAGCCCTGCACAGAGCAATAGAAAAACTTGATTCTAAAGGTACGATATTCTTTTAAGTCCAGTCAAATATGTGCATATGCAGAAGACGTAGTGATCGTGACAAGAGACAAAAAAAAAACGTTAGTTGAAGTTTATGAAGAATTAGAAAGAAGGTCTAAAGAAATAGGATTAGAAGTAAACGAGAAAAGAACTAAATACAAAAAATGACAGCAGATAAAAGCAAAAGATTAATTTCGAATCTAGTAGTTAGAAACAAAACATTTGAAGGGGTATCCAAATATAGATATTTAGGAGCACTTGTAAACAATGATAATAATTTAAACGAGTGCATAAAAGAAAGAATCCAAAGTGGAAATGCAGCATATTATGCAAATTTATCACTATTAAAAATAGGTTTATTAGTAGAGGGACAAAATACAAGATTTATAAAACCCATAGTATCATACGCTGCTGAAACTTGGACCCTAAACAATGCAGATGAAGAAATACTTCGAAGATTTGAAAGTAAAATATTAAGACGAATCTTTGAACCTGTAAAAAGTAAAGATCAATGGTGAATAAGATATAATCATGAAATAGAAGAATTAATAAATAAGAAAGATATTGTGAAATTTGTAAAAGCACAAAGGATAAGATGGTTAGGGCATATAGAAGGAATGACGGAAGATAGAATGCCAAAAAAGATATTGAAAGGAAGATTGTATAATAGAAGAAAAAAAGGAAGACCGAGAACAAGGTGGTTAGATGATGTAATGGAGGACCTAAGAACGATCAGAATCAGAGGCTGGAAAAGTAAAGCGGAAGACAGAGATGTGTGGAGGAGAATCGTGCAGGAGGCCAAAGCCCACCAAGGGCTGTAGAGCCAGTAAAGGAAAAGAATTCACAAGCCCAACTTAGGATTCGAAATAAATTTGGGATGGCATTTGATTATGCACCGATTGGTTTGTCTGTAATGGTGATTGCAATTTTGGAGACCAAAGAGTTAAAGAGACAGTCAGAACACTCAGCTAACAAATTTACTTTTCTTTTCACCTGTCGGAGTATGTTCAGAGTAACTATTAACGAAACATATATAGCTGGAACATTTTAAATATCATGACATCCACCTGAAGGCACCATTGTGCAGCAGAATACTGTTTAGGAGCATATGACTATATGATTACCTTAGCAGTATTTCGTGCATCCGATTTTCCAGAAGAATGATGATATATCTGATTGCTCAAAAGGAATTAAAATAGAATGGTTGGTGAAGAAATGTACTTCACAGGCAACACATAGTGCTAAGGAAACAATACTCCATTCAAATTGAAGCCATCGATAATAACGATTATGAAGGTTCCCCAGAGAGGTATCCGAAACTGTTATTGCATTTAGCTACATTTTCATCAGACTATCTTGAGTATTGAGGGCATTTCTTCTTCATCTGTATAGAAATGGACAACTTACAGTAACTTACTGAAGAGATATCCATCTCTAAAAGTACGTTGAGCATAAAAGTAAGATTTGATTGTGCGAGTCAAAACGGACGTTTTGAAGTTCTAACACATTTGTTTGTCAAATTTAACTATGTAAGAATAAAAATGTCACACGAGGCTTGGAAAAAAAACCACAGATCGCAAAGCACAGATTTTCAAGAATGTAATGAATAAAAATAAGCAAATACATTTCTGCCAAAATACAGATGTTACATTTAAATAGTCTTTGAAAGTAATGGCTTATTTATTTTAAATTCCATCACAAATATATGTATAAAAATTTCATAGCATGCCGCGGTGGCGCAGATGGTAGCATGTCGGCCTCACGTTCAAGAGGTCCCGAGTTCGAATCTCGGTCAGGTTGAGTTACCTGGATAAGGTTTTTACCCGGGGTTTCCCTTACCCTAAAAAGACATATGTCGGGTAGCTCTAAGCTCCATGGACCCTGGGCGCATTTGAGCATCATTTCACCCATTCAATTCATCGTCCGATATGACTTAAAAAGTTAATGGACATAAATTGGGGGGAAAAAACGTCTTAGAACATATCAGCAAGGACTGTAACCACAAAATATTTTACTGGATATAACACAAACATCAACAAAGACAAAACACTAGCATACTGCAAGTATTCACATTAATGAACAAAAGACTGTTTTAGTAGATGAAATGCCAGGTCAGGAGATGGTGTAAAGGTAGAAAATTAATTAGTCAACGAAACCTAACTACTTAACTTGATGCTCAGGTTGACTGCTCAGGTTGTGTAGATCTGTGCTTCTTAAGCCGATGGATCTCCATCGCCGCTTTCCAAGTCTTTTGTTCAGTAATGCGAGTACTGGAAGTATTTTGTCTTTGTTGATACTTGTGGTTATAGCAGTTCTTTAAATATCCTGATGATGGAAGAGATGTATGCTCCTGAACTGTCGATTTCAAATCGTCTTTTCACCTGGCTTGTTTCCCGAGAACATCTGGCATATGTTTATTATTACATTTAAACTTTATACTCCAAAGAGGTTAACAACATAATAAACGCATTTAATATATTGTTCCTGATCCAAGTGCTATAACTCAGTAATTTCATATTTTATTTCTTAGTGCCCCAGAGTACTGCACATACTGTTTGTATATTATTTCGCATTATACATTTCAGAATATTTCAGAAAATACTGAAATACTATACTTTATAAAAAAACGAATGCAAGCAACACCACTTCTATTTTGAACGTATTAAGCTAATTACGATTCTAGAGTCATAAACGGAGATACCACCTTAAGGCTGTAACTTGTGTTATAGCTTCCTATCGTAGTATGGCTTCAATCCTCTTAACTGTCATTAATTAAATGCCACAAGCCATTTTATGTCATAACGAAGGTACTTGCTCTAGTTTACTGACACATTAATTTAATATAATTTTTGTATGCAGCTGGTCAATCGATGCCTGCGTAATTTATAATATACGTATCATTTTCCTAGTTGCACAGTTCAACAATATTATGGTGGCTAACTTTGAGCTTTCCCTATCTGAAAGGAGGCCTTTGCCATTCACGGGACATTTTAGACTATTTTCATTTATTTTCATTCAATTTTGACACTACATCCATGTTATAAAGTTGCTCAATGGAAGCTTAGGTGGTGGGTAACATTTCAATTATATAAATATATCTTCTCTGTGAAACTCTATGGGAAAATTTAATGTTACTATGGACCAGTTCGTAACTTTGTATAAATAAATACATTATTAATAATACGAGGGCTGTTAAATAATGAATGATCATAATTTTTTACCGTTATAATTTTTAGCACTAAAATTAGAACTTATTATATTCTGTGAAACAAACACGTCGTATTAGTTTCATTGTTGGTACTTCTGGTTCCCATCTGTGAGACGTTCAGACATGTTCAGCATCGCCTACCGCTGCCCGCCTCGGTAGCGTGGTGGTAGCGTGTCTGCCTCACGTTCAAGAGGTCCCGAATTCGAATCTCGGTCAGGTTGAGTTACCTGGATAAGCTTTTTCAGGGTTTTCCCTTATCCTGAAAGACGAATGTCGGGTAACTCTAAGCCCTATGGACCCTGGGCTCATTTAAGCATCATTTCACCCATTCCATTCAACGTCCGATATGACTTAACGTTGGAGAACGTAAATTACACAAAAAAGCCTACCGCTGCAAAGGAGGTAGCATGCAGTTATAGTTGATGTTAGAGGATGATCCGGAGATTCTTTCAAACGTAATCACTGCTGATGAATCTGGGCTACATCATTTTGATCCTGAGAGCAAACAGCAAAGCTCAGTGTGGATATCTCCTTTATCACCAACCCCCAAGAAAGCAAAAGTGGTTGCTTCTGCTGTGAAAGCTATGATCATCTCATTTGATATTCATGGAATGGTTTTTCAGCACGTTGTACCTGCAAACGTATCAGTAGCTGAACAATAAAACAGGGATGTCTTGAAAATATTGCAAGTCTATATCAGGCGCAAAAGACCATATGTCCATGAAGCAGGCTTAGTGCTGCACCACGATAATGCGCGGTCGCATATTGCCAATGTTATTGCTGAATATCTTGCAAAAATCAACACGAAGTGCATCTCTCACCGTCCCTATAATCCGGATTTAGCCTCATGTGACTTTTTTTTCTATTCCCTAACTTGAAGAAACGCCTTCGTGAGAGGCATTATCCATCATCAGAAGCAGTGGTGAAGGCTGCGGAGGCGGTTTTGAAGGATCTCTCATAAATAGCTTCCAGAATGTCTTTGAAGACTGGCAGAAACGCAGGGAAAAGTGCATTACATTCAGGGGAGACTATTTTGAGAAGGACCATCAAAATTATGAGGGTAAGTAAAGGTTGGTTGTCAAAAAAGTTGTGATCATCCTTTATTGTACAGCCCTCGTAATACGTGTAAAAATTAAGAGCTGCTGTTATACCACCCTATTGAACCTATATAAATAATATTCCTTACATTATAATAGTTTCTGTTGCTGTGCATTTCGCCAGAATCACTTGGGTCTTTAGCTACGCTTAGCCACGCATAGGGATTTAATGCCCGCTACAAAGAACCACAAATAAATTGGGGCACGGGGAAAGAAGACTGATTTGTTAGGGGGTTGGTAAGCCTGACGCAGTGCGCAGGGCTAGCAATCATGTACCACCGCACGCCGAACAACAAATTGACAATAATCCCAAGAGTTATGTGTTCCGGTGTAGTTTGGATTCCGCGGGGAGGTGGACGACAAAACCACCGTTCTAATCGACGTTCCGCACCCGTAACCCCGCACCCCCATCACAGATACACACAGAGGTGCGAAAAACCTGCTGCAATTACTGGAAATCACTTGTGCCCACACATTTCGCAAATTTCACTATGTGTAGTCCATTTTATAATTAGACTGACATCGCAACTAAGGTGTTCACGGCACTAAAACGTAACCGGCTCTGATTGGCTAACGTTAGATCACGGAAACAAACACGTCAGATAGGTTTATCTATTTAGAAAATCTAACAAAAATATACCCTTTTGATCAACTAAATACGTTCTTCTTGTAACGCGTTCATGTTTTTCTCGGCCTCGGTGTCATTGTGCCTTAGTTGATTGTTACATCAGTGAAAAGAAGTTTCAGAAACGTTAAACAGAAATAATATTAGAATGCTTCAGGTACGCTGCCTTAAGGCAAAGTTTTTGCAATACCTGAAAAAATTGAGAACATTTTAAATGTCTTGTTTCTGCATTTTATTATGCTTATAACTTGTACTTCTATGTTAAACGGTGGTTTCTTTAATAATATCAACTTTAAAACAACACACTTGCGGTTAATTGGCCCTCATTAAACAAAGCATCGCACTGAGCTTTGCAGTGCAATTTTTCCATTATACGAGGGCTGCTCAATAAAGAATGATCATACTTTTTAGACATAATTTTTCGCACTAAAATTCAATATTATTATATACTGTTAGCTAAATGTGAAACAAACACGCCGTAGTAGCTTCATTGTTGGTACTCCTGGTTCCCGCCTGTGACAACCAGGCAAGCTCAGACATGTTCAGTATCGCCTACCGCTGCAATGGAGGGAACACACGCGGAGCAATATGCGGCTTTGAAATTCTGCTTTCGTCTCAACAAATCTTCAGTTGAGGTGTAAACAATGTTACAGGAGGCATATGGTATTTCTTTTCTTCCCTACAGCACGGCTCGAAGGTGGTTTAAAATGTTTAAAGAGGGGAGACAGTCAATTTCAAAGGAAGGTGAACGCGGTGCTCCAGTTACTGCTCTTATGGAAGAAAACATCAACACTGCTTCTGTCATTGTGAGAGAGAATAGACGAATTACCTTAAGATCACTTTCTGAAATACTGAACATTTCATTGAGTGCCAACAACACGTTGGTGACAGAAACATCACACATGAGACGTGTTTGTGCGCGTTGGGTTCCAAGACTGTTGATTCCCGAACAAAAGGACATTCGTATGCAGGTCTGCATGCAGTTAAAGTTGATGTTAGAGGAAGATTCGGAGTTTCTTTCAATCGTAATCACTGCTGATGAAACTTGGCTACATCAGTTTGATCCTGAGAGCAAACAGCAAAGCTCAGTGTGGAAATCTCCTTCATCTCCAAACCCAAAAAGGCAAAACTAGTTGGTTCTGCTGGGAAAGTTATGGTCATCTCATTCTTTGATATTCATGGAATAGTTTATCAGCATGTTGTACCTGCACACATATCAGTATCTGGACAATACTACAGGGATGTCCTGAATACATTGCAGGTCCATATCAAACGCAAAAGACCACATTTACGTGAAGCAGGCTGGATGCTGAACCACGATAATGCGCGGCCGCATATTGCCAATATTGCTGAATATCTTGCAAAAATCAAAGTAAAGTGCATACCTCACCCTCCCTATAGTCCGTATTTAGCCATATGTGACCTTTTTCTAATCCCCAACTTGAAGAAGTGCCTTCGTGGGAGCCATTATCCATCATCAGAAGTAGTGGTGAAGGCTGCGAAGGTGATTTTGAAGGAGCTTTCAAACATGGTTTCCAGCATGTCTTTGAAGACTAGCAGAAACGTTGGGACAAGTGCATCGAATTCAGGGGAGACTATTTGAGAAGGACCATCAAGCTTATCAGGATGAGTAAAGGTACGTTGTCAAAAAACATTGTAACCATTCTTTATTGAACAGTAAATACTCCTTGAGCAACGTTTCAAAGCTATTAGCTTGGAATTATGGATAACCTAGTTGAGTACTGGCTTTTAAGTATTTAATTTTATACCTGACATTGAAAATGATTATAAACGCTTTTCTCTTAAACTAATTACAATTACACATTTCAAGTTCTTCTAGAGAAGCAAGCCAGGTGAAAAGACGATCAGAAATCAATGTTTCGTTAGCGTACATCCCATCCATCATCAGGATATTTATTAAATGTTATAACCACAAATGAATCACTGGATGCAACACAAATGTGAAGAAAGACAAAATACTATCAATATTCGCATCACGGAACAAAAGACTATTTTCGGTAAATTAAATGCCTGCTCAGGAGATTGCGTCAGCATAAAAATTTCATTAGGTCAAAGAAACGTAACTGTTTAACTTGATGATCAAGCTGTGTATATCTATGCTTCATAAGTCGTCGGATTTTCATCTTTAAGGCCGGTTTCCAAGAGGGGTTGAACGGAAGTCCAGTATCACAGTTAAGCGTGCGCCTCTTGGAGGAAATAGCCAAAGCCTTCTTAACTCTCCGCTCCCAGTAACCGTTGCATTTTGCCAAGATGGTCGTCTCCCGAATATTGGGTTTATGGTCTTTATCAAAACAATGCTCTGCCAGTCCAAACTTCTCAGGTTGCATTAAACGAATGCTCTGTTCATGTTCGTTTCTTCTGGTAGCGATGGTCCTTCCGGTTTGTACTGTATTCGGTTTCCCACATTCACAGGGAATGCGGTACACCTCCGGAACTTGGAAGTCCAGTTTTCCTTTCACTGGTCTCAACAGATGTTTAATCTTTGGAGCGGGCTTGTGGATGGTCCTGATGTCGTATTTGTCTTTTACAGGTTTCCCTTTCCTAGCTTTGGTGATCGAGGCTTCAACGTCATATTCTCAGTAGCCGTTTTGACGAAAAGAGTGTCTCAGGTGCTGTGTTTTACAATTACACAATTTCCCTATAGCTATTTGTTAATGTATACGAAAATTCACTTCGCTTCTCTTCACCAACTCTTCAGTATTTTGTTCATACAGACTTTCTCTCACTTTCTTTTTTCTTTCTTTTACATATTAACTCTTTATCAGCTCAGCTAAAGTATCGTATTTAACCCAGTTCGACAACTCTAATGGGAATATAGTCTAATGTATTCCGTCGTTTAGCATAATGCGTGTTTAATAATTTCTCTATTACACGCAAAAGATTACAAATGTTAATTTAAACGTTTCTGGCTAACATCGTAAACTTATTTCTGACTTTCTACGGTAGCTTATGCCCAAATATTAAATCCCAGATTCGGGGTTTAAAATTTTGTGACTTTATCTAAATCGGTGGTACCACAATGATATTCAGTGCTTAAATATCTTACAGCTCATCTAAATTTTAACATTTTAATTTCTTGTATGATGCAATTGTTTTACTATGGCAAACTCTGTGTTGCCGCTACAAAGATTTACACGATAGTCTCTTAGAATGGTTTAAGGTCCTGTAGTAATTTTGATCAAATTACACAAATTATACTAGACATAATTCACACTGGAATTGAAATATTAATTCCAGATAAGTTTTATGATTTATGTTTTACTCAGGTTCTTCAAAGAAAACCATCGCTTTTACTTTAGATCTGTTATTTCGGTTTACTTATTTGAACACTGAATGCAGTGTTAAACTTATTATTGCGTTGAAGTAAAGAAAATGGGTTGTAGAAGGAAAAGTTATATAAATAAATTTATCTTAAGAGATTTTGGTCTGGTAGTTTTTCGTTTATTGCTCGTTTATCTGTTATAACTGCACGCTTTTTTCGAATGAAAGAAGCATTTACAGCTATTTCCCAAAAGTTCAATATATACAATTTATTTATAATGTAAATATGTATCTTCACGATTTGTTATTTAATCATAGTCTTGAACTGAATGTATAAAACATAAATATAGAATCTATAAGTAAGCTTAGTTTGATTTTCAACTGTTCGTGTAGCATGTTTGGAGGATATTAGGTATTTAACTGACCTCATTTTTCCATTTATGCTGTATACACATACATAGGCACTCAAAAATACTTCTTTGGATTCAGGTAATCTTAAAATGTATACTTCCATTAAAATAGTGAAATGGAATTTTTGTGAAATACAAGGCTCCCACTTGGTATAGGCACAATGGAGAAGAATAAAGGCTTAGTGATTTTTTTAATATCATTTACTTGCTGGAACAACCGGTGAAATAATGATGGGGAAACAGAGATGCTAGAAAAATTCCACCCCTTCGATTCACCACAACTTCGGTCACCTGGGATTAAAGCCGGGTCGCCTTAGAGTGTTTTGAGTACACAAAGGTTGGTTCTCAACGTAATATGACGAACACTTGAAGATTCATTCATAATTACTGAATATTAAGGTTATAGGAATCTATTAAAGCTTATTTGGTATGTTATGGTTCAAATAGATGTGAAAAAAGACTTGAATGTAGAGAGAGGAATAGGTAGATATGCATTTTCTGCGAAATAAAAACGAATAAATTCTACCATAATGTTTTGGACCTGCAATTCTCAATTGACTGCTCGAAATCGCGGGCATTGGTGTATAAGAAAGGTGTATTAATATTGTCACCCGAACGTCCAAACTCCCTATAGAACTGGCCGGCAGTAGGGTCAGACGGGAAGCATTCTGGCCATGCCTACCCATTTGTCTCGTGCCACAAACTGAAGGGATGATTAGGAGTGTGTGTGTGTGTGTGTGTGTGTGTGTGTGTGTGTGTGTGTGTGTGTGTGTGTGTGTGTGTAGTGTTTAACGCCCGCTTTTACTACATACGGCACCGCAGGCGGTGACATTGATGATGCATGAGATGAAGATGGAGCACAGGTGGAATGAGATGGCGGGCGAAACCGGAGGTCCCGGAGAAAACCCGCCCCCAACGCCGTGTTGTCCACCACAAATCTCACTTTGCGGTCGCCTGGGATCGAACCCCGGCCGCCTTGGTGAGAGCCAAGCGGTCTAACCACTGAGCCACGGCGTGGCCGATGATTAGGAGAGGGATCGCGGACCACTGTGCCGTCTCTTTCCCCTCCCCATGAGTTCTAGAACACACAGGATATCTCATCTAATCCGGAACCTTCTACATTAGCCAGTTGGTCCTATATAAGCAACGCATCGGGCTGGAGGAAAGTCCAGTTCTCAGCGAGCAGCGTGAAGAGCACCGAGTGAGTTAACGGACCGGAAGACTGTAAACGTGTATCGGAGGAGTGTGCGTAACTGCGAGTGCAGAGTGGACCTGTGACAGACGAACTAGTGAATTGTAAATGTGTGCATTACGTAATTCTGTGTAATCGGCAAGTGTTCCAACTGTAATTCGGTGGAAATAAAACACATTTTTGAGTGGTGCAATTGGACTTTTAATTTCACGAACCCAGAAAGCCACAATATCTACACCTTATTTCGGATTCAGAGAAATGTACGAAACCAAAAGTGTTTTGTTTTCCGTATTTCAGGTCCTTCATCGAAGTCATAAGTGAAATGATGCTCAAATGAGTCCAGGAGCCATAGAGCTTAGTGTTACCCGACATTCATCTTTCAGGGTAAGGGAAAATCTCAAGCAACTTATTCAGCTAACTCATCCTGACTGAGATTCGAACTCGGGACCTCTTGAACGTGAGGCAGACATGCTACCACAACGTTACCGATGCGGACAAAAATGATTTTAATTCTCAATTGAAATCGGTGAACACTATAGATTAGATTAGATTAGATTAGATTGATTTGCATTCAGTAGGTTCACTTGTAGCCAGAAAAGGCTGTGAACATTGAACATGTCTAGAGGTATAAAGTTTAATAGCGTATATATGTACAAAAGTTAACATAAGACACATGTTATAGTACACAGGCAATATGAATAACAATATGGAAAACAAAGCAGCGATAATTATATTTGATACAAAATGAAACACTTTTTAAACCAGCTTTCACTTGGCTCATGCCAGTACGTCTCAACCTTTTTGCAATGGATACCATTCTTGTTATTTATTAAATACATATAGATTAAAAATAAACTTTCAGCTTGCATCAAATATTTATAAGTAATGATTTGTCATTGGAATAGTTAAATACTACTTATAGAGCTACAGAAGCATTATCAGGATAATTTGTCATTCAGATAATCTTGTACAGAATAAAAAGATTTTGAGCAAAGGTACTCTCTAACAGCTTTTTTAAAAGCACCGAAATTATCAACTTTTTCTTTAAGAACATTAGGAAGTGCGCCAAATATTTTGATAGTTTCATAATACACACCTTTCTGGAAGCAAGAAAGTTTAGCACTGGGATAATGGATATTATACTTTTGTCTAGTGTTTATTTTGTGAATTACATTATTTGTTGCAAATAAGGCACGATTGCATACAAAGAATTTTAGGATCGAGAATATATACATGCAAGGAAGCGTTAATATCTTCAATCTTGTAAAAAGATCTTTACAGGAGCATCTGGTGTGGGTGTTAGTAATGATTCTTATAACCCTCTTTTGCATAAGGAATATTTTTTTACTTTCTACTGAGTTGCCCCAAAATAATATTCCATACTCCATAATAGAGTTAAAGTATGCATAATATACCAATTTAAGTGTGTCAATAGAACTCACATTAACCAGGTCTCGGATAGCATAACAGGCAGAGCTAAGTTTAGGTAAGATGTAATTTATGTGAGCTTTCCAATCTAAACATCTGTCCACTTGAAGGCCCAGAAATTTTATGCTGTCAATTTCTTCTAATAACATATCATTAATCCCGATTTCTATTTCAGTATGTGATGTACGACAGGTTATAAATTTGACCACTTTTGTTTTGTCTAGATTCACAGATAATTTGTTTGCTTTAAACCAGCATGACATACAGTTCAAAACATAATTCATTTTAATTGTACACTCGTTTAAATTTGTACTGGTCAGCAGTACACTAGTGTCATCAGCAAAAAGAACTGTACTTGCAATGTCCTTTATATAAAGTGAGAGGTCATTTATATAGATAAGAAATAATAAAGGCCCTAACACGGAACCTTGGGGTACTCCATGAGTTACTATTTTCCAGTTCGAAGTTTGTTTTTCATAACCAATATCACTGACAGCTACTTCAACACTCTGTTTTCTTTCATTTAGATATGATACAAACCATCTTAAATGTTCATTTTTTTATCCCATAGAATTCCAGTTTTGCTATAAGAATGTCATGATTAACACAATCAAAAGCCTTTGATAGATCACAAAAAATTCCACCTACATGTCTTTTATCATTTAAGGCAGTCAACACTTCATGTGTAAGCTTGTAAGTTGCATTATTAGTCGATATTCCTTTTCTGAATCCAAACTGATCACTGACAAGTATGTTGTTACATTCAAGGTGTTTATACAGTCTGGTGAACATTACTTTTTCAAGAACTTTTAAAAATATTGGCAAGAGAGATATTGGTCTATAATTTGATACATTATTGCGTTCGCCTGTTTTGAAAAGAGGTTTAACAACTGAGTATTTCATTCTGTCAGGGAAAATACCAGTCTTTAGAGACTCATTACATAAATAACTAAGGGGAATGCTAATTTGTGAGGAGCAAGATTTTAGGATTTTTGTAGTTATTTCATCATAACCGGAAGAATTCTTCATTTTTAAAGAGTCAATAATTTTATTTATTTCGGAAGGTGTAGTTAAACTGATTTTAAATGTAGGTACATTGTTTGTGAAACTTGAACTTAGAAATTCTAGTGCTGCATCTTTACTTCCATAATTAATATTTAATTTTTTTGTTACATCCAAAAAGAATCTGTTAAACAATTCTGCAACTACAAGAGGTTTGGCAATTTCATGATTGTCAACATTGAGTGTTATTGGGCAATTTTCTGATGAGTGTTTACGTGTCACATTTTTTATTATATTCCAAGTGGTTTTTATTTTATTGTCTGAGTTTTGAATTAGTTTATTATAATGCAATACTTTAGCTGCTATTATTACCTTCTTTAGAAGTTTACAATATTTTTTGTAGTACTTTTTTAAATACAAATTGTTACTGATTTCCAACCTAGGGAAGGCACAGCTTTACACCGGAATAAAAGACAGAAAATTTGAATGAACTTAGTTTTTAATAATTTAGTTTTCCTTTCTATTTTATCCCAATATTTTTCTCAAAATAATGAAACTGGTGGTTTATATTTGAGAATACACAGACATTATGACTTTGCAGAAGTTCCATTACAAATTAAGAATCTCAAGTGTATAGAATCTCACGTCAGTGTAATATTGTTTGCTGAAACCGTTCCTTAGTACGGTATTATGCCAGGGCAGTTCGTTCATCTCTATTATTATGCCATTGTTATATACATAAGGTAAGTCGGGGGGAAGATGACATACTTAACGATTGTCCTTTTTTCGTGGAAATGGGAATGGAGACAAGTATAAAAAGTATCTCAAGATTTTGCCTGTATATTTATTTGCTACTGGAAGAAACAGTAACTAGTGTCCTTAAATTTGAGGAGCTAAAAGGTACAGTTGCAACAAGACTTACATCTTACCCCATCATTCGGGGAAGATGGAACAACAAAGAGGAAGATGAAACAACACGAAGTTTGAAATTAGAGACTAAAGTAAATTGAGCATTTGTATTACAACATGTAAGATACTTTATAAAATGTAAATTTACCGCATGTTAGAGACATGATACAATGAAAAAAGGAGAGAACCGAACTGTAGTCTTGTAGCTCTCCGGCCAGGGTTTGAATGAATCCCAGTATTCAAACCTTCCTGCCAAAATGTTTTCAGGGTTTGAAGAATGATCAGTCAAGCTGTCATGATCGGTCATATGTAATTCATCAGTATTCTTTAAGAACTTTCAACTTCCCCGATGCCTGGAGGAAGATGCAAGTGAAGACGCACATGGCAAAATACCATGGTTAGGTGAAGCTCCATGCGATACATCAAGTGCTAAACCTTACGTACATTGCTTGTACTTACCAAGCTTACATTTAGTAGATTCTTGTTTATCACTGGATGAAGCAAGATATAAAATGGAAGAACATCAGCACACTTCCAATTGGATGCCCCTATGCTAGGCTGTGGTAAGTGCTGCCATCTGGTCTCAGATGAACAAAATATTACGAAACTTCCGTCTTCCCCCAACTTTCATCTTCTCCCCACTTACCCTATAACAGCTTTGTTTCCGAGTTCTGCATTTCGTTTTGAATGAAAGTTTGGGTACAAAATAAACTGTTTTGACAACTCTTTTTATGTTATTTGATATAAGAATTATGTGTTATACAAATACCGTTTGTTTATATTGTTTGATCTTTTCATATGAACAAAATGGCACGTCAAGTGAACAACGGGAGCACATGTGAGCAACTTCTGTGCAACTCTGAGCAACGTCATTATACGCAAGAAGCAGATTTCGAAAATAAGGGGACAGAGAAAGTTATATGATAGTTACATGCAATATTTATTAGTTATGAAATTATTTGAGTAGATATAGTTAGCATTTTATATTTCTAAAAATTTATTTGGTGTTATTAACACCCACAGAAATGATAGGAAGTTGTTGTTAACGTATTAGTTAAATGGTAAATATTAGGGGATTTTAAAGGCAACTTTCACGTAACATAAGGCTAGCTATAATTACAAAAATCGACTTAATAATTGTTTATTTCTATAGAAATATTTATATTTGATGATTACCAAATAGTTTTGCTGCTAGTGTAACCAGAGATTTAGCTCTTATAATATATATATATATATATATTGTCACCCAATTAGCGGAAAGCACAGCCAACGACAGCTGAGTAAGGGGCCAGAGGCAGCCAAGCCACACCCACCCATTAGTCTCTGTCACTAACTGAGGAGATGATTAGGGAAGTGTCAATTGTCGCTGGCCGCCTCTTCCCCCCTTCCACTGCCATCTGGAACCTTCGCGGTGATTCACGGAAACTAGAGGCTTCGAGAAAACGGCGATATTCCTATAAAAAGGGCTGCAGTGAGTGGATTGAGTCAGTCAGTGCTTGACGAGCTAGTGAACGGACGAGAAGACTGTGTACGTGCATCGGAACGGTAACGGACGAACTGGTGAATTGTAATTGTGTGCATTACGTAATTCTGTGTAATTGGCAAGTGTTCAACTGTAAGTCGGTGGAAATAAAGAACATTGTTGAGTTTGTGTAATTGGACTTTTCATTTCACGATCCCACAAAGTCATATATATATATATATATATATTGTCACCCTGGTGGTAGGCTCGCGAAGCCGATGAAAAATGATGGCCGATCGTTACCGGAAGTGAGAGACAGTTGAGAGTAGAATGTTGGAAAAATAAACAGTTTTAAGGTTAGCTAGAAAACTGTAATGGTGACGAGTGTATTTCGAGGAGAATAAAGTGTAGTTTTTTGTTTCGTAACCTCGTTTTATTATTTCACGAACCCACAAAGTCACAATATATATAAAATACAAAGAAATTTTGTTTTCATTGTCATTTATGTATTTCTATCAAACCAGCCCAAAACAAATCGAGATTCGTGATTGTCAAAGGGTATAAAGCAGAGATGTCCATTATAATGGCAATGTGCAGCCCCTCATCTTTTCGATACCCTACTACCAAAATGTAACACATTACCCATAATGTCTAAACCATTAATACAGCCTGACACACAAAATGCCGATGCGATTAGACTAGCTAATATTACTTAATGAACTCTGCCATATTCCATCTGACACAATGCCGCCATGCAATTATAATAGATGGTAGTACGCATACCACTTAAGCTTCAAAACAATTATCTATCCCTAAAACGGACGGGCTAGACGTATGAAATTATAGCATACCGCGGTGAAGCTCTGCCCTTCAATAACACTTTGTTTGCCATACTTTACGAGGAGACACAAAGGTGAAATTTTAATATGTTGCGTAGGCTAGAGTAATTGAAATAGCGGAGCAATTTAGATAAAATTAAAGCTTTTTATATTTATAATGAAACAAGATGACGTCATGTTATGAACTAGAGTTTAGATCAAGTAGAAGTGCAAGCTTGAAAGCTTTCTTATTCTGGAAGATACTGATACTTTTAATAAACAATAAGAATACAAGCTAACCAGCTAATATGTTACGGCAATTGAGGAATCTCGTAAGTATTCTATAAAGGTGTATTTTTCTGTAATAAAATTTGGCCATCCCCATTGATTGTAAAGGTTTCTAACATTCCTACTATGATTGGCTTGAAAATCAGATTTGAAGAATGCACATATTTTCTAAGTTACAGTAACTCCAGTCTGTAACGATGGAGACATCAGAAATGGCATCTCGTAGTGAATTCTACTGATAGTTTTAACAAGAGATGATACCTTAAAAGTGGCAAAAATATCATTTTATCTTATTTTCATAGATTAAACTGTGTTTTGTATGAATATAAATTTGTTTTACACCAGAAACGAATTTAAAGAGCCCTATAGTGGCTTTAAATCACATGCTGCAGAGTAGCTCACGCCCCCTTTTAACTCTCTGTCTCCTCTTAGAACTTCCCCTGTAGTCGGGCTACTGGCAGGTAGCTCTAGACCCGAGAGACAAGGAGAAGACCGCATTCTCGACAGGCTAAGGGCTCTGGCAGTTCACAGTTATGCCCTTTGGCCTCTGCAGCGCACCAGCTACCTTCCAACGCCTCATGCAGTCAGTGATGAGAGGAGTGACTTACGACGCCTGCCTGCTATACTTGGACGACATCATCATCGTCGGGAAGACTTTCGAAGACCATCTCGAGAATCTGAGTAAGGTGCTAATAGAGACTGCAGGCGACCAACTTGAAGCTGAACGCGAAGTATCAGCTCTTCCGCAAGGAAGTCAACTACTTGGGCCACATAGTCTCAGCAACCGGAGTGGCCACAGACCCGGAGAAGGCGCAGGCTGTGAGAGATTGGTCTCGCCCAAAGGATAAGAAAGATTTGCGCAGTTTCCTGGGGCTGTGCAGTTATTACCGACGCTTCATAAAGGGGTTCTCTAGCATCGCAAAACCCCTCTCCCGCCTGACAGAGGAACACCGGCCTTATGTTTGGACGGAGGACGCCGAAGACGCTTTCCAGCACCTGAAGGAGACCCTGTGCATAGCTCCAATTTTGGGTTTCCCACAACCGGGTGGCGCCTTCATTGTGGACAACGACGCCAGCGGCCATTGCATTGGAGGTGTCCTATCGCAGATCCAGGACGGCCATGAGCGGGTGATAGCCTATTACAGCAAGACGCTATCCAAGGCAGAGAAGAACTACTCATTAGGTATTATTACACTGTGAAAACTTATTAAATTATATATTAAAATTATCACACAACTGTCAAATTTACTGCTCTCATATCAAGATGCTATAATATCAAGACCTCTGTCCATATTTTGAGTTGAGGAAGGTAATTTGGCAATTAAGTGACTTGAATTGTGCAGAAAAAATGGAGAAATGTCCAAACTTGCATATAATTATGCTACACCGTAACGGGCCACACTTCCTACATAGAGGTGGATCTGGTTTTTAGCGGCATTTGGTGCGCAATCTGCGATGATTAGGCAACAAGTGTTTATCACTTGCAAGACTAATCTGAGGGCATCAGTAATTTAGCAGAGCTTTCAGAAATTAAGGAGGCTTGATATATACTTATCAGTTGGCCACTTTTTGGATGTATCCATTATTGTGTTGATACCTAATTATGTTGACAGAGCGGCAGGAACTACTACTTGCCCATCCAATGATGGAGATCCTAGAATTCAGTGAAGCGTCATAACATCTGTAGTTGCTATCCGTTTACTTAATGCTTTTGGGTAATGAATGGTCTATGAATGGTCTTTTGCAGGCAGTAGCTGGATGATAAGGCTTATCTCTTTTCAACTTTGAAGAAACATTTTCAATGCACCAGCCTAGATGCGTTGCTTCTACAACTACAGACTAGTATACTTGTACCTAAGTCAATCACTCCTTGACAAAATGTCTTCACTCTGATTGACACCGCTCGTTTGCCTGTTTTCCGCTTTACTATGAGTAACATTTGCTTGCGATACCAATCGTATGGACGAGTGTTCGATCCCCTTCGACAGCACACTCCGTCTACTGTTTTTCGAGCTTTCCCCTTGTCACCTACATGAATGTTAGGTTGCTTACTTGCATATTAAGATTTCCTTTCCATCTTTAGTTTCATTCCACTTTCATATCACCTTTCAGGTGCTATCGGACTCCAAGTGCAGGAGGTGCTGGACAAACACATTGTAAATGTTCTCAGTGCTGAGCGGCCCTCCAACCTCACATAAGTGGATGCTTGTCTAGACCGGACGTTTGTCGACAGTGTTGGCGGCTGTGCAGCGATTTCTGGCGCCGGAATGAAAAACTCACTACCTGTCAGATACATGCACGCGTCTCTGTAGCTTATCTTCATCCATACCTATGTCTGTGTTCAGGTAGCATTAGACGGGGTGTCCTCATCCACTGTCTATCTTTTCCCTTTTAAATAAGAAAATTCTAATTACTTGAGTTGGAAAAACACCAATTATGCAGTGGACCATAAAGTACTTTCTATACCAAACTATGAAATTTTGTCTCTTTATTTTTCACTACAAAGGGTTTCGAACTCTGGCATAGTGAACGCTCAAGATCAAGTTCCAAAGCTTCAGGAGACTTACCGAGCCTTCAACACACTAACACAGAAAGATGTTACATTGAACGTACTGGAATAAGAAACCCAAGATAGTTGTGAGAATACTGATGGATGTGATGAGTGTAAGTCGCATCCTCCTGTAAAGAGATGAGAGCGGAGGGAATATAAATTAGAGTGCGTTGAGCTGCAGAAATGAAACAACGTTGTATTACATTCAAGCCCTAAGAAGATAACTGGTTATGTGACATATAGGCTACACATGGGTTACATGCTTTGCAGTATCCCAGAAGTAGAAACAATAAAGTAAATGAATACAATATTGATAAACTAGAAGGGCTGCGGATCGATTCTTGCCTTTACTCTTAGAGTAGGTATGTAAGCATCGTATGTCAGAATAGAAACAAGGCAATGATGGATTAAGGTGAACAAATGAGGGTAAGCTTATCAGTAATGGTTCAAAAAGTCCTTACTGAATAAAGATGTCACTATCACTGTTACAGGGCATGACAGAGAATGTAAGCTCTTATGGTTTCCATAACAATATTTGTTTTTTAATTCATCTAATCTATTTAATTGCATTCCACTCAAAAATACAATAGGAGATTTCGCATGTTTCTAAGCTAAAAAGACATTCTTTCAAAAAGGACCCTTGCATGTGAGCGCGTGAGGGGAAGGTAGCGTGTGTGATTCTTTTATGAACTGCAACGCATAAAAAATCGGTTAAATACGGAACTTGATATTTAAGTTAAATATCTTCCAATGTTGCGACGGGAGGATATTCAAGAACATCCCGCAATTATTTTCCCAAAAATGACTAGGAATTTTGATTAAAAAACATATTTTTACGAAATTTTCATAAAAAATGAAATGTACAGCTTGCAATGCACTCGGAACTCATTTTTATTCTGGAGAATTTTGCATTATTACAAAAACAAAATCTTGTAAAAAAATGTTAAGCTATCAATGAAGACAATGTATGCTTTTTATGAACCATTTTGGAGGTATTCCTTGTTACTTGTCCATATGTTCTAATATTTATACTGTGCTCAAATTCGAAGTCGTTATTCATTTGTTATCTCTTTTAAACTTAAAGCAAACGGAATTTCAAGGCACATTGACGGTTTCAAATGTCTTGATTGTTATCGGTAAAGTCTGCTCTGTTACCATGTACCCTTTTCACCCACGAAAATTTAACAATAATATAATTTTTACCAAGTTTATCTCGATTATAATAAAGCAGGTGACGATATAAGCTTTATAATAGAGTGAAACGGGAGGAGATGCCTACCGGGGTGAGATGCCTAAAGTTTATAGTTCCGATGGCTGAAAACAGATGGCGACTCCAACCTGTACGGCACTCGTTATTGGCAATGTTACGCGAAGGCTATGCGTGTTTCATTGCATTAGGTGTTTCTACATTTTTAAACCAACAGAAGCAGGTAAGGTCTAAAAGTAGATGCCTGGTTAACGGTGCACAACTATTTTAAAGTATTCACAAGCGTATGGACAAAGTAGAAGAACGAAATTTCAGCATGCTAATCATAGTAGGTATCCTGTGGCATAGTTTGCCATCCTTTGTTACTATGCAGCGACCATGTTGTGCAGTCATCAAAAGTAGTATCTCACCTCGCTCTTGGAAGAAATGCCGCTGCTATTTCAGGTGACATGCCCACTTTTATTCCTGGCTTATACAAATTTTATTTTCATAGGAGATGCCTCAAGTGTATATTAAAACTTCAAATAGGTGTCAGTGGCCTGAAATATTTGTGCAGATGGCTCTGGAACATGTGAGGATTGGCAGAATGAATTGTTTTAAAGCTTCCCAAGAACACAGCATTCCTAATAGAACTCTAAAATTTTTGATGAAGAATGTGTATCAAATTTCTGATATGGTTGCTACTGCTCATGCAGAAAGAATTCAAGGAAGTGAACCAAATAAGAGAGGTTGTGCTGAAGCTGTTTGTTTACTCAGTAAATGAAGAATGAACCAGAACATCATTTGAAGAAGTTACTCCTGTGCCTATATTGGATCCATTGAAATCTAATCGCAAGAAGAAACATGCTGAAGTTCTCACACAAAATGGCATAGAATAGGCAAAAATTAGATTAGAGCAAATTAAACACAGGAAACCTGTAGCAAGTGATACTACGATAAAACTGGACCATGGGTTGATTGGATTCAGTATGTCGTTTGCAATAGATGGTTGCATGAAACCTGTACCGAAGAAGAAAACTTGTGCAACAAATGTGCAGAAGAATTGCATGTAATCATTTCATTTGTTTATTCTTACATCCATTATTACATATCTTTAGTATTTTATCCTTTATAATACTAATAAATATGCTTTCTATATTATGCATTTTTATCACAAATACACATAAATTTTACTCCATTTTTCTTAAATGATTTCCCTATCAACCCGGTGTACAGGGTGAAGTGCCTAAATTACACTTTTGATTAAAGAAATCAAAACACACTTAATCAGCAATAATAACGTAACACAAACTTGCACATATGTAGAGAAGGCTTCTCAGTGAATGCCAGTTTAGTGCAGAACCTAAACACTCAATTAAACTCAACTTTTGATCCCTAAAACCTTAAGTATGGCATCTCCCCCCGATTCACTCTAATAGCTTTTATAACATTAGAGAAAGTCATGTGAGTGTAACACATGAGCTATTTTCTGCGGTGGGCTCAGACAAATTATATTGGGAGTTCCCTGTATAACTTTGCCGACACACTCGATATGCCTTTAGGTTTTCCTGGTCGGTAAGCATATTGTTATGGTAGTTCATCTGCCACGATTTCGTTTCCCTCTTTTCTCTTTCACTGCGCTTCCTCTTCATATTTCAAATGTGATTTTAGATTTCGCGGCCGAGGAGATACCGCGGTGCTGGCTTCAAGGGAAGACTCGAGAGGGTTATCTAGATGTGGTCGGCTACCGTTCTTTCTCCAGTAATGGGCCGAGTCTGTGAATACGGGTATATCATGTTTGTTTTAGCAGAGAATGTTCTCAAGCAATATGTTCACCTCGTCTCATCATGCAGTAATAATATCGTATCGCAGAATCATATCTACCTATGTGACAAATTTCGGTTGATTCTGAATAATTTAAAGTTTCATATTCTTATAAGGAAACTGAATTAATAAGACGTGCATGCCCGCCTTGGTAGGGTGGTCGTAGGGTGTCTGCCTCACTTCAAGAGGTCCCGAGTTCGAAACTAGGCCAGCGTGAGTTACTTGGATAAGGTTTTTGCGGGGTTTCCCTTATCCTGGGCTCATTTGAGTATCATTTCATCCATTCCATTTATCGTACATATGACTTATGATTGGAGGACGTAAATTACAACAAAAAAGTGCATAAAAATATGTATTTGCCAGTAACATTTTATCAACTTTGTATTTGTTAACAGACAAGATAATTTAAACTTAAATCAGGGAAGTTACAGTTAAGGATCAATTTAGAAATGCACGAAATATTTATTCCAAGGGGTTCACAAGTGCAATTCAGTCTGAAGCCATAAATATTTCCACTGATTAAAGTTAATCCTCGCTTTTACACTAAGGATCAAAGATGGATTTCACCACAACCAGCCACGAACCAGATGTTTCAAAAGAAGTCCTGCTCTGCTATATATACTGAGAAAGGGAAAGCCTCAAATGAACTACGTAATCGATTAAAGAAATAGCTTTTAATTACTGTTGGGAATAGCTTCTTTTGAAGTATACAGGCCTGCGCACAGGAAAGAAAGTGAAACTTTGCGGCTTGGCCCCGGGCCAAATGCTCATGTTTCCTGCAGGGATTGCACGGCAATAAAGTTTTGGTATGCATCTCCGCCCGCACCGCGGCCAGAAAGAGCAGTTTTACCAACCTAAATATTTATACTCGCTTCCCACCCTCCATGTAAACAATCGTTAGGTTTTACGAGGCACATTGTGCCGTTAAGGTTACTCTTGCCGCCCCCACCATCACCGTTAACTTGACTGCCTCTCTGGGGGCCTTCCCCGTTCTTTTATCAGACCTGCTCGCTCTTATGTATAATTTGTCTAAACGCATTCTGTTATTCCAACATTACGTCTTTTTTAAAAACGTTTACGTAAGAAATGGGCTTCTAAATGTCGCGATTGTTTGTGAGAGAAAATGTCAAAGTATTTTACGATCATTTCAAAACTACGAGATCAGAAGGTAATGCGAATTAATAATTTAGAACCAAATGCATAGAGAAAAAAAAACAACACTGTAATGCCTTCCAGGTTCCTTTTCCTTCTTCTTAACTACATCAGTAAAACTTTTCCATTACTGAATGCGAAAACTTCGGCGAGAAATTCAAAAATGATTTGAATAAGATGAAAACTTGCATAGATGGCAATTCTTGGCCAATTTCACTTTCAAAAAGGGTAATATTTTATCAAACTATGTCTTTCTGAAAGCTAAAACATTCCAGTAAAGGAGATGAACGTTTATGGGCCCTCAGAACACGAAAACCTCTCTCATATTTGGGGAATGCTATTATCGGAAAGGAAAATGTTTTTGAAGAAAAATGACAATGAAGATTCTTATAGAGAGCTCCTGTTAGAACTCTGGAATGCATAAAGACAAACAACTGGAAATGTATTTTAAACTTTTTGAGTTGAATGTCATCCTGAAATATCCAATTAAGGTGGAAAAAGATCTGAAGAATTAATTTTAAAAGTCTTATTTCGACCAATCCGACTAGGGTATTTCGTGATTTTTAGTAACACAAGTGTGAAGAAAGGCTAAATGTAACTGAATGGAATGACACGCGGTAGCGTTTAAGTCAACATTCTTTGGGACGGTAGTTCGATTCCTGACCATGTTTTCCTTTTTTAATTTTTATTATCTCGCTGGTTCGCTAATAGAATTCTGGGAAACATAATAATTTTCCCAAATTTCGCCATCCTAGTTGGCTATTACAGGGTTGCAGGAATATTTGGTGTATATGGCAGATGCATTGTAAGTTGAAAGTTGAACAGTTGACATTGTAAGTTGTTGAAAGTGACGGGTGAGGATTATGGATGGGCGAGGTTTACTAGAAAGGTCAAGGTTCTCCTCGGGGTTCGCTCTGCATGGACTCACTTCTCTGTTCCAAGGTCTGGGATACTCGTGACTGGATATGATGTGTTTAGCGAAGAAAACACCTCGATTGTTCCATGATCGATATATTCTCAATTGTAATCAGGTACCTCGCTCGCCACCTGGAAAGTCGCAGCTCGCAGATTCGTGTGATGTGTTTGGCGGTAACGGCAAAGTTCTTTACATGTGTTGTGCATTGGTTGTGTTCTTGCCACAAACGCCCGCGCGCGCGCGCACGCGCACACACACACACACACACACACACATGACGTGACTTCACCACGTTCCCGACCGAAAGAGAGTGCCTCAGATATCAAAATCACGGATCCGCCTTCCCTGGATTTCCCCCTACATCGTTATATTTCGTGGGAATCACATGTGTAAGCTCTAAACTGTAATTGGTTGGTCTCAATTTCTAGTTTGAACTATTCTACGAATTTTGTATGTGCGCATGTGCAAACGTTGGTAAAAATTTTCCCCACAAGGTCCACTCAATTAATTCCGAAGCGCGTACGATGCGAAAGTTTTAGGAATGCAGCTTAAGCTGCAATGCAATTGTATTGAGCACGTACAGGATTGGCATGAAAGAGTCCAGAGCGACAGACTGGCGCTCCAAGTCCTTCGCAGGCATTTGTTCCTGGGATGGGCTTTGTTAATGAAGAAAGCCCATCGACATGTTGTTCACACTATTTCCTTTGCTCAGGGACCTCGTATTTCTGTTTCTCCGTTCATCTACATTTCTAGTGTGTCAAACACTATTTTATTTCATATACATTCCCTAATTGCTTTAAAGTACTTGTCTATAATAGTTGTGTATTTTCTTCCAATGCAAAATATCTATGCTAACCTGATACATTTTTTATACAGAACATATTAAGCCATTTCATGTCCGTGACCAACTGTAACAGTTACTTGCTACGTCACCAAAGAATTCAAACTTTCTGTTCCTTTAATTGTTTAATATCATCGTCTATTACTTAGAAAAACAGTCAATATAATTCTTTATTTAAAGTTTAAACGCATTCCTCCATCTTGTGGCGGTGGCAGGTCAGAGTAGGAATTTTTCTCATTAGAGCGTCATCGGAAGATGCCAAACGTAGTGCTTGGTAAAACGTCGGAACTGAAAACCCACTAGACCGAGGCCTAAAGCGTGGGATATATGTTCAAACTTCAAAAGGCTCGCAGTGAAAGCCTCAACTTGTAGAATTCTTCATTCGCCATTAAACTGTAGTATGGTGATTGTCACACTCGAATACTGGGGAGTTCAATAAGTAAGACAACACATTTTTCTCGGCCAATTTTCGTTAGAAAAACCTGACATTTCTTGAGGAACATTTTCAAACAATCCCGTTTCATTTCGTAAAGTCTCTTTGTCTCTCAGCTGACAGCGCTATACGCAGCTTTTAAAATGTCGTCTGTAATGGAGGTGCGTTCCAAAAAAAAAAAAAAAAAAAAAAAAAAAAAAAAAAAAAAAAAAAAAAAAGCCAGTGATTGCATTTCTTTTGGCAGAAAACCAGGGTATCTCAGATATTCATAGGCGCTTGCAGAATGTCTACGGTGATCTGGTAGTGGACAACAGCTCTATGAGTCGTTGGGCAAAGCGTGTGTCATCTTCGCCGCAAGGTCAAGCAAAACTCTCTGATACCCCGCGTGCTGGGCGGCCGTGCACATCTGTGACTCCTGCAACGTTGGAGCGTGCGAACACTCATTCGAGATGATCGCCGGATCTCAATGAAACACCTCAGTGCTAAACTTGACGTCACTGTGGGTAGTGCTGTCACAATTGTTCACCAGTTGGGATATTTGAAGGTTTGTTTCCGCTGGATGCCTAACCGAAGACCATAAAGAGCAAAGGAGAACCATCTGTGAGGAACCGTTTCCTCGTCATGAGGCTGATGGTGACAGCTTTTTGTCAAACACTGTTACCGGTAATGAGACAAGAGTTCATCACTTCGAACCCGAAATAAAACCGCCACAACCACTCTCCTACCAGGAAAAGTTGAAAACCATACCCTCAGCCGATAAAGTCATGGCTGCAGTCTTCTGGGACGCTGAAGGGGTTATTCTGTTCGATGTCCTTCCCCATGGTCAAACGATCAACTCTGAAGTGTATTGTGCTACTCCAAAATTAAAGAAACGACTTCAGCGTGTTCGTAGGCATAAAAATCCTAATAAAATTCTTCTCTATAACAATGCAAGACCTCACACAAGTCTTCGTATCCGAGAGGAGCTCACCAAACGTCAGTGGACCATTCTTCTGCATCCTCCTTACAGCCCCGGTCTAGCACTGTCGTATTTGCATATGTATGTCCCAATGAAGGACGCAATCTGTGGGACACACTACGCGGATGTTGCAGTACGACGTTAGCTCCGACATCGACCACTGGAATGAAACCGTGCAGGCACATAGGCCCTTACTTTAAGGTGGCGTAAAGCCGTAGCAATTGAACGGGGATCACGTTGAAAAATAATGTTGTGTAGCTTAAACATTGGGAAACAGCATGATGTATTTGAATGCTGAATAAAACAACTCCTGTTTCAGAAAAAAAAGTGTTGCATTACTTATTGAACCACCGTCGTAAGTAACAATGCATAATGTCAAAAAATAATTGATTTATGTAGTCACATTGTAAACAAAATTAAATATTAAGCACCTCTGTCATCAATAGCTGCAATTAGAAACCTTGATTCAGCTTTCTACAGGTTTAGAAAGTACAGAACTAAATTGAATTTCTAGTACATAGAATAACAATTAGCATTAGAAGTGTATTGATAATTTTCTGTATCTCTCTTTATTGAACAGTGAATGCAAGGATTATGTGCAGTCATAAAACTCACTTGTATGAATAGCGGCTTAAATGTAGTTGTCAGTTTTTATAATCTGAGTGCTTTCTATAACAATACTACTCAGTAATTTAGCCCAACGTCATTGCAGTATATTGTGACGTTTTGGGTTCGTGAAATCAAAATTCCGGGCTACAAACACTAAAAATTACTTATTATTTCCGTAGAAACGCACTTTTATCAACCTTTAAAGTCCACAATTACGTCAGATGCACAATGCAACTTGCAAGGTCAACGACCACAACACAGCTGTTCACGCACGAGTGACTCGTTCGAGTGACTCACTCGACGAGCTGCGACTTTCTTATTTATAGCTGACTCACTATTCGGAATTTTCTCAAACAATCCAGACGGTGTTAGAAGAAAGAGGAACTCTCGAGAAATCCGTCTCGTCCCCCCAACGTTTCGGCGAGCTTTTATCTCCGCAGTGAACTGCCCGTCTCTTTGAAGTAGTCGGCCGCGCCGCCTTGATCAACAATGAGCTCGCGACATATACCACGTCCACTAAATGCATTTTGACACGGCCATAATAAACTTTCTTTAAGTAAAGCTTAGAAATGGATTTAGATAAACGTTAAAGTAGAAATGACATAAAAACGCGTAGTGGTTTACAATATGTAATCCATTATTCAGGTTTTAATTAATAATGGAAGTTTATAAAATACGAGGCATGTTTTTTTAAGTCAGTACCGTTTTTCGATTCCGCCGCCGCAGCGCTACGGTCGGCGTTCCGCGCATGCGCGCTGGTTACCTACATCTCTTGTCTAAGTACTGACGCCATTACAGTCTGATTCTTCATTGCATACGTTGGTTACTGAGTGTTTAAGGTGCCTCCGACAATCGTGAGTCCCGCCGATTGTGAAGTACGAGCTGTTATACGATTTCTTAGTGCTAAAGGCGTAAAACCGATCGATATTCATCATGAGATCTGTGAAGTTTACGGACAAAACATTATCAGTGATGGAATGTTAAGGAAATGGGTGAGAGCATTTAAAGATGACCTTCCAAATGTGCATGATGAAGAATGGAGTGGGCGTCCTTCGGTCGTTACTGAAGATTTGCTGCAGAAAGTGGACGAAAAGGTGAGAGAAAACAGACGCTTTACAATTTCATCATTGTGAGACTATTTTCCTCAATATTCTCGTAGTGTTTTGTATCGCATTGTGACCGAGAACTTGAAGTACCGGAAATTGTGTTCACGCTGGGTTCCGAAAATGTTGACATATTTGCACAAAACCCAACGTTTAGGCAGTGCATTAACTTTCCTTGAGCGTATCACAATGAAGGTGAAGATCTTTTAGACCAACTTGTTACTGGTGACGAAACATAAGTGGCCTACGTCACACCAGAATCGAAACAACAATCCCTGGAATGGCGACATTCATCATCACCCACAAAAGTGAAGTTTAAGCAAACAATTTCTGGCCGGAAATTCATGTGCACTGTTTTTTTCTTTTTTTGACAGGAAAGGAGTATTGGTAGCGGAGTTTCTGCCTCGTAATGAGACAATCAACGCAGCATCTAATTGTGAGGCACTGAACATTCTGCGCCGTGTAATCCAGAACAAAAGACGTGGCAAGTTGAGTAGGGGTATCGTTTTGCTGCATGATAATGCCCGTCTACATGTGGCTAATCGCAACAAAGATCTCATCAAATCTTTTCAATGGGAAACTCTAGATCATCCTCCATACAGCCCTGATCTGTCGCCCAGCGACCACCATTCGTTCCTGCACTTGAAGAAACATTTGGACGGTCAGCGTCTTCAAGATAATAACGAAGTCAAAACAGCTGTGATACAGTGTTTAACACGTCAGGCGGCAGAATTTTATGAGGAGGGTATTCAAAAACTGGTGCCACGTTATGACAAGTGCCTCAATATTCACGGAAATTATGTAGAAAAGTTGATTAAAGTACAGGCTTTCATGTAAAAATAAAATTATTGCGATATATATGCACGTCTTTTTTAATTCCAAAACGGTACTGACTTAAAAGGTATGCCTCGTATATATTCTTGACGGTTCTGAAAATTGACATAGCAACTGCATTGTATAGAAGGAAAATCAGGTTAAAAAGCCAGTAGGACAATAAGGAAATAGGCAAACATCATGAAATGGGAAGAAATTTTGTATACATTTTAATATTTGTCATTCCTATTTCTAATCTTCCTCCAAAAATTGACATAAACGGTCATATCTAATTCAAGGACTTGAGTTTGACTTTAAAGGAAAATGCCGAATTAAGACATAATTCATTGCTGCGTAAAGACTTTCTTAGTTATTACTATTCTTTGTTCAACATCGTAAGTACATTATCACAGTAAATTACTACCCCAACAATTTAGAATTTTTTATAATGGTATTACCACTGCTAAAAGGGAAAACATTCACAATGGGGTAAATTCCTTTTACTTTCAAACTTTTAATATTTTCTGCAGAAGTACCTCTGGAATTAATAGGGCAGTCGCACTTTGCTACCGGAACTATCTGGCAGAAGAATTCCCAATTCCCCACTTCAATTTCTTGCCATTTTTCTTACCTCCCCTCCGACACCATAAACTTTTATCTCTTTTTTTCTTCTCCCATTGGAGTACGAGACATTTTTAGTGCAAATTGCCTGAGATGTTTCTCTCACAATTATTCTTTCTGATATTTTCCCAGTTTGTGGGAATGTAAAAATAAAGTGGAAATGGGTGCCGAGATAGTTTGCATTATATGCTGCCGATGACTGAGGAAGATCTGATTTTATAGTCCTAACCACTGAAGTGTCAAAAAGAGGCAGTTGAAATAAACTGAAAGGTCACGTAGGCTTATGTTATAGCATTCGAGAAAGTGTTATGAAATTATTGAATTTCCATAAACTTAAATTGTAAGAGAAGTAGGCTGAAGAAGGAGGATTAGGTATTTTTCAAACCATTTCCGTTATTTATGCACTTTAATGCTGTAAAAACATGAGAATGAGTACAACCGAAATAACTAGAAACTAACCACAATCTCTTAGATCTTCTCAAACTGAAATATGAAGCTTTCTTTAATTATAATTGCATATAATCTGATCAAAAAATTAGGAAGCTTCCACTTAAACCAACTGCTGTATAATGAGTTACGTTTCCTCAGTTTTATGCATTTGTTTTTCTGGTTTTGTTTATTCCCACCAAATTTCGTATAGTATCAACGGCACCAATCTGTCAACATTTACGCCCAGTTCTTTTGCAGGACTATTATGTGTTTAAAATGGTAAGAGTCCTCGCCTGTAGCGAACTAGATGCATTAGAGCCTTCAGCGTTGCCACCTCCTTACCCCCACTCTTAATATTCCCCCCTCTCTCTCACATTTGCAAACTAACGCAAACTGAATTTTCGTAAGTTTTATAATAATGCGGTTATTGAAATACAAATGCAACGTGAATATTCGTATATTACGCAAATGGTTTAAATATTTAGTTTAAAATTAATTATAGTTTATGAATTACTTATTTTTCTTATCCAATGAAAATATCAGCGGTGCATCCGCATAGCTGTGAATGTTACTTACGTTAAGAGATAATTCTTCACTGTCTTCATCGTCTGAGTACTGCAAATTTATGATGATAGGTTCCCAAATCTCATTACGTGCTATTTCTTTCCAAATTCCTGTTCTTGTAGTTTATCTGATGTCTCACGTGGTTCTCCCATTCTTGTTGCGTTCCTTGTTAATTTCTTCGTTAATAAGTCGTTCGACGTCAGTCAGTTTAAAGATATTATTTCTATTTGCAACATAATTAGAGCCCACATAAACTCAATTTAATTGTTCTGGCAGTCGTAAGGCAAAAGGTGGGTCGTATCTAATTGATTCAGCTGATACACTTTTTCATGGAAGAGAATAATACTGCTTTGAACTCTCTAGACTAAACAGAGATTATGAACCACTTGTAAATAAGGATATAATGTGACCAGACACGTTCTGCCAGACCAGTAAGAAGTGTATTGTTTCCTCTCATCGAATTTAACAAACACCTTGGCTTATTTTAAAGTCCATATTTCTTTTATCGCGTTATGTCAAAAGTTTACGTTTCAGTTCTGAGTAATTTAAAATATACCTTCACGAATACATGCGAACCAATAATGATGCTCATTACAGTGCTTACGTCGCAATACATTGTTACAGTATAATGGTATCTAGTTTATTTATTTGTATTAGGAAAATTATTTGAGCTAAGAGCATGGGTTTTTACGGTTATTTAAATACATTACTCTCTACCTTCCTCATGGTTCAGTTTTTTCAAACCTGAATTTTTGTCTTAGCACGAACAGTATTTATTATAAATAAATCTATTGCCTCAGTTAAGGACGATTTCTCTGCACCGGCTATGAACCCACATCCGAGGGATCAATAGGCCAGCGCCTAATTAAATGAGCCATCCAGACAAATTCCTCCATACTGATTATATAGCAAAAATACCCAAGTATATGAACTGAAATGCACACTTTGAAAATTGAGAAAGCTGCAGCACTGGCATGATAAGACCTAGAAATTTTCGAGAGATCTTGGAAGTTTATAGAAAGCATATTCCAATATAGATAAAACCTTGAGTTTAGCTGTGAACATTTGCGGGAGAATATTTGGAGAAGAGAATATTTGGGGAAGAAAACTAACAAAGTTTACAATACCTTCCCGGCATTTATCAATTATGGGGTTTGGGTATAATCTGCTGGGGGGGGGGGGGCAGCCTTAGTCAAGGAAGATACTCCTGACAGAATTTAAACCGCGGCCCACCTTAATAGACCTAACATTGCGAGAAGACTATTGTTGAATCTAAATTGCCCTATAAAGTTTTCAGTTGCAATCCTTTATGGTACTACAGCTTCAATACATATCTATTTCTATTTACTGCAACTATTGACACACTTACGTTTATAGTCACTTTTTAATTTATTTCAAGAAGCCACAGCTATTTGTTATTTATAGCTCTTCCATTTTCCTTTCTTAACTTATTTGGAGTGTTATGAATCTTTGTTATTCCTTCTAAGTATGACAAACCAATTATTAGGTCATATGAATTTAAAATTAAGTATAGCAGAGTGTGAAAGTTCTCTGAACAGTTCAAGCCCTATACTTAGGAATTATTGTATTAAATCAATGAACGCGATAGGCACATTAACAAAATTCTCTTACTATTTGCTCACAAACTTGGTGTATATGTCGATTTTTATGATTTACCTCTTACATAAAGGCTTTTCAGCACAAACAGCATTTCCATTCCTCAAAATATTTTTCGTATAAAGGGTAATATGGCGGTGCGGAAGTTTCTTATCGTAGCGACGATAGTCCTGTGCCGGTGACGTACTTTCTTCGCACAATGGAGAGAGTCTATGCCCAAGCGTCACTTGCATTTTCTGCTAGTGCTAAAATACGGAAGGCAATGCATTCACAGACTCGTCTTTACTAAAACGCATGCCTTAAAATACATGAGCACTTCCTTATATTAGCCACTGATCTTCTTTACTGTTTTACTTCTTTGCCTTCACAAATGTTTTAATTTACAGGAAAACAAAAATCTGGGGTGATGCCTTTGTGGTTTGTAGCGCATGGAAGTAAGTCAGCCGATTCGCATATGAAGATATGTTTCATCTTCATGGATAACCGAACTTCCTTAGTCTCTAAGGCTTTTATGGCACGTAAATATGACACGCCTCAATTTCTCATATACCTTTCCTATAGCGATATCTTGTTGATCCTTGTTTACTTCTACTTGAAACCTATGCCACAAAGGTAGTATTTAAAACTTTTGCTTCCCCCTTTAAAGTTAATGAAATCTTGATGTTTCAGGAGTCAAAAATTTTGACAGTGGGCGCAGTTTTCTACTCAATATACAAATTAAAAGTTGTTTGGCAAATTAAACACATATAAAAGTCATTAGTGACCGTCATTGTTTCGGATACACGATGTACTTTCCATATGCTCTGAAGGAGGTCCCTTGTGCCTCACATTTCTCCCCTTCTTTAATTATTTTACGAAATTTTCTCTCAGATACTTTTGTTGCTGCACTCACCCTCCCTTGCATTTTATTAGCATATTGCCAGAAACTGCTTCCCGTTTCAGAATAGATTGACATTATTAATAACTTCGCGGTTTGGCTGTGAAGTGTTTTCCCACCAAGTTTGCTTTCAATTGGAGGCAGTTTAATCTAAATAAGAAAGTATATAAACGCACACACAGACAAAACGCTAATCACCAGTATGATTAATAATACCAATTTCTAAGACTTTAAAATCTTAATCTGACGGCACCGAAGTGCATAGAAACTACCCGGTCAAACCCCTCAACGATACTGGCCATTTCAGTTTACTGTGCATAACCGGAGTGTAGGCTCAGCAACTGGATTCTAAACTACAGCGCACAAAGTCTCCACCGGCACAGAACCATCGTCCGTACTGTAACACATTCGTGTGGCATCCCTGAAATATTCTGTAGTTAATGCCAAGTTTGTCATTTATCTGAAATTTTATTTTTATGCATGTACCTTAATCACACACACGCTCGCACGCACACACACGCGCACACACACAACATACACAAACATATAGTATTGTGGCAGTTGCAAGTTCGTCACAACAGCCGCGAATACCAGCCTTTCGGTTAGTGGCAGCTTGCGTTACCTCACACGATCCCACCGACCCTTTGATAGTTGCCAACCCGCGAAACGCAAAAAGGATCATTCAAGGACAATTACTAATGTATGCCACTTTCGGTATAGAAACTTCCATTTAGACGATTCCAGAAACTTCGGCTTCGATGGGATTCTAGAACATTCTACCTTGGCCTCTTACAAGCGAGTCCCTTGAAATTTGCAGCTATTTAGGAGTCAGTCATTTGAGCGAGTTGAACTGCGAGTTGCAAAAGGTTGTGGAACAGCACTAGTGGCAAGCGTAAGCATTATTTCTACGGTAATTTAATAAAAGTAAAATTAAGTGTAAGACTAATGACAAAGTGAGTTTGTCACAATTTGCTATCGTCTTGTCACGACAGTCATATACACACAATGAAATAGTGAAAGTTAATAGAAACGCAAGTATAGTTATTATAACTTTGAATTATTTTATGTGAACCTGACAAAATTGAGTTTTACATCAATATTGCTGTATACATTCCTCTTAAACGCATGCTCCTATACTCCATTTAATATTTCTGCATCAGCTGCAACATAATAACAATTTAATCCCTAATACGCCACTCCTACTCATTCCCGTGATTACAGCATAGGGGTGTGCTATTACAATTTCCCATTGTAGTTCACTGCTCACTCTGGTGTGAAATAGCTAACACAGAGCATCTCGATGTTCAACTGTACAGTCGAGTGCATCTTGTTTCTTTTGTTTTGAAATCTTCCGCACAAAACGAATGGTAGGAGCGATCGCATAAACAGTGGCGTAGCTTCTTGGGCGTGGCTGTGGTTTTGCACTACACTACTCACTAAGCATTGCGTGTTTATTCATAGTTCACGTTAGATATTAAATTTAAAAGCGAGGAAGATGGGGGCCTACATGACCTAAATGACGCAAGCTAACTGTGCGTAACTTTAACTGGTTGAGTACACATAAGACCACACTATCTTTTGTTTATTACAAAGCCCATTTATAGTTTTCATCGCCTACCTAGACGGGTATCGAGAAATTTCATATTGAAATTTCATCCGAAATAAGTGTTTTGAATTGAAAAACATGCATTTTTAGAAAAAGGGTTTATGAGTGTGTGTGAATAGTACGAGTTGTGTTCAAGTTATAAAACCTCTTATTTATTTTTTGAGGGCTGGGATCAGATAGAAACTTTTTCTCCCAATACACGTGAACACTTTGTGAATGCGTGACAAAGGTGGCAGCACTGTACAATGCACAGAACTGCAGTGGCAGCGACGAGAGTTAGGACTACTTTTGATACTTAAAAAGGCGACGTTTTCATTGCAAGAAAAGCGTGTAATCATTCGTTTTCTCCATTTTCGTTGTGTAACACTTACATAAATTCATCGGCAGATGAGTGAGCATGTGGTGATGGTGCCATGGATGTGTATAATGTGTGTTCTTGAGTGTGACAGTTCAAAGAAGGCAGAACATCGTGGGACAACAAACCAAGACAGTCACAGCCTCACACCAGCCGGTCTGATGACATGACCCAGCGAGTGGAGAATCGCCGACATCGCCTCCAAAATTGGCATTTCCGTGTGTGCGCACAATCCTGCACAAAGATCTGAAAATGCGAAAAGTGTTCTGTTAGCTCTCGTCATTGCCACTAGAGTTCAATGCATTGTACAGTGCTACCATCTCTGTCACGCATTTACTGAGTGTACACCTGTATTTAAGAAAAGAACAGAATTTCCTATCTGGTCCCATAAATAGATGTTATAACGAATGCAGAAAGTTCCGATCTAAACCAAACTTGATTTTAAACATTATTATTTGACAACGTTTTCAAGAAAGTTGTCGCCTCCCAAATTATACTTGAACAAATTTAGAGATTTCTTGAAATTTTTGTTTCCTCGAAAATGCTCCTCCTACTCATGCTTGAGATATATACGTCACAATTTTTTTCTTCGTTTTTCTGTGAATAGCTTGAGAAGTCGGAATAAATGCTGTATAATTGTGTAAAACTGGTAAATTTAAGAGAGGGACGAAAGCATACTACACAACAAATTAACAGATTTTTCTGGAAAATTTGTGCAATCATTTAAACGCTTTTCTAAGGTAGCTAAAAATAGGAATGAAGATAAGCCGGGGCTAGTCGTAGCTGGTGTGTCGCTAATAGCCAATGCGGTGCGTGTATCATTGTATAGTACAACACGCAGACGGGCTTGCTTTGCTGAACTCTACGGTTAATTTCTTTGAGAGCTCAAAAGATATTAATTACAGTATTATTTTGTTTTCCCATGTTACAGAGCTATTTTTTCTGAGGATTACTGTCCAAACTCCAATTTTGTAGCACATCTGGTTTTGGAGATATGGAAAGATAAGACGCCTGACTAGAAAGAAAATAATCATTACCTGTCAGTAAAGGAAAGCACACACGTGCTATGCTGCTGCTGCACTTTTTACCTTGCATTCAGTAAAGTGGTGATCTTTTAAGAGTGCGCAGTTGCTTTTCAAAGTTAGTAAATATACCGCTTAGCAAGCCTAGTACTGGCGATTTTACTTAAGCAGGCTAGATATATCCTTTTTAATATGTATTCCTTTTTCAAACAGATCAATTCAAGACAGATTCGAAAGTACAAATTTGCAAAAGCTTGTCACGCGATGCTTATTCTGTGACGAACTTGTTAAAGAAGGCAAATAGTTTACTAAATTAGAAGTTCACATATTTAAGTCTCCTTGGAAATATCGAACAGCTGAAAACATGCTACCAACTTAGAGGATTTTCTAAAAGTTTACGTAGAACAACTTATGATTTATTTAACAGGGGTGAATATATGATTGGAATTTTCATCTTGAAAGAAGCGATATTGTTGCTGCAAAGTTAAAATTTCTGCGCACAATGTACAAATGTAGAGGAACAGCTGATTCTTGGTGTAATATGTTTCTTAAATGTACATTCGTATCTTCCGTATTTATTAAGTACTTGAATGGATGAAAAATTAGTAAAATGCATTACAGGCAGTATAGAGTTAGGCACCATTGAAGTACAGACTATGCACAAATCGTTGAAACGTCACTTTTGTTTCACTATAGCAAACTCCATTCTTTCATCGAACACGTGTCTTTTTTTTTTTTTTTTTTTTTTTTTTTTTTTTTTTTTTTTTTTTTTTTTTTTTTTTGCTTGTAAATGGACGATGGCTACATATATCTTTTCACATACATGCTGAAACATTAAGAGAACTTTTCTGTCGGCGTCGGTATGTACATCTCAAATCACTTGCTGGAAGGGTTCGGTGAGACATATCTTCCATCTGTGAAACTGGCAACGCCAAGAAAGTATGCTATGTTGGCTGTTCCCTTGTTCGTTCTTATTTTGAAGCTACTGTAGCAATTCTACCTGCAACACTATTTCAGTTTTGTATTTCAACTAAGGCGAAAAATTGCTGTAGCATTCACACTAACACCACACAGATATTAAAGGTATTAAAGTCCCATAATGTCGCACTTTATTCGGTATGGTATCTCCAGTAATGGCTCCTAGGCTGCGAAAATGGGTGTTCTGTTACCCGTGAAGTATTGATACATATAATGCGTGTTACATAATTTGTAAACAAGAATTACTTTTAGTTTACCAATGGGATAAATCAGCGAATGAGGTAAAGCTACAATAATCGCAACAAAATTTGGATTTTGTTGTATCAATGGGTTTTTATACAGTATTTTACTAAAATGCCTTCAGGCAAACTTAAGTCTATGGTCACCACTGGGGACCGGCGATTAAATCACGCGGTAAGTTCTATGGTTCCCTGGATTTTTTTTTGGTTCCTAAGCAATTACATCTCCCATAATTACTCAATTATATACGTAATTATTATGACTCATCTGCATACTACAATCTAAAGTCATAACGGAAGGAATTAAGGGAATTTGTAACCAACACTGTAAACCGTTTTGCAATCCAAGAGACATTTTGGAAAAACCGAGCCAAATAAATTGGGATTTTGTGGAGATTTGTGCTTTAACATTTTACTGGAGTCGTTATCTTCTGTATGAGAATTCTGAGTAAGTATAATGAGAACGCTGAACAGGAAAACACGAAAGGAAACACAGATGAAATTTTATAAGATAATGGCAGTCCTAACGTTAACATACGGTTACGAAATATGGGCACTGGCAAAGAACCAACACAAACAGCTAGAATCGGCAGAGATGAGATTTTTGAGAAGCTTGGCAGGTTATAAAAGAATAGACCACATAAGAAACGAAAAAATAAGAGAAGAGCTTGGGATGTTGAATTTAAACACTAAAATAATAAAGATCAAAAAGAATGGAAAAATCATATTTTAAGAATGGACGTGGAACAACTTCCAAGAAGAGTTTTAGATTATATGCCGAAGGGAAAGAGAGATGTGGGACGCCCAGCTTTACGCTGGAACGATCAGTAGGCTCTTGAAGAGAACGGAACGGGTCATAGGATCCAATGCTTGAAGATGATGATGATGATGATGATGATGATGATGATGATGATGATGATGATGCGGGTGATATCTAATGTAATTCCCTTATTACGGCTTATGCTCTATGTGCATTTCTGTAGATAAATGAAAAAGTCGCACTAACTTATTTTATATTTTTAGCAACAAATTACAATGTTTACTTAGAAAGTTAATGTCATATTTTTAAGCCTCTTCTTCCAGCACTTTCTCCCTTCAACAGCATGGAAAAAAAACTGCCAAGGGAAAAGTATTCCGGAAAACTACTGGGGAAAATATTCTGAAAACTACTAAAAACTCCCCCTATTATCTCGCCCACACCGCCGCTAGCGTCTTTGTAAGCTCTTCTGGACCACCGTTAAGAAGTTCGGTTATTCAAAACTGACTTGAAACTTCGAAACACCATAAAAGCTATAGTATTGGCGATAAAGCGAGGACACCATCACTGTGTTGGACAAAATGGGTTTTTGCTTGCACAAAACTTTGGGAATATTCTCTTGTTAAACTTAACTTTATGTGCTACGTTCCCAGAATATTGCTCTTTTAGACAGGTGTAAATGAAGTTAAATACTATATTTAAAGAATAGTTTCGGTGGATCGAGACATTGTAGTAATTGCAGAAATGGATAATCGAAATTTCTTCTTCTTCTTCACTTCATGGCATAGGCAATCAAGTGCCTGTTCCGCCTTCGAAGTCCTCCAGCCATCGTTTCCTGGGCCTGCCCACCGATCTCCTACCTTTAGGATGATACTGTAATATTTGTTTTGTAAGTCTATTATCTGGCATTCTTTCAACATGTTCCTTCCATTTTTGTTTGAGATCTTTTAACCTATCATTCATACTAAAAGTGTCCAGCTCTTCTCTTACATTTTCACTTCTTATTAAGTCCCTCTTCGTGCATCCATTCACACTTTTCAAGAATTTCATTTCTGAAGCCTGTACTTTACTCTGTTGGTTTTTAGTTAACGTCCAAGTCTCACTTCCGTATGTCAGTATAGGTACAGCCATAACTTTGTACAACTTTAATTTTGTTTCTTTACGGATTTTGTTTCTAAATGTTCTTTTTATTGTTCCACACACTCTTTGAAATTTGCATATTTTATTGTAGACATCATATTCCTTGTCATAACTAACATCAGTTCCCAAGTAGTTAAAATGGCTTACCTGTTCAACACCATTATTTATAACTATTTTTCTTCTAATTGGCTCTTTCCCAATGAATGCCATTACCTTTGATTTTATAAAATAAATTTTCATATTATATTGCTTACAAAGTTCACTAAGTTTAAAAATAGATTTTTGCGGGACAAACTCGCTATTTTGTATAATAACTAAGACGTCAGCAAACAATAAAATATTTAAAAAGTTTTCATTTGACATTTTAAAACCTACGTTCACTAGCTGCTTCCATTTGCACACTAGGTCGCCAATAAAAAATACTAAAAAATGTAGGTGATAAAGTACACCCTTGTCTTTATAAGTTTTACCATTGTTCCTCACATTTATTTTTGTTTGGAAGTAGAAGCATTGTATCAATTTTACTAATTGTTGTGGGTATCCTCGTTCTTCCAATATTTGCCACATTTTGCATCGGTTTAACCTATCGAAGGCTTTTTCAAAGTCAATAAACGCTATATGCGTTTCTTTATTAAACTCCCTATGTTTTTCATTTAGTTCTTTAACAATAAAAGTGTTATCTACAGAGGATCTGCCTCTTCTAAATCCACCTTGTTCTTCCGAGAGAATACATTCAGCTATATTCTGCAACCTGTTGTTTATTATTTTAGAAAATAATTTATAGGCCGCATCCAGTAAACATTAATTGCTACAGTCATTTCGTTTCCCTCTCTTAAAGATATATAATCGAATTTTCACTTGGTTAAAGGAGGTAGATAATTACATAATCTGTTCAATGTGATTTTCGTTATATTATTAAAGGTGCAATCACCGTAGAGGCGTAGATACATATTTCAGTGATGAAGGTAAAAAAGGAAGCATAGAGTGGGGGGGTAATATGGAAAGCAGAATCGAAATAATGCTGCACAAAGCATATTTTGCTATGTTGTTGAATTGGGGTTAAAGGTGCCATGTCCTTTGCATTGGTTCATGGCAAATGGTGGCTGAAACAAGTGAAAATCAAATGAAGCTTAAAACATCAGATCTAGCTTTTCACTGGCGTTGATACGATTCTGGCAATGGACAATGTCGTTAACATGTAAAATACTTCTTTTATCCATCCCTACAACTCTCAGCCTTTCAGAACTACAAAGAAACTAAGATTAAGTTTCGATAATGTAATAGATAACTATATGATCGCTGGTGTCATCTGCAGGCAAAATTAGAAAACAAATCCGAGCAACACTTCGGTGATAAAAATATATTATTAATGATCGTGATCTGATGGCATATAGAACACTAATTAAAAGTTATTGCCGATGTGTTAGTCACAATCCAGATTTCCACATTTTTCCCAGCGTTTCTTGAACATTGGAATACCTTGATTGTAGAAGTCTGCAGAACTTTCTTTAAACCACTCTTCCATTTCATTAATGACGTCATTGTGTTGTCAAATCTGCAACCACGCAACGCTTTTTCATTTCCGCGAGATCGGCCAAAAAAGGCTGATGCTGTAAGGTCTCAAAGCCGCATTCCCTTGTTTTGTCAACTGCATCTTGAGATGAATGAGCTGGTGCATCGTCAGCCAGAAGAGGAACGCCTTTGGAGAGCATACCACGTCGTTTCTTAATCAGAGCTGCTCGTAACTTGTCCAGAAGATCGCAGTAGTATCTGGCAGTGATGGTTTGACCCTTGGCAAGATATCTGTAAGGATGAATCCACGACAGTCCCAGAAAGCTGAAAGCATAACCTTCACAGCTGACTTTTGCACTTTTGCCTTTTTGGGAGCAGGGGAGTCAGCATGTTTCCATTCCATGCTCATGGTTTTCGTCTCTGGATCATACTGATAGATCCAGGATTCATTCAGGGTTAACAGACGATAAACGAAAACATCTTCATCCTGTTCCAACAACATCAACATCTGTCTTGAAAGGTCACGCCATGTTTGCTTTTGGAAAGCGGTTACCAAACACGGAACCCATTGTGCAAACACCTTAGACATGCGCAGTTCATCACGAATAATTTTCTTCACAATACCATAAATAAGATGTGTCTCATTCATGATCATTTGGATGTTTGCTCGTCTTTCTTCCAGTATTAAACACTCCACTTTCTTCACTGTGACAACATCGTCTGTCATTGACAGTCTACCAGATCCTGGTTCATCTGTCAGGGACATGTGACCTGTTTGACAATTCCTTTTCCACCTCACTGTAGTTTCATACGATAGACAATCATTTTCATAAACAGCCGTTATCTTATCATGGATTTCCCGGGCAGTTTTGCCCTTCAAATGCAGGAAATTGATCACAATACGGACCTCAATTTTCTGTATCTTGCACCTCAGTCACTTCTGGCACTCACTGTAAAAATCAAAACCCTCGTAATTTTATGACATCCCTTTCTTCCTTCAACTCTTGTTTTCAGGGTGTTTATGGCTACACAATATTAGTAGACCAGAAGCTCCTTGAAATACAAACCGAAGATGGTTAACCTTGTGTCCCCTTCAGTGGCATTTGCAGTTTAGAGATACAAGATTATTGTGTGTTCGGGATGTCTGTATACCTCTATGCAATGTGGTTACTAAGAAAGAATAATGAATTTAATAATGAACTTACAGATACTGTCCAGGAGATCGTATATGTTCCAAAATGTTGAACACACAATTCTTTGCCTCCAAGTTCTTTGTGATCTGTAAGTAAGATCATATCGAAGGCAATCTGCTAGTTTAAGTTCAGCCTTAATTCTGTAGAATGGCTTAGTAACCATCTTGATAAAGCTCTAAACTAGTTTGATATAATGCGAACGGTATTGAAGGTGTTGGGGTACCAACAAATCGATAAGGGTAAGAGAAAAATGTACTGGAGCTTCGTCTAGCAATATCATAACTCTTCTATTATTGTTGTGTCTTTCTTTGAGGTATGAGGCAATTTGTTAGGTTATGATATGATTCAGCATCCATATTGAGAAAGATGGGTTCATTTTCTAATGAGAGATTGATAGGCTAGAAGGTATGAGTACACAGTTTATATTCTCTGACAGAAACACATTCATTTTTCACATGCTACACTTCATTCCACATTCAACTGCGGACATAAATTTGGAGACTGATGCATCAGTTTGTAATACTGGCACAACCCATTGATGAAGATCCAACGATTAGGGTCTCACCTGTAAGTTCTCCTTCATGTAATCGAAAAGGAGTCGATCCTGGAATTGCAACCTGTTTAGCGACTGAATTTTATGGAGCAACGCGCACGACACAAAAAAAAAAAAAAAAAAAAAAAATCTCTTTTTCCACGTCTTGATTCACTTGACCTGTCAAAAATGCCTTTCTTTCTAAAAAATATATCTTTTTGTGGTTAGGCTTAATAAGATTTTCTCAAAATTGTTTTTCTAATGATGCTAGTTGTACGAGGATGATCATGAATTGGCACACTCCCTATCAATCTCCCTTCTAAAAGAAAGGAGCTTCGGTTTCTCATTTCAAATCACAGAATGTCGATTGAGTGAGCGCAAGATCACGCCAAAGTAAAGGAATACATCATCATCATCATCATCATCATCATCATCATCATCATCATCATCATCATCATCATCATCATCATCATCATCATCATCATCATCATCATCATCATCATCATCATCATCATCATCATCATAAATAATAATAATAATAATAATAATAATAATAATAATAATAATAATAATAATAATAATAATAATAATAATAATAATAATAATAATAATAATAATAATAATAATAATAATAATAATAATAATAATAATAATAATAATAATAATAATAATAATAATAATAATAATAATAATAATAATAATAATAATAATAATAATAATAATAATAATAATAATAATAATAATAATAATAATAATAATAATAATAATAATAATAATAATAATAATAATAATAATAATAATAATAATAATAATAATAATAATAATAATAATAATAATAATAATAATAATAATAATAATAATAATAATAATAATAATAATAATAATAATAATAATAATAATAATAATAATAATAATAATAATAATAATAATAATAATAATAATAATAATAATAATAATAATAATAATAATAATAATAAATTTCTGTATACATTAAAATATACAGCGTGTACACAAGCCTACTTATATAGCGATTTGCAAGTTGATGATGTATGTTTGCATATATTTTCTATTTCTCTAAATTGCAATCCTGCACCGTGGCGCAGAGAGCTAAGGCAGTATGTCTTGGTCCCTGGTCACGGAAAGCGACACGGGTTCGATCCTACCCTTGGGGTGCAGATTTTCAGTCCTGGGTATAGGATCGGTGCCCACTAAACATCGTGAGGAAAGTGAGGCCCTGGTCACGAAAACCAACGTTCCGGCTGGGGGATCCAAGATGCTGACCACATCTCCTACCCGTATCGGTTGGATGATCGCCCACCTCTGCCGTGCGTAAATGGGCGTGAGGCCGGCAGTCGGGTTGGTAGGCCTCGGCCCTCTTTGGGCTGCCGCGCCAGTGGTTAAGTTAATTACAATAACGGTTTTGTTTCTTTGGCCAGATTCTACTAAATGAGCAATGATCTGTGCTACACTTAATGTGAGAACTAAGGAAGAGTGACTCTTAATGAAATCTGGAGTAAACAGGCGCAGCTAGAGCAAAATAACCTGATTAGCTACTCGCCTTCAAACGTCGAATTACTAATTGAGCATGAAAATGAGATCGCTGGACGCATTTGTCAGTTTCAGCTATGAGTAAACACTGCTTCAAGGTGACGTCTGCTAAACAGCCTGCCTCCCGTTTGCTTGTTAAGGAAAAAAGAGAATTTAGTATCCAGAAATTTCACGACAGTGACATGGCAATAAAAAATCGCTTAAATTAATTGGACTGTTGTGACCAACTTTAATATTACAATAATGTGTTATTAGTTGTGATAAACAAGCAAGAATAGTCTTATAATGTACAGTGTTGTCTTCTTATTGACATAATGACGGTCTGAAATTATGGAAGTTTAGCGGTAGAAAGAGCTTAGTATTTAAGAACCAACTAAACGCCTTGTTCTTAAAGCAGGCACCTTTTCTGTTCCCAGGTGCACACCATCTCGCTCACCAAATTGTAGGCGAGAAGTTCTGTATATTCAAGCTGTCAAGCAAGCGACTTTTCAAATCGATAAGAGATTGTGGAATCCTTCAGTTGCACGTTTTACGAGGAACACCTTCTAATGCTTTAAGTGCAAAGTGCTCCAATCACACCTTCTCTTTCCTAAGATATAATTTGGATGATCCCATCCTGTTGATGGATATATATCGAGTATTTTCTATGTGTCATCTGAGTTCTGAAAGTCCGCTCTTTAAATAATTTTAACCATCAAATTAAGGTAAATAAACCCACAAGGTTTTATATGTAGAAGGACAAGTACGTTCATTCATGCATTTATTTTATAGGTATATATGTTTAGTTTCTTTACCTCGTACATATTAAGTGCAGAAGATATTCTATTAATAGAGAGTATAAGAATAAAAGTTCTTTATGAACGGTTTGTAAAGATTTTTGAAGAGCTATATTCATGTATGATAAGTGAAAGCGAAATTGGATTTCATTCCCAAAGGAAATAAACAACATTTTAGAACTTGCACGCTACTACAGTGCGTGAATTTTGCAGTAAGCAGGTGATGGCAAGAGATGGATGGTGATTGAATGTAACGCCGTAATAACGCACACAGACGGTGTGAATATAATAAGAAGCGAAAGGAATGGGGCCCTTGCCAGAGTGCCTTCCCTACTCTTGTTCCATGACGTCAAGGGTTGGAATAATTAAGGTACAAAACCCACATTACATTCCGGGCGATACACAGCACAAATATAAAAAAGATATGCTCTGACACCGAATTTCTGCATCAAGTTTGTGGAGTAACACTTGACTTGTTACCACACATACAGCTTTTGTAACTTGAAATGTTGGCAAGAAGCAGCGAAAATAAGCCTATTAACAATCCGTGTGCGTTCCCACCATATTCACTTAAAACATCTTCAGTAATGATCTCAGTAGCAACCTGAATTACCTAAGCCGTATTATCAAGATTTCGTTGTTTATAATTACGTAAATATGCACCCCTTAGCAAATGTCAAGGTCCATGTTATCACCTAACTGGCCTGCAGCTATTGCATGTAAGGATAAGCTAAACGGCAAAATTGGAAACGAATAATAATTTAATATGTTTTCACCAACAAGTGAAAAGACTTAACACGGCTGTTAGCAATAGTTAAACAATTGAATTTCGCCGAGTGTTAGCTTAACATCTGTATTAAATACGAGGTACGTCCAGTTCTGTTTGGTAATTTAATTAAATTGTGCACAAATACAGAAAAATTATTTATTGAACAAAATTCTACAACTCTTAAACTACTTTTCCACTTAAGTGCCGAAATTTTTCAGGCATTTGTCATACCAAAGCGCAAGTTTTTGTATACATTCTTCATAGAAGTTTCAACCAGTTGGAAACATTTTCTTTCAGCTCTTCGTCATTGTTGAAGTGTTGACCGCCGAGGAAAGATTTAAGATGTAAAAACAGATGAAAGTCGCTAGGAGCGAAGTCAGGGCTCTGCGGGGGGTGGTCAAACACGTTCCAGCCAAATCCGTGTGGGATGTTTTTCGTCGCATTTGCAGTGTGTGGTCGTGCGTTGTCCTGAAGGAGCACAACACTAATGACAGCGTTCCTCGGCGCTTATTCTGTATTGCGCGGGGCAATTTCCTAAGTGTCTCGCAATAAACATCTGCTTTCATTGTTTGACCACGTGGTAAGAAATCAATGAGTAAGATGCCTTTCCTGTCCCAGAACACTGTGCCCATCATTTTTCTGGATGTCAAGATTTGTTTCGGCTTAACCTTTGCTGGGGATGAGGTGTGCCTCCATTCCATTGATTGACGCTTACTTTCAGAGGTGTCGTAAGAAACCAAAGTTTCATCTCCTGTGACTATCTGTGTCAGAAATTCTTCGCCGCCTTCATCATAACGGGTCAAAAACTGAAGTGCACTCCCCATTCATTTTGAGTTGCTCATTAAGAATCTTTGCCACCCAACGTGAGCAAAGTTTACGTAATTTCAGTGTTTCGGTAACAATTTCATGAACTAATGATCGTAAGGTTTGGGGAAATTCCATAGCTAGAGCACTAATTGTAAACTTGCAGTGTTCCTGGATATTGTCATCAATCGCGTGAACCAGTTCTTCTGTAACCAAAAATGGACGCCCACTTCGTTCTTCATCGTGCTGTCGGACCCATCTTCTCACCATTGAATCACTCATCGCATTTTGTCCGTAAACATCGCAAATTTGCCAATAAGTTTCAATTGGTTTCACTTTCCTAAAATTCGGAAAGCGAATCACATATCTGATTTCACAAGCGGCGGGATTTTCAATTGTAAACAAGCACAACAAAGCGTACGTGGCTGACAGCGATCTCACAATGGTGCACGATTCTTCTCCTTGATACAGATCCTTTAAGCGCATGTGCGCAACTGAAATCGCAGCGCTGCAGATAAATTGAAACAGAACCTACTTTCTGGATGCCGCTTGTATTTTGTTAAACTGACAGGCCATATTTCTGTTACTAAGTCCTTAACAAATATAGAATTGTCCAGATGGCGGGCAAGAACGCAGCTTTTGATGTCAGTTTGCTATATTTGGCCCGTCTAAATGACATTCATTTCTATAACGCATTTCCTATGAGGTGAAATGATTTTGAGGATCTACCAGAAGATTTTATACAGAGGTATAAACTGTCGAAACAATTTATTACGAAGGATACGGAGGAAGTACAAGAGAGGTTAAAACATGCATCGAATAGGAATGTGCCAATCTCGCCTTTGATTCAAGTATTAATAACTTTTTGATTTTATAATTCACTGAATTATGTGAATAATACACTCTCCACCTTCTATCGAACCTGCTGGCAGGAAGAGTAGTCCGCTCTCCACAGTAATAAACTTAGATCTGTGAAGGAACTTCCGATTCCCTGGGTTACCTCCTGCCGTTCATCTCGTCGTGAAGAGGTGAGTTTGGCTCGATTACGCATTGGACACTGTTTTTTACGCATAGTTTTCTGTTTAGAATGGAGCCTGCTATAGTCAGTCCGACACGTGCTGCTAGACTGTTTTTGCCTAGCACACCTCAGGATGTCTCTGCAGCTGCCGGCCAGCTTTGCAGAAATACTAGAGGATGACAAGAAAGTAGTGGAGAAGGTTTTTATGTTCTTTTCAAGGTTAGATTTTAGAATTTAGTGCAGAGAATATTTTGCAGTTTGGATTAGTATTTCTTTTTATTTTATTTATATTTACTTTTGTTTTTTTGTTATGTACATGTATTTGTTGCAAGTTTATTTTCACTTGTATAGAGCTTTAGAACCATATATATTTAGCTTTTGCCATGACTAATTTTTTTAAATGGCGCTGATAACCTCTACAGTTGAGTGACCTTATACACATATCATCATCACCTCCTATCTTGAAAGTTCAAGTCTCTCGTCACTTCTGCCCTTCAACCACGTTTAAATTTACATTATATTGACGTTGTTTTGTACTTCTGGTTGTGACATTTGCATTCGCATTAAACTTATTTCCAATCTTTCACCACCTCACATTTGTCTTTCACATTTACCGCATCTGTCCTCTTATTTTCCACAGTATCATTATACTTAGTTACTAATTGAACTAACAATTCTTTCTCGATTGATGAGGTATTTGTCCCACGGCTCTTCTTATTTTGTTCACCGCCATTTTTTCAGCAGTGTGTAAACAAAAATAAAAACAAAAGCGCATCGCAATACGTTCAGAAAATAACGCGATTCATTTACAGCTTCTATATCTCTAATATTTACAATTATCTAACACGTCTTTGTGAACATTTTCAGAAAACAAGTTGATGAAATGCAAGAATTTTAACACTTTTGTTAAGGTAGTGACAATTGTTACGTTACATTTTTAACATTGTTGAATTAATCGGGCATAAATGTTGTATGTAGCCTTATTAACTGGAATTTAGTTTTCAATTTCATCTACCTGTTATCATTATTGGCAAATACTTGCATTTTATATGTTTTGTTTTTAAAATAGTGTTGTTGTGAATTCACGCAATAGAAGCTCGATAGCATGGAATACGCACGTTGCCGTTAAGTTACGTACAATATGGTTAATACGTGGTAGAAAACGTAAACATTCCATTCTTGCTTCAATTTGAGACCTAAGTGGCAGAGAGCTATCTCATTAACCATTCCAAAAATGTCGATGAAGCCAATGCTCTGTGTATGAGAAATAAAAACTCTCTGAGCTTCACAATCGAAAACAGACAATAAAGTGTTGACAACCATCGCTGACATCACTATATCATTTGACTAGTGGTGAAAGCACTTCATTTGGAACTGATTTGTGGAACAGCTTTGTAAGTCCCATTGCGTAGTGTTGCAACAAGTCATTCTGGAGTACATTGAAATAGATCAAACGTTAAAAATCAAATAACACTTCGTTCGGGGATTTTCAGTGCTATATGCTTTAATGGCGTTTAATTGAGAACGCTAGGTTTATGTGCGGATGAAAAATGAATTGCTCCGTTTACGGCCTAATGTCACAATAAATTTTTACGCTGCGTTCCATTAATTGTATAAGGCAAGTGAAGCACGCTGAATTGTATCATTAATTTAACACGCAGCTTAGCAATGCAGCACACTTCACAAAATAGCGAACCGTTCACCAACACTCACTAAAATGACCGACGGAGATGTAATTCCATTCTTTTGAACGGCTGTTTTGACTAATTATTCTACAGAAATTTAATTAAGTGGGAAAAGCTTTATTCAGCTGTTGATTAACCTCGAGGAAGAAAGCCATTTAAATGTCGATTACAGAGAAAATGAATGAGGCTAGGATGATTAATTAGTCATCAAATCAGCACTATAGCTTAAATTGCCATGCAGTTGTGTTTTCATAAATGTGGAAAACCAAGAAAGGAGGGAATTCAGTCAGTTACGTCATATTTTAATTCTACCACGTGAAGGTATAAATTGGAACATCTGATCATTATCACTCAGAAATACTGTTAAAATTACACATAGTAAAGAAATCTTACTAAAATAAAGACAATGTATTGGCCTATATGCTGTGTGCTTTTTAATTAAAGGATTCGCATACAAAATAAAATGTTTTGGTGTCACGAAACTGCATTTTCGAATTAACAGTCCATTTCATTACCCTAAAAGGAACAAACATATAAGGATAAAATACTAGCACACTATTTTTTCAACATAAATCTCTATAGGATAACATAATGTGCATTGCAAACATATTTTATTTTACCGCACATCCTTCACTTAAACAATGCAAGACCCTACACACCAACTATTGTAGGCTTATCTTAGGAGACATTTTGGTGCGGTATGGCAGGATGCTTGTTTAGGATTATGCATGGGTGAGCAGGAGTTCTCTTTCTCATGATCCAGCAATTCTCAGCAGTCAATGAAAGGTCATGTTTCAATTTCCTGACTTGTTTATTCCCACATATATTACTTGCCGGATTTCTCCGTTCCCCTCACTTGCCATCACTCTCGTTGCGTCACCTTGTCTCCCCCCCCCCACCCTTTTGTGTAAATTTACGTCCTCCAACGTTAGGTAAGTCATATCGGCTGATGAATGAAATTGGTGAAATAATGCTCAAATGAGTCCAGGGTCCATAGAGGTTAGATTTACCCGACATTCGCCTTTAAGGATAAGGAAAAACCCGGAAAAACTTTTTCAGGTAACTCGCCCTGACCGAGATTCAAACTCGGGACCTCTTGCGCGAGAGGCAGACACGCTACCATCTACGCTACCGAGCCGGGCCCTTGCTTCTTCGATAATACTTAATCACCCCACGTTTGAAACTCCACTACCACCTCTCCAAGCGTCTTCTTCCTTTCGTTGTCAACACCAGAGTAACGCTTTCCACTTCGCCCTAATCTCTGCTTCTTTTCTAGGTTTGTTTGTCTGTCTCCACCCCTTTTCTATTTGTTCTCTATTTCACTTGTATCACGCGGTTTACGCTGCATTTTATTTGGAGAGTTTATTTCTATGATTTTACCTTATTGGACATTTCCAATCACCATCCTCTATGCAGCCGTCACGGTTCCATCGCTTAGGGTTGTATAACCCCTGGCTGTCATAACGGTACAGCATCCTGCCTCTAAATATTTTCTTTAAAGCTCAGCATTGTTTCTGGCTCCGGGCCGTCGGAGGAATTTTGGCCTCTATTGTCCTATTGTTTACGCATCCGGTCCAGTCTGACCGTTCTAATATAAGGCAACGTTTTCCCTATATTTATTTCATTTGCTGTTATTACTATTACAATATTCTTTTTGACTTTATTGTTTATATCATATATTCCCAATTGTATATTAATAGTTTCTATAGTTTTGTCATCCCTATCTTACATTCTAATATCAGAAACCTGTGGTTTCTGCTTCACGACCCATTAGAAATATACGGTACAAATTTAAAAGGAAAAAGAAGAAAAACGAAAAGGTGTCAACACAAAAAACGTGGTATGCCGAGGACGCAAGAGGAACGAAACCCTTATTCGAGTCTATTTGAAATATTGTAGGATAAAAGAATGGTTTGAGGAAATAAAACAATGGCAAATTCAAACTTTAGCTCACTTCCGTTTTAAACATAGCTATGGAAAAGCAAAATATTTTAGAAAATAGTTTCTTTCTCAAAATCAGAAACAACATAACTGAAATTCTGTAAGTACAGCATTAAAACTGTACGAATTGCTACTGATTTGTTATTTTTAAATAGGGAAACATAAAAGTTATCATTGAAACCTTTAATCCTTTAATTGATGGTGTTTCCCTAGGGAGAACATTTATAATATTGAACTGGCCTTTGTCAGTTATACATACGAAATTTTGAGTCCTTTGAATTGTAAATGTTATATTATTTTCACAACTATATATTAGTGCTTTTTAGTATGAAAAGGGAAAATCTAAACAACTGCAGTCAAATGATACTCCGAAAACATACAAGTTTGCCTTCACACCTATTATTTTCCTTGGGCCCTCCCCGTCCTTTCCCACAGGCACATTTGACTGTCATTGCCGAAATTCGAACTCACCACGTGTAGTTTTGAGTGGAAGGCCAGTCCATTTTATGTCGATTTAACGACAATTACTATTCGAATGGACTGCGTTGAGGTACCGTTGATAGCGATATGAAAATCTCTTTACTAAGTGCGTAAGGCATTATTAGCAAAATAATTCATCAATTAAAGGGTTAACAAGTTTTCGTTTCCGTGCTTTGAAGCAGTCAAACATTTTAGCTGACCAGAATCTCCCCTCCTTTTATCTTTGCTAGGATTCGGGTAATCTACTGCCAAAGTGACAAGGTTCATTACATGGGATATGATTTATGGAGAAAAGCTGAAGGTAATACCCGTTTACGAAGTGAAAATGCACACTGACGAATATATAACAACACTAGTTTACGATTTAAATTATCATTTGATTAGGAATAATAGTCCTTGCGGACATTTTGTATCACTATAAATCATATATACAATAAAAGAATAATTTTTCTAGTATAAAATAGAAGAGCATATAATTTATGTATGTTTTTATCTCCATCTACATGGATCCTTTCATCATAGAGAAGTAAATATGTTTCTAGTAGAACATAATTGACAGAACTAATGACATTGTATGCATAGGTTGGCTAAACCCGCACTGCCCAGACAATTCTCACCCTTTGTTTTAAAAGGTAGTCTCCATTCATTTCGCGAAGTGGACTAGACCAACCCTATGTTATTTAAATCAATCTCAGCGTACTTCATTAAAGGCTTTTATGTTGGTTGGGCCGAAAGAATTACAAATGAATCAGTTGTAAGCGAATTTCTTTGATGTAAACAAATCAGTTAAGCGCGAACATTAAGATTTCATTATTAATCAATCAGTTACGTTTGGATGCAACACAGAACAACCTAAAAGTTTTCATTAGACTAGATTGATTCGTTAATACTGTCAATTCGGCAGCTCTAACGTGAACTATTTGATGAGATCATTTAAACTTGGTTGGTTATATATAAGACTATTTTGCTGACACTGTTACTGACACTCAATCAAAACGTAACAAAGTTTGTTTACTATTTAATGACCAATTTTACTGCCTCTGATTGACTACGTCACTTCACACTTTTATTGTATATTAACATACCTATTTCTAAGTTCGATATTATTTAGACATAAACAACCATATTATATTAAAATAACTAAACCGAATTATATTTCTAGGATGAGTCACATATAGAAAATAACGGCACAGTGCACTCAGTAGAATTTAGGTTTTAATAGGATTTTGTAATATTATAGGAAAACATGAATTCAAGACGAGTATCACGTTATTTTTATTACTTTGAAGGTACGTAATTCAAAACATTATCAGGTTTACTATTGGCAAGATTAAACAGCAGCATTTCCAAATATAAATGTCAATAAAAAATTACATTCTATAACATGAAAAGACCAAGCGCAACGAATGGATACTTGCACGCGAAAACCGCGCAAAATTGACACACGGAAATGAGGTTAATATTTTCTGTGCGCGGAACTGAGAATTCTCATCAAGTGGGGCTGTTTTCCGCCCCTCTTTATTTGACACAGAATGTAACGCCACTCTCTGATTCATTTTTGTTTCTTGGAATTTCATTCAAGTCAATTACAGAGAGAAGAGAAGTAGTCGGTGGAATTTACTGTCTCCTAAATCGCTGCAGTGGCGCAGTAGACGAACTTGGCTGTAGCATCTGGTGACATAAATGCTTTAGGGTTCGATCCCATCCGTAATCATGGGCCTTTTGATTCCAGGTATTCTTCCAAAGCTCAATTCACTAAACTGCTTGTAGGAGATAGAGGTGACACTAAAGGCTTCCCATCGAGACACCACCACCGCCGCCACCGCCACCACCACAATTATTGCGTTCTACAGGAATGGGCAGTTTTTTTTATCAAAAGCGTTGGCACCGATAATCACGTTGGACCAAGATTATCTTGGTCTTGTTTGGTGTGCTTAACTTGGGTAACGTACGTGCCGGGTGGAGGTGATTCGGAAAACAGGATCTTTTTTTTTTTTTTTTTTCTAAAGTTATTCCAAAAAGTATTCCTCTAATACATGAGTTTCTGTTTAAGGATGCATGGATAGTGGAAAATCATCATAATAAAGTACAGCTGGGACACTGTCTGATTTATTGATTAGTGCAAAAGAGAATACAATAAAGAAACATATAGTATATATTCATGTAAACATAGTTAAACATTCAAAAGTAAAGATATGTAATACAGAATGCAAAGTATTCGTCTGCATCCTGAAAATGGTGTAGAATGTTACGTTAGTACTTAGTAGGCCCTCCATTCCACTTTATAATCTCTTGTATTATCCTTGGCATGGATTCTACCATAGATTGTGTTGTTTCCACTGTAATTTTAAGCCATTCCTCTAGTAGAGCGTAATTTAGATCTTTTATATAACATATCTGATAATTCCTAATGTTTTTCTCCAGTATACTCCACAAATTCACTATTGGATTCATGTCTGGGGATTGCGGTGGTGTCGGCATCCATCGTGGAGTATTATACAACAATCATAGCCTTGCATCTAGAGCTGTATGCTTTGGATCATTATCTTGTGTGAAAATATAATCCTCAGAAAGACCCATTTAGGATGTTTATATAAACCTTATGGTTTATCATTCCATCAAAAAAAAAAAAAAAAAAAAAAAAAAAATCTCCCACACCATTTGCACTCATGTAGCCCCAGACAAGTACTGAACCGCCTCTATGTTTAACTAAAGCTGTTATTTTTTTTTTTCCTGAAGTTCACAATTCTTTTTTCTCCACACTATTACTCGCCCTTTTGACTTAAGCAGCTCAAATTGACTCTCGTCAGTAAATACAACCTTCTTCCAGAAATCAAATCCATCGTATTGTGACTTTGTGGGTTCGTGAAATGAAAAGTCCATTTGCACCAGTCAAAAATGTTCTTTGTTTCCACCAACTTACAGTTAAACACTTGCCAATTACACAGAATTACGTAATGCACACAATTACGATTCACTAGTTCGTCCGTTACAATTTCACTTGCACTCGTAATTACGTACAATACTCCGATGCACGTACACAGTCTTCTCGTCGTACACTAGCACTGCACTCTTACACTGCTCGCCAAGGACTCTGACTCCTCTCCTCCAGCCCGGCGTGTTGCTTATATAGGGTCAGCTGGCCGATCTGGAATGTTCTGGATTAGATGAAATATCCCGTAAGTTCGAGAAATCAAGGGCAGCGGAAAGAGACGGCACGGTAATGTTTATTTCCCCAGCCACCCCACGTTACCGCTATAAGACAAACGAGGGGTCCGAGCGCCTCCGTCTCCTGCTGCTGCCGTCAGCTAGTTCTATAGGGTGTTCCAACGTTCGGGTGACAGTATTTATGTTCTTTTGCAAAAGCAGCTCGCTTCTTTCTGTTGATTTTACTGATCTATGGTTTTATACGGGCTGTTCGGCCTCCATACTCAGCTTCATAAAACACGTTTCTTACAGTTTGTGCTGAAACAGACATTCCAGCGTGTGTTTGAACTGCAAGAGCAAGCTTCGGAGCACTTAGTTTACGATTTTTCTTAACTTCTCTAAGTAACTGTCGTTTCTCCATCTCGGTTAGAACTGCAGGGCGACCATTTCTTGTTTGATTTTCGTAAGTTTTGTTCTGATCAAACATGGGTATAAGAGTCTTTACTGTACTGGTAGGTCTTCCAATGGTTTCTCCAATTTCTTGAAAAGATGTTCTCTTCTTTTGTAGTTTCACGATGTTTTCGACACATATTACTTAAATAACAGTCAACGGCTTTGAAAACAGAGCTGGAACTGTCAATGACAGTGGATGAAACACAACTACATAAGAAACGGGAAGGGGTGTGTGTCAACGAGGCACCATACCTGGGATCTTGTTTACTAGACAAATACTTGTTTGACGTTAAATGGGACATTATTTAAATAACTAATTAAGCAATATATGAACACAAACTGTGTTTTATTTTTCAATATACATATCAACGGATGTAAGGAAATTGTTCTTGTTCGTTTATTATCTATTTTTCTGATTGTGCTTGTTATATTCTGTATGCTATGATTAGACGAATACTTTTTGTAGTATCTGTATGTAGTCAGTCACCTGTGAGTGGCTGAGATCACTTCCCCTTCCAGGTAGTATTAAGAGAATTGTTTGTGTGGGAGTATAGATCCTTATCTCAAGACTGTCCAGCAGAGGAATCGGGTAAATAAGTACACCAGTAGTTATTTCCTTTCATTTACTCCGTAAAACCTAGTTCATCTGACATTACTCTCAGTTGTATTTCGGTCTGCAGAGGCCAATACGTGAATCATACTACACCTGCTTGACTTTCCCCAGAAATTCGAGGGTGGCTGTTCTTCACGTTACCTGCGTGTTAATTCTAAAGTTATTTATTTACACTCGCTTACAAAACCTCTCATGCACAAGCATATGGACCCCGAATGTTTCACGTCACTGTGCCCGGTCGGTCCTGCGTCATTTGCACCTTCAGCACGTGAAGAAGCAGGCACAGAAGTGTCTTTACTATCTCAAAATTATTTCGTTCTTTGTTCTGAGGCTTTTCTGTTCCATGCAGGCTTGAAAATGTTCTCATCGCGTAATTTGTTGCTCTTTTCATTCGACGCCCTACTTTCTCACTGCAATACCGAGTGGTAGATTTAAATAGTCAAGAAGTATGACTTGCTTCTTCCCTTGTTACCTATCAGTCAACTTTGGCGTTTTACCATTAAACACGCGTTCTCGGCGCCGCCCAGACTAGGCATTTTGCCGTTACTTTTTCCTTTCTTTACAAGCTGATTGCACTTACTTCATTTTCCCTCCTTTCTGAACAATAGCTTAAAGGATCTAAAATAAAAAGTATTAGCCTACATCAACAAAGTTTGCTATGTGTGGGGCACTTATTTTCGATAATCTTGAACTGGTCATTCCTGTAATATGAACTATTCAAACATTAGATTTTGTTGGTTACATTGAAAGAGATAAATTTAAAAAAAAATGTTTTTCATGTTAAATAAAACTTGAACTCACCTCGTACTTTTGCCCTTAAGGTTGTTTCATACAAAGCCCACTTGATCAAGACAACATTCAGTACAACCCCTGTACAGCGGTCTTTTAGTGTCATCCAGAATTCACAGAGGGCCATTAGGTCTTTTGCTACTTATCAACAAAAAGCAAAATCAGCGGAACATTCCTATGACAATTTCTGTTCGTGTTAACCCATTGCTAATACATAGACCCAAACAGTATTAAAGCAACAGTACCATGCTATGTTTTCTCGTCAAAAAATAAACTGCTTATCATAAAACATGGTGAGCAGAATGGTGTGGTTTTGTTAGGTACTGCAATGAAATGATTGGAGCGAGTTGGTGTGCACTGGCTTTTGTTCCAGTCTCACTACTACAATAAATGCTGTTTGAGGGCTCAATCTAACAGGAACACGTGTTTTGTTAAGCTATATTATCTGAACACACATTATTTCCTATGTTTTCTATCGCGTACAGTTTGGACTAACAAGTCGAAAAAGCATTCTGGTTAACCGAACATTTATCCCAACACAACAGTTCAATCCACTGTGGAAAGGTTATTTCAGAAGCTTGGTTTGTTGGAATTCAAGGATAATATCCCGCCGTTCCTAGAGCTAGCATCCTTATGAGACAAACGTGGAATTATAATGCAGATTAGTTAATTTTTGTTGACAAGTGTTATACTAAATTTGGGGTGATTGAAAGTTTGGATGCACCTTACTATAATTTCATTGATTTACACTCTTCAGTGTCATTTTTATTTATTTTTTGATTTTCTTTAATTTGCCATTGGTAGCATTGTCTCTCTGCAAAAAGGAGCGTAATAAAAGGATTGCTAAGGGTTGAGGTATCATTTCCATTGCAAATACAGTTGACTTGGGACTGAGTAGCATCCGTTAAAGTTCGTTGTTTGTAAAACGTTTATGTGGCACTATAAAACGAACATTGATAAACAAAACAAGAAGAGATACCATATTAAAGTTTTATAAAACTATGGCAGTGCCTGGTATATCTTATGGAGCCGAGACCTGGACCTTAAACAGAACTGATAAAAGAATAATTGAAACGGCTGAAATGAAGTTTTAGAGGTACGTAGCTGGCTGTAGCCTTAAACATCACATTAAAAGTGAAACAAAAAGAGGTCAACTAAAATATTTACTTTAAATGACAAACTCGTGGAGTACAAACTGAAATGCAAGACCACCTCTCTCGAATGCCAGAAGAAAGACACACCAAACAGGCCTTGCAGTATAAATCAGTTGGTATTAGAGATGTTGGAAGTCCACGGAGACGCTGGGAAGATCCCCTCTGAGACGAAACAGGCCTATCTGTCCTATCTTGAAGGTTGATGGTGATGATGATGGTAAAATGTAGATATATCTCGCTGGGTGTTAAGTAAGGCACCAAGTGATAGCTAGCCACCACCAGGCGTGGGGCATGATTAAGGCTATCACTGGAGAAAGGCATAAGAAAAAATTAATCTCTTTATGAAGTTTACTAACGCTAAACAATAATGTTTTAGACTATCCCTGCAGTCGAGCGGTCATATTCTGGCTCCTCAACTCAAGAGGTCCCGGGTTCGATTCCCGACTGGAATATGAGAACTTTCCTTAATTAAAATATTTAATCAATTCTGAAAGGGCAAATGTGATAGTGAATCTGAGTGTTTTCTAACACAAATAACTAAAAAACACAGGAGGTAAATCTATGTTTCTAAAGACTAAGTCACCATAACGACATACGATAAACAGGATTATTAAAGAACCTTTCAAGCTTATTCTCATGAGCCCCTTTCCGGACGAATACTACAGCACTACGTTACGGACATCCTGCAAGTTTCTCCTGGGAGAAAATTTATATGAATTATAAAGTAAAAATGTGCTGTTAGCATACTCGTATATCTTACCTCATTTTAACTGTAAACGTAATTAATTCAGTTTTAAAGTGTAACTGAAAGCAATCTATATAAATATGACTAAACCGAAATGAAGCTAGCTAAACTGAAGCAATAACTATTGCACAAATAAAAATATTTGTAACTAAGGTTCACTTCTCTTAAGAATTTATTTTTCTAAAAATGATAAAGTTTCTAATAATAAAAAATTTGGTATTTAGCAATTTAATTGTTTAGATTGTGATCATGTTTACATTGGAAAGACGAAACGTGGTTTGGAAACCAGAACTAAAGAAAATTTTCGCAACATTAAGTATAAACAAACTGATAAATCGGCCGTAGCAGATTATTTTTGCTCATTTAACTTGAAATAAGTCCTGAAGTGAAATTAATTATTAAAACTGTTGGGTGGTTCGATAGATTTGACGGTGTGGGAAAATATATTTATTTAGAAAAATAAACATCCCGTAATGAATTTTGAACTACCGGCAGTTGATTAGATGAACTACCAGTTCGTCTGTCACAGGTCCACTACACACTCACAATTACGTAAAACTCCTCTGATACACGTACACAGACTTCCAGTTCGTCGCTAGCACGGCGCTCCTCACGGCTGCTCGCCAAGAACTCAACTCTCCTACAGCACGGCGCGTCGCTTATATAAGACCATCTGATCAATCTATAAGGTTCTGGGTTAGACTAAATATCCCGACTGTTACAGACGTCAGGGGGAGGTCAAAGACGCGGCCAGCGACCAGTGACATTTCTAACCATCCCCTCAGTTAGTGACATGAGATAAATGGGTAGGCGTGGTCTAAATGCCTCCTGTGCCGCACTCAGCTTTCAGTGGGTCGTGCCTTCCGATAATTGGGTGACAATATGGATCGCACCATCCCTTATTGCCGAGCGGTATTATTCAAGCGGTTTCATTCAGGTGTCCGGGTTCGATTCCCGTGGCCAACCTCCCTGACCCAAGGGTTTCTTTTCGGTGTTTTCCCGAGCCTCCAGGCGAACTCTGCGTAGGTTAATTGCATCCCCTGAATGTCCTGTCCACCCATTATTATCCCCATTATTATTTCATATGTCATTCGATCTCTTTCAGGGTAGAAGTGTCGAAGGGTGCCTCGCCGGTGCATGACAATATGACATGCTCTTAGTAAAGACTTCCTCCTTCGGTAGGACGGTTGCCGGTCTTCGGTTGTGGTAACGCTGTTTCCGAACCACGGAAGGGTGGGATGTCTAATGTCTTGGCCTACCAAGAGAGTTCGCATCTGGTAAAATGTAGGGACCTTGCTCTCTGCATTGTCGTGGCTCCTTGGGGTGATCACTCTCTCTCCTCTCACCTCATCCTTCCCCCGGGAGACCCTACTTGGGGCATAGGTACAATAAGTCAAGTCTGGTTGCGTTACTAGAGGCTGACGTTACTAAAGGAAGCTCGGGCCGAACATTCGAGCCCCTCCCTGAATGGGAGTTGTTCGGATTGGGTTGGACTCGAGGAGGCAGTGTGTTCCCGTAACCCGTGGGCAAACTGGTACCTCCGGACAGGCTTCGGCCGCCCGGGGGAGGCAGGGGGTTGCCTAAAAAGTCCCGAGTACTATCCTGCACAGCTAGTAGAAGGTGTGCTAGATCACCAGGTGGCCCCGCCGAGGTTTTTCGGTAGTCTTCCCTGTGGGCTTGACGCGCGTAAGTGGCGTATCCACTTCCACCCGTCTTGACGTTGTTGTCGATGGCGGGGCTTTTTATAATCAAGGTATTGCCCCAAGGAAAGGCTCCCGAAGTTTTCCAGCGCTCCCGGGTAACAGAGGCCGGGGTCTTTGGACTTTCGGAGAGACCTTAGTGAACAACATGTCGAATCCAGTACCAGTTCTACATCCCCTATCCAATCTTAAAGACAGGTGAGTACTATTGGTTGTTAAAACTGAGAGTCTTCCTTCAATCTTATTTCACTCAAACATTGTTTCTCGGTGTAACTTTGAGGTATAGCCTATTTGATTTTAAATATATTGACAGTGTAATTATCCAAGTTACACTTTACTCGATTACTGGATTAAAATCCATATAATCTAAAATGTCTATGTGTGCCTCGTGTGTCTTTATCAGTTATTGGCATAATTTGTAAACGAGATTAAAAAATATAGAACATTTCTTGCTTCCACGGCAAGAAACGTAGATAGATTAAGAAAAGTTCCTTTCCTGTAAGAGATTATAGATGAGGAGTATAGTCCGTTGGTACTGGCTTTCATGCAAAACTTTAACCACACACAATACCTTCCCCTCTGGGATTAAATCACGTGAGCTGTTTCCGCTTTACTGCTGTGAACGACTTAGTTGCTACGCTAGTCTAATAATTATAAACTACATTAGTTCGCTCCCTTATTGTTTGTGTTAATGTTGGGTACGGGTTTTGTTTTAAACTAACGTAGTCTCTTGTAGCTGAGCCACGATGCTGGCTGTGACATATTAACAATATCCGATGTTCTATCTCTTCAGGGTTGTGTTCGGTAGAGTTCCTGTAAATCCTTGCAGCATCCTCTCTGTGTAGCAGCTCTCTCTCTAGGGCTTGCTAAAGAGATAACTAGTGATGACGCAGATCTAAATAAACATTCATAAAGCTTTATTAAGCTTCGTTAATGAAAATAACCCTTGGCCAAATCTTCCCTGAACACCTGCCCTACTTTCCAATTTTTCTAAGAAAGTCTGATTAGTTTTTCTGCTAAGTTCACACACACGCGCGCGCGCACTAAAATCTAAATGCACTGATAGTGTTGCGGATGTTTTTTTTTTCTTTTATTTTTAAATTTTTTAACGTATTTTAACAACCAGTAGGGAGATATTCCACGGTGAGTTAAAGGTATAGTAGAATCAGGTTCAGTAAAATGATGCATGCACCCTTCCGCACTGTTATGCACAGCACAACTAGAATTAAGGGAGCTATAAAATAGGAATGAACATAAGGCGGGACTAGGCGTGGCTGATCTATCGCTACTAGACAGTGGGGTGCATGCAACGTTGTACAGTTAACCACGTATACTGGCTCGATTTACCGAACCATATGGCTAGTTTCCTTGCGCGCTCTAAAGATATTAATTACAGAATTATTTTGTTTTTTACATGTTACAGCGCTATTACTTCTGAGGATTATTGTCCAAACACCGTGCATATCTTGTTTCGGAGATATGGAAGGATAAGGCGCCTGACTAGAAACAAAGGAATCATTAATTATCAGTGAAGAAAAGCACACACGTGCTATGCTGTAGTTGCATTTTGTGCCTTGCCTTCAGTAAAGTGGTGATCTTTTAAGAGTGCCTGCATGCTTATCAGATATGCCACTTAGCAAACTTATGCTAGTGCGCCTAGTTGTAACTGCGAAACAACTCTTAAGATTTTACATAAGCAGGCTAGAAATATCCTTATTAATGTGTTATCCTTTTTCAAGATGTCAAAGACATTTTCGTAAGTACAAATTTCGTTCAGAGTCGAACATTAATGTTACAAGCTTGTCACGTGAGTGCTTATTCTGTGACCAACATTGTTAAAGAAGGCAAACAGTTCACCAAATTCCGAGAACTTTACATATTAAGATCTCCAGGGAAACATCGAGCAGCTGAAAAACGTGCTACCAACTTAGATAATTTTCACAAGCGGTTTTACGTAGAACAATTTAAAATTTACATGACAAGGGTGAATATTCAGCTGCCAAAGGGTTGACCAATTTAATGACAGGGAAAATAGAATGTGCGGATTCTGCATCCTCTATGCATAATATTCTGAAATCTCTTGGGTTCAAGTATGGCAGAACCAATGATGGTCACAAATTTATGCCTGAAAGAAGCGACATTGTTGCTACACGACTAAAATCTCCATGCACAATGCACAACGTTAGTGCATGTGATTCACTGGGGAAAAAATGCTTCATAAATACACATTTAATCTTCCGTATTTATCAAGTCTTTTATTGAAATAAATCTTGGTTTAAAGTCCATTACAGGCAGCATACATATATGGCATTATTAAAATAGAAACTATATTCACAAATCATTGAAAACGGCTGTCTTCGAACGCAACTAATTTGAGTCATTTTGTTTTGTATGCATATGAACGATAGCTAAGTAAGCGAACTGTTCTCCACTTCAAGGTTTTAAGGTTCAGATTAAGCGATAATCGTTGTATATGTTCTCACACACATGCTGAACTACTAAGCAAACTTCTGTGTCAGCATTGTATTACTGTACATCTCAGCATCTGTATGATACTTGCTAGGTGGATCCGGCGAGACAAAGACAGATTTTTCGCTCGCTAGACGTAGAACTGGCAACGCCAAGACAGTACGATAACGTATTGGCTCAACCCATGTTCATTCTTATTTGATAGGTACTATAAGCGCCACCTGCAATACAAACCGGAACTAATCATGTCCGTCGAACTCGGAAGCTTAGCCAACCTAGAAAAATGAGTAATGTATCATTTTACATACTTGCCTAGGTGTCTAAATGTTTCTACACCTATGAACTAAATCAGCCACTTTGTTTATCTGGCGAGTGTTAGTTACGCCAAATAAATCGCATGAAATGCAAAATAAACCATTTTTAATTTCACATCCAGAGCACAATTTATTTTTGGGTAAACGACCTATTTAATTACTAAGTGGTTAACCGTTACGTATTTGTCCGATATTTATTTGCAAATCAAGAGCAGATCTCATATATTTCAGTTTCAACTTGTCGTCTAACGATAGATAGAAAATGGCTTACCTAGCAGAACATTTATTCCTTCTTTTTTCCTTATAAAATGAACTCAGTACTCGTGCACTCAGTAGTTTTTATTTTCCTGCAAAAAACAGATGGGCATCGCATTTTTCATTTTTCAATACAACATACTAGTATTCATGTAATACTGTTAATACTAACTGACATATGTTGCCAACGATAGCCGTTCCAGTTACCAACAGGCACGAATTACCCCTATTGTCCCCTTGCGGCACCACTGCCGTTTGTGATTAGAGGGAGGCTCGATAATTACGTCATTTTATACCAAAGTCGAAATAGCGCGGAGCTATAGGACAGTAATCACTAATCAGTATTGTGGAAAACTGACAACGTAGTCGCTTCCTTCGGCGTCTATGGCTTTCTGTTAGACAAGAAATAGAACTTCGCTGATGTTTGAAGGATGACAAGCATGACTGAACACGTGGATACAAAGTACGAGGGCTCTTCAATAAAGAATGATCACAACTTCTTTTGACAACCTACTTTTACTCATGCTCATAATTTTGATGGTCCTTCTCAAAATAGTCTCCCCTCAATGCGATGCACTTGTCCCGGCGTTTCTACCAGTCTTCAAAACATGCTGGAAACCATTTTTGAGAGATCCTTAAAAATCGCGTCCGCAACCTTCACCACTGCTTCTGATGATGGATAATGCCTCCCACGAAGGCGTTTCTTCAAGGTGGGGAATAGAAAAGTCACATGGGGCTAAATCCGGACTATAGGGAGGACGAGGGATGCACTTCACGTTGATTTTTGCAAGATATTCACCAACAACATTGGCAAATTTTGTGGTGCAGCATCCAGCCTGCTTTACGAAAATGTGGTCCTTTGCGCCTGATATGGACTTGCAGGCTGTACCACGATAATGCGTGGCTATATATTGCCAATGTTGTTGCTGAATATCTTGCAAAAATCAACGTGAAGTGCATTCCTCACCCTCCTTATAGTCCGGATTTAGCCCCATGTGACTTTTTCTATTCCCTAACTTGAAGAAACACCTTTGTGGGAGGCATTATCCATCATCAGAAGCAGTGGTGAAGGCTGCTGAGGTGATTTTGAATGATCTCTCAACAATGGTTTCCAGCATGTCTTTGAAGACTGACAGAAACGCTGGGACAAGTGCATCGCATTCAGGGGAGACTATTTTGAGAAGAACCATCAAAATTATGAGGATGAGTAAAGGTACGTTGTCAAAAAATCGTGATCATTCTTTATTGAACAGCTATCGTATTTACTGATAATGGTTGGTTGCATGGTTTACAGTGTAGAGGCCTCTCTCTGGAAAATATGTAAACATGGGTAAGCTTTGTTTGTCCAATTCTAAGTCTGGAGAGTAATATTTCTTCTGTTCACGTTTATAAAGACACTGAGTAGAATATGTGTTTAGTTTTACTTGTCGGAGTTTACTATGTATATTGGTTTCTAGCCAATGATGTTTCCGGTCCTGCATTATTTTCTTTTTGATATGGTTTATAACATCTTCATATGGAATAGGTATTGGAGGGTACACCGAGGTTCTTTTGTTGCTTCTTTAGCAGCTTCATCGGCCTTTTCATTTCTGGAAATTCCTTGGGGTCATGGTATCCACGTCAACAATACTTCTTTGTCTTCTAGAATAAGTTTATTGCTCTAATTTTGGATATATTTGATTATCAATTTAGTGGACGATAAATATTGCAGGAACAATAAAGCACTGGAGGAATTTGAGTAAATCAGAAATTTTGGGAAAAGGGCATTTGTTTATTCCAGTAAACTTGAATATAAAGCTTTCACATTGAAACGATTTAAAAGATTATTTAAATATATTTAATAATTTAAATAAGTAAAAATAATTATTTCAGATATTGCATAGTGCGATGGAAAGGTTATTATATAAAATTTATGAAGAAATGTATAAAAGTTGAATGACTGATTTATCGTTATGGCAACGGCAAAAATACTGTATAAGCACCTGCACTGGAGGTGATTGTTTCTTCTTCGTTTGACTTCCATGGTGAAAGGACGTGTGAGTATGTCCACAAATAGACGCTCATGTGCAAAGGCAATTTTTGTGTGTAAGAACATATGCATCAGTATATTTTACTAGGTATAACAGAGAAATTATTATTGGTGAATTGTTAAAGGTATTGCACCAGAGAATACTGATATCGATGGATTTTCGTTAAAAAACGTTTAATCCTTAATAAATCTTTGACTTTGGAGATTCGTTGATAAATTATAAATAATCCTTTATATAAAACAACAGCCGAGTAACGACTAGACCGAACTCCGAGAACTTCGAAGAAGTGCATCATCACCTAAATTCTTTCTACACCCCAAATTGGAACATAATTTTTTATGTTCCAACATTGTGCAGTATGCACATATGCTACAGGTTTGCTCTAAGTGATATAGTCATATTTCATCCTTAACCGTGTGAGCACATACGAGTAGAGACTTCACGAACTACGGCTTCTGCTAAAGCCATTCTTGTGGTATTAACGGTTTCCATTCATTTTATTGTTACCGTATATTTATTAGTGAACTTCGAATCATTAAATGGTTGTAGCCTTTTGTTTCTAATTTAATCATGAATAGATTGCCTAACAACTATGCTAATATGTATCGTTTAAAGGAACAATATTCTCTCACTTTACAAATCATGATATAGAAATATTGATTCCGTATAACAGAAACCACATATAAACATAAGCTTACATAAGAGCAATTTATTATCTATAAACGAAAATAAATACTCATGTACAGCGGATTGCATAGGATATAAGCATGCATACACAAAATTAAAAGCTAACATACAGTAATAAATCCGGGTTGCACTAAAAGTGCAGTGCATCGCTTATAGCAAAAACCTGGGTGTGAAGTATGGACAAACTTCAAATGAAACATTTAAACCGAGGCATGATCAGCACATGCATTACGTGTTCAAAGGGAATTTTTCCCAGGTCCTGTTATAAGCTTTGGGGAGGGGGGCTGATGTGGCCTGGATTATCATTTTTTGTTCCCTGTGTATGCAAGGCGGTTCCAGATAATGGCATGATGAGGATAAAGTAGCCATTAGTGCAAGGTTCGTTATACCCTTTCTGGGGCCCCACCCTTCCCATTGCGCTAACGGGGCGGACATCCTTCATTTTTTTTTTATTTTTCCCCTCCCGCCCCTGAAAAAAATCGCATAAACCATGCTGGAAGCAAAGGAAGTGGTAGGAACCGTGAAAGACAAAAAAGCAACGAAAATTTTAATAGTAGTGTTAACACGGTATCGAAGTAAAAGGAAAAAGAATATTAAACATTTGAATTATTAAAAACCCAGCAGATATACAGCCCATGTGGGAAGAAACAGGCGTTTGGATTCAGAGGGACAAAAAATAGGCATTCATAAAGTAAATGAAAACTAAACTGCAGTAGCAAATAATAATTGCAAGCTATCGTGTCTTATTGATTGTTATGTTTCGCATACCACATCATTAACATGTGCACCAGGACTGATCAAACACAAATGTAATATGCATTCTCACGACTGAAACCTTTCATAACTGGAAGTTGCATATGAAAAAAAAATATTTGTAAGAATCTGTGAGAGTACATGTGTCCAAAAACAGGGCACATAGACATCATAATTATGAAGTTGAAACTCGAATTAACTTTAGAACTTTCAATAAAATAGTTCGTAGGCTTTCAAGAAATTATTTTACCCCAAAAAATGTTTCATTTCCTTGGAATAACTATGAATTAATTATATCTTAAAATCTAAAATATGTAAGAGAATGGAAGGATTAATTAAGAATAACTTAAGGCGGTAGGAGCGTGCGTTTCTCCATGGATATACTGCACGTGGGCTATATTGTTTCCGCTTGCGCATGTAAACAAGTGCAGGTAGGTAGAGCCTGACCCTGACAACCGCCTCACAGAGAGAGGAAACAAAACAGTCGCGTTACACCTACACCTTGAGCTTGCGTCTGCATACACTTGAAAGGCAATGTTTCACTAGCTCGTAGAGCAAGTCCTACGTTACGTTGTTTTCGGCGTTTGCACATTTGATGACCGTGCTGTACGTATGACGGAAAACATACTGTGTCCTGCTAGCTTGTGTTGCATACGAGCGCACATCCCTCCGTGGTTTAATAATTATCCTCAATTTTCTACGAACAGCCTCTGAAACCTTTAGAACTTATATTCATAAAACTGAAACATTCATGAGGTTAGACAAAAAACTTAGTACATATAGAATTTATGTCCAGAGATACTTTTAATATCCGTTCCGAATACTTGAGTAATATTTTAAAGACAATCTAAACAGTTGCCTTAATTATTAGTCAAGCAAAGCGCACGCAATATACAAGTGCATGCACTGCAGTATAGTTGATGTTTAGAAAATACTGAACTTAAGGTGAAAAGGTACTGCCTATCTCCACAATACTATTTCTATGATTTTTGGGTGCACATTAATAAGAAACTATTATTGATATGTACATGAATATTTTTAGGCATGTTCTTAAAACATTTATTTTTAATAATGCCTATTATTACTTGAAAATTTTGTACTGATAATTTGTATTCATTTTTTTAAAACAAGTATTATGAATCTGAGAGAAAAATCCCTTCTTATTATTTTATGAGTCTGCTTAATGCACACAGAAAATTAAAATGTTTTTCTTGATTAGTTTTTCAAAAAAGTGTACCGGAACCTGAAAAAATGTGAAACTCAGAAAAATAGCTTTAAAGTTTATATAATGATTACTGACTTCTCATATGAGTCAGAACATTCCTGCTGCATTGTCTTTACTCTCTGTATTCTCCCTTGTTCTTTTTAAGTTTATCTTCATTTTTCTTGCCTTCTTGGCCAGTTCTTCAACCATTTTATCTGCTTTCAGGACTCGCAGCTCATCAATTTCTGCATATGACTAGTATCATGATTAGAACACGTATTGTGTGAACTGGGCCTACTAACCTCAATATTATATGTGGTTTCACTGTCTATTCTATTTATAATTTCTACAGTTACTGTTCTGCTTTTAGTAAAACCATTGCCTGTAAACTTTCTCTTTCGAACGTTTTTGGCCTGCCCATATCATATACTCACCAATAACTAGTACAAAATATTATTCAGGACAAATAACTGTTCAGATGCACAGTCAAAGACAAAAGAAAAACTGGCAGCTTTGGAGGTACAGAGGCACCAGCAGAAAGCTTTAAAGACCCCGTACAAAACAAGGCTTATTTCAGAAATATCTGTTCAATATCACAGAAGTTATGATCCATTTTCTGAAGGTTTACGAAAAATGGCGTGGCAAAAACATAACACCCACTATTATATGAAAATTAGGTATCAAATACTGCTATAATGAACTTTTAACTATATATATTAATAAAATGTAAAAATAAGGAAAGGGGAATTTTAACCCCAAGTGAAGTACCTTCTAACCTTAAATTATAAACATACATACACACACGCATGCACGCACGCACCGACCATTTAAAAGAAGTTTTTCGGAGAAATGAACTCTGAATGCCTGTTCTACCTTTATGTATACTGGCATGCATAAAATGTGGCCCATGTCTAATGGAGCGCAGCTGTTAGTGACAAATCTAGCCCTACATACTGGTAGCATGATCTCTACGTAAGTTTAACCACTGCGTTGGCAGGTTCTTTACCTCCACGAAAATATGTCCAAACTGCCGAAGGGTTAAATTACAATTCAATCCAACATTTTCATGCTACACTAAGTTTCCTTAATGTGAGTGGTGGCCATAAGTTTAATCTTATTTCCAAGTCGCTGATGAAATTTGTTACAGAAATGTTGCAGCTGTCACCCAGAAAACACTAGGAATTAATATTTCATTCCTTACTCTACATAGGCCGAATAATAATCGTAGTAAATTCTTTCTTAAAAAGGGTAACTGAATCACCCTTCACTTCAGATAGACTCTAAGATCCTTCATTTGGTTCTTTTGGGTTCCTGAATTGTTTTTCATGGCCATTCACAAAGATATCTCGTTAAGTCAAGTGTTCGATATCCGAAGGTGGAAACTTTACGGAGAGAAAAGCATTATTGTTATCTAGCAGAGTTTCTCGTACAAAATTGTAAACATTCTCCCTTTTACTCTATGGTGCTAATGAAGGTACACGGGAATTTCATTCCAAGATGCCAGAATGGTATTGAACATCATTTCCACTACATGTAAGCAATTATTGGCCATCAATATTATCACTTTCATTGTAATTTTATGCTTCTAAATATAAAGTTATAATTTCAGTATAAACACTTATGTCCGTAGTCTCTTTCCAGCGTTACCACTTGATCATCCGAGGCAAAGCAGTGCTACCACGGCCCGCAACCCCAAAAAATAAACTTCCTGTGGATATTTTTGAAAAAGGTATGGTGGGTTTTCTAGAAAATAGTATGCCATTTTACAGCAGCAGGGACGCTAAAGGCTTGTAGAGTGATTAATTTAAAAGGTCTACGCTTTATTTAGCCACATATACGGAGTGTATATAAATGAATATCGTGGTTTTAACTCTATATAATATTTATTACATTCAACTTACAATTATAGATGAAAAAGCAACTCGAACACTTTTACCAAGAACCACAAAAATGTTCAATGTGACTATATTTTGTTACACGGCACACATCAAATCTATAGTCGAGTTCTTCCCAAACGTTGATAAGTGTGTATTAAGTAATTGCAGCAACAGCTGCTTCAATCCGGTTCCTTAATTCAAGGAGGTCAGCTGGTAGCGGATTCACGTACACACGATCCTTGATGAAGCCCCAAAGGTAAAAATCGCATGGCGTTAGGTTAGGAGAATGTGGAGGCCATGCATAGCAAGCCCTGTCATTGGGGCCCTTGCGGCCATCTACCACTCGGGTAGAGTGACGTTCAACCAATCGCGTACTTCGTTATGCCAGTGAGGTGGCACACCATCTTGTTGGAAAATGAAGTTCTCTGGCTCATTTTCTTCCAACTGAGGGATGAGCCATAGCTCTAGTGTATCAAGGTAAGAAGTGCCAGTTACAGTAGGTTCACCAAAAAAGAGAGGCCCATAAACTTTTCGCCGGGATACGGCACCGAAAACGTTCTCTTTAGCGGAATCTCCTTGCATTTGTACCATCTCGCGAGGATTTTCTGAGCCCCAGATTCGTACATTATGAGTGTTAACATGTCCACCAAGGTGAAAGGTCGATTCATCACTGAAGAAAACACGAAGTTGGTATATAATCCGTGGTCTGTTGGCTTTAGAGCCTGTAATAACTGTAAGCGGTAAGGGTGAAACCATAAGCGTTTTCTTACAACTTTTCAAACAGTTGACACAGGAACTTGTAATTCAGGACTAGCCTTTTGTACTGATTTTTGTGAGCTACGAGTGAACGACTCTTTCACTCACTCAACAGTGTCTTCACTTACTCTTGGTGGTCCCGTGCTCTTCCCTTTACAAAGGCAGCCGGGATCTTCAAACTGTTGATACTATCTAGGAATGCTATTTACTATCACTAGGAGGATCACAACCAAATGCACGTTGCAGAGTAACTACAGATTCTGTCTTTGCAAACTGTAAAACACAAAACGCTTTCTGTTTTCTAGTCGCCATCTTTGCTACTTCCGCTCTCTAGCGGATTTCGGCAGAAACATTGCACGCACATGCGCACTGGTGCCAACGAACAAAACTGTTCGAGTTGCTTTTTCTTTTGACATATTTATAAATCCAAGTTTAATGTTATAAATATTAGAAAGAGTTAAAACTCCGATATTCATTTATATACAGCCTGTATTTAAAAATGGTATATACTTGTATAAAATATTTATGAAAAAGTTTACATTTAGAGTCTGCCAATTATAGTGGCAAGCGCTATAATGATGAGAGCAGTCCTTATAAGTAATATACAATGAGTTATTAATTTTATGGAAAACAATGGAAGATATGCATTTTAGGACATTATTGTTTAGGAAAATTGTGTTACTAATAATAACACGGTATACGGTTTGCTACTATTCAAATGCTAAGACGAGAAGTTAAATCTTACAAGGGAATTATTACCTTGTTCATACCTGTACTTATTCGCTTGACAGTTTGATGCCATCATCTCGGCTCTATGTGGAGCCTGTATGCTAAAAATCGGGTGTGGAGTATACGTACAGTAAAACACAGCAAAGAAAGTCTCCGGAGCCTGAGATGCAGGAGGGTTAGACAAGGTTCCCACACTCTCCCTGGTTATGTTTATGACACACCATGCCAGTTCAGCTACAGATCACTCAAAGACATTCTGACATCTTCTACTATTGTGAATAAACATCTTCGGTTTTAGTGTACAGAATGAACAGGGCGCGTTTTTAACGGTTATACTCCTTCTGTAGCATAACTTCTCTGTCACACACATTCGCTGTCCTTATCCCACTGTGTAAAGGTGGCACTGGGTGGCACATTCCTTTCAGGGACTTACTTTGCGTTGGTGAACAGTAGCTGAAAGTATTCGAAAGTGAGCCAAGAATACTTAGGAGCATATAGACCTAAAAACAAACATTGAAAGGTAAGGATTGTATAAAGTCTGTCTAGTCAACACTAGTGTAGTTCGGCCTCCGCCTTTGACGAAGCCTTATAATCGTTTTACAACACTGACCCTCCTTCTCCGGTCCTTTCTGTAAGTTTGCCACCTTTCTCGATAAGTCATGGGTATCGTACGAGGTTTCGTCTAAATAAATTATCAAATGTCCATTCCTGCGAAACTTCCTTAGTTTTGACAAATATTTATATTGCCAAGCTAAAATTCTACTGGATTCCATAATAACCATTATCTTATTCAAAGTGCGGTATTTGAAACCCAGCTCCTTTAGAAGGCCACGCAAAGTGCAGTGCCCATAAGGAAAATCACAAATTTCTTGGAAATGTGCAACCAATTCGTCTAAGGTGGACGCTCTCCCTTTTGCATAGAATTTATAAACTTCTCGGCGAATTAAATCGCAAGTGAAGTTATCCACTTTAGAGAAACGTTTCTTTCTGTTTTCACACTTGATCGGCGTCTTTGGTATTCCTTTCGTCACAATTTTTGTTACTGTATTTCTGTGAATACCCAGAATTTATCAGGTTCATTGCATGACCCTTTACCAAAATTATTTTTCAGCACATACTTATATGCTCAAAACAAGGCTTGCATTTGCTTAAAAAGAGTTCCCCTTATAACTTTGTTTTTTGAGGCTTCTCCAGTAACATAACTCCAAAGAGCAAACTTTCCAATTCATTCACACTATTGTGTTCACTTTGATTATTTTCACTTGACTGAAAGTTATCTAATACTTCAATTGCATTTACCACCGCATTTCCCTCCCACGGTCTCCACATAGCGACACACAACGAATTTCTGCACGTAATGAAGCAGATCAACTGGTAGTTGGAACTTTCGCAACTGAGACTCTACGTGGAGTAAACATGCAACTGTCATTTCCAGAAAACCAGGAGTGCTATTGGTCCTCAACGACAGTGTTCCATTTCTGAAGTGTGGAGATGATTTATGACGGTCAATATTGGACGGTAGGGTTCGTCTCCTTTGTGACTCTACTGAACTAGCGTTGACTAGACAGACTTTACCTCTGCCTGGAAGCGGCCTACACATGGCATATATAAGGAACCCATCCCCTCATCTGACACAGAGCTGACGAGACAGACGAGCAGCTACTTGCAAGTGGTCACATGTGGCATTTTTCAGGCTTCAGTTTTGAGCGTTGTGGTTCAACTCCGCAGTAGACTTTTGGTGCATATAGTTTATATACAACAGGCATTATACCGTCAAATTTTCAGATGCGTAGCGCTGTAAGCGCAGGCAGAAATTTGTGTCTCCTTAGGAAATAGAGATTCTGTAAATCTATGTTTTACCGGGTAAGTCAGCTGCTCTTATTCTCGAGTTTTATGCAACCCGCATTTTGTACTCCAACATGAAAACATCGACCTCATAACTAGGTTCTACCCACGTATTTAACACGGATGCTAAACACTCGATGAAATTAGTACTAATATAGATATTATCGGATTGCCAAAATCTATTTTGCAGATATAGAATTATTGTGCTATTAAAATGTCTTTTCAAATTGGTACGTTTTGTGCCTCTAACGAAGCAAGTTCTAGAACTCATGACCTTGAAGCAAAATTGTATGTGGCAAACAAAGACAATTTGTAACTAAAATGAGTTTGTGGCGAACAAAGAAGTCGGCAAGCAATGAGGTTTCTCTCAGGGTATGCGTGGATGTGTGTGAGAAGGAGATTTTCACAACACTGGAATGCCCGTCTCCAAATTATTTATTCACTGCTTCTTCTTTTCAAACATCGAAATGGAAGTTGCCGACCGAGGGTTACCAATCTCGGTTTAGAGTTACTGAATGCTAATTGTTTATTACTTGATAAATTTTGATGACCCGACAAATATTCAAGACCGAACAAGTTGACCGCTCTAATAGGCTTCACGTCTCAGACTCCTCTCATCACCTGACATCGAAGGCTCCTCTGCTCGGCTTCAAGCCGAAGACTGTTTATAATGGCTTCCTAGCCGCGAACTAGCCACATCGGCTTCACGCCGAAGAGTGCCCCTCTAACCACAGCTGCGCGTGTGTATATATAACATTCACTCTCAAACAAAATCCCTTTGTGGCTGTTTGGGTCGCCATTGTAAATGATCCAAAGAATTCCCTATTCATACACGTCAAGTGACAATTCCTTTAGAAATCTTCTAAGGACACTGCTTCTTACATGGCTTTGTTATACACTTTCCCCAACTCAACTGGCCTTGCCCTGCTCTTGACAAAGAACCAACATTCCTTTGACATCTATCATGATTCTTTGCTTCTGGCAAACCATAATTTCGGTATCAACCTCCTTGGGTAATGTACGTCCTCAGGACTTTTATAATTATATTATTGTGAATTCAGGTTCCAAGTTTTGATTGACATAAAAAGAATAATTACAATACTGAGACTCAAACGTCTGTCGTTGAGGGTTAGTGCACAGGAGACGTCATAAACCCATTGACCTATTTCGAGACTTGCTTGAAAGTACGTTCTGGGTTCAGTAGTACGATTTGTATGCCTGGCGCTATACCTTTGCCTCCCTCGCAAGTTCTCGTGCTTGATTTAGCCTTTTAAGACACTTTTAATCTTTTGCTGGGTGTTTTAATATTATTTAAATGGCGCCATAGGGTAGGCGATCCGTCCCCTTTAGTTCCCCTGGTTCGGGCGCTGTGGACCCCTAGCACTTCAGGTACCCCTGACGTTACTAGAGGAACCTCGGGCCGAACATTCGAGCACCTCCCTGATTGGGAGTTGTTCGGATTGGGTTGGACTCGAGGGGGCAGATGTTCCCGATACCCGTGGGAGTTCGGGTACGTCTCCGGACAGGGTTGAGGGAAGTCATAATATTCCCCCGTACTAGCCAGCATAGATAGCAGAAGGTGTGCTAGATCACCAGGCGGCCCCACCGAGGTCATATCGGTAGCCTTCCTATTCTGGAGTTGGCACGCGTAACTGGTGTATACACTTCTTTCCCGTCTTGAGTCCATAGGACCAGATGGGAGGGCTTGTTAGTCTCTAGGTGTCGCCCTATGGAAAGCCCCACGGAGGCGCCGGGTGCCCTTTCGGGACAGCTCCGTAACTCCCTGGTCGTAAGAGGGAGGGTCAGTCCTCACTCTATGAGAATTTGCCCTGGTATATACCCTTGAGTTTATATATAAAGGTCTTATTGCATGTTAATTGAGATGCACGAGGCGTAGTTTAAGCAACAATGCAAATAAACCGTTATGTAATAATATGTTCGTTTTAACTGTACTCCTCTATGTTGATTGAGCCGTGTCTCTAATTTTTTTTCCCTAATATTTGGCAGCCAACTCTTCCCTAATTACAAGAATCCGCCATTTTCTTTTTAGCTGATGTTAGTGTACTCATATGATAGGTCCACTTTTCCGAGCAGTTTTCTGAATTACTTTGCCGTGTATACTCTAATAAAACGTTTAGTAAAATCGCCTGGTAATCGGAATTCGCTCTCAATAAAGAAATCATATATTTTTTAGGTGTACTTTAGCGAGCAGAACGTTTTATACCTTAAACCGATATTCCTCTGAATTTTGCGCATTCTTATTTATAAGAACATCAAGCAATACAGTTTAGTAAGTGCAAAGCTGGACAAATGGTGACATGCGTTTGATTGGTGACCTACCTTGCAAATGAATAGGACTCAGCTGACTCACCTGGTATAGAAATATTTACCAAGCTAATTTCAAGTAAATTTCCTTAGCTTTTCTCTGAATAATAGGCAATGATTGTTATTCCCTCTTACAATACATTGAAATCATAAAATATATATGGGATTACAGCATGGTTTTAACAAATATCCTGTATTTCTTTCTTCTCGGATCGATTTTTTGACCTGCAGATGGAGTCTCTGAAGGAAATGGTCCCAAAGAAAAGCACGAGAAGGCTCCCAAGTGCTAAATGTTGTAGAGACTTGTGCAAACGTTTCCTGTGTTCCGGCAGTCTGGTGGGAGATGAAGCATCACCGTTTTCCGTTACGTCGTTGTTTTATGGGTTTCCCACACCACTCTCCCTCGTGGCGATAAAAGGAAACTTAGGGAAAATCCGGCAGTTGTGTAAACTGGACTCAGGATTTGTTGCAATCGAGTGCGTTCTAAAATCGACTCTTGTCAAGGGCTCATAAAGCCTGGTCGTTTACCTCTGCCCCAGCGATTTATTGCTCTTCACAATGTACACTATCTGCGGCAATTAGCCATAACCGCAAGTCTCATTTAGCAATAACCCAATCCAGCAGAGTGGCCATAAACGTTAATGTCTTTTTCGACACTTGCTCTTCAGAAACGTATCCGAATTTCGTGGAATGCAATCATCAATAACATCAAACGCCAGTGAAGTACCAACCGCGAAGTCAACACTCAAAGGATTTATAACAGTTGGCCTAAACTACAACCAAATTTGTGGAAGAACTGTATAATCACTGTAATGGAGATTTATAATTTGCTCACGAGCAAAAGCCACACAGTCATCACCATCTCATGCAGATAAAATGAAAGCAAGATATGAATTTCACCGGAAATATACGTTTTTAGCCCCACTGAACTCCGTGGGCATTGTGTGTCTTGGCCGCTGATGTGCCATTTTCTGAAATTAATAACTAAAACTGAAAAGTCTGAAAAATTCTATCAGACACCGTTTAAGCGTATCTGGTAAATACTTTCAAGAAAATACTCAAATCCAAAACTATCTATTAAATAATAAGTTCTCTTTTTTCCATGTACTCAAAATTGTCTACAACGATTTATAACAAATTATAAGATACACCTATATGATATACTTGAAATATTAACAGGTAAAACTGAAAATATCCGCAAAACAATATTTTGGAGCAAAACCAATGCAAAATTCATTTTAGCTGGGTGAATGCATACAAAGGTATAGCTGGAAATGAACTAGCAAACAAAGTGGCAGAATAAACAGCTGAAGACAAACAAAAAGAAATTGTATACAACAGAACTCCAAAAATTACAATGGAAACAATGTTAAATGAAATAGGATTACAGAAATGGCAAGAGAAATGGAAGAATACTACAAAAGGTGCATTAACCAAGTCCTTTTTATTTAACAAAGACAGACTCAAAATAAAGTTACCCATAATTCCAGAATTGATAGAAATAGACCCAGAACTTGGATATACAAGATCATAAAATAAAAATTAAAAGAAAATTTGCATATCTAATAGCCCGGTTTCTGGAATCTATACCAGATCTTATTAGCAAGCTTTAATTTTACCTTTATTAACTTCTAAATCAGATTTCATTAAATAATTTATAGATTTTACAGATATAATCTACTTTATACCTTAACGAACTAACTAAACCTATAGATTACTGGATTTCAGTTATCTTACACATCTATCCATCAAATCTATCTAAAACAAGTCTTTTTTCTACTTAATTTCTACATCAACAATATAAATCAAATCTAAATTTCTACTACAGCTTTAATTCTTATAACAAGCTACGAAAGACTGTTTCCTACAATTTAATAATTTCCTCTTCTGCAACTGGTATCCAAAGCTTTCTCCTACTGGTATCCATCTCCTAAAGGGACTGGCATCAGTAGATGGAGCTGGTTCGTCAGTTCCAGACATCCGGGTAGTCCTCTCTCCGCTTCTGCATCATCAGTTGCATCTGTCCTCTCTGAGGCGGTCCTTGCCCGTTGAGTACCTCGTTGAGCCCTCCCGGCACTCAACACCTCATAAGATAGGATTTGTGTTAGGTGAGGACTACGGATGGGAGGTTTGAAACATGTCGGGGTTTTTCTCAGGGTAGATCTGCATGAGTACTCACTTTTGAGTTCCAGGGGGTGGGTGCGTCCTGACAGCGTGTAGGTATTACCACATAGAAGACACCACGACCTTTGAATGTCAAGTTTATTGTTACAATTAGTCCTCTCCACTCGCCACTGTTGACGATGTTATTCGCACATTAGGCGCGAGATTTGAGATTTTCTCGTTGCTGTGCGCATGACACGACTTATATGTACGCGTTGTTCCTGAACGTCGGTAGTGAATTACTTCACACAACATAGTATTTCCGGAGGATTATTAAACAAAACAAAAAGACGGAGTTTGGTGAAATCTTAATGGCGTTGTAACGTGTGCAGTTTCTCTCATTCGCTAACACAGGGTGTTCGATAACCACCTAATGTGAGTTACTCCACGAACGCGGACTCTGATGAACTTTTTAGTACTTGTCACCCCCTTCACACGCCGAAACAGAGTGTTTTTCCTAGCAAACATCGAACGTCGCCATTGCACAAATTTCCCCTTCCTTTCGCCGAATTTTGGACACTTTAAGGGTCATGTGACCTGTTGCTTGTCCCTTATAGGTTGTGTTTCATCCCTACTCTTGAATTTAATAGCAATTTCTAGTGTATGAGGTATGTATTCCACGCGATTTTCTCTTTCCCACAGTCAAGCTAATTAATGCATAGGCATGTTTGAAAATGTGTATCTTAAATTCCACTGTCTATTCTCTCGTCACGTATCATATGCTGACCAAGGCATGGGCTGGGGACGAGGCTCTATCCTTGGACAATGCCACCTTTGTCGGCTAGAAACACAAAGAAGCTACCTGTGAGGGAAAATATTCGTTTTACTCTCGCCCTTAACACGTTGGGTTCATGTTTTTAATAATATATATCGGGATTGCCTGTTTAGTATCTGCACTTGTATATTTAATGCTTATCCTCTATATTTATTATAACTTTGTTTAATTCATATTGTGGTATCTGTCCGCCCCTAATTATGCATGTAATAAGACTTTCGGGGTTGTTATGACAATGTTATGCCTAACAGGGACGGTATCAGCTCTGATACTCTTCATATATAACTTCAATCTCCTGGTATTGTCTTTCTGTCTATGGTTTCTGCTCTTCTTTCTTATATCCATAATTGGCGACTTCTATTTATCGGCTGTGCGTCTTAAATTAGGCTTTTCAAGTCTGGTAATCTGTATTTTAAGTTTCTCTTGGTCCTATGTCCCTCCAACAATCTCTTAAGTAACATTCTTTTCTCGTAGATTGAAATGTTCCTGCATTTCTTTCTTGAAGTCTTTGGTTGCGGGTCATGTATTCCTCTAACGCCTTAACGGATGTTATCTGAGACATATTTTCTAAATGTACATAATTTTCTGCATCTCTTAAGATGTTCCATAAACATTTTCTTTGAAGTTTCCTTCGACCGTCTTCTACAAGTTCACTATACTTATTGCACTCAAAAATAACTCGTTCAGGCGAATCTAAACAGTTACATTGCTCACATAAATCTGAGTTCTTCTTCCCTATTCCTTTTAAATATTCGTTATGTGGTCCATGTCCTGTAACAAAGTGAAAAATTCCTTTTCTTGGTTTTATATGTTCCAATTTTAGCCTCTGTTTTTTCACTTCTTTCTTTGTATTGCATCTTTTTCCCATAATTTTAAAACCATTCCCATATTCTTCCTTCTTTAGCCAATACGTTACACCCCTCAATCTAATGATATAGCCAATATCACATACAAGATCACACCTTCACCGACTTCACAACATTGGTGATCCAACGTGCTCATGCAACGGACAGCAAACAGTAAATCATATCATCTACCAATGCCAAAACACAAAATAACACTGATTATGGTTAACAAACGAAACCAGAAGGAAGGGAGTTAACAGCTAACAACTTATAACAAGACAGTCACAAGCATTTCAGCGGTTCATTCGAAGCATTACCACGCAACTTCATAATACGTAAACTAAGAAATACTAAGAAACTTTAGTGTAAGAGCACGGATCTCAAAAACCAGCTGAATTGTTTCTCATAATTCTATCGTAAATTCATCGTAAATACGTTCACTATCATAATTATAGCTATAACTGAATAACGCATGTAAAAACAGGTCAAAATAATGTAATTTAAATCATATATTATTACTCCGGTATTGGAGCATGCTGATATATAAAGAAAATTAAAAAATGAAGGCCTAACTTTATTGTTATCTTGAATACCTTCTTATTTTTATATAATGAGGGAGACATAACCAATACACAACAAATGAAGATCTCGGGAAAGCACGCACATACATATAAAAATCTGTTTTAGCAGAGTTCATAACGTGATTGACTTTGATTTTAATTTTCCAGCAGTCAGGCTTTGTCAAGTAAAAAGTCGTTCGATATCTGGGTCTTGACTTACTCGTGGTGGTGGTGGTGGTGGTGGTGGTGGTGGTGGTGGTGGTGGGGTTGGGAGTGTTGGTGGTGGCGGCGGTGGGGGCGATAGCGGTGGGCTTGGTGGTGGCGTAGCGGTGGGCTTGGTGGTGGCGCCGGCGGTGGTGGTGGTGGTGGTGGGGGTGGGAGTGGTGGCGGTGGCAGTGGACATGGTGGTGGCGGTGGACATGGTGGTGGCGGTGGTGGTGGTGATGCTGGCGGCGGCGGTGGTGGTGATGCTGGCGGCGGCGGTGGTGGTTGTGATGCTGGGGGCGGCGGTGGTGTTGGTGGTGGTAGTGGTGGTGGTGATGCTGGCGGCGGTGGTGGTGTTGGTGGTGTTGGTGGTGGTAGTGGTGGTGGTAGTGGTAGCGGTAGCGGTAGTGGTAGTGGTAGTGGTAGTGGTGGTGGTGGTGGTGGCGGCGGCGGCGGTAGTGGTAGTGGAAGTAGTGGTGGTGGTGGTGGTGGTGGCGGCGGCGGTGGTGGCGGTGGCGGTGGTGGTGGCGGTGGGGGTGGTTGGCACTATAGACCATGTAGGGCCTTGGCCTCCCTAACCACCCTCTTCCATTCTACTCGGTCCTCTGCTTTTCTTCTCCAGCCTTTAACCCCCAACTTTCTCAAGTCATCTACATCATCTACCCATCTTTTCCTGTGTCTTCCTCCTCTTCTTCTGTCATCCAACTTTCCTATGAATATCTTCTTAACTAGACTGGTTTCCAGTATTCTCTGCACATGGCCAATTCACCTTATTCTTCATTGTTTAATTTTCACTACTATACTTGTCCAAATAGACACTGTAACTCCAAGTTTGTCCGCATTCTCCACCCGTCCAAGTCCCTTTTCACTCCAAATATATTTCTCAAAATCTTCTTTTCCCACCGTAATAACCACTGTTCTTCTCTGATTGTCAACATCCAGCTTTCTGAACCATTCGTTACTATTGGTCTCAGTAAAGTTGTATATATTTTAATTTTAGTATTCCTACTGACATTCCTTGATTTAAACATATTCTGCAAGGCATTGAAACATCTGTTACCAACTCTATAAGATATACAACGAAATTATGTGGCTATTATGGACAGTGTAAGTTGTGCAAGTGTACCATATCAAAATTTTCTTTCTCCATCACTTATATACCTTCAGGAGAATAAACGCAATATATCCCTAACAATATATTTCGAGATCCCCTTAGCCAAAGAGTACACTCTGTATGAAAGAGGCTTAGGTCCACATTAAAAACATTAAGTACTTGGTGGTTTTCTGTAGTTATTTAATGTGAAATTAAATTTTAGATATCCATTTTCTTCAGTAACTGAATAGCTGACCTAATGGCCATATATTTGCTAGGGAGTTGAACTAGAGTAATGGCTCCGATTTGATCAACACATTAATTTAGAGTTAAACGGTGCTTAATTGAACTTAAAACACTGGTTTTGTATGGGCATAACCGGTGGGCGCAAAACGTTGTTCACTTGAATTTAATATCACTAGCTTAATTTCTATTTGGAGCATTTCACTGTGGATGTTTCATTTGTGTAAGGTATTCAATATCGTACGCCTATGACTTCCACTGATGTAGTTAAGCTGCAGAGAACCACTTTAGCACTAAAACAATGACAAAGAGCTTTAAATTGAATCCTCTGTTGCGTAATTTAGTTTATAAACACACATACACCATTTGTAGAGCTTGTCTGGTCACAAATCGGTCAACTCGAGGGGAAAAGTTTACTCTGAGCTCCGCTACTCTAAATAGCACAGCCATGAATATTAAGAAACACTTAGTCTCCACTTTTGCGACTGTATGAATTATATAAAGTGAGTCATTAACTTGTCTTGACAACAATCTTTACTCGAGCTTCTATAGATAGCTTTGAATGTCCTTTTAGTTCTTAAAATCCCTGAAGAAAGTTTCAGTTCACACACTGAAACATTTCTGGACGGTAAAATTTAATATAGGTACCTATTTTGTTGAATATAAAATTAAGTTATACTTCAAAAGGGATGAATGTAGGACAAGTGCCTTAAAGTGGACTACAGTGGACTACGGTCAGTCCCTACGTTGGACTGCTGAGTGGGACTAGGGCTAGCAACTGAACGCAGTCTAGCTGTGCCAATAACTATAGCCATTGTGTTCTGTAATAATGCCTCTAGAGGATTAATTTCCACTGTGTTCAGAAGAACAGTGTAAGAGAATGATATGACGGAGTTAGAGCCCCACAAAAGGAGGTAAGAGTAGAGGGAGGAAGGGAGGCAGGGTCAGTCGGTAGGTTGGTCGGTCCCGGTAAGAGTCGAAGCTACAGTGTTCGTTCAGTGGACATGTACAAAGGTTCTACCCAAATGTCCGAAGACCCGGGCCTCCTTCTACCCAGGAGCGATGGATAACGCCGGAGCTCTTTCCATAGGGCAATACCTGATTTCTTAAAAAGCGTACCCATCGACAAAAACGTCAAGACGGGAAGGAAGTGGATCCGTCAATAACGCGGTTCAACCCCGAAGGGAAGACTAACAAAAACCTTGGTGGGGCCGCCTGGTGATCTAATATACCTTCTACTAGCTCTGCAGGCTAGTACGCAGGACTTATGAAACAACCCATACCCCCTCCGTGCGACCGCAGCCTGGTCGGAGGTACTGAATCTCCTGTAGGTGGCGGGAACACACTGCCCCCTCGAGTCCAGCCCAATCCGAACAACTCCCCGACGGGAGAGGCTCGGCAGTTCGGCTCGGGGTTCCTCTAATAACGTCAGAGGTACTACGAGTGCTAGGGGTCCGCAGCGCCCAAACCACGGCAGGTGAAGGGGAAGGATCCCCTCCCCTAGAGGGACACTGACTGGACAGCGCCGACTCCGGATAAGTATAGTTTGTCTTGTCCTAAGTTTATGTAACAGTGACTGAAGTGTACGCTAATCTCCGAGGACCAGTGGGGGTTTTCTGGGTTTGCATAATACTGATTTAATTGCAACTCCACTTTAGGGAAAAGTAAAGTATATTTAACAATGACTGATGTTATTTTGTTTACAATATAGAGACAGCTACACTAAAATGGTAAACAAATACCGCAATTATAAGGATATGAAGGTAATGCCACTGTAAATATTCTACGTTGTTAGAAGATGACTATCACGGGAGGTATAGAAGAACTATGTTACCTGCGCAGATACCGTACCAATACGTTCTAGAAGGTAATTCAAGAAGAATTTACCAGCTGATCTATTATTACGTAATAATAAATCAGGTATTATACGATATAATAGATCTGGTATCACATTTCATATATTTAGGATGTACTGTCTGGTACCAGGGAGAAATTGATGTAACAGTGAAAATAAATTTAACTATATTACAGGCAGATTAAAAAGAACATTAAAAACTAAAGCCCGTAAAGACTCCATAGTAAAATTGTACAAATCGGTGGTAGTACCAACTCTGATACACGGATCAGAAATATAAACATTAACAAAACAGTAGTACTAGAATACAGATATAAGAGATGGAATTTTTAAGAACAATACTGTCTACAATAAAAGAGACAAAACCGGAGTCAAGATATTAGGAAAAAGTTAAAAGTAGATGAAATAATTACACTATTGCTAACAACAGAAATTAATGGGAAAAGCTTGTTCAAAATATCGACAATAACAGAATATGAAACGGTAGAGCCAGACTGAAAAATGCAATGCCATAGCCGGGATTTGAACTACGGATCTTCTGGTTGCCATCCAGCCGCTCTAACCCTTGAGCTACTATAGCCAACGTGCCGACATGACATTAAATTCGACATTATATTAAATTCTTCAACTGACTCGTATTTTTTCCGGTAAACAGCCAGTAGTTCTCATAAACACATTAGACAACTACTTTAATGACGACTTACTATGCTGTAAGTACTTTAAGATCCGTGGTTCAAATCCCGGCTATGGCATTGAATTTTTTATTCTGGCTCTACCGTTCCATAGTGCGTCCTACACACGGCTAGTGTGAAAGAACAATTAATTTTCAATAACCGAATACCTAATACAGCCAGAAACTGTGAACCCAAAGGTACAAGAAACCAGGGAAGACAGAAGATGAGAAGACCGAATTGGGGCCGGAACAGATAGCGAAGTCCAAGGCCATGAAGTAGTAGAAGAAGAATTTATCACCAGAAGCATCTTGCTGTACCGCACAATTATATGAATAAAGTCGATGTGTGGTCTGTAGAGTTGTACTATTGTACAGAGTGTTTGCTGCCTAGAGTTTGTGTGCGTTTCCAGCTTCCAGTCTAGTCGAGAGTGCAGCTTGGTGAGAAGACTGCGCAGTGAAGCATTTGCGCAGAACAGTCATCAGTTGAACTGTGCAGAAAACTGTGAGGTGTTTCAAGCTCCGCAGTGAGGAGTCGGCAGGCCGTGGAAAGGCGCGGGAAGCAGTTTGCGACTAACTGCGGCTCGATGAAGAGACAGTGTAACAGGCAGTGAAGCAGTCTACGAGCGAATTCGGATTTGTGTTCAGAAACCACGTCCAGCTTCGTGTCAAGAGGATAACTTGTGTATATATGAGATAGAGTGGTAACACAAAAGTGAAGAGACAAACATTAAAGAGAGGGTCGAAATTGTATACTTGGATTAAACAGAAGGCGATAAGTTAGAATTGTGTTAAAGAAATTTGAGGTGAACTTTCATCATTTTATCGTCTTTTGTCACAATATGAACTGTTAGATGTGTTTTCTCATAGACAGCTACTCCCTAGTTCTTACCTATTACCTGCTGCATGCACCCCACGTTCTTAGATTCAGATCTTACTATATTTTCAGAGCTATTAAGAATTCACAACCACACTTTTTTGGGACAGTTGTACAAAGTTAGGAACCTATGTGCGACAAGGAGAAATTGCACTACACTCTTTAGTCAGTATCAAAGACCTGTATATTAGATTTTTAATTTAAATAGTTATTTCAATTCCCTCTAGCTCCAAATGCGTACACACATAACATGCAGAAACTAAGCCCATTAATGTTTGTTTAGTGCTGATAATAAAGCTTTATACAAGCATTACAAATTATTAGAAAGGCAGGTGGATGAAGAGAATTTTGTATAGAGAAGCATATAAAGAGAAACGTGCGGCTAAAGCTAATTGCTTTCTCCCAGCTCCACAAGTGCGTAATTTTTGTAATCTACACAAAGGAAACTTTCCACATCGGTTATGTATCTTTCCACCACAATGGTAAATAAACAAGTAAATTAAACAGGTCGTTTCATTTACAGAGCCGATATGAGCCTTTGAGCTGGAAAATTTTGCTGAATGCAGAAATACGATTTTTTTCTTTCACAGGGAGGAATGAGTTACGAACCATTTGTGTTATTAGAGTGCAATAACAATTGAGGAACGCATTCAAATAATGTTGCGTATGCCATTCTTTAGGAAATGTGTTAGCTTGCAATTGTTTATCTTACGTTTGTAAAGCGCTGCAATAATGCATTCACAAATATTTTCATTAAAATGTCAATGTTCTATAAGCTATTCTGGTGATCAGCACGGAGGTTCAGACTTAATGTATCAGAAAGAATTGTGTGCAGGAGGCCGTTGTTGATATCCAGGCAAGAATATCCCCCCGACCGAGGTTTCCTACTGTCTTCATAAGGTAGAATATAAGGGACATACTTAATCTGCAGTGATCAGTGCACAGACAAAGAATTTTACTTAAACGTGTCTGCAAACAAAACGAAAACAGAGCAAACTGTAGCAAATGTCCTGTCAGATCAAAGATGGTCATTGAAGAAATATACTTAAGAGCACGTCTCCCAATGGAAATATTTAAGATGTGACATAAGTGTTACTGTTGATGACGATACAGAAAACAAAATTGATAAATTCCAGCACATTTGGAAAATCAAAGGAAGATTACAAAATAAAACACGAAGAGATACAAAACTAAAGTTCTAACACAATGGCTGTATCTGTGCCCATATTTGGGAGGGGGGATTGTGATTGGGATTTCATTACGGAGGGGATTGGGAGCGTAGCGATCATGCTGGGCCCTTTGTTCCTCTATCCCTAAGTGGGGCACCCGCGGGAGGAAGGATGAGGCGAAGGAGACAGAGGGTGGCTGACCCAAGGAGCCACGACAGTACAGAGGGCACGGTCCCTACAATTTACTAGGATAGTGACTTCCCCAGACAGGCCAGGAAAATGGACACGCTCCCCTGCAGCGGGACGGCAACGAGCCCCGCAGCCGAGCCCTAATGGTTCCAGGCAGGCGATCCGAGCCCTAAAGGTCCTTGGCTGGCGGTCCCGAAATGGTCCCAGCAGAGGATCTGAGGCCGGCAACCGACCTACCGAAGGAGGAATAGTTTTCCTCAGAGCATGTATTCCTGCCGTGCACCGCCGAGACACCCGCTGACACTTCTACCCTGAAAGAGACTACTAGATGAGAGATGATAATGGAGATGAAATGAAGGGACAGGAAATTCGAGGGATGTAATTAACCTACCCAGCATTCGCCTAGCGACACGGGTAAATCCCCGAAAAAGTCATGGATCATATAAGTCAGTCACGGGAATCGAAACCGGGCCTCCCGAATGCGGGCACATAATTTTATACGAAGTACGAAGGACTACCCAAACGTCCATTTCCTTACGTCAAAGTGGGAAATTTTGTTTGCGCGCCAGGAACAATGTTTAGAAGACAGTTTTTATACGGGTAGTCCAGGCGTTTTTATACCTCTGCGAAATACTCACCTTCATACCTCAGAGAAACTTTTTTTCAACTTCTATTGAAGTGCATTGTAATTTAGACTTCAAGCATAATGGTCTAGTACACCAAAGGTCTCACGTGTGATAATTTCCGGGACTCCCATCCATTATAATGTAACTAAACAACTCCCTTGCCAATTCAGTGGCAACAATTAAATCTCCCCAACAACGGCACAAAGGATATGTATGTGTGTGAGGGCGTCCTCACCCTTCTATCCAATTTCCCCTGGTAACAAAAACATTTTGTGTGGCGGCCATCATACTCTACATAAGCGGCACTCTAGCTACAGGCAATGCACGTTACCGGAACTATTACAACAGCGCCGCGGTGCGGCATATAATGAAGTGACCCAAGTAGGAGTTCCGTTGAACTGTGGTTCCCAACCTGTGTCGCACGTTACTCCATTTATACGTTGTCTTGTAAACCATTTAATAACAGTTTAAGCAACCTTATTAGAATATGCCGATTACATTCATATTTCATACTTTTGCTATAACATATGGACTTCAATGTACCGATTTATGTGGCATTTATAGATTTTGAGAAGACCTTTGACAAGGTAAATACAAGTAAATAATGGGGTATTATAAAACAGAAATGTGTACCCCAACATTTGATAACAGCAATAAGAAGTTTGTGTGTAGAAAGATCATGATAAAAACTGGAATGACAACAGATCTAATGGCAACAATAAACATTGGAGTAAGAAAGGGTGTCAACTTTCACTTTTTAATATTTATACTGACGATGCTATATATGATTGGTAGACAAAATTAGGTTCACTTTTTATAATTAAATACTTTTTTATTTGCAGACCATCGGGTTCTCATATCTACCTCAGAAATGGTCTACAAAAAGCGTTATTTGTTTAACAATATCTATAAACAAAACTAAAGTATTAGCCTTCAAGGGATCTAATGCCATAAAAGCCAAAATATTATTAGAAGGATAACCCGTTGAACAAGTCAACTGCTTTAATTATCTTGGTTGCATTATCCCTTATTTTAAAAATATAGTGACATTTTAAATAAAATAAACAAATTTAATGGTAAATGTAGCACTATAAAGAGAACCTTAAAAATACGAGAAGAGAGACTAAATTAAAGTTGTATAAGGTAATGGCAGTTCCTATATTATTATTATATGGTAGTGAATTTTGGACATCAACAGAAAAGAACAAATGATTGAAACAGCTGAAATGAAGTTTCAAGAAATGTAGTAGGGTATAATCTTCTAGGTAAGCAAAGAAGTGAGGACATTCGAAAAGGATTGAATATATTTAAGCTAAGATATAGAATAAAACAATATAGAAATAACTGGAAGGAACATGTCGACAGAATGAATGATAGCCGCATTCCAAAATTAGTTAGATATTACAAACCATTAGGTAGAAGAATATTAGTAGATCAAGAAAAATATAGATATAACAGTTTTAATTTAAAATGTATGATACCGGAACGAGCCTTGATGGCTTAAACCGTGAAAAGTTGTTGTTGTTGTTGATGATGATGATGATGATGATGATGATGATGATGATGATGATGATGATGATGATGATGATGATGATGATGATGATGATGATGATCATGATGATGATAATGATCACGACGACGACTTTCATATAACGTTGGCAAATTTTTCAGGAGTGCTAGAAGAAGTTAAAGTGTAACATTATTTCTTAAGGATAACAGTCAAGAAGTTCAGACATACAGTTCAATTATTTATTAGGACTTCTAGAATTAAATAGCCGTTAGATAGGGAAAAGTAAAGACAAGGAAATTGAGAGTTCAAGTTTTAAGTTACTGGATAAGGTTTTTACGGGGTTTTCCCTTATCCCAATAGGCGAATGTCGGGTAACTCTAAGCTCCAGGGACCCCGGACTCATTTGAGCATCATTTCATTCATCATCCGATATGACTTATCGTTGGAGGACGTAAATTGGAATGAAAAAACAAACACTTAAGATACTGGAGTAATGAAATTGACAAGATTTAGACAGGAAAAAAAAAAGGCGTCTGATTAACATTTAGATAGAAAAAGAAGAATGAACTTAGGAATTTAGTGGGGATTGGACTGAACTGGATTGCATTGTTCGGAGGGGATTCGGCACCTCTACCAGACTGTTCTTTTGGACCTATGTCCCAAGTGAGGTACCCCCGAGAGAGAGAATGTGCGAGAGGAGACAGAGGGAGGCCCACCCCAATGAGTCACTACAGTGTAGAGGGCTGGGTCCCTACACTTTACTAGATAGAAACTGCCCGCTGGTGGGTTTAGGACAACCATCATCCCCCCTAACATGGCCGCAAAACAGTCACAATGCCGTTTCGGAGACTGGAGGCCACCCCCGCCCAAAGCAAGGAAGACACCAGGCAGTCTTGCACAACGGGCATCCCACCAGTCGCATACCTGAATTGGCCTACTAGACCGGCTCGGAAACCTTCTCGCCGGAGAAGAAAATGTTCACCCTGAGCCTATCATCTCGCCATGCACCACCGAGACTCTCACCTACACTTGTACCCTGAAAGAGACGGTCAGAGGAGAGGTTATGTGAAATACTAATGGAGATGAAATGGAGGGACAGAAAAATTCGGGAGATGCAGTTAACCTACCTAGCATTTGCCTAGTGATCCGTAAGAACTCCTGAACATAACCATGGATCACGTAGTTTGACCTCGGGAATCGAAACCGGGCATTACGAATGCAGGTCACAGCAAACCTGCCTGAACCATCCCGCTGGGTAATTTAATGAAATCGGGAACAAATCTACGAGGAGAGCTGAACGCTTTCTGGGCCACAGTAGGGGAATGGCGGTTGTATAGGTATGCTGAGGAGTTTACAACCGGTAAAGTGCAAGGAACTTGCCCTCTGCACTGCCGTGGCTCCTTGGGACGGCCACCCTCTGTCTTCATTCGCCTCAATCCTTCCTCCCGCGGGTGCTCTCCTTGGGGGTTATGGATGCAACAAACCAAGGTTAATTTCCTTCCTTAGCATAATCCAGTTCAGTTAGCAGACGAGCTTTATAGAAGTATAGGTGACCAAATATTTCATGAAGACTGATGAACTTGAAGCTCTTAGAAATACAAATAACGGAAAAGTAACAGGACGAGATAATCTAAATGCAGAATTATTTACTCCGAAATTATCATTAATACACTGCTATAACATTTCAAAAACAGACAAATCCTATACAATTGATTTCCATTTTTAGAAAAGAAAAGCCTCCATAACTGCAATAATTTTGGAGGAATATGTCTCACTTATCCTGCTTAAAATATATAAAAATAATAAATCAACATTCACAAAATATTACTGAAAAGTCTAATTTCGGAAGGACAAAATGATGTTACGAAACGCAGATGTAAGGACAGTGCCTTTATTGTTAAAGAAATATCTGATAATCGTCACGAATTTATTTAAAAAACATATACGTTTATTATTTTCGAAAAAGCCTTCGACCGAGTAGAGAGAAGTACACTATGGAAGATTATGGAATAAATGGTGTACGCGTAATAATTGAATAAATTTGTGTAATCGTTTATTAAGAAACAGAAAGTAGTCATTAAAAACAATTTTGAACTTTCGGAAAGTAGAGTCAGACTGAAAAATTCAATGACATACGTTGCTGTGTCCGAATGCTCTAACCATGGCAACTACCCAGCATGACAAATACTCCAACTGATTGTCAGTTTTTCCGGTGAACAACTAGTTCTCATACACGTACGAGGCACTCTTAATGGCGAACTACAATGCTGTAAGTACTTCAGTCCCGGGCTTCATAGTTCAGATCACTATGAAGTCACTATGAAGTAGCTATTCAGTCTCTTAATATGATAGTTTTTTGTGTGTTTTTTTAAATTTACGTCCGCCCCAACGTTAAGTCATATCGGACGGTGAATGAATTGGGTGAAATGATTCTCAAATGAGTCCAGGGTCCATGGAGCTTAGAGTTACCCGACATTCGTCTTGAAGGATAAGGGAAAACCCTGGAAAAACCTTATCTAGGTAACTCACCCTGACCGAGATTCGAACTCGGGACCTTTTGAACGTGAGGCAGACATGCTACCATCTACGCTACCGAGGCGGGCAATGTGATAGTGTGCGAGTTAGAGTGAAGAATATAAAAAATGAAATATTGGTTACGTTCCAAACTTGTGTCGAAGTTGAGCGCCTTAGAGGATGGTACACAAAGATTTCCAACAACAATTCCAAAACTCAAGCCACGCCTCAAAAGGACAAATGATAGCAAAAATTATGATAGCTTTAATTAAAATATTATGTAATTAAAATATTTACAAGAAGAATGACATAAATATCTTAAACTTTCTGTATATACCCTGCGAAATGCTCTTCTTTATGAACTATTTTTGTACCTTTCAATCCTTATAACACCTGTCAAACAGAACTTGTAGCTGTCGTAAAAGCATATGATATAGATGTATTCATTTTTATGTCACCGAGTATTTCCAAGATATATTTAGTTATTGGTTTGAGTGTCAACATACTTATTCCTGGAAATTAATTGTTCTTTCACACTAGCCCTATGCAGGCTAAAGTTTGGAAAGATAGAATGAAAATTTCAATGTCGTAGCTAGAATTGAACCAGGGATCTCCAGGGCTTACGGTCTTCGTTGACCTTAATAGCTCAATGGTTAAGGGCGATCGGACGGAGACGGTGAGAACCTTGTTCAAATCCCGTCTATGACATTGCATTGTTCTGTCTGACTCCTCCTTTTTCATACTTATTTCTTTTCTGATGTAATAAGTTGCTATTCGTTAATTTCTCAGGATCAAGAGAGACAGAAATTCAAAGCCATTACCAAGAGGTTGATACCAAAATTAAGATTTTCCAGAAGTAAGGAATCATGATGGATGTCAAAGGAATGTTGGTCCTTTGTTACGACAAGGGCAAGGCCAGTTGAGTTGGGGGAAAGTGTTATAACAAAAGCAATGTAAGAAACAGTGTCCGTAGCAGTTTTCTAAAGGGGCTCACTTGACTTATATGAATAGAGTATTCTTTGGATAATTCAGAATGGCATGACAAAACAACCACAAAGAGATTTTTGGTTGAATGAAGAGGGCTTTCAGTAAGTGAAAGTGATACACCCACGCGCAGCTGTGGACAAGGGTCTTCGGCGTGGAGCCAAGGAGAGCTCTCCGTGGCTTGCAAACCATTAGAACAGTCTTCGGCGTGAGGCCGATCCAAAGAGTCTTCGGCGTCAGGCCGATGAGAGCAGTCGGAGGCGTGAAGCATATTAGGGCAGTGCTCTGGTTCTGTCTTGGATATCTGTCGGTTCATATACGTGAGGAACGAATAAAGTTTATCAAGTAATAAACATTCTGCCGTCAGTAACTCTAAACGGAGATTGGTAACCCTAGGTCGGCAATTTTCATTTCGATGTTCTAAAAAAAGAAGCAGTGAATAAATAAGTTGGAAACGGGCATTCCAGTGTCATTAAATATCCTTCTCACACACATCCACGCATACCCTGTGAGAAACCTCATTGTTTCACCCTGAGCTAAACAAAAGTGCTTCAAACTGTATTGTCAAGTGGAACATTGTTCGCCATTTGCATCAAATTGGCGTCTACAGCGTGGAATTGTGTGACACCCAGAAACAGTATAGTATCAAGGCCTTGTTTTTAACATATGAGACTGCCGATTAACTTAATGTATCCTTTTTTTTTTTTTTTTTTACTTGTTCCATTTATACCCCGCCTTTAACTACAATGGTCATATCGGCGGCCGTTCTTTGGAACATATCGAAGCTGTTAACTCGTTTTTCGTTAGGTTTTAATCATTTCATCACACACACATTCACACTCTCATTCATACTTCCAGACTCTGGGGAAGATGGGGCATTATCTTGGTCGGAGAGAAATCCCCATCCCCACCGCCGGGAATCGAACCCGGGACCCCTAGCACGGCAGGCAGGTGCTCTATCGTGTATCCTTTTTAACATAGAACGAAATATACCTTTAATTGTGTACTGAAAGTTTACCTTTACTAATAGGTAGATACAAGATTACACATTTATAACAATAGTTATAGCATGGTGAGTGGTGAAGGTCACGTGAATATAGCACATCAGTATTTTTATGCGGAAATTCCTTTGTCGGAAAACACCACTATTAAGAGGAACTCTTCTTACAGTTTCAGTATTAATACAGTGGCAAGAAGCTCTATATATCATTTATGAATATCTCCATATTGCGATAGACATGAACACAATGCGGATTATTGCCACCCGCAGGTGTTCCCAGCTCATTTGTAAACTTGTGTGAATATGCTACATGAAATATCCGAGAGTTATTTACCATAGGTACCGAGCTGAGAAAAAGAGAAAACATATCGGGACATTATCTCGCCCTGAATTATACGAGCAGGATGTGCCATGGCTCCAAGGGATAGGAGATGTCAATTCTCTAGGATTTATAACGCCTTTTTGTAGAGGAGCGAAGGCGGTCTTATCGCTTGGGGCGCAAGCTTGCCGCTACAAAATTCAAAACTCCTTATCATCTCTACCTCTTTCCCTGTTTCCTTCCTTTCCTTTGCTCAGGAAAACGGATGAACTCAGATGTTCTGTATAATGAAATCAATGCTCTCCTCCTTTGGATGTTCTTACCGCCGGCATGATCTCAAATCAATACAAGACAATCTCCAATCTGAATCCTGATATCCTCAGAAATGTAAATAACCTCCGCAAAATGTCTTTGGTTTCTATTTTAATTACAGTTCCATAACCAACATCATTATCCGGTGACTGCAGTGTGGTTCTCTGAAAATTAATTTTCTTGAACTATGGTGTCGTTATTGCTTTGTTCACGCCGATCTGCATCGAAACATACAACTTCTTTAGTATTTCCTCTTCCCTATACTGATCTATGTAAGTTTATCTAAATAGCATTTTGGGATTAACACAATGATTAATAAAGCTTAAGGCAATGAGGAATAATATTTTGTATACAGTATTTTACCTTTACAAATTATTTCTGAATAACACTACGATAATATCTAGAGATAGTATGCAACACTGAGCGTTACCAAAACATTCTAAGGCAATGAATTCCAAATAGATGCTAAAACTTTACAATTCATTTTTATAAACTTTTGGAGGCCATGATTTATATACAGGACAAAATAAATATAGATTCAATTTGTAATAAGCTGTAGAGATGCAACGCTTATATATTTTTAATCAACTTTGTTACACAAGAAAAAAATGCTTCTTGTACGAAGCATCTAATAGAAATGTTTTTACGTAAGCTCCCAATGTGAAAGATTTTTCTGTATAAATTCATCAATCAGCAACATCGCTATCATAATTTTTGTTATTTTATTTCAACTACCATTTGTATAGTTATGAATAAATACTTAAATCTCAGCCCATCAGTAATTACATTAAGTGAAGATTTTCAACTCATGTGAAGCTCTCCTTCGAATTTTAAGTACGAAAATTGAAACCTGTAATATGTAGAACATTCTCAACAATAAAACATGTTTGAAATATCTTAATGTGTTGATCAGTCAAATACTTCTGTGCGGTTATGTTTTTGTCCTTCTTTCTGCCTCCAACTTTGTGCGTGGAGGATGGTTGGACTCTAAGAGGACACCTCATTAATAGAATAAAAGATTCTTCGCAAACTGAAGGACGCTGGCCCTCGTAGCCATGATGGTTAAATCGTATGTCTCTAGCGTTCCGTCGTGTCTATGCCACTAGAAATGTATAGCGTTTAAGGCCCGCTTTTACTACATACGGCACCGCAGGCGATGACACTGATGATAGCTGAGATGAACATGGAGCACCTGTGGAATGAGATGGCGGGGGAAACCGGAGCTCCCGGAGAAAACCCGCACCAGCGCCGTGTTTTCCATCACAAATCTCACATTGCGGTCGCCTGGGATCGAACCCGGGCCGCCTTGGTGAGAGCCAAGCGATCTAACCACTGAGCCACGGTGCGGTCTATGCCACTAGAGAAAACCGATTACCCCTCAATGGCCAAATGGGTTCCTCCCAAAAGCCAAAGTACGAGGGCTGTTCAATTAAGAAATGTCATAATTTTTAGGGTCATAGTTTGCGCACTAAAGTTCAATCATATTGTATTCTGTTAGCTGAATGAGAAACAAACACGCCGTAGTAGTTTCATTGTTAGTAATCCTGGTTCCCGCCTGTGAGAACTAGGAAAGTTCAGACATGTTCAGTATCGCCTACCACTGCAATGGAAGCAACGCGCGAGGAACAATATGCGGCTCAGAATTCCTGCTTTCGTCTCAACAAATCTTCAGTTAAGCCCTATACAATGTTACAGGAGGCCTATGGAGAGTCTGTTCTTCCCTACAACACAGTTCGAAGGTGGTTTAAATTGTTTAAAGAGGGGAGACAATCTATTTCAAAGGAACGTGGACCCGGTGCTCCAGTTACTGCTCTTACGGAAGAAAACATCCACACTGCTGCTGCCATTGTGAGAGAGATTCGACGAATTAGCTTAAGATCACATTCTGAAATACTGAACATTTCATCGGATGCTACATTTCTGTGAAGCAGGCGGGATGCGCACCAAGATAATGCGCGGTCGCATATTGCCAATCTTGTTGCTGAATATCTTGCAAAAATCGACGTGAAGTGTATCCCTCAGCCTCCCTATAGTCCAGAGTTAGCTCCATGTGACTTTTTTCTATTCCCTAACTTGAAGAAACGCCTTCGTGGGAGGTATTATCCATCATAAGAAGCAGTGGTGAAGGCTGCGGAGGCGCTTTTGAAGGATCTCTCAAAAAGTGGTTTCCAGCATGTGTTTGAAGACTGGCAGAAACTCTGGGACAAGTGCATCGCATTCAGAGGAGACTATTTTGAGAAGGACCATCAAAATTATGAGGATCAGTAAAGGTATGTTCTCAAAAGAAATTGTGATCATTCTTTATTCAACAGCCCTGGTATGTAAACAAATGAAGGATGGGTTCATCTTCGTATTACATTCAGTGGGAGTCCTGTGTTACGCAATTTTCGTTTCTTACATTTTGACGAATTACTCTTACAAAGCTAGTTTTTGTAACTAGTTCACGTTATCGAGCTAGATATTTGGATAGACGAAAATTCTGTTTTATATAAATTACAATTAAACTTCTAACTGCACGAGAAGATCATAAAGATTTTTAATTATGCATGTCACTGTAGCAAAGGAAAAGAAGTCCAAAGCCAATTCTCGAAAGTCCGTAAGTTATGAATTACTAAACAAACGAATGACCACTTAGTGTTCCAACAATCCATGAAGTACTCATTTTAAACTTCAAACAAGTAATTTATACTTAGAAAACCATCAAAAACAATAAATAAAATTATACAACATTCACCCCGAAAAACATTCGGAATACACATTCTGTTTTTCTAAAAAAACGTTAAACATACCATATTTTAATAAACATTTCAAAAGTCATTGCAGAGGACATGCAACAGCTTACGTTATTTTTCACAGAGATTATTTTGAAAATATTCATGTTATGTCCTTCATACATTCTGAAATATAATGAACTCTTTGATTTCAAACTATACTTACTGGTCACACACGTATTTCTAAAACTGGATTTATGTATTTTGAAAATCTCGAAGTATATATCAGTGTTAAGGATAGAACGCGATATATACCTACTTCCTCTGAGAACTATGTAAAATAAATTTTAAAATTTACATTAGCCATTAGGTTTAAACTAATTGATATTAAGAAAACTATAGTGATGAATGAAACTAAACGATGTAGAAGTTACATAAGTAAACCTTAATGTTTATTTTTTGCCATATCTTACTGACACTTTGACTTCAGAATGTAAGTTAAATGGAAGAAGAAAATACAAGCAAATGGAGTTTCTAGGTATACCTTTACCCTCCAAAAAAACAATTTGCTCCCCCTTCATAACGCCATTGATAAAATGATTACATAATTGTTTCACATGTCTTAATTTACTATTGTATCCTTCTTAGATCTATGAACATTCTTACACAGTGAAGTGATGCAATGAAGAACCATTGTATAAGTAGAATAAACCTGTCAACAACTTGCTATGCCTTCTTAAGTAGGTGTTTATTTATAATGTTTATAGTAATACCTATAAATTCATATTTCATGGTTTGTTAATCAGATTCTGCTTTACTTATGTACTCTGCATGCAAGGAACTCGCTTTTCTTAGGGCTAAAGGCAAATCTATTTGCTAAAGCAGTTAAAGTAAGTTAATTAGCACCAAGTCCCCACTTGCACTTCAACTGCAGATGCAGCGTGCAGACATCTGGTGACAATGCAGTGAATCAAATAAGACCGACCACTACTGCTGGATAGCATTCCCAGACCATTTTTTGTGACAGCTGTGAAAGACGTCTGTGAGAAACTTACCAACATAATTGAATTTGAGCGGGATTCAACTTGTTTTCCTCGGTAGAAAATTGCTAGCAGGTTGCACTCACCTGAAAGCAAACAGAAAAGCAAATAAGTAATCTGCCAGCAAACAAATGTTAACAAATGGCGACATTCACACAATAATATCTGCGTCAATTTTAGGTAACCTATTTATTTTTGCTTTTAGCAGGTTAGAAGGGACATAACGAACCGGCGACTGTTTAGAGTAAAATGTACATTTTTCTGGGGCTCAATAAGGTTGAATTAGCATATCTCTTTAAACTGCCCTGTCTAAACATAAAAGGCTCATTCCTCAAAGTATTTGCTGCCCCTAAAGGTTTACTTAATCAATTTTCTGACTAAATTATTTACTTCCATATTTCCAGTTTGCTTTCTACCTCGTACTATTAAATAGAGAAACAATTGCATTCCTCAAAAATTTTATTTAAAATAAATTCCGACCAGGTTTCTGTTTAAATTCTTCCTAAAAGTTAAAAAAAGATAAGGAAAGAAAAGAATTTATATAACCAAACTACCACTAACATGCAAAGAGGCTTTGGCGATTTCCTCTGAAAGGAGCACGCTTAATCGTGATGCTGTGTTTCAGTTCAGCTTCTCTTGGAAACCCGCCTTGAAAATGGTAATCCATCGATTTAAGAATCAAAGATCAATGCAGCTTGTTATTCAAGTTAAGTAGTTACGTTTCTTTGACACAATTTTCTATACTCACGCCATCTCCTGACCTGGCATTTAATTTACTGAAAACAGTCTTTTGTTCAGTAATGCGAATTTTGATAGCGTTTTGTCTTTGTTTATACTTGTGTTATATCCGGTGTTCCATTTACGGTTATAACATTTTATAAATATCCTGATGATGGAAGAGATGCACACTCCCGAAACGTCGATATCTAATCGTCTTTTCACCTGGCTTGCTGCCCGAAAAGAAAGTGAGCATAGTCGTCAGCAGGAAAGCTTCAGGTCTTACTTGGGTTTTATCACTTTTGATTTGGACACGTACACAGATATTCCAACTCTTACTCAAAATTTCAGGCTTCTGTTGTAATGAAAGTAAATGTAGCCAGGAAAACTATGATGTAAAATATTAACTGTATTAAGAATTTGGTCTTAGAGATACAAAAGTCTGCTTCTGGAGTAGATGTTGGATGAAAAACTAACATGCTTCTACGATGAAAGTATTTTTACATGTTTTGGCCGGTATCTAGCATGAGATGAAATTCTTGTCGTTCTTTTATGCACAGAAATATGTGAATAGCATGCTAGTCTGTATATTCGGTTACCAAGAGCAGTAATCCAGCAAAACCAATATTGGGGTCATAAGCTTGTGCATTACAACATGCCACTATAATTTCCATGACTAGACACCACATTTTATCGGTAAATGAGCTACCCGTACCCCCCAAACACTAAATAATCGGCCAAGTGTTTAGTGCTGTGGACATGAGAGGTTAAGACCTCGGTGGTCTCCCAGAGGGCAGGGTGTTAAATCGGTGTAGGTGAGGCGAAATAATATTGTAAGGGTGGATAATATGACACGCTAGGGGAGAGTTACCGCTAACAATGTAATTACCGTGGTAATCCCATTGAGAAAGCAGCTCTGCGGCTCAGCACTGAATTATTTAGTTGGTATAAGCATGCACTAATGACGTGTTAGTGATGAAAATTCTCTATATACTTACCACCAAAAGTAAATGATTGTAATAATAAGTTTTGGAATGTAGGCGAGTTTGTGTAGTAACTTATTCAGCCTATTGCTTCCAGTTAGATAAAATAATTTAAATCATAGTTTAGTTTCTTTTACACTTAACCATTCAGGTAGAAATTCGCAAGAAAGAAAACAAATGCTGAAACTAATAAAATATTTGGCTTGCAATGAAAATGGTTCTGCCCTGTTTTTGCATTCTTAGTGTACATCATAAAGAATGGCTTTCGGCTTCAAGAAAATATGAATTTATTCACATTTCATTTGTAAGTTTTACTTAAATATTGTGCATGTCATTCTGCGGCCGATATTGGACTTCCAAACTGTACAATAAAATGAATGCAACTGCATACAGCATCACATGCAACTACATTTGGCAAAAGCTGTACCTGAATAATCCTTATATCCCTAAGCAGAGAAGCCAAAGTCTATCTGAATTAATAATACTACGATCACTATGGCAACAATCGTGAATCGTAGCCTATAATGCCTGTTCCGATCTCACAACAATCCAGCGTTTCCTCGATGTCACATTTGGTCTCCGTCCTCTTGGTTTATATCTTACATTTTTGGAGAATCCTCTCGGTAGTCATTCTTATCTTTGAAACCAATTTTCTCTATATCCCGTTAATTCTGTTAATAAAATATATGCTTAATCTATTTGAAATATCTTTGTGTCTAAATTTTCGACAATTTTAGAAAGTGTATTTGTGCTGTTTGTATTTTACTTAAATCTTTGGTCCTTAATATTCATTTCTTGCTACTATAGCAAGACAGCAAGTGCCATTACAGAATAAAATCTTAATTCTGTATCTTTTCATGCATTACCTCTTAATATTCTCCGAATTACGCCATTTATTGCTTGAAACTTATTAGTTTTCTGATTTATATCTTGATCTACATAAAAACTCAAATCACATCCAAGATGCATAAAATGTGGCATTTGTTCAGTGATATTATTCGAAGTTACATTTTTCTTTTCCCTGGGCATTTACCACGGAATGCTATTACCTCTGTTTTGTGACTTGGAATGTTTTACATTATATACGTCACTAATTTTATTAAATTCATACATTGCATTTTCAGTCGGTCCTCTTTATCTAAAGTTAAAACTACATAATCAGAAACCACCAATAACCCTAGTGTTCTGTTTGCTATGTTAATAATATGGTTTACTTTAAATGTACATTTCTGTTAACTTTTCATTTGAGCAACCATTCTATTATCCACATGCTAACTTTTTTATAATAACTGCTAATAATTTTAATCAGGTTTTCCAGGTAACCTTTTATTTTTAATATGTCCATAGTATATTTTGTTCTACTCAGTCGAAGGCTTTCTGGAAGTCCACAAATGCAAAGTGAGTCTCAAAATTAAACTATTCTTCTATCATTTGTTTTAAAATAAACAAATATAAACATAACCTTCCTTTCCTAAATTCACTCTGCTCTCCCAAAAATTTAGTTTTTTAAATGATTTTTGCTCGATTACATAAATTGGTTTCGTATACTTTATGAATTGTGTTTAAATGGGTGATACTATTACAATAATTGGTGCAATCGGTTTTATCACATTTTTTAGAACACTTTGGTTATGTTCAATTACTTGGAATTGTATTTTTCCCTACATGTGTACTAAATGTTAGCCTCCATATTTAATTCCACGTGTAAATCATCTGTTCCTGTAACTAGACAGTTCGTTTGGTTTGTCATAAATCACGGGAATTAGAGAGAGAACCTGCCTTGGCAGTGTGGTGGTAGTGTGTCTGCCTGACGTTCAAGAGGTCCCGCGTTTGAATCTCGGTCAGGGTGAGCTACCTGGATAAGGTTTTCCGGGGGTTTCCCTTATCCTGAAGGACGGATGTCGGGTAACTAAGCTCTATGGACCCTGGGTTCATTTGAGCATCATTCAACACTTTCCATTCATCGTTCAATATGGTTAACTTTGGAGGACATAAATTAGGAAAAAAAGGAATTAGAGAGAGAGCGAGAGAGCACACTATTGCCCGCGCTGTTGTAGGCAGCCCATGACTGCCTAATGCCATATCGCATCACCTCTATATAACGTTCCAATCTACTCCGTCTGATTATATTGTAGCCACCCCTTTAATATTTTCAAGCGCTGCGCGCTAAAGTCGACTGGTATATATTGTCACTGAGGCATTGTTGTGCGGCTGCCGCAAGCCGCAACCGGCGCGTGGGCGAGCACCAAATGCTTGTCGAGAGAGAGAGAGAGAGAGAAAGAAACGATGGAAAGAGACAGTGAGATGCCTGGATAGTTCCGTCTTTGGCTCACTGTGTCGCGAGTGATCGACTGCATTCTAGAACGATGACTGGAGGTATAAAAGCCCGCGAAGTGTAAGATCTCAACACTCCACCCAGCATCAGCTACTTCGGTTGGTCGAAGAAGTGTACACTGCCATCAAGCGCAAGTAGTATGTTGTTGCTTTATTATTGGACATCACCAAAGCCTTTGACAGCCTCTGGCATGAAAGTTTACTTTCACGCCTCATTCACTACAACATTCCTTCACACTTGATCTATCTCATAAACTCCTATCTCCTCAACAGATCATTTTCTGTCTCGCATGATGGCATATTATCCTCAACTCGTCCTATTACAGCCGGTGTTCCTCAAGGTAGTGTCCTGGGACCCACTCTCTTCCTTCTCTATATCAACAGCCTAACCTTCTTTACTCCGCTGCTCACTGTACGTTTTTGCAGACGACACAGCTGTAACCTCCATTCCAACTAAACTTTATATGGCTGCACAATACGCCGACCTCCTCACCACCTGGTTCAAACGATGACGCTTGAGCATCCACCCCAAGAAAAGCCAAGCCATCACTTTCTCCAGAAGGCAGCTAGAGGGCCTACCACCTGTTCGTCTAGTCGGAGAGGAAGCACATTGGCAATTATATGTACGATATCTAGGCGTTTTGCTTGATGTAAAATTGACGTGGAGGGACCACATAACCTACACAACCAACAAGGTCAGCAAACGTATGGGTATGTTATACCCATTGTACAATCGACGCTCAGTGTGTCCATATCCAATAAATTACGCCTCTACAAACAAGTGCTCCGACCAGTCATCACTAATGCCTGTACCATTTGGGGTAGAGCAGCTAAAACTCACCTACACCGTCTTGAAGCCCTACAGTCTCGATTCCTCCGTATTGCCTCGAATTCCCCATGATACATCCCTAACCTTGTAATCCGTCGTGACCCACACATTCCTACCCTAACAGACTACATCCAAACTCTCTCGCTCACATTCTATTAAAACCTCTCCCATAACTTCAACTCCCTTATACACGGTCTAGGTGAGTACGACATCGACCCCGGCGAAAAATACAAAAGACCAAGACTTGTTTTAGGCGCATGAATACACTGCAGTATTGGTACACAACTTTTATATATAATTAAAAGAAAAACACCAAAACAAACCTCTACTGTCATTTGCCCTAACTTATAAAATATTCTACTGCCAGTAGAGGGCTCAGCCTTGATCTGGCTAGAGACTGAAAGTCTGGCTTCCGGACTTTCAAGTGTCCAAACGCAGATGTGAGCGGAGGGAGTTGATAGTTGTCAGTTGAGCTGTGCGGCTGTGCAATAATTGTGAGTTTGTGGACATTTGAGCTGTAACACAACGAATTCTTTTGTTTTACTTGCAGCGGAGTGAACGAGACGACCTTGAGGACTTATGTTATACATGTTACGTCACTTTTACCGCAGGAAGGGGTGTACAGAGCTACTTTTAATTCTACCAACCCGCAAAAGTAACAATATATACCTTCTTTTAAGGATTTTTTGAGAGTCTATTTCTGCTAAATTTATGATGGAATTGTCCAAAATATCAATTAATCCGTCTTTTCCTCAGTACATCTTTTCTACCTCCTACATTGATTTTGTTCCATATTAGCTTGACGGCATTGGTATCACAACGACACGGAGGCAAGCTATGTCCATTTAATTCATTTATGTAATCGATTATGTACAGTTTGAACCTACCTTTGTTTCTCTTAATTATCTCGTACAACATCGGTTTTGATACCATATTTCCATATTTCATAGTCAATATAAAGCACTATTTGTAAATAAGCAGGCCCTGCACTGGTTGCACCATCTGTCGCTGTCTTACGGAGACTAGGCAGTCGTGGATAACTGTAGCAAAGTGTTTACAAAACTTTTCATTCCTTTTTTTTACACAGGGAGGGGTAGCGCTAAGTAGTTCATGTTTCAAGTTAAATCAGACGAAACTTGGATTTCTTCAATCCTTTATTTATGTCTTCAATAGGTCCGCACATTAAGAATTCATCATCGCACCCGCTTCAGCATCTCGTGAACGCATACGGGAACTTCCTCTCTTCCCTCACTGTCATCACTGTCTTTCACTAATATATTTTATTACAGTAACCTCTTTGTCCATGATAGGACGCTGATTTTTAACACAATTCTATGTATCTCTTCTACTTCACTAAGTCGTCCGCTTTATCAAGACATGCACATAATTATCTCTTCCTTTTCATAGTTTTCACATTTCCCGCTCACTTCGTTTCCTCGCATTGGAATCAGTAATCACAGACCCGTCGGTCGCTTCTATTAGATGAGAGTTTTTACCCATTTCTGTGTTTTATTATATTTCTCTGACGTAATACACACTCAAGATTGGCCGTGGCATTCGACTATTGCTTCGCTACAGTGAGTAACAAGGGAATAGCCATGAATTTGTGGACCTGCTGTCCAACAAAATCTTATCATTTGTGTTTATATGAAGTGACTCAAAATGTTACGCGTATTAATTGTTTGAAGTCGATAACAATAGTAATGCCTCGATTCAGCAAAATATATTCTATTAGTTTGAAAAATGTTTGCACTCTCTGTATGTTTGCACCACGATGCTTGGAATGATGTTTTACTTCATTAAGTGAACATTTTGTTTTAGTAAACAGTGTTTTTAAATATTGTTCAAAACGATAAATATTTTCAAAAGAGCTAGCACAACGTAAATGTGGCAAAGGTTACACTTATATTAAACAGAGTTGGGAAAATATTTCATCTTTAATAGTAAGCAACAGTTATTTGTGACCAACTCAAATTTTCAAGTTTGCTCCAGCAAAGTTTTTATATAATTTGTACAAATGGAATAGCTGGGAGAATTTTTATAGACCTGAAAATGATATGAATCTTTAGATCTTTAATATCCAGTAATCTTTGTAACGACCTTGAAGTTTAATGAATTACTAAAATGGCATGTAGTATTTCATTGGCCCTATAGAATACAAATAGCAATAACATATTTTGAAAATAATCAAAATTCTAGGCCTATGTTTATGAAAAAGTATGGCTAGCTCTGGACTCTATCTCCACTTCTTGGTCGTTTGGTGAATCGGTTGAGTCGCCTGCGGTAGATGAATTACCATAAAACATGTCATGACTCTTCACCTCTGTTCATCTTCGATGTCACGTCTCTTTGAAGAATGCCTGTAATGATTTCGCCGCCTCTTTCACTAACATGTTCCGCAGTATGTAATTTTATCAGGGGGCTGGATAAACCCTTTCTTCTTCAACGGAAAAACAAGCGTTCCCTGCTGAGAGATTAAATGCAAAGAAAAACAGCTCACCGTGGGAGCTCATGATGCTTCATTGCAAAATGCCTAGCAGCCACTTCAATTTCATGTTTATTCTGTCGTTAAAAATCAGATATTACCTTCAGAGCGCGAATATAACATTAACAGAAATTAAAATCACCATTTTGTTGTGTTTGTAACAGCGAGCTGTATGCATAACTAATGTAGCATAATGCGGTCCACTGATAGCCTCATTGTGTTTCAGCTGTTTTATTTGTGGGAAAAATACACAACGCTTGTGAAGGGGAGAGAGTTATCCAATCACAACGCGACAAAACAGAATGTTTGTTCGTGGCCATATCCTGCTTTTTGTTTAGTTAACACTCGACGCAACCGCGCATGTGCGTTATTAAAAGACTATGCCTTTTGGGGTTCACTAAAAACCCTCATAGAATATCATAATAAATGAACTTGTTCCACTTTACCCCCGCCAAGGACAAGACTAAAACATCCATAATTGCTTCATGGGGCTTTGAAAAATGGTTCAGAACATTGAATAAGATCAGGATGTAGAGAAATTGAGTATTGATTTTAGAGAAGCAGAGAATGTAGAATTAGTGTTTTTCACCAACGCATTGCAGTTGTAGAATTTGTACAGTAGATTTGTAAATGTGTTCCTACTGCTTAGATAACTAATTGAAGGTGCGTATTTAATATTCACCAGAGAAGCTAACTGTTGCCCATGGAAAAATTCTGATAACTTTCCATCACCCAATTCACAAATTTGGTCTTACGGACAAAACAAGCTAGAACCATAAAGGACGAGCACTAGCCTAGCCTTCCATCGATTTCAATGACGGAACTGGGGCCATTTAGGACGTCCACGGAACTCAGTCCAATTTACTGCGGCGTTTCTCAGGGGAAGGGAGCATTACACGCCCGACAGTGCATAAGATGTTGCGTTACACACTCAAGAGAAATCTCCACATTTGCAAGTTCCATATCATTTACATGAAAAGGAATTGAGCGTGTGAGCGCGTGCGTGGAATTGCTTAAAGGAAATGAGCACTGCACAATTCCAGAGCACATCCTATTTAGCAATGAGGTATACTTCCAGGTTTGTGGAAAATTTCATCTGTAATGACACACTTTCAGTGGTGCAAGATGGATTCCAGTGACCTATTTTCTTTTCCAAGGCAAGAAATTCTTTAAGGTGAGAAGGTACTTTACTTGGGGTTAAATTCACTTTTTTATTTTTACACTTTATTATGACGTCATCCCCCTAGATTACAAATATGTAATAAAAAAGTTCGTTGGATCAATATTTTATACCTAATTTGCTTATTATATTTAGTGGGTGTTAAATTTTTGCCACAGCCTTTGTGTAAGCTTTCAGAAAATCAATCATAACTTCTGTAATGCTGAACAGATATATCTAAACTAAGTCTTGTTTTGTAAAGGATTTTCAATTTTTCTGCTGATACCACCAACTCCAAATATGCTAGTTTTTCTTTTGTCTTTGGCTCTGTAACTACACAGTTATTTGTTCTGAATAATATTTTGTACTAGTTATTGGTGAATATATGATATGGGCAGGCCAAAAGCATTTGGAAAGAGCAAGTTTACAGGTAATGGTTTTACTAAAAGCAGAACAGTAAATGTGAAAATTATAAATAGAATAGACAGCGAAACCGCATATAATATCAAAGTTAGTAGGCTCAGTTCACACAATACATGTGCTAATTATGATAGTAGTCATATACAGAAATTGATGATCTGCGAGTCCTGAAAGCAGATAAAATGGTTGAAGAACTGTCCAAGAAGGCAAGAAAAATAAGAGGAATATCAAAAGAGCAAGTGAGAAATCAGAGGGTCAAGACAATGCAGCAGGAATGTTCCAACTCATATGAGAAGTCAGTAATCATTATATAAACTTTAAAGCTATTTTTCTGAGTTTCACATTTTTTCAGGTTCCGGTACACTTTTTTGAAAAACTAATCAACCAAAACATTTGAATGTTTTGTGTGTATTAAGCAGAATCATAAAATAATGATAATAAGAAGAGATTTTTCTCTGAGATTCAAAATACTTGTTTAAAAAGGTAGAATTATCGGAAACTTCAGTGCTTTGTTTTACAAAAAAAAAAAAAAAAAAAAGAAGTTATAAAAAATTATTAGTACAAAATTTTCAAATAATAATCGGTATTATTAAAGATAAAGGTTTTAAGATCATGCTTAAAAATTTTCATGTACATATCAATAATAACTTCTTAGTAATGTGTACCAAAACGTCATAGAAATAGTATTGTGGAGATAGGCAGTATCTTCTCACCTTAATGGAGTAATGTATCTGCAATTGTTTGTTATCACTATGTCCCGAAAGTTTAGAAGAAGAAAAAAGCAGGCTATTAGTGAAGTGCATCTCGTATACATAGGGAAGAGGGTTAAGTGCCATGCAGTCGCACACGTACTCATATAACCAAGGTCACATGACGATGTATTGCACATTTATTCATACATTATAGGAAACAAAACTAACTTTTCCAGATATACAAATATAAACAAAAGAATCACTAATACTTATAATGTGCACAGTAAATAAAAAGCTAACTCGCTGTAACAATGCTACATTATTTCTGTACATATGCCTCAGTGTACTCAGTGTACCAACAACCACATGCGTCACTGATTGTCGCTTCGTCTACGGAAACCAATATTCTGTTATGAACATAGAGTGTTTAATATTCTATAGTACGTCTTCCTAGCACAACTTTAGGTATTCCTTGCGCATTGTGGACTGGGATGGCAATATTTTTCTTGGATACTTTTCTAAAATATGCTTGAAACAACTATTTTCTACTTTCCAGAAGGGAGTGTTTGTTTCACTCATCATGCTGTACAGAAGCTATTGAATCTGTTTGTATTAACGCTAGACGCTGAAGAACATGTTCTATTTACCAACAGCACAAGTTGATCTCAACGAGTAACTCAGTTGACGATCTATATCTCATGAACAACAAACCTCTGAAGAAACACGATTTCCAGAATTTCTGAACCCAAACAAAAGGAAGATTTTTAAAACAAGTCTTGTGTGTAAATAACATAACCCAAAACAAATTCCCAAAAGGCGGTTAAACCAAACTTAGCAATTAAGTTCAAAATATTCCAAGGATGTGATACGAAGATTTTCAACAAAACCCCAATATCAACTAACCATACTTAAATTTCTTCGATGTCTTAAGAACAATTATAACGACTTGAAATGATGTGAAACACTCCATTTCATTTTGAATGACTTTTGTCCAACTACTATACAAAATATGAACACAGAAAAATGAAGGCATTAAAGCATAATATGTCCAAAGCTTTTTCTGGCCATATATGAAAAATCCTTTCTTACTGGTTTGAATTTTAGAAATAGGCACTTCAAAGTTATTTTTCCCCCAGTGCTAAGTCACTATTTATGTTTTGCCATGATTATGCACGAGTCCGTTTAGGCAGCATTGTTGACTATCGCTTTAGCCTAAGTGCTTCTTATATCTACAAATAAATGTGCAAAATGTTAATAATGTTTATCTAGATTAGCAAAAATTAGTAAAAGAACTTCAAAATTGCTGGAGCATTGTTCTCTAGTTCCCATACACCTGGGTTCGATCCTACTTTGGGGGTGTGGATTTTAAGTCCCAAGTATAGTACCGGTGCATCGTAAGGACTTTGTGGAACTGGTCAAAAAGTGCTAAATTTCCGGCTGAACATAACTAGATGCGGACCACATCTCTTCTCCAAATCGTTTCGATGATCGCTCACCTTAGCTTTCTTTATGTGTGCGTGAGGCCGGCAGTGTGCTTGGTCCTTCCAGGCCCGATTCTACACCGTGGATTAACTTTTCAATGTTTATTTTTAGATAGCAGTAAAACAGTTTGTAGGAGAGTGAATAGGAAAAGTCTGGTGATGAAACACATAGCATATTTGAATGGCTTTTCCCTGGCAGATGCACAATCCGTGATCTCAGCAACTTCTTTTACCCTCCGACTTCATTTCATGAACTTTGTGGCACTATTTATAAAGATACTTGGCAAAACTGCAAGATCGAATTACACAACTCTGGCTCCTAACGAATTTCCCAGAAGATCTCTGAACCCCTGGGATATATGAAGCAATGTAAATAAAGCGATTTTGAGAATCTAGTAACCGCATTTAGTCGTAAACATTAGCAACAAATTATGTGAAACATTGGAAGGCACTGAACGTCCCTCGAATCTCAAACTAAAAATGTTTCCTGGTAGCGCTATCTCCTGCTGGAGTTCAATGAATTGAAACCCTGAAATAATATAGACCTAAAAGCCCCTTGAGCTGGGAATCAGACCATCCACACTCTGGCGACTATGCCTTGGCAGGGACGTAAACATTAACAACTTAATGTTTGAACAAACAAAAAATATTATGTTGTTAAATTAGCAATAACAACAATAATAACAACAATAATATTAATGATCATAATATTAATGATGATAATGATGATGATAATGATAATAATGATGATAATATTGATGATGATAATATTGATGTTGATAATGATTATGATGATGATGATGACGATGATGATGATGATGATGTTGATGTTGATGATGATGTTGATGTTGATGATGATAAACAGTCTTTAATTGAGAGCACTTTTTTCATTACAGAAGGTTTGATGCATGTAATTCTAAAGTTGAACAATAAAGAAATCGAGAAATAGGCAGAAACAATTTAGGTCATTTTTGAATCCTAATATCATCACGCATATCGCGAGGTCGGTGTTCTAGCATCAAGTGATCCGAGGAAAAACCATGCAACAAATGCCAGAACTTTTAAATATCGCATTAAGTTTTCAGATAAAAGCTCAAAATGGTGACCAATTCACATTTGTCGCATCCCCGATTCCTAAATTTCAGAGACATACAAATTTGCATGCGCTTAGCACTTTCCAGATTAAACTCTCTGTTTATAAACTCTCTCCCACATTTCGAAATCGTGCTCGTGATCTCCATGTGCAAGCCAGTGATTTCTGCATTAATAATAATTATATCCTGCCTATCATTGTTTCAATTGTTCTAATTGGTTTTACTTTGTCTCAGTTTTTAACACAAAAATTTTACTGGAGGGAACTTTCTTCGGTGAAAGTTCTGTTCCACTCTGCTTTTCTAACAATCTTCTAAAAGGACGTAACATATCCCATCAGCATTTATTTTGTTAGTTCTGCCAACTCCGGCCTCATTTTTCGCCTAAATTGGGACGTTCTGTTGAAGCAAGATAGCACAACTTGTGCTCGTTAAAACTGATCAGAAGGCATCACAAGCCAAAACAAAACAGAGCAGAAGGAGGACACAACCGCATTACCTCATGAATGTAAATATGCTGGGCGATGGAAATACTCTGTTTCGATAACCATATTTCTCTTTCTGGAGCTGAAAAATTACTTCCCGCACTGCAGTGGTTTCTTTTAAAGGAACACCCGCCCGGAAAATGCTCATATCCGTTTATGAGTCTAAAACAATACTGGGCGTCTTCTGGGCAAGCAGCGTCTCTGTGCAAAGGGCAAAAATATTTATGGAGGGCTGGCACGGACGAATAAAGAATGAAGCAAACTGTAAATGGCAGAAATGATAAAGAGTACAAACATGACGCTCACAGAATACTTTGTAAAGTGAACATAATGAAAAATCATTGTATGCTTCTGCAGGATTTAAGTAATTCTGGTAGTGCATTGGAAGATATATATTTCCTTGAAATGAAACAGAGCGTGTAAGCTTAAGTAATATTATGCATATCGCGTTCTTCTTTGGGTTTGTCTGTGCATTTAAACTGATATCCATTTTTCTGAATGAAATACTAGGGCTTTTCAATAAAGAATCTTCATACCTTTTACGATCATAATTTTTCGCACTATTCAATCTTATATCCTGTTAGCTTAATTTGAAACAAACACGCCGTAGTAGCTTCATTGTTGGTACTCATGGTTCCCGCCTTTGAGAACCAGGTAAGTTCAGACATGTTCAGTATCGCCTACCGCAGCAATGGAGGTAACACGCGAGGAACAATATAGGACTATGAAGTTCTGCTTTCGTCTCAACAAATCTTCAATTGAGGACCATACAATGTTACAGGAGGCCTGCAGAGAGTCTGTTCTTCCCTACAACTCAGCTAGAAGGTGGTTTTAAATACCTAAGAGTGGAGAAAATCAATTTTAAAGAAAGGTGGACCCGGTATTCCAGTTACTACTCTTACGGAAGAAAACATCAACACTGCTGCTGCCGCTGTGACAGACGATCGCCGAAGATCACTTTCTGAAATACTGAACATTTCATTGGGTGCCATCCACACGTTGGTGACAGAAACATTACACAGCACCTGTTTGTGCGTCATGTGTTCCAAGACTGTTGATTCTCGAACAAAGGGACCTTTACATGCAGGTCTCCATGCAGTTGAAGTTGATGTTAAAGGAAGATCCGGAGTTTCTTTCAAATGTTATCACTGCTAATGAAACTTGGCTTGATCATTTTGATCCTGAGAGCAAACAGCAAAGCTCAGTGTGGAAATCTACTTCAGCACCAAACACAAAAAGTGCAAAATTGGTTGCTTACGCTGGGAAGGACATGGTCATCTCATTATTTGATATTTATGCAATGGTTTATCAGCATGTTGTACCTGCACACACTTCAGTAACTGGAAAATACTACAGGGATATCCTGAAAACATTGCAAGTGCATAACAGGCGTAAAATACCACGATTCCGTGAAGCACGCTGGATGGTGCACCATGATAATGTGTGCCTGCATATTGCCAATGTTGTATCTTACAAAAACCAACATGAAATGCATCCCTCACCCTCCCTATAGTCCGGATTTAGCCCCATGTGACTTTTTTCTATTCCCTAACTTGAACAAGGCATTATCCATCAGAAGCAATGGTGCAGGCTGCGGAGGCGATTTTGCAGGAACTGTCAAAAAATGGTTTCCAACATATCTTTGAAGACTGGCAGAAACGCGAGGACAAATGCATTGCATTCATGGGAGACTATTTTGTGAAGCACCATCAAAATTATGAGGATGAGTAAAGGTACGTTTTCAAAAAATTGTGATCATTTTTTATTGAACAGCCCTCGTATAACAGCCTCGCTTGCTATTGATGAACTGTTGCCTGAGATTGGTAAATCTGCAGTAGCTATCGATTAAGCCACTTCTGAGTCTTAGGAAGCAACTCACTTTACTTCTCCACCGCTGACTAGCAGCATGCAGAGGACGCATTGCATTCCACCTGAATATTCTTTAAAACATTTCATCCAATTCGCAAACAAGCTTTGAAGCTGATTGAGCTATAAAAATATTTAAATAAATGTCAGAACGTCAACCTGTATGTATGTACTGGAGAGAGAGAGAGAGAGAGAGAGAGAGAGAGAGAGAGAGAGAGAGAGAGAGAGAGAGAGAGAGAGAGAGTGAGTGAGTGAGTGAGTGAGTGAGTGAGTGAGTGAGTGAGTGAGTGAGTGAGTGAGTGAGTGAGTGAGTGAGTGAGTGAGTGAGTGAGTGAGTCCCACGCCTCAAACTAGCTTTGCTTGAAATATTTTTCCACTTTCCCGCAAATATTTTGGTTTATAGCATGCCGACATTATTATTAAACGCTATGTTTAAAAATTGTGTGACTCATAGCCCCAACATCTAAGATAGTAACTATTTACTTCAATTTAGCCCATTAGTTTAGAAATGAATATATTATCCATTTTTGATAAAATTGAATACTGTAAAATCTACATAATAAGGCGTGCTTGGTGGAAATTACTGCTCCGCAATGCTATTTTACTCTTTTTCATTTTACCCAAAACACTGCTAATTTCTTGTGAAATGATACCATTATCCTTAATGAGACCGCCTAGAAGGCTAGGACAGCCGATTTGAGCGTAGCTGCCTACAAGGTTTAATACCTCATTTACATTTCAAATAGATTCCACCCATAAAAATGACAGTTTATTACGGGCGCCTTTGAGAGTTTCCAGGATTTTATTTCGTTTTCATGTTGTATTTTTCGATTAATTGAACGCTTAAAATGTATAACCTTTTCTTTTTGTTTTGAAATCAATGACACCTACAGACTGTTACACCTTATAGGGAAATAGGAATGAAGGAAATCTACTATTTATCCCTCTCTCTATATATCTCCCTTTATGTATACACATAGTACTTAATACTTAAATGTTATTTAAGTACCATTTATTGTTATAGCTTTCATTGCATCACTCGGCAGTCAACCCACCGGAGGAATGGAACGGCTTGGAACAGTGCATGTCCCACTTTTATTCTACTACGAGTTGCGTTCAAGTTGTAACTTTTCTTTCTGACAAAGAAAATCACAAGAAAAATGTGACACTAGTCTCACTTCTCAACGTAACCTCCCTCTAGGCGTACACATTTTTCACAACGTCGATGTCATGATTCCTTGGCCACTACGAACGCTTCTTTAGGAGTCTGTTTTGACAACTGGAAAATCGCTGAGGCAAAGCGGCACGACTAGTGAATTTGCAACCAGGGAGAGTGTCTTTCATCGTGGGAAACAGTGAAAAGTCGGTAGGAGCCAGGTCAGGTGAGTAGGGAGCATGAGCAATCACTTCAAAGTTGTTGCCACGAAGAAACTCTCCGTCGCGTTCGCCGGATGCACCGGTGCATTGTCTTGACGAAGGAGCACACTTCCAACATTTTTCGCCCATTTTCCACGCAATGTTGGGAGAAGTGTATTCTTCAAAACATTTGGTAGGATGCGGCTGTCACCGTAGCGCCCTTTGGAATGCGATGAGTAAGGATTACACCACTGCTGTCCCAGAAGATGGCCATCACTGTCAGCACTGGCATTCACCCGAAATTTTTTGGTGGCGGTGAGTCTGTGTGCTTCCACTGAGCTGGCTGCCGCTTCGTTTCAGGGTTGGAAAAGGGCATCCACATCTCATCCATTTTCACAATCGAATGAAAGAGCGTTCCATTCCTACCGTCATCACACGTCAACATCGCCTGACAATTTGCTACGCGCGCACCCTTGTGATCATCCGTCAGCATTCGCGGCACCCACGTGTAAGACAATTTTCAAATTTTCAGGCCTTCATGCAGGACTATGTACACAGATGCCACGGAAATTCCAATTTTGGATACGATATCTGCAATGCTCAATCGGCGATCCTCCAAAACAACGTTTTCCACTCGCTGGATCATGTCATCAGATCGGCTGTTGCGAGGCCTTGGTTTGTTGTCACACGATGTTCTGCCTTCACTGAACTGTGGCACCCAGGAACGCACATTATACACATCCATGGTACCATCACCACATGCCTCGCTCAAATGGCGATAAATTTCAATAGGTGACACACCACGAAAATGAAGAAAATTAATCATTACACACTGTTCTTGCAATGAAAACGTCACAATTTTAAGTGTCAAAAACAGTTGCAACTCTCGTCGCTGTCAATCGAGTTCTATGCGCTGTATAGTGCTGCCATCTCTGTCACGCATTTACAAAGAGTCCACGTGTATTTAAAAAGATCAAAAGTTTCTATCCGGTCCCCGTCCCGAAAAAATGGGATGTTCAATAACTTGAACGCACCCCGTATTAAAGTTCGGAGGAAAGGAAATAAGTATTAATGAACTTTAGTCACGGACGTCGCAGGTAATAAACTGCCGAATGTCCCTTACGCCGTTGGCGTCTGCAGCAGTATTCACCATACCGTGTTCATATTGAATTTCAAAATTAGCGGACATGCAACTAAGGTGTTCAGAGCAGTAAAGTTCAACCATCATCTATCATATGACTTACTTCAAATACATATATATTTTGATGTCTCCGATTGGCTAAAGTTAGATATTAATCCATTCTACCTGACGAAAGCACGATAGAAACGAACTCTACTGCAGTCAATCAAGGGTGGCGAACCACGAGAGTATTGTGATATTCTTGTTAAAAATTGACCATGCCTGCATCGGTAACCCTTGTCCAATGCTGCTTACGTTCCTTGAATTGAAATATGCCATATCTGAAGTCAATTGCCTAATTATTCCTATTCTGAATGTTACTATTTATTGTAGTTGTACGATTATTAACTGCAGATCTTTGTGCAAGATTCTTCTTGTTTCTGATTGAAAGTTTCGTGACATTTGTGTGGCTCAGTTATTTAACCTTTCGTAATCCCTTTAGCTCGTACAAGTTAACGCTGTCAGCTCTGAGGCACGGTAGTTGTTTGAGCAGTGTTTGTAGACAACACTTGCGTCATTAGTACTACTTGCTTTAGTCTTATGTCTGTGGCAAATTCTTAGTTGTCAATAGTCGCTCCACGAATTGGATGCTCTCTGGTACAAGTGACAATCGCTGTAAATTTTTTGCTCCAAAGGTTTCTATCACGTTGAGGTTATGGGGTGTGAGATAAACATATGGCTAAGGTTTCTTACTGGTGAAATGAACAACAACTTGGGAATCTTAAGATTCTCCAAATTACCATGGTACATGTTCGTTACTGAGGTCATCTCTCTAAAATTTAAATTCAAGAAGTCATACAGCAGATGAGGATATGTAGCTAAAAAGAGAAAACTTAAGTTCTCCTCCTTGCTTTCCCAGTTACCATGCCAAGCTCTAGTTTTCGATACCGCGGCTCAAACCAAGCGGAGGACTATGTATGTTTCACTGCCTCCAGGGTTGGAAAGCGATGTTTTATCTTTCCATCTCAAGAGGTACCAGATTTAAATCTCGTATGAGGAGAGAGAAATGGAAACATTTAAAGTACGAATAGAATCTTTTTGTTACCTACGATTGTGTAGAATTGTGAATATGTGATGCTGTTAACGTTCCAAGAAGAAGAGTCAAAACTAGTATTAAAGAACCTATTGTCGACGAGCTGTTTCTGAAATCTAAGACCGCGAAACTGCTGAATCTGTTAAATGGGGCTTTATTAAAGAAACAAACAACACTGATACCTCCTGTAACATTAATTATCTTTATATCCTATTTCCTTATTAATAATTCCAATAACGGCGAGAAGTGGTCTGTAAGCAATATTTTGAGGAAGAACCCTGAAACCCAAAGAAGATAGAACAAACCATGAAGACGGATAAAGAAAATTGTAGAATTGCAAACACTCCCATCAATTGATTAGGACAGATAGGAACAAAATGTTCAAACGACGTCAGAAAAGACCCCTGGCCTAAACATGTACGAACTATGAATGAACATGGCCTTCCTTAATAGGTTTTGCTTTCCAATCGTCAGCTAGTAAACATGCTTGCTTTAAAAGAATTAGAAATGAAAAAGACGACAGTCAAGTACGTTTATCGCATTATAAACTCAGTTCAAGAATACAATTGCAGTAGAATTACTCAAAACTTCTTTGAACTAGGAAACCCTTGATTTGTATGTTCATAGTCCTTCATTATTAAAAAGTACTACGCTATATTTTATTCATTGTATCTAATTGAAGAATTATGCACCTTTAAGGCGCAAAGTGGTCATGGAGTGTATAAAGAAGAGCCCGTAGAGAATAGGAAGCAAAACAAGGGAATGATTATCACAAAATATCTGCAATTGGGAAGTGCAACTAACTACATAATTACAGGATTGAGCAACAGATACATTCCTGAAAATCCTTGGGTATAATTACAGTTAGCCTCAGTTACATGACTGAAGTAAACAGTGCCTACAAAAGCAATTGACCGTATCATACAAATCCAAAATAAAAGAAGAAAGAAACAGTTCGACAAGTTGGAAGAACGGATAACGTAAATAGATAGAAATGTATAGTTAAATAAGTATTGCATTCAATAAAACTCCCTGATATTCAGCTTCTTGGTAGTCAGTGAGTAATGTAAAGAGACTGGCTACAGGTAATTCATACATTTTTTACCTCCGTGGCTGAAAGCGGATCTCTTTCGCCGGAGAAACAAATTCCCGCTTCTCTCTAAACGAGCACTCGTTATTTACGTAGCGTAACTGCCTAAATTCAAATGCTCAGTAAGAGAAATTCTCCCTCCTCTCACCAAAGCATGTACTGGAACTGCTTTCCGTAGTTTTCAACACATTTCTGGTATCATGTTATAAGCTATCCACTATTTTAATGACCTATCGTATGTTTAAGACATTTTATTGATTTCTTAGCGAATATTATCCTTATGTTCGTCTAAAATATGTGGATTCGTTCTATATCGTTTATCTTTTAATTATATTGGGAAATAATGTCACACGCTTCAAATAATCTTCCAAAATCTTGAGATAGCCCGTTCAAGTGGAGTCTAATAAGTACCTAGGACTGCATATTATCAAGCAAGGTGACTTTTTTCGTGTTCTCGCTGGTCGTGGTCTGGTAGGCGAATTGGTGGTTGGTTTTTCATTCACCATGTGGACACTAGATAGCTGCTTGGTCGACTTCATTCTCCGCTCTGTTGGCAGCTGCATTAGTGTAACCAATCTCCTAGCCTGGAATCGTTAAGGAATTCGGAGCGTCTCAGAGGCTTCTCTGTCTACGAAGATAAGAGTCATCTGGTGTATTCACTTCAGTCCTTCCTCTCGGGGTTAGCAATATGATAACAACAGCCCGAAATTATAAGCAAAATGCTTATATTTTTTCACTGAAATACCGTATTTACTAGCTTATTTTATACTTTTTAATTAAAACATCCTATTTTATCCAAATCATATTAATTTAAATGTCAATTTTCACTCCTAGCCATCATTTTATCTTCAGACAGTTTACATTGCCTCGCTGAAAGAGTTAGGAGCCGATATGAAAACGTGGATTTGCTTGTCTCTAGCGTAAAGAAAGTATTTCTACTGTCGCCGATTAAAATAATAAATAAACCCTGGCCCTAAGAGGGCCAAGGCCTACCAACCTGACTGCCGGCCTCACGCTCACTTACGCAAGGTAGAGGTGAGTTATCATCCAACCGATACGGGGAGGAGATGTGATCAGCATCTCCGCATCCCCCTGCCGGAACGTTGGATTTCGTGACCAGGGCCGGTTACTTAGCTTTCCTACCTATCAATTTCCTCTCCATGCTGAGTGGGCACCGGCCCTATCCCCGAAATTTAAAATCCGTACCCCATGGGTGGGATCGAGCCCAGGCCGCTATACTGTCGCCGATTAGAGTTCAACATTTTCCAACTTTGTCTTTACCTTCTCAGCCAGTTTTAACTCGATCGGGTTCTTGGTTAAAAGCTCATTCTACGCAGAACATTTCAATGAAATAAAATAGTGTTGTACTGCCTATATGCAGAAGATGCAAGCAACATTGCCACAGCACAGGAATATTTTGCTAATATTGGCATCCAAGATAAGATAGCGTACATTCATAACCCTTTCTCCAAAATACGTGCCATTGTAACACAGAAGCTCGAAATAATACCTTGGAACATTCACTTTCTTTGATAGATGAAATTTAAGTAACATTGTCTTCAGAGACTCATGGTATTGCTAAAACTGCCTTCGAGAATCTCAGTAAGGTATTAACGAAAACCCCTGGTTAAAAACACTTTGTAGAATCTCTACAAAACTTTCTGATACACAAACGTATATCGAAAGGAAGTGCATTCAAAAACAACTGTGGTGCATTTCGCATGTTCCAGTAACGTCATGCGAAGTTGAGAGATTATTTTCACAGTATAAAAGTGTTTGACTGTAAAACGCAGGAGCTTCATACAAGAAAATCTCAAGATAACTCTCTCGTGTACTGTAACAATCGAGAGTAAGGTAAAAATTCTACCAAAAGAACAAGTTTATGATTAACTTTTTATTTTTATTTCCTTAATTTTGGTGCTTATTTCACCATTTAATTGTGCTTCCAAATGCGGTCTCTAAGGATAACAATAGTTCCACGTAGATCACTGGGCACGTGGTGTTCCTCTTTGTGTAAAATCTATAGCAGTGTAAAAGTGTGAATTTTGTTTAAACGTAATTCGTATCTTATAAAAGTTTCTTGAGACCTTATCTACTTCCAAAAAAAAAAAAAAAAAAATAGATTTGTTAAGTTGAATTTTGCAGTAGTTTTACTTTTCTGAAGGTTAAGCCATCCTTCAGTTGTTTTTCCATGATCTAAGAACACAATGTTGAATTTTAAAGGCAACAGATAGTCATATATCTCTGGAAATGATGTGTAGTGTTTAACGCCCGCTTTTACTACATACGGCACCGCAGGCGGTGACACTAATGATACATGAGATGAAGATGGAGCACCGGTGGAATGAGATGGCGGGGGAAACCGGAGGTCCCGGAGAAAACCCGCCCAACGCCGTGTTGTCCACCACAAATCTCACTTGGGATCGAACCCGGGCCGCCTTGGTGAGAGCCAAGCGGTCTAACCACTGAGCCACGGCGTGGCCTGTATCTATGGAAAGTTTGACAGTGGTTCGACATTATGTATTCTCTTGTAGGGGTAAGGAAATTATAATTGTTTGTTTGAATATGACATGGATGGGAAAGTAATTCATTGAAAGAAAACATTCTGAAACAAACGTTAAAAGAGATAATAGTGATTAGAGAAGGTTATTTTTCTGCAACTACAGACTTTGCTTCAAGTAAATGTACACAAATACGTCATGCAGGCAGGCAGTTGAAACTTCTATACATATATCTGCTTTTATCAAATGCAGGGTGTACGTTTATCGGCAGCAAACTTTCTGAAGAAGCCTTTCCAACACCAGAACACAAACGGTTCATATGGACGTTGTTCCAAAATCATTTGTTTGGGAGTTACTAAAGAATTTGCCCCTTCGTTCACACAAATAATAGATAACTGAATTAAACTGTTGTCCGCTGTTAATTGCTTGTGTTTGATTGTTGTAGTAAATAATTGAGTTAAATTGTTGGACGCCTATTTAATTGTCCCTTTTCACCTTTTTATGTTTGTGATTTCTAGTCTGGTAAGTTTCAGGTGGAAAAAAGAAATGAATTCACATGTGAACAGATCAATAAATATTACATGATGTCCTTATAGGTGGAAGTACATTTCGAGGACGTGATCCTTAAACAGAAACACATCCAAACAGGCAAGCAGCTTTTTCACGAACATGCTCACGTATTCAGCAATGCTTCAGAGAAAGTAATGCACTTGAAGAGTTTTTCACGTGTTAGGAGACAAACAGAAATAGGAAACACTGGCCATAAAGAATGAGTTCTCCATTATGTGAACGCCAACCAATAAGATATTAGATTGGTGTAGTACTCGCAAGGGAAGTTCTTAGTCACACAAGGCTGAATGTGATATCTGGAGAATTTTACTCCCTTCAGTGGGAGCAACGATTCAATGTAGTGAACTCTGAGTACAGAGAAGCCTTTTGCAATTACATGGTACAAAATTGTGATAGGTTTATGCATTTTAGTATCCACTTCGCTCATTGATGATGCTTCTTTTTATCGCACAGATATATTAATTTTCATGGCACTCACAACTGGTGATGCAAACCGTTGTGAAATACAATAGGCAATGCACGGAAATTCTGCCTAAGCATTTGAGGCAGAATAATTTAGGAGTGCCTTATTGGCGCCTATTTCTTTCCTTGTGTTTGAACATAGGCAGGTTTCTATAGTTTCTCAGAAATTTAGATGAGATTTCGCATCAGATGAGATATCTAATTCTAGAAATGACGGTTTTGCACGACGGTGTGCAAACTCATTTCGGCCTAATACTGCGTAATTTCTTGAAACTAAATTTTTACATATGTTTGATGGAGAAGGATTCGCTGCTTCACCTGTTCGGTTTTCAAATTTTAATTCAATGGAAGTGCTAGTTAAGACATTTTAACGCCAAAAGTACATACTTAATGTTTATGATTTTGCTGCTGGGATCACCACGTTCTATTTATTTCTTCAGAAAGTACGTTTTCTGTTCTATATGTTTCAAAAATCAGTTTTACTCTCATAGATATGCGTTAATGTTTTATAAAATCTAGGAAGAAATGAGAAGGGGGAAAAAAACTTTACGTGGTCTCGTATTTTCAAACTCTTCCTCTTCTCCTACGAGCAGTTGTATCACATTATACCATTCCTACGCTGGAATATCAGATCAACATTTTTGGGATTCAGAGTTAACAATACACTGTATCTACAGAAATCGCAATATATTAGAATAATAAAAAGGGTTTTATGAATTCAACACAAGCTGATAAGAGAATAGAGGAAACAAATATTAAAGATGGAAATTAATTGTTCTTTCACACTGGCTGTGTAGGCAAATTGTGGAAAGTAGAGTCAGATTGAAAAATTCAATGCCATTGCCGGGATTTGAACCACGGATCTTCTGGTTTCGTTCCAGCCGCACTACCATTGTGCTACTATGGCCAACGTGCCAATATGACATTAAATTCTCCAGCTGACTCGTATTTTCCGGGTAAACCACTTAGGAGTTCTCATAAACACATAAGACAACTACCTTAATGGCGACTTACTACATGTAAGTACTTTAAGGCCCGGGCTTTAGTGTTAACCACTATTAGGTCAATTAATGGAAATTAATTGTTCTTTCACACTGGCCGTGTGTAGGCTAAATTGTGGAAACGTAGAGTCAATTTGTGAATTTAATGTCATATCGGCACGTCGGCTACAGTAGCACAATGGTAGTGCAGCTGGACGGAAACCAGAAGATCCGTGGTTCAAATCTTGGCTATGGCATTGAATTTTTCAGTCTGACTCTACGGTTCCAAATATTAAAGATGAATGGTTGTGCAAATTTTTCTTTTTAATTTACGTCCTCCAACATTTAGTAATATCGGACGATGAATGAAATGGGTGAAATGAAACTGGCCATGGAACTGGGGGCCATGGAACTTAGAGTTGCCCGACAATCGTCTTTCAGGATAAGGTAAAACCCCGGAAAGAAACCTTATCCAGGTAACTTACCCTGACCGAGATTCGAACTCGGGAGGCAGAAATGCTACCATCTACGCTACCGATGCGGGCTGTGGTTATGCAAAGAATTAATTTTAAGTTATGATAGACTCTTTTTTTAACTATAATTGGGAGAGAAGGTAGAGCCTTTCATCCAAAATTCGATACCAATACTTCAGTGAAAGTACACTTTTTGGGAACTCCTGAATTAAAAAAGCATTTTTGAAAATGATTTGTGTTTATGTATATGTATGCGCTGTAAACAGTGATCTAAATATGAATAGTTGGTTAAATATCAAGCTTCCAAGAATGGGACGCGATGATTACACTCCAGACTACACTTTTCATGAAAAATTTTCAAACTTTTTATCTTCTCGAAATGCTTAAGGTTTCTATCACAGTTTTAAAATATTTTCATGGTAAACGAAATGTATATCTTGAATTATCTTGGAATGGCCACAGAATTCCTCTAAATTCTGGATGACTTGTTATATAAATTGAAAAGAGAGAGATTTGCATAAAAATGTAGATATCGTTAAACACACAATTTATGTGTGATACTTTATTTGTAGAGTGAAACAATTTTGGAGATATTGCTTAATACCTGGCCATCCAAAGATAATGGAATGTCAACATTTTTAACAACCAGTTGCTTAAAGAGTTGACTATCGCTTAAAACGAACTGCATGTTTTACTTGCTACTTGTATACTTAAGCCAACAAGCAATAAGCCAATGGGCCTAAGTTTATTTCGATTAAGATGTGGTAATAAGCATTTTTAAAAATACTTTTACAAGATAAGAGAAAATCATATGAATGCTGCACAACAGATTTTAGACACGCTCAACCACCAAGTCAAATAAAAGCTATAGATTTTGTAAATTCAAATTATGTTCACCTTGCACCAACATTTACTGTATCGTATTCAGTTAACCTATATCCTGTTTAACTTTCGCATTGCGTAAGTTGAACTATTCCCTCCAATAATTGCTTATAAAACTGTGGATTCATTTGTTAGTAATTGTCTGACAGTCTTCAAATTCTCGAGTTAACTTATTTCGTTTAGAGTTTGGAGTATGAGCGATAGCCAATTCATAGGTGTACCTTAATTTCTGCCTCCCGTTCACTGCCGGGTGGTCCAGTATCAATATCGAATTATAATCTTTGCTGTGTTGATTGATATTTGCTGCACTGGGATATGAAAGCTCCGTTGAAATCCCAGCTTCAGCTAAATATATATCAACGCACATGCTTCATTTGATTGAAAATTGTAACGTCATGTTCAATTTAGGAATTGATACACTAAATGCCCTCAAATTTGTTCTGCTATTGCTTTATAAAGTGAATCCATCTCAACTTGAATAAAATTTAGGTCCTTGATTTAATTGAATATTACGCTTTAAAACCCTCAATACCTCAAATTCCACTTAATACTTTTTCGCACATAGGTATATATAAATATATCTATATTTACAGATATAGCGTTTGTTTACTTTGAAAAACAGTTCGATAGGATAAACTGATGCAAAATGTGGCAAATATTGGAAGAACGAGGATACCCACAACAATTAGTAAAATGATGCAATGCTTTACTTCCAAACAAAAATAAATGTGAGGAACAGTGGTAAAATTTCTAAGGAAAAAAAAAAATCTTACTAATCAGGGTGCCAGACAAGGGTGTACTTTATCACCTACACTTTTTAGGATTTATATTGACGACCTAGTGTACAAATGGAAGCAGCTAGTGAATGTAGGTTTTAACATTTCAAATAAAAACTTTTTAAATATTTTATTGTTTGCTGACGACTTAATTATTATACAAACTAGCGAGTCTGTCCTGCAAAAATCTATTTTTAAACTTAGTGAACTTTGTAAGCAATATAATACGAAAATGTCTTTTATAAAATCAAAGGTAATGACATTCGTTGGAAAAGAGCCAATTAGAACAAAAATAGTTATAAATAATCGTTGCGTTGAACAGGTAAGCCATTTTAACTACTTGGGAACTGATGTTAGTTATGACAAGGAATATGATGTCTACAATAAAATATGTAAATTTCAAAGAGTGTGTGGAACAATAAATAGAACATTTAGAAACAAAATACGTAAAGAAACAAAATTAAAGTTCTACAAAGTTATGGCTGTACCTATACTGACATACGGAAGTGAGACTTGGACGTTAACTAAAAAGCAACAGAGTAAAATACAGGCTTCAGAAATGAAATTCTTGAGAAGTGTGAAAGGATGCACGAAGAGGGACTTAATAAGAAATGAAAATATAAGAGAAGAGCTGGACATTTTTAGTATGAATGATAGGTTAAAAATCTCAAACAAAAATGGAAGGAACATGTTGAAAGAATGCCAGATAATAGACTTACAAAACAAATATTACAGTATCATCGTAATGGTAGGAGATCGGTGGGCAGACCCAGGAAACGGTGGCTGGAGGACTTCGAAGGCGGAACAGGCACTTGATTGCCTATGCCATGAAGTGAAGAAGAAGAAGAAGCTAAATACACATATCTGCCCGCCTCGGTAGCGTGTCTGCCTCACGTTCAAGACGTCCCGATTTCGAATCTCGGTCAGGGTGATTTACCTGGATAAGGTTTTTCCAGGGTTTTCCCTTATCCTGAAAGACGAAAGTCAGGTAACTTTAAGCTCTATGGACCCGGGCTCATTTGAGCATCATTTCACCCACTTCATTCATCGTCCGATATGACTTAAAGTTGGAGGACGTAACATTACAAAAAAGAAAAATGCAGATATCTATGTATTGTCACCCGAACTTCGGAACTACCTATAGAACCGGCCGGCAGCAGCAGCAGGAGACGGTAGCCGTTCGGTCAGACCCACTCATTTGTCTTACAGCGGTAACGAGGGGTGGCTGGAAAAAACATCACTGTACCGTCTCTTTCCGCTCCCCCTGAGTTCTCGAACTTACAGGATATTTCATCTAATCCGGAACCTTCTAGATTGGCCAGTTGGTCCTATATAAGCAACGCATCGGGCTGGAGGTCAGTCAGTGCTTGACGAGCATCGTAGGAGCGCCGTGCTAGTGAATGGACGAGAAGACTGTGTACGTGCATCGTAAGAGTGTACGTAACTGTGAGCGTGCAGTGAAACTGTAACGAACGAACTGGTGAATCGTAATTATGTGCATTACGTAATTCTGTGTAATTGGCAAGTGTTCAACTGTAAGTCGGTGGAAATAAAGAACATTGAGTTTTTGCAATTGGACTTTTAATTTCGCGAACCCACAAAGTCACAGTATGTTTTCTATACATATACCTCAATTTAATTTGGATGATATAAATTCTGTCACTTTTAAACTTCAGAAGCAATGTATTTATCTATGGTTTTGGTCTTGGGAAAGCTTTGAAGTCTTGATCTTCTATTTCATTATTTTAATATTTTCTGATGTGTACGTAATGCTCTTCCTCAATGTAAAGGTGTCATAATAATGCCTGAGTAGGGGCCTATCTTGTACAGTACATTTTATAACATTTATAACAATGCAATATGCATATTTTCAAATTACCTTGAACACCTGTTTAGAACATAGCAATAGTGTTTCTTATAAAAATTGAGGTCTATATGGATTCTTCTATAAACAAGGCATTTATGAATTGAAAAAGTAGCATAGCTACGCTGTCTACGGTTTACAATGAAACGTCAAACATTAACATTTTCAACGCTATTGAAAACAGAAAACCATATACTTTACATTACTCTCACATAGAATATAGAACTAATTTAAGAATTTCAAGAGAATAGAAAATAAAATACAGATGTTGAAAATTCTATGCACATAAGTCTTAGAGATTTTTAAATGCATTGTACAAGGCGTGTCAATAAAATAAGGTCTGCAAGGCGCTGGAGTCGTGAGGAACGCTATTATGCAAAATCAGGCAACACTGGCGTGTAGTTTGGTTTCACCCCTTCAAATCCGCACCACAACGATGCCATTACAACCGTTAGTCTTGGATGGACAGCCGTTTGCGATGCCTATCACTTCCACCGCCAAGTGCGAGTTGCATGCAGTGATCCGTTTTTTGAGTCCCAAGGGTACTACCCCCACTGACATTCATCGTCAGTTATGCGAAATCTATGGACCACAGTGTATGGACGTCAAAAACTTGCGAAAGTGGGTCAGAGAGTTCAAAGACGGACGTACAGACGTCCATGACGAACAGCGTTCTGGTCAGCCTTCGGTTTCAGCCAAAACAATTGCAAAAGTGGAGCAAAAAACGCTTGAAGTTCGGCGTGTGACAATTCCCGAGCTGTGCGAACTTATCTCTGAAGTCAGCAAGACTACGATTGACAAGATTTTGACCGAACATTTGCATCATCGCAAGGTGTGTGCGAGATAGGTCCCCAAAATGCTCACCGAAGATCATAAACGGATGGCTCATCGTTACCCATTCCCCCTACAGTCCAGACTTAGCACCTAGTGATTATCATCTGTTTCCTGAGTTGAAGTCACACCTGGGTGTAACATATTTTGAGACCGACGATGATTTGAAAAACTAGGTTGAGCTCTACCTGCGCAAGGGAGAGTGCTATGACAAGGGTATACAAAAACTGCCACAGCGCATGCAACAGTGCATCGATCGCAATGGTGATTACGTTGAAAAATATCTGTATGTTGCGCCTTTCCATCAATGTAACGCTCATTGACAATAAACATGTTTTCTATATTAAATAAAATTGGAGACTTTATTTTACGGAAACGCAGTTTGACTGTAGTTGACTGTAGTTACGTAGTTTGACTGTATAACTCCGTTGAGATGTTGTTTGTCTATGTTTGTGCACTAAAGAATATACGCTACCAAATAACTAGTATTTAACAAAGAATTGATTCAAATATCGATAATTAATAATTCTGATTTTTAGATCTCCTTAACTGTATTTCCAAGGCACATAATAAATATGCGGAGGATTTCATTGATAATGAACAGCTGGGAAGCAAAGATTATTAAGCAGTAGCTGTCTAGATTTAGATGCGTTACTAGATAAGCCATGTATATAAGTGTTGTCACTGCTTAGGGAAGGCTGGCTGATGTGCCAAGACGATAGGAAGAGGCAAACGAGGTGCTCAAACTGAAAGCGTACGCTGAAGGAAGTCTGGCTCTCCCCTTCAGTTAACCTGCATTTTGCCCTGCCTCGGGGTACATAAGCAAGGTTTTCTGAGCAAATTCAAAGTGGAGCATCTATTCTTACAGCTTAATATCTAATACTCCTTCATTTGAGGAGTAGAATATTAAACGAGACTCCCTACACAGATAATCAACATACTCCTCAGCTATCCACTCATATCTACGCCACCGTAACTTTAAATTAACAGAAGCGGGGAAACAATAAACTGTTAGGGCGACAAGAGATGGAGTCCCCGAAGATTTTCTATTATTCCAACGCTTTTCAGAGTCCACATGGCAGACATCTCAACGAGGCTACACGTCAACATGGCCCAACATACTGGTGATCTGCTCCTTGTTCTACACAATAAAAACCTTTTTAGAGCCTTGAAGCAAATACGAACACCTCCGGCTCGTGCAAGAGTGGTGCGGGCGTTGGCGCATTTCTGTTAACCCAGACAAGGGCCACGCCGCTCTCTCACGAAGCGCCACATCCCTGCCTACTACCCGAGGGAGGGTTTGGAGGTTGAAGGTTTGAATGGGTAAATTAAATCACCTACTTAGAAGTGAAATTGGATAGTTGTTTAACTTTCCGCGACTTCAGGGCTTCTCCGCGTGAGAGTTGGGCAATCGCTATCACTGTATCCGGGATACCTGTTTGGTTTAAGTTACACCTCTTCCGAGTAAACATAGTGCCCCTAATGTTATACCTCTATGAGCTCTGAGACTGGGACACAAACTACTGGCTTTCATGGACCCAATGGAAGCAGAATAGAGTACTCAGGCCCATCTATTCTGTTGGCCACTCCTTCCGCATAAGACTACTTCAACTTTTCTATACGTGAAGGATGAAATTAGGTGGCATTCAGCAAAATTCTACGCAAGATTACACTACATCGAAACGCCCTGGTTAGGTTTCTAAGGTGATTATGATTCAAAGAGACGCTGCCGGAACAAATCAAAATAACAGCTACACCCAGCTCTGCATAAAAGTTTCTTAGAGTTAATAATTTGATCTCTAAATTATTCCAGCTTTCAATCAAATTGAAATATTTTAAACTACTCGTACCAGAGTGAAGCGGACCCTGCATCCTTTTACCCCACCGAGGTGTTTGGTAGTATTCCCTGATGTGTTGACGCGTTTAAATGGGTACCCACTTCCACCCGAAAGAAGGGAATGTTAACTCAAGATATGGACCTAATGGAAAGCCCAGCGAGTTCCTCGGTGGCCTCCTGGTTTACAGAGCGGGAGTTTCGACTCTCTGATAGATCTCGCTCAGACCAGCATTACACCACACATAAAAGCTTGCACAAAATGTATTATTTGTTATATCGCACCGGTAAATCCAAATTAAACGGATAGGTGCCGTGGTGGTTTATCCTCCACCCGAGAAAATCTAGGCGACCTGTTCTCACTGCTGACTAAGGACGCTCAATATCAAGTCCAATGAGGTCTTAAAATTCAACAGCCAGAACGCCGTAGAGAGTTACTTTTATCAACAATCCAGCAAGAATTGGGTATGCCAATGGTCTACTATATTGAGACGAGCACAATACGCTGTGATGTGTTAACTCGTCGTCACTAGACTTTTGACCATCTGAGGGCTTGTATGGTAGCTCTGTCACGTCGTAGACATATAAGATGATATGCCCGCCCCGCTGTGGGATCTCCAACCTAAGATGTCGTCAGATCAAGGACAGGATAATTTCAATGGGGAATATGTTTCCGAACAATTACATGAATAAAAGGAAGCCAGAGGTTCCTGTTAAACCAAGCAAATGTTAATACATTCATGTTAATGGGTCGGCTTAAATGCATTTAAATAAACCAATGGGGGCCCAAGGAATTAAGCTTTGATTTCTTAGTTCATAAGTCCATAATTTTTTGTGTATAATTTACGTCCTCCAACATTCAGTCATATCGAATGATAAATGAAATGGGTGAAATGATGCTCAAATGAGTTCGGGGTCCATATAGCTTAGGGTTACCTGACATTCGTCTATCAGAATAAGGAAAACCCACGTTAAAAGCCTTATCCAGGTAACCCACTCTAGCCGAGACTCGAACTCGGGATCTCTTGAACCTGAGGCAGACACGCTACCGCTACGGTACCAAGGCGGGCTCCATATTCATTGCTACCACATTTCGCCATAGGATGTTACCTTATAGTTCTTGTGTATCTTTTAGAATTATTGAAGTTAGTTTCGTTTACATGTTTTTCCCTGGTTTTACTCATTTTTCATTCTTTATTACAACTCAGTTCATCGCAATTCCTATCTTATACATCCTAATATACTTTATTCATTCCCCTTTAAATATTATGGTTAGTACTGTGAGCATTTATGAGACATTTTTCTACTGTTAGGTGTAACAAAACCAAATAAGATCGTTGACCTTTTCTCTCGTGTTCTCTTGCTTAACATTAGTACGGTTTTGAGCAAGACGGAAAAGTCATAATAGCTGAAGAGGTTAAGCAATCTTCACTAATTGTACACAAGATCTTGCGACATCTTTCGCCTTCAATTTTACTTATCACCTGATTGCAGTAAACATGCATTTCATCTGAAAGGAAGACTAAGCAATGTGTAGCAGTAACAACAGGGCATGCAGTGTCGTACATTTTGGATTTTAGTAAAACAGTTTGTCCTAAATATTTTATTGAAAACCTATAAGAAGGAAAACCTGGCCTAAAAATATACCCATTCAACTTCTGGTAGCCTCCTTGATCAGAACACTAAAAACGTAACTATAACACGTTTTACTTCTTAATTTTTCAGCCAAAAGACGTAGCTTTTCTTTCCCTGCTACTTTCCTACCTGTATGAGTCGAGTGTGAGTGAGTGTGTGGTGTTTTAGGGCCCATCGACAACAGGGTCATTTGGGCCCATGTATGAGTCGATGAGAGACTGCATTCTAGACAAAAATCAAACGAGGTTTCACCAGCAATACTTATTTTTAGGCCCATAAATCTGTCAAAATTGCTGCAAATAAGATTGGTATATGTGTTTGTGTGCGTGTGCGTATGTGTGCGTGTGCGCGCGCGCGCGTGTGTGTGTGTGTGTGTGTGTGTGTGTGTGTGTGTGTGTGTGTGTGTGTGTGTGTGTGTGTGTGTGTGTGTGTGTGTGTGTGTGTGTGTGTGTGTTTTGACATGCACCCGGACGTGGCTGTATTAACATTATCCAAAACCAATTCAAAACCAACTCCGTATTTGGATTTAGCATATTCTTAAGATGCGATACCTAGATGAACCACAAAGAAAATAATAAATGTTCTTCAATCCCAAACTAACGAACATTTTCCGAAACATACATTTTATTATATTATGTTTCGTTTTTTAAATTTATACAACAAACGCATACATTTTACTAATCTGTAAGAAGCATGTGAAACCCTCTTCGCATGGAACGACTTTTTAATAATTAGTAAATCCATAGAGATGACAGAATAGCAATGCACGAAAAAGTTGAAAATCTTGAAACACACGATTTATTTCAAGTAGTGTTTTCGTGGCATTACCCTTTTCCAAGATATCTGTCATTATTGATATACGTTTTGCACTCCATTTTATAAGTTCTGTACTCAAATGTTCTTACAATAAAAGGTGCGTGACGCAACTAGTTCTGTAAAGGATTATCACAGTGATGATGAAGTTGACAAGAAAATAGTTTCTTTATAATAGTTTGTAGGAGTTTCATAAAATATAGGGCTAGAGTTTAGAGAAACCTCAAGTAAAGCAATTAGGATTTCTTATTGCTTTCTCTTTGAGCTCCTAATCATACAACATACACGTCTTTGTTTTGTTATTTTGTAGACCATGTAAGGGACTTAAGTTGATATTTCCGTAATCTGTACTGAAGATGAGATTAATTTTGGAGGAGCATCAAATTGGTTTCAGATAGCTTAGCAATGCAAACACTATCTGGAAGACAAATTTCGCTCTGGGAAGCTTCTGTTGAACTTGGGATTTCCCCACGGTGAGCCACTTGTGAACATCCGTGAAGTGTTAGCCAGCCTTGGTGTTCACAAATATATAACTGCTATATACCTCGTAGCTAGACATAGGGATACGAAAACCAGTGATTGTACTCTATTGCATTGTAGAAAGCTTGCCAACAGCTTCTTAAAAAGAAAGAAGCTGCCCGGAATACTGATTGTGGTAAGTCATTGTGACAAGAGGAAACCAAATTCTGATGCTATGTCATATTTTTGTTGTTAAACCATGACCTACATAAATTCTTATAATGTACTCCAGCTTATTAGAAATCATATTTAACAAATATGGTAGTTTTTGTGTTTCGTTTTTTATATTTCATTTCATACCACGCCATTATATTACTTTCCTACCTTTTGCGCCCTTAATTAGCCATTTTCTTGCATTTACATTGAACATATAAAGAGGGGAGCACATAGTAGGGCTTAATAACCTGAAAGTTACTTGTGAGTGAGGTGGCGGCTATTTACAGGGCAGCAGATATCATTGCAGTAATCAGCACGTGCCCCAAACTAGTCCGTTTGGGTGGTTCAGTTGTAAGACCTGACCCTCTGATTATAAGGTCGAGGTCAGGGGAAGATAGGTAATGGCGGTGTGACGTCAGCTCCGTCAGTTCTAACCGCCAAATATACCCCCGAACGAAATGCAGGTTAGTGAGTGACGTCAGCTCGCTGATTTCTGCTGCCCCAGAGAAAGGAAATAGTTTTATGTGTTGGGGTTCGGACAGTATAGGAAAGACAGGAAACGTGTCGGGTATTAGTAATATGTAAAACTTAACTCTTGGGTGTTATAATATACTACAGACTGCTTTAATTACACAATTAGTCACAGTTTATAAACAATTACATTTTGGCTCTGTGCTGTGGGGAGATATATAAAACTTAAACTCGTAGTTTACTGAAGGTCAGGCGTGTTATTAAATAAATAAACTAAAGCAAAGTAATTTTCTCTGCAAATTAGAGGAGACCCACTCGGTACAGAATTACGTGGACATTTTCCGACACTTTCTGATTCGTTTTTCTTTAACTACTCTATCAATGTCAGGACGTAATGTATGGGAAATATTAATCAAGGGCTACATGTTAGATTGTGATCCGACAAGGTACTTCGAGGGTTACAAAAAAAATTGTTCACACACATGTCGAGCAAAACATACTCATACCCGTGCGGAAAGTGAATATAACCTCGGAAATCTGGTTTGGGTGACATTCTTGTAAAAATCAGCCAAGTCTTGCTTGTGTGTATCTTTGTCCTTCAATAAATCGTCACGCTGTAAATTTAACAGTTCCATTTGGTACGTTGCAGCTACATTGTTGTCATCGAATGTGCAACACCTGACTGAACCTTCACATTCTGAACTCACAGTGCCATTTATATAGGCAACCCGGTACTACACGGCTCTTGCCTGACGTCACACGCACTGCAGGCCTCGCTCCCGGCTGAAATACGTCACAACTCTCGAAGCTGTCTTCCTCTGGTCGAGGGTTAAAATCCAGCCCACGCGTTTTTAACTGTTCTTGATAGCTACAGCCCAATTTCAGGTGTTAACTGATATATAAAAGTGATTCCTGCGGGACGAAATTTCGTCACACCGGCGACCATATTTCCCTTACATCTATACTATGTCCAACGAGAGAATAAAGTATCGTATCACACGCATTCACATGCATTCGGAATGACAGTAGTATTACCGCTTCGAAAAGTATAATATTAATATGTATTCTCAACACAAAATACATGCTTTATTCAAGCCAACCGCTTAATCGGCTCTTTAATTACAATATTAATATACTAAAGGCTCATTTTTCGATTATGAAAATAAAAGCAATTAAAAATATCGTAATGAGTATGGTAGACGAGAAGATCTAATAGGGTGAAATCCAAATTCAAATGGTGATGTGGTGCAAAAGACGATCTTTGAAAAGGTTTGTTCGCAGATATATATAGAGCCAAAAATTGTCACTAAATTAGATTCAAACGAACGCAATCTCTGAGAATCACTACAGGGCAAAGATTTAAATAATTCCCAAATTTCCTTCTCAGAACATTTTACTGTCGTGGAGTTTTGCAGTAAGAGTAGTTCCATTTGTAGCTCATGTGTGGCCCACTACACCGAAACTTAAAAGTAATACAAAACAATTGGATATTTGTCTCAAATTTTTTATATCCTCAAATTGCAAAGGGAACGTGTCACATAGGTGCTTCAGAAGTTCTGCTTACATTTCCAGAAGTATGACGTTTATTGTCAACACGGAACGCAAGCAAGAGAAATGATATAAATCGATGATGATGATGACGACGTGAATAAGGGTGCTCAACTACAGCGGTCATCAGCGTCCTTTAAAAAACAAGTCATGGCAAAGGCCACATATAAAAATTTCTAAAAACTATATATTTATAAATAAACCTATGAAAACTGCACACACATATAAAAAACAAACAAACAATCAAAACGTACTAAAAATTCCTTCATTAAATCCTAAAGTCTAGTTTGGAAAAGAATCTAAAAACCTTCAGCACCACTGTGTCATCGTCCGCTAGCATTTCTGCAAAGCTGACGGCAGCTGCAGAGACGTCCTAAGGTGTGCTAGGTGAAAACACTCTAGCAGCACGTGTCGTACAGATAACGCTTCATTGCAAAACGGACACAGTGGAGAGGGCTCCTTTTTAAAAAGAAAACTATGAGTAAAAAAGCAGTGCCCAATACGCAACCGAGCCAAACTCACCTCCTCGCGACGACATGACCGACAGGAGGTACCCCAGGGAATCGGAAGTTCTTTCACAGATCTAAGGTTATTATTGCGGAGAGCGGACCACTCTTCCTGTGATATAAATCTGTGACTACCTGTTGTCTTTCCCGCAAACGCAATTGTGTCATAATTAAGATATTTAATCCATTATCAGCTACCCTTAAAAGTACAATTAACTACACCTCGTCAGATCTGCCCACCGATTCGTCCAGCAATAGAAGAACTTGTTAATGACCTTATTTTGTCCTTTAATTTCCTTTCCAAATGACAACAAAATTCTTCTATGCGCCTCGTTACTTACCTCGAGAGAGGCTGGCTGCTGTAAACATATCGACAAAATCGGTACAAAGTTCCTTTACAGCTTTGCTTGATAAATTCGCCACCACTAAATGGTTTCATTTTGCCCAATAAGTTCCGCCAGTTGATAAGAAAACTGTACCAAATTTTCAACATTAGGGTCATATTTAACACGTCCTTTCATTTCTTCCAGTTTTTTGTGATCTGGTTTTACCTTGAACAACGATGTGCTAAACGTTAGTAACAGCGCCATTGACTGATGCCTGTGTCTCTCACTGCCTTGGTCACTTGTGTGGGGAAAGCAACATGTGTAGGGGAAGGAAGCGTGTGTTATACAAGTGAGCAAGCCTGCCTTCTTCAATGAGCTTTCTCCTTACCTTCTATCTTCCTTTGTCGCCAAACAAGGACACACAGAACTCCATATCAGAAATATATTCAAGTTATGGCACAGTAATTCCCCCAAGGATGATTGTTAGCTGCTTTAATCTCCGAAACATTTACTTTGACTTAACTGAGTTACAGAGCGAACCGTTACCGGAATGAACGCTTCGAGTTTGGCAGAATATTGCAAGCAACCCACTGTGAGGCTCATTTTAATAAATATAGACTACCTTGAAGATTAATTAACATAAAAGCACCAGGATTTCCTTTGTGCTTGTGTGAGCTTGCTACATAGTGACATAAAATTCCATATGCAGGTGTGGAGGCACGGTACAGACCATTTAATTAGAATGGTTTTCTTCCAACACAAACATTTGATTTCAAAATGCATTATCACGGGTATAAAAACAACAAAAATTTGTTGCTATGTTAGTTCAGGTACTAAAGCTGCTGCCATGTTCCCAAGTCACAGAGGTCACGAAAATCTTTAACTTACACTTACAACCTACATAACAATAATTATTAGGTTGTCTGTCTTATATTGGGCTTCTTTGTTTTGACAATTCTATTTACAGTATCCCATGGCTACTGTTGCGCACATTGCGAGCATGTATCAGTCTTCATTTGTTAATAAACAATCACAAAATGGAGATAACAAAGTTTGAACTTAGAGTTCTTCTGAAACTCTACTGCAAACAAGCTTATAAAGCCGCTGTCGCAGTCGAAGAATATGTTAAGTGGAAGGTGAAGGTGTCAATAGTGAGCATGTGGCACAAAGATGGTTCAACATTTCTACAATGGAGAATAAAACACGTTTGGAAGACCTAAAGTACTGAATATTGAGGATACACAACAAGTTTTGCCAGAAAATACGTACAAGGGTATCCGTAGGCTTTCAGAAGAACTTGGTGCATAAAAATGTACTATATAAGCTACATTAAGACACTTGGAAATCTTACAGAAGCTGTCGATCTGTCCCTCGTGAACTGACACCTCAAAAGCCTGAACGTACAATGGATATCTGTCGTCACTTTATCCCTAATCCCATGGATGATGTATTTGTCCATTATATCTTATAATAGTAAATAACGTTAACCATAATAGATACAGAAGCACTATCTAGATAAACATATTTTTAAAGACAGCGTATTTCAAATACCTTCTTTTTTGGCGTCATCCATTTCTGAGGTATGTATTCGAGTTCAAAGTTCGCAATGCTTGTTCTTGAGGTATTGTCCCTAGTTAGCTGTCTCTCTAGATGCCGTGGAAATGTAATGAAATTTACCTGAAGACTAACATACTAGTATCGTGACACGCTTCTAAATATTCGACTAACAGTTCGGTTAGCTGTATTCTCCTTAATTTTAGCAAACGTTTCAACATATAATGGACTGAAGATTAAGTTTTCTAATTAATGATATATAAAATAATAATAGAAAATCGTGTACATATAAACATTATATCTGTATTCTTCCTTCATCAGGAAAACAATGTGAGAAATGCAGAGTGACTTTTCTTGGGTTTGTTTGGTACCGTACAATAATTTAGTGGCGTTACATCTGACCACATATTAAAGGCTCCGCCACCATATGGCGTAATGCGGTTCCCGGGCTTGTCGTGAACACATTTCGCTAGGCATTCACACACATGCGGTCACGATATGATAATCAGAAGGAGTATTCAGCAGTTTAAGTTTATATTTATTTAAAATATCCTGAAAGACATTAGAATCATAATTTTATCTCCATTTGAGGTTATGAACAAAAAGATCCCAAATAGGTAATTATTTCATTTAGTTTTAGCTATTACTTGAAGAATATTCACCAGTTATGTTGTGGTGGTCCGGCCCGTAGCGAACCATGTCGAGCTCTCCCTTGTGCTCCACGCCTCACAATTACGGATTAGTGGCGTGCTGAGATTAAGGATAGGGAGATTGGAAGCGCTTTGAGGTGAATTGTAATGTAGCTCTCGGGTGAGTACTCTCATCTGAGGAGTGGGTGCGTCCTGACCTGTTGTCCCCCACTCTAGGTATTTTTTGGAGTTTGAAAAATCTCGTGAACTATTATTAATTTTCCATTGGCTGGTACCTATCCCCACTTACGATCAATGTTCAAATTTTCAATTTTGGAACTATATAAAAGTCGTTTTCCCTTTTCTCACGGTTAAATAAATTATGCCAGCTCAGGTTTGCAAAGGTCCAAGCTAAATCTTGCAGTCTTTTGTTACAATCACAATCGCGAAGTCTAAGAAGGAATACTGTCTCACCAGGACGGTGTATGGTGCTGCCTTAGGCTAAGTCAAACAATAGGTAATGTTTCCGGTCAAGTTAGGGTGTGGGAACTTGTGTGTCCAAGTACGTTCAGAGACTTTAGATTGAGAAAATCATTTATGTTAGGTAAATATTGGTGTATTATTTATATATCTAAATATGATTCTTACTTATAGCCTGAACATCCCTGTCGATTATTATTTCTATTATTATTGTTATTAGCAATATTATTATCAGTACTCGTTCCTATCACAGAGGGACTGCATCAATGTGAACAAAATTAATTCCATTTACAGCTCTTCAGTTGTCCACCCTTCAACTTTGTGTGGGTAATTAAAAGTTCTGAAGTTTATAATGTGCCAGTAGGGTTGTAATCTATTGTCATCTTAAAGTACAAAGAGAAAAAGCAAGGAATTTCTCCTGGCTGGAGAATCTATAACTGGTTTTCTCAAAAGGTGCGTACAGAATATGGATAACATGCAGTCTCCTCTCTTTTTGGGTAAGACTGAAGTACTAACATTAATAACAGCTTTCTAACTGAACCATGTTTGCATTAGCCCACAGATTTACTGCCTTTTGTTTTAATTTATAATCTGTTTTACACTACAAGTGGTGAGCCGCTTTATTTTATAAAAAAATTTATAATTATCAAAATACATTTGAGAAGGAAACGTTTCAAATATAACCCAAGCGGCCAACTGCCTAACAATGACCAATTTATGAAGATGTAAAAACTCAGGTCATGGAGCATGGTACTGGGATTGCAACTGCGGATCTCCTGCTCACGAGCGTGTGAGCTTAATGGCCTCGGAAATGCGTTTCGATGATGTCCTGTAATACAATCGTACGTCAACTACCTCGTTTGCAGCACCAGCCTCTCTGAAGGGCAGTCTTAATACTTTTAAATTCTACGTCACCAGCATTATGTTGCACGTTATTAAATTATTCCTTCTTGCTGCTGCATTTGCCCATAAAATCTATATTGTCACTTATTTATAATTTTGGTACAAACGTTATAATTTTAATTAAGTAATACATTCTAAAAGAGAAAGCCAAATTCTAAAGATCACTATATTATAATTGATAAACGTTCTTGAAATAGCGTCTCTCAGCACTTCAATGTTTAAATAAAACTAATAAAATTTGCAATTTATGGTTATGAAAATTCTTAATTATTCATAAACCGAACGTTTGGATCTAATAAGCCTATAAGGAAATTAAGACTATTGGGTTCACCTATGTAGAGGCTTTCTCATATCCACTAATTTAAAAGTCATTCATGTTTTATCTTATTTTAATATCTAAAGCATAATTGATTGTCCTTTCAAACAAGTTATGTGTAGACTAAGGTTGGAAAGGTACAATTACACTCAACAATTCAATGCCATTGTCGTGATTTGAAAGGCACTCCGTGTCGTTGCTGTAACCAATTAGACAAAAAACTAATTTTCAGTGATTTATCCTCATTATGAGACCCGGAACTAAAGTACCTACAATATTGCAAATTGTTAATGAGGCATGCTGTCCGAAAATAAATTTGAGAATCTTTATTGTTTATCGCGAAAATACCAATCGGTTGGAGAATTTAGCCTAATGCTGATATGACATGGTAATGGTACATTGCAGACTACTGCAATTGACTACCTTCCTAATCTCTAGTGTATTTGCTCTTATACTAAATTGTCATTAATCAAATATGTGATTTTTGATGTGATTTTTAAAATACATCCAGAAAGTAAGCTCTGTTTCAATTTATCTCCGCTGCCACGCTGCGATCGTAGTTTTGCACATGCGCGGTAGACGCTCTGTATCAAGGCGAAGAAACGTGCACCATTGTGAGATCGCTGTCAGCCACGTACGCTTTGTTGTGTTTGTTAACAATGTCGGTGTTGATTGAAAATCCCGCCGCTTGTGAAATCAGATCTGCGATTCTTTTTCTGAATGCTAGGAAAGTGAAATCAATTGAAATTTATCGGCAAATTTGCGATGTTTACGGACAAAATGCGATGAGTGATACAATGGTGAGAAGATGGGTCCAACAGTTCAATGAAGGACGTAGTGAAGTGCACGATGAAGAATGAAGTGGGCGTCCATTTTTGGTTACAGAAGAACTGGTTCACGCGATTGATCACAAGATCCAGGAAAACCGCAAGTTTATAGTTAGTGCTCTCGCTATGGAATTTCCCCAAATCTCTCGATCATTAGTTCATGAAATTGTTAAGGAAAAACTGAAATTTCGTAAACTTCGCTCACGTTGGGTGCCAAAGATTCTTACTGAGCAACCCAAAACAAAACTGATGGGTAGTGCACTTCAGTTTTTGACCCGTTATGATGAAGGCGGCGAAGAATTTCTGACACAGATAGTCACAGGAGATGAAAACTGGGTTGTTTACGACACCCGTGAAAGTAAGGGTCAATCAATGGAATGGAGGCACACCTCATCTCCAGCAAAGGTTAAGCCGAAACAAATCTTGAAACATCGAAAAATGGTGTGCACAGTGTTCAGGGACATGTTCATTTGACATGTTCAATTGAGGTCTACCCGAAAGTCCCAAGACCCCGGCCTCTGTTACCCGGCAGCGATGGAAAACTCCGGGTGGTTTTCCGTAGGACAATACCTATAGTCTAAAAAGCCCCCCCCCCCCCATCGAATCGACAACAAGTGTTCTAGGAGAGGAAAGGCATCTTACTCATTGATTTCTTATCGCGTGGTTAAATAACGAAAGCAGATGTTCATTGCGAGACACTTAGGAAATTGCGCCGCGCCGCCGAGGAATGCTGTCAAAAGGTTTTGTGTTTCTTCAGGACAACGCACGACCACACACTGCAGATGCGAAGAAAAACATCCTACAGGGATTTGGCTGGGACGTGATTGACCACCCCTTTAACAGCCCTGACCTCGCTCCTAGTGACTTTCATCTGTTTTTGCATCTCAAATCTTTCCTTGACGGTCAACACCTCAACAATGAAGGAGAGCTTAAAGAAAATGTTTCCAACTGGTTGAAGACACAGGCGGCAAACTTCTATGAAGAAGGTATACAAAAACTTGTGCCTCGCTATGACAAATGCCTGAAAAAATTCGGCAGTTATGTGGAAAAGTAGTTTAACAGTTGTAGAAATTTGTGCAATAAATAATTTTTCTGTATCTGTACACCATTTCATTTTATTACCAAATAGAACTTACTTTTGGACGTACCTCGTAAATGTCTTCAATTTACTTCTAAAAATATTTAACATTTATTTTTAAAAAAAAAATCAAATTTTCCTATATCTTTCTACAGTTTCTTTTAAAAAACAGTTCAAGTATTGCTTTAATTCCAGACAAAACGTAGATTTGTAGCTGCAGTAGTTTTATAGATGAGCGCACCCAAAGTAAAAATCAGCATTAACGTTTTGCTATGTTGAAACTACACCTCAGAATTTCCCCAGATGCATATTCTGCAACTTTTTCATCATCAGCGTCCTTCATTTCGTTTTTCACTGCTTCACTGCTTCACTGCTTCATAGACTCCATGATCACTTGCTCTATGGTATTATTAATGCTTTTTTTAAATTTGGATGGTAAATTGAGAAAAGCAGCCAATTTCTTACCTGCCTCAACTCCCTTACCAATACTTCTCAAGCCATAAGCAAACTTTACATTTATTTCTATAGCACTTTCCATAGTTCTGGGTGTTTCAAATGTTTATTCTTTATTACACTTTTGGCAACTGAGTTATAATGTAGCTAATAATCCATTTCTTTTCTTTGTGCTTTCTGATATGAATTTTTTTTTTCATTTTCACAAAATTTACACTGTACAAGGTTTCTCTATCTACTAACTGAAAACTCGTTGACCTAATATCATTATTTACTTTAATTAAATTGTTATCACTGTCATTACACAACGAAGAAACCAATTTTGCCTTGAAGAACCAATTTTCACTTCACATTCATCGCCAATGTTTGAGGTTAGGTTTGACAAAGTCAATATATTGTCATTCGTTACTGCACTATTTTCCATTTCAGGGGTTGTAACTCTTTAATTATGTAATCGGGATTACTTAAACTGTTTATTCTGGTTCCCATGCCGATTTCTTACACCAAAATTATTGCTTCTTCCCATCTTGAAAACAGCACTAGTAATTCAAAGCATACTAAACAAAGCACGGAAGAATTATATCAAATGCACAGATTAATATTAATAGACAAAACAAGGACTTCCTTTCCTAATAAGGGTGCGCTCTTGAATATAGCTTCAATAAAGTTACAACCAAGGAGAGAACACAGTTACAAATGGCTAATCTAGGGGGCGTGGCACACTGTGAAGCCTTTACAAAATGGGTCTATTTAGGGCTTTTAAAACTATGGGGCAGGAAAATAGATATCGTTATTCGCTTCTACAAACATCAGGGAAGATTATCTTAGCAATAATTCATTTTGTGAAATTTTCTCCCGGAATGCCATACCGACTCCCCCTGAGAGAGCTAAACTTTAATCGGAACATATTAAAAATTGTTGCGTACTTTACACCAAACTGTTCAAATTAATGATCTTACATCCCATCTAAAGAGATAATCTGAAAGACGATATCTGAAGAATTACTTGTCAGAGTGAAATGGCTCCTGAGGTAATCATTTTTGGACATTGTCTTTTAGTTATGTTTTGCAAAGGAGATTGCAGTGTAATGTGGGCTTGCTGGATGCACACATTTCCAACATGTTTAGAGTAGTCAGGCTGTTGTGTTGTATGTAGTTCGTGGAAGCTCGGCTTCTCTGTGCAGTAGTTATGGCTTGTTTACGTGGCGGTATTTCAGCACGTCTAAATTGTTCCGCTGCTTACGTGTTTTCTAGTAATGATTTACCATTCAGGGATGTAACAAGCATCTCGTAACAGTCGAGCTGTTTTGCAAAATAAAGTTTCAAAGGATATGCTCTTTTATAATTTTGGATTTTGCATTTCACATTTTTATTGTTAAACAACTAATTGAAAAACATAGGGAGTTTAATAAAGAAACGCATATGGCGTTTATTGACTTTGATAAAGCCTTCGATGGGGTATCCCAATGCAAAATGTGGCAAATTTTGGAAGAACGAGGATACCCACAACAATTAGTAAAAATGATACAAAGCTTCTACTTCCAAACAAAAATAAATGTGAGGAACAATGGTAAAATTTCTAAAAAAAAGTTATTACTAATCAGGGTGTCAGACAAGGGTTTACTTTATCACCTACACTTTTTAGTATTTATATTGACGACCTAGAGTGCAAATGGAAGCAGCTAGTGAATGTAGGTTTTAAAAATTTCAAATAGAGACTTTTTAAATATTTTATTGTTTGCTGACGACTTAGTTATTATACAAAATAGCGAGTCTGTCCTGCAAAAATCTATTTTTAAACTTAGTGAACTTTGTAAGCAATATAATACGCAAATTTATTTTATAAAATCAAAGGTAATGTCATTCATTGGGAAAGAGCCAATTAGAACAGAAAAAGTTATAAATAATCGTTGCGTTGAACAGGTAAGCCATTTTAACTACTTGGGAACTGATGTTAGTTATGACAAGGAATATGATGTCTACAATAAGATATGCAAATTTCAAAGAGTGTGTGGAACAATAAATAGAGCATTTAGAAACAAAATACGTAAAGAAACAAAATTAAAGTTCTACAAAGTTATGGCTGTACCTATACTGACATACGGAAGTGAGACTTGGACGTTAACTAAGAAGCAACAGAGCAAAATACAGGCTTCAGAAATGAAATTCTTGAGAAGTGTGAAAGGATGCACGAAGAGGGACTTAATAAGAAATGAAAATATGAGAAAAGAGCTGGACATTTTTAGTATGAATGATAGGTTAAAAGGTCTTAAACAAAAATGGAAGGAACATGCTGAAAGGATGCCAGAACACAGACTTACAAAACAAATATTACAGCATCATCCTAAAGGTAGGAGATCGGTGGGCAAACCCAGGAAACGATGGCCGGAGGACTTCGAAGGCGGAACAGGCACTTCATTGACTATACCATGAAGTGAAGAAGAAGATGAAGAAGAAGAAGCATTTATCCAAATTGTACTGTGCTCTGTTAGAATAGGACGAATTAAGTTCTCGTAACATTGTATCACTGAGGTGTAAATTTAAAATAATTTGATAAGTAAATTGGGATATACTTATTTGCAGGAAATATCTCACATTCCTAATTAACTCTTTGTATTAACAAGCGACAAAAGAAAGAAAAATTAGGTCTTCTACAGAAATATCTGTACGACTTTATGGGGAATCTAAATAATACTGAAAATTGCCAGACTTCACATTTTTAGTCTACTCTTTCAGTTTGTAATACTTTGCCATCACCGTTTTGTACTGTGCACTACTTCCGAAAAGAGAACCTTAGCTCTTACGCAGTTTGGACAGGTAAACGTTAGCCTATGTTTCAGGGGGCACTTTGTTCTAAAAATGATAGAAAATTGTACACAATATATTGGCTGTATGTAGAATGTTTTCCGCCCGATTTATGACTCATGTTTGTATTATTTGTCTGGCATACAGCTGTTAATAAATTGCTGGCTCTGGTTAATGTTCACATGGCTTTTATTGAATACAGTGGTATGGCTGCAAAACTATGAACTATGGAACTGTTGATCCTGTCCCATAGAAAAACCAATGAGTCATGTCAATATTCAGTAAAACTATATGTCCTACCGGCAATTTAAACGTGAAATATAATACCTTCGTATCACACTAAAAAGGGCAATCTATTTCGTAAACAGCGAAAGCCAACATTGCGCACTAAAACAAAATACAGCGAAAGCCAACATTGCGCACTAAAACAAAATAAAAGTAACCAAATCCATAAACGGAGCAATGTTTCAAACATTTAGGTGTCATGAGGGAAGAATAATCAAAGATGAATTGTGGATTATGAGTGCAAAAGAAAATAGCGTTTGGGTGTATGGGGATGGTTGCATTGATATTATAAGGATGCCTATCTAAAAGTGTTAAGGAAAGTTTTGGAACAAATTGCTCACTTACGTACCATTCCGCAAGAGAATATTCAAAATGGGGTATGTTGTAGTATTTAAGGTAATATATTTTTATATGGTAATGTATTATATAAGGTATGTATTCTTATACTATCTTAGGACATCAGATTATTCAATTTCCCCATAATACAGCAGGAGATAAATCAAACTAACATGTTAGCCATAACGGTGAACCAGTTAGCTGATCTGGAATCCCGCAAATGCTTCACGTCCGCACTTCACGAGACAGCCATAAAAGGAGAGAATTAAAGGGCAACATAAAACAAAATAATGACGGCGATGACGAGGACGAGGCACTGCTGTAAATGATACATGTGGAAGGTTGTTTAGACGAGTTGAGATAATGAGGGAGTGATAGGGGAAAACTATTGCCCAACACCGTGACCAAAAATGGAACGGAACCTGGAGGAGGTGCGGTTGAAGCAATGACCTTGCGATGTAATGGATGGCCTTGAGAAAGACCCATCAGGTGGAACTGGCTCTCTCACCGGAATAGCAAATGCATTGAGGCACGGCGAAAATGCGGATCAGGGAACTTTTGCAAAGAGCCAAGGAAAGGAATTCTGAGCAAGTTTGTCGTGATCTACACAGGATGCAAAACCCAAATGTCAGATGTCCGTCCTTCACTTACTGACCTTTTGGAAGGAAAAACAAAACAACAGGAGCAGGTTCATACCAAAGTCAACCTCAAGGTTGTCCTTAAATTAATGAAGACGAATGTTCATTGCCATATACGTGCTGATTTACTAATAGCAGTTGCTAATTTCCTAACTAAATATGCAATTTGTTTTAGTGTTGACACAGAAGGTACATTCGATGGTGCTTAAACAACGCAAACACATGAAGTCCGTCATTATTAGAGGCCGGATTTCTAAGCGAAATGCTTATAGATGCCTTTGGGGGGGGGGGGCTGACAGTTATTTTGTGATTTTTAATAAAAATAGCTCATTTTAACCAAATCATGTAATTTTAAAAGTAAATTTTTACTCCTAGTCATTTTGTTATTCAGACAGTTTAAGCCGTCTCGCTTTAACAATTAGAAGCCTATATAAATATATAGATCTTCTTGTCAGTAGCGTAAAGTAAGTGTTTGTAGTGTCACCGATTAGAGTTTAAACAATTTATGAAGTCCTTCCAAATTTGTTTTTACCTCCTCAGCCAGTTTTAACCTGATGAAGTCTTGGTTTAAGGCTCTATCGTACTACGCAAAACATTTCAAAATGCAGAAAATGCAAGCAGCATTGCCGCAGCACAGGAATGGTTTGGTAATATTGGCATCCAAGACAAGAGAGCAAATCCACAACCGTTTCTCCAAAATACTTGCTATTTTAACACAGATGGAAACTAGAATGAATACCTTGCAACATTTACTTTCTTTGATAGATGACATTTCAGTAGCCTTGTCTTCAGAGACTCGCGGTATTGTTAAAACTGCCGTTGAGAATCTCAGTAAGGTAACCCTGGTTACGAAACACTGTGTAAATTTCTAAAAGGCTTTCCGGTAAAGAAACGTATATCGAGTTCATTGAAAAAGAGCTGTGGTATTTTTTACGTGCTCCAGTAACGTCATGCGACACTGAGAGATGCTTTTCACTGAATAAAGAATTCTTCACTGACAAATGCAGGAGTTTCGCAATAGAAAATCTCAAATTAATCTCCCTTGTGTACTGTAACGAGACTAAGGTACGAATTTTACGAACCAATGTGTATACGATTAAATTTAATTTATTATTTGCTTATTTTTGGTGCTTATTTGTTCCATTTTTCGTGCCCCTATGCTTGCCTGCTTCACTATTTGATTGTGCTAACAAATCAGGACTCTAGTCGTTACTTATTGCGCGGTTTCTATTAGAAATAGAGAGGGATACCAACTAGATCACTGGATAGAGTGTATTGACTAAATAAATAATTTAATGAACGAACAACTTTTAAACTATTTACATCACCAAAAGATAAACAGAACCCCAATGCATCTCATATCCACTTAGAACTTCCACTTCAATTTAACTACATGAGATGCGAATTACATTTAGTAAATGTCTACGGATACCAAATGAACAGAGCGAGCCGTTTAGTCAGTGTTGACAAGGAAGGCATGTAATAATAACTTCTCAAAAGCACGGATTAACTTCCATAAGATTCCTAAATATTAAAAACTGTTTTAATTGATATGGTACAGTATAAACTAAACTTGTAATTACCAAAGAGACACCGCTTGATGGAGATAAATATTTGTAATTATAGTTTCTCTCATTACGCATTTCGATGTAGGTGCAAGAGGTACTCAGGAAGGCGAACCGATAGTCCTTTGTTAATAAGCGAGTCGCCACAATTTTGGAATTCATCATTCTTTATGAACCAGGGAAATAATAGCAGGGCATCGAAACATTACGAGAAATTGAACGATTGAAATCAATATAAAAGGATATCTTAGAAGTGTTTGATACCACTGGAAACTGTAACCAGATTTCTATTTTGCTACGATCCCCACGTTGTGGCGACATGTGGAACAGGATTTCCACAGTGAAGATGGGATGCACGTTGACTATTTCGAAGCCCCAGGTCGGGAAGTCAAAATGTTCCGTCGTGATGTAAGTTGTGGTCGTCAAACCAAAGCCCACAACCTAAGTGGACTGTATTGTAGAAGAATCGGCGAACTGTCAGGAGAAGAAAATGATTGACGCTTATATTGATGTATTTAATTTCCCACACTCAAAGTCAGTACATTCTTGTATTCACACTAACTACTACACTTTCCAAATATGACATATAAAGAATGCTGACTATTTTAAACACTAAAAGGAATTACAATTCAATCTAACCGCAGCTGCCATTAACATGCTTCATGTTTCTTCACACAACGATTCTCTATTGTCTTTTTAAAAAACCAGGTCTACCAACTTCCTTGCATACAGTGTGACCAACTGTTACTGAACATAGTAACAAGGTTACGTCGTTGTAGTTTCAAATGGTTCTTGATTATTGTGTCTGCTTAGATAAGAGTCATGAGAGCTCTCGTTTTCATGGGTGGTTACAAGTGAAATCAATAAATTTTGGATAAGCCCAATGTCGAAATATATAATATAATTGTATAATCTGGATTACATTTTATTGGAAGTTTCCTTCCTAGTGAAGCTTTCACTAGCTACTTGATAATGAAGATTATTCTCTTTAAAGAAAACAAAACATATTTGGTATAAATTTGGAAGAACACAGACGCAAAGACGAACACCACAAAGTTTTAGTTCAGAAACAATGGCAATAAATATTAGAGACGGCTAACAGTATTTGACTGCACCCTCTGCCTGGTAGAATCCGATATAAACTACAAAAATACCTGAACCTTACTTCCTTAATAAATAGTTTGCGTTAATTACATAAATTCTCTCACACCTGCACGTCCATTCTTCACTAACCAAAACTTTTTTATCTTCTCCGCGTCATTTTTTTCCACCATGAAGATTTTTTATTTTCTGTTACCATCGCTACACATATATTACTTTTACATGATTGGCCAATTTACTACTACGTCACCACATTACGTAATACAATTATTACTACGGCTAATCACAAAATTATATGTATTTTCACAGACATTTTTTATGAATTTATAAAAATTTCAGCCCTTACGTTTGTGATGCAAAACTCTTTTGTCTCTCTGTTACAGCGGCGTTTCGTTACATTAAACTACTTATGGAAAAGCTCTTTCCAAAAAATTGAAGGTATTGTCATGTAAATATGTTACATGTGTCACTTGAAAGAAATGCATGCTTCATATTTTGAAAAATATCCTGTAAACTTCCGTTTCACATCGTTTAAAGACAATGAATTTGAATACCGAGTTTTCACTAAATTTTTTTATATCTAAACTTTAGTTTGAACAATGACCCACTCTGTAAAGTGGCAAAGTAGAAATACACGGATTTAACTTCGTCTTTCATTTATTTACATTGATATTTTACCTAGATGCCCTTTGTGGCTTACATTTCTAAATATTGCAACCAAAGTAAAGTGAGAGAATGTTAGTTTACTCCGTTTTCTTTTATGGCAAATTGCACACTACATGGAACTAAATATCATAAATGAAATAAACTGTCATCTTGTTCCGAACAGGATAGGTCCTTGTGCTATTTCTTTCAAGTTCTTCACAGAAAATCTAATTCAGCACAAATTACATCAAGAAGGCGAGATGGCAGAATAAACCGCTATCCTGTCGTCAAAGAAGACAGCGTCTGCTGAGATAAAGGTCCTTTAGCACTCCACGATCCTTGCCTAATATTTCCCTTGAAGGGTAAAGAGATTAACGAGGTAAGGCGCAAAAGGATGCTGTACTTTGCTAAATAAGAACTTAAAACACGGTACTGAGATAATGGCACTCAACAGCGCGACGTGCGTTTCTTTTGTCTTTTCAAGGAGCCTCAAAGGCTTGTCCGATGGATTCAAGATGATATCGTCTCCTGCAATTTGAAGTTGGAGCTACATGTTCATTTGCTTTATTTTTTGCTTTGTAAGACGTCAAGAAAAATCCGTTGAAAAACATCCCCTAAAAACAATATAGATAAACTTTCAGGGGCTTCATTTTGTTAGAACATGAACATCGTTCATTTATGTAGTGCTAAATGTTATCTAGAACTTCATGGTAAGTCGTTGCCTAGGCACTAGTTATCTAAACGTAACTCTACTGTGTATATATTTACAGTAAGTACATGATTCGATTGTCCAGAAAATTTCCATATAAGTCTTTTACGAGAAATGAGCCATTTGTGTTCCCTTCAGTCTAAAATGCCCTTTTAGAACTACACGCGCGCACTATTGTGTGTGTGTGTGTGTGTGTGTGTGTGTGTGTGTGTGTGTGTGTGTGTGTGTGTGTGTGTGTATCTGTGTGTTTTTGAATAGCTTAGCTCAAAAATGACAAGTCGAGAAGTGTTAAACAATGTGTTAAATTCAGCATCTGCCAAGGGTGCGATATGAAGGATATACCAGAAAAAACCAATGCCTTTACAATGAATATTCTTAGAGCCTTTTTATTTTTACAAAAGTAAACTAATGATTTTTATTGAAATACTAATGCCTGATTTCACCAACAAATGTTAAGACTTAACACCAGTTTAACAATAGTTAAAACAAAAATTGCATTTCACCAACTAGTGTTAGCTTAACACTCGTGTTAAATCTCTTGTTAAATTAACAAGCCAAATTTCTGTTGTTAAGTCCTTAGCAATTGCAAATAGTCAAGATGGAGGACGTGAACGCAGCTATTGATGTCGATTTGCCCTATTTAAGACCGTCTAAATGGCATTCTTAATAGAGCACGGTCTATGAGGAGAAATGTTTGAGGATTTATCAGAAGACAATTTTCTACAGAGGTATAGACTGTCGAAACAAGTTGCTATGAAGGTTACTGCGCAAGTACAAGACAGCTTAGAACAAACATCGAAAGGAATATGCCGATCTCACTTTTGCTTCAAGTATTAATAACTTTGCGATTTTAAAATTCAATGAATAATGTGGATAAATACACTGTCCACCTCCCGTCTTGAAACGTTCAAGTCACTCAGCACTTTTCCTTCTTCGCTCCTCGTTTTAAATTTACGTAATACTGTAAAGGAATATGCCGATCTCGTCTTTGCTTCAAGTATATATAACTGTGCGATTTTATAATTCACTGAACTATGTGAATAATACACTGTCCACCTCCCGTCTTGAAAAGTTCAAGTCTCTTGTTCTTATTCGCACCTCGTTTTAAATGTACATAATACTGAGGAAGCTGTTTGGTGCTTCTAGTTGTGACACATGCATGTGAATTAAATTCATTTACAATATTTTTCCACGTGACATCTTTATATTTTACATTCACCGCATCCGTACTTTTATTTTCTACAATATCCTTACACCTCGTCAACAATTCAATTAAAAATTCCTTCTCCATCGAGGAGAAATTTGTCTCACGGCTTTTGTTTACGATTTTGTTCACCCGCCATTTTTTTTTCAGCTGCGTGCACTGTGCAGACAAAATCGAAAACAAAAGCGCATCGCAGTACGTACAGAAAATAATACGACTCAGCCATAGCCTTCTATAGCTGTATTATTTACAAGTTTCTTGGCTTTAACACGTGTTTGTTAACATTTTCAGAAAACAGGTTGGTGAAATGCAAGAAATTTAACAGTAGTGTTTGCGCTGTGACAGTAGTTACGTTACATTTATTTATGTCGATTTTAACATCTGTTGATGAAATCGGGCATAAATGTAATGAGATGTTTACATGAAAAGTTAAAAGCTTATTCTGAATGAACATTTTGCATGACTTTTGCGTAACTGTGATACCGTAAGAAATAAACTCTTACAATGCAAAAATTTAGATCTTTATATTACATCACCACCATCATCATCTTCGTATATCACTCATTTAGGAGTTAAAATATGAAATTGTCTCTTAGTCCATATACATGGAGAAGAATTACTAAGGTCAGCTGATGGTTTCACGCACGCACGCACGCGCACACACACATTCATATTTTTTTCTTTTTGCAGTATTGGGAACGATGATGCGGTGCGAATGCAAACGTAAGTAAATTCACAGCGTGTATCTGCAGCAGAGATGTGCTTACACTAAATTCTACAATTTAGAATATGCCAAGCATCAAAATGTAGAATGTCCAAACTTTTAGTAGATAGAGAATTTAAATTAACTACACCGAAATAATTTTAGTGATCGTAGGCGTGACTAATACATAAGCAGGATGATATATCAATGCATAATCTGCGGCTAAACATATAAGTTTACACTATTTTTAGAAGTGCTCCCTATGTACAGAAATATCGATTCTTATTAGCTCATTTTGGCATTCTCAAGATTAAATGCCTCAAAGAGTTCTCAAATCGTACTAATCAACGGCCAGTGTAACATCGAGCAGCGATTAGCTGCCTTTTTGTGTCATGTAGCCTACTCCAGTGCTGCTTCTGTAATTGTTCTGGTGACCTATACTCCTGCTGTATACTGTTCCTGTGAGTAATTCCGCTAACAAAACCTACAAAAGATAACGTACTGGTAAGTTACTCTTGTGCATACAACTTGTTCGAATGTAATATGAAGCATGGGCAAAAGTGTCGCAGTCGTCCCTCACGCTTGTGCACGTGGGCGCAGAGTAATGCAAAAAGTGTGTTTTTTACGATAGATGCAGTGTAGTGCGCAACGTCGAAAACGCCCGTCTCGGTAGTGTGGTGGTAGCGTGTCTGCCTCACCTTCAAGAGGTCCCGAGCTCGAACCTCGGTGAGGGTGAGTTACCTGGATAAGGTTTTTCCGGGGTTTCCCCTTATCCTGAAAGACGAATGTCAGGAAAGTCTAAGCTCTATGAAAGCTGGGTTCATTTGAGCATCATTTCACGCATTTCATTCATGTCCGATTTGACTTAACGTTGGAAGTCGAAAAGTGCGGTTCCAAAATTGTTGGTTGGGTTCCTATTGCGTATTTAACTTTTTCTTACTCTTTTTAATACGTAAATAAATCCGAATTGGAAGAAATGGCATGATTGGTACTTACGAAAATCAAGCTCATTGTCCACTGCAAAAACACTAACAGCACGCTCTCCCGACCTCAACCAAATTAATTTATTCTTCTGAGGTCCCTTAAATCTCTGGTATATGAAACACCTATTACCTCAAGAGAGGACTTAATTACTCGAATAGCAGCATGTGAAGTTATTCGATACACAAGGGAATTTTGGACAGAGTACGACAGTGACTCCTTTCTTCCCCGCTGTCAACTTTGAATTGAAAACGCATCTCGTAATTTCGAGCAGTTCGTCTAAACCTGATATAAAGAGTTACATTTATTTTTTTATTTTATGTTAGTTGGTTCATCCTTTAAACCACTTCTCATTTGGACGTACAGAATTTCAAAATAATAAACAGGATTTAACTTTTGATAGAAAAGATTGTAATTATTTGCACTGACAAGGCGAAATTACGCCGTAAAAGGCATACATTTGTACAAGAATTAAAAGCTCAGACAAAATATTCAAAAACAAACCACTGAGGTAAAACATTATAATTGTTTATATAAATAATTTTCAGCCAATATTTCGACGACCATTCCTCTTTCTTCTGTAATTCCACTTTATCCTAATTCTGCCACAGCATTGGGCGAAGCTCTCGGCAATCTCTTACATATGCTTTCAAACAAATCTATGGATGAAAATTAATTGATCTTTCATACTAGCCTGTGTAGGACACGCTATGAAAGGGTAGAAAAATTCAATGCCATAACCGGGATTTGAACCACGGATATTCTGGCCTCCGTCCAGTCGCTCTAAACCGTTGAGCTACTATGGCTAACGTGCGGACATGACTTTAAATTCCCCAACTGATTCGTGTTGAATTTTTCAGTCTGGCTCTACCCTTTCATAGTGCGTCCTACACTCGCCTAGTGTGAAACAACAATTAATTTCCATTAAAATGTACCTAACAGTAGTCAGAACTAAAAGTCTTGGCCTTAAAATACTTACAGCATAGTAAGTCGCCATTGAGGTAGTTGTCTCATGTGTTTATGAGAACTCCTGGTGGTTTACCGGGAAAAACACGGGTCAGTTGGAGAATTGAATGTCATGTTGGCACGTTGGCCATAGCAGCTCAATGGTTTAGAGCGGTTGGACGGAGACCAGAAGATCCGTGGTTCAAATCCGGCTATGTCATTGAACTTTTTACTGTGGGTTTACCCTTTCATAGTGCGTCCTACACACGGCTAGTGTGAAAGAACAATTAATTTCCATTAATTGCACCTAATAGTGTTCCGAACTATAAAGGCCCGAAGTACTTACAGCATAGTAAGTCGCCATTAAGGTAGTTGTCTTATGTGTTAATGAGAACTCCTAGTGTTTACCCGAAAAAACACGAGTCAGTTGGAGAATTTATTGTCATTTTGGCACGTTGGCCATAGTAGCTCAATGGTTTAGAGCAGCTAAACGGAGGCCAGGAGATCCGTAGTTCAAATCCCGGCTATGGCATTGAATTTTTCAGTCTGGCTCTACCCTTTCAAATGTATGGATCTTATGAACATTTGTCCACCGTTGCTTCGAACCCCCAATTTCCAGTACAATGTGCAGTTTTACCACCACTGTTGCCATGTAAATATTTGCATCCCCAATCTTTTATGTATGCATTACTTCAATAGTCTTTAACCAGTTCCCCTTCAGATAGTACAGTTTTCTTCTGTTCACTCCATCATCCCTTAACCTTACTCCAATATAATAAAATTTATTGAATACTTTCTTCATTGCCGGTAGCATTTCTCATATTACCTAACTTTATCTTTTATTAAAGTTAAAGCATTCATTGTTAAAAAATATTATTGCCATTTAGGTAAGTAGCTAATGTTCGGAAGTGGAATATCTTCACATCAGTACAGCAGCCAGTAATTGTATTGTGCTGTCTTTTTTCTTTTCTTTTTACTCAAGAAGAAAAACATTACCTACGTATCTGCTTTTAAACATTCTCTTTCACAAAACATGAGAACAGTACATGTTGTAGTTTCCAATAGTGATTATAATAACTTTTGTGATTATTGTACGACTGCTTAACGAAACAAAGAACCTCCTGAACTTAATTAGAATTACGTATCACGTTTTTAGAAAAACTGATAAAGTATTAATAAGCATGGCGGAGGTTTAGTAATGAAGTTCTTTTTATAAGCTTCTTAAAAGCTTTGGCTTCGGATGGACTGCACCCAAAGAACAAGAAGAGACAAAATAATGATGCCACACTAGCTTTAAAGTAATGCTTGAGGAACAGTGGCAGAGAAATCACTGGCTTTTAGGAACTACAAGAAGATTCTGGGAGGAACTAGTTACATGTACTAATAAATCCAAACACAACGAGGCAGATGCCAGCGCGATAGTGTTTTGTCGCGTTAGTGCCATAACAAGGTAAAGCTACCAAGTACACGCGTCAATGAGCTTAAGGAATCTTCTAGAGATTTAATTTATATCAACAGCGGTCGGTTATCACAAGAAGGTGGAAGGGGTAATGAAAAAGGTTAACGTCGTTAGGAGCTAAGGGAGCAAAAAGAAAGTGGAAGATGGTGTGTAAGAGATAAGCCAAATCTTGCCTGAGAGTGGAATGTTTCTGGTATTAGAGGATCTACTCTGTGGCGTAGCAAGGCAAGTGAAATTGCCTAGGTCGTCAAGTAGGTTGGCTCCTGGGGTTTCTTCCAAAACATAAGATAGTAGACAGTATATTGAGTTCAATTGTTGTATCGGCTATAGATATGAGGTAGGCATTTAAAATATTGGTGTATTTAAATTTTCTCTCGCTGATTAAAAGAAAAAAGGAAAGAAACAAGTAAACGCAGTTTTCTTGACTTAACCACCTGTTGGTATAAATCCCTTTATCTCCGTACGACATTAAAATACACAACTATTATAGTGGCTGTCTCATTGATAAATCTTTTATGGACAAATTATTTTTAAAAAATACAATTTAAAAAACATGTATTTAAAATCCAGTTGACTATCAAGGATTTGATTCTCCTGATCTGGAATCGAACTAAGGGCCTAAATACGTGAAGAATATTGTGAAGAAAAATTTAGTATTTTTACTGGGGCAGACACAAAGTATTATTCATTCAATAGACTGAACAGGTAACCTAGTTTTGTGAACAGTGTGACAAATTTGCTTGTTAATTTACTTATCATTGATACAATCTTTTCTTTAATGCGGTATTATAGGATAGCATAGTTAACTTACCACTGTCAATGCGCGTTAATATTATACAAAGAAAAGGTATTGATTGTATTACCAAACACAACTTTTACTCTTTGTATTCATAGTACTATAAAACCACTAAATGTATTATAGTTCTTGTTCTAGATTATTGCAGAAACCTTGGAATAAACTCCTGATATATTTACATAAATGAAAACTTAGCGTCTTCGTTTTAAATCTGCTATCATCAAGGAAAGCAATTCCCATAGTTCTGTAGCAGGGTTCCTATTCTGCTATACATGCGATGATTGAAGATGCTATGATCCCCACGTTGTGGTGACATATGTAGCAGATTCCTCCGCTGTTGTGGGTTTCAATGCCCCAAAGTTGTGGCAACATATACTATAGTAAGATTCCTGCTGGTATCTCTTTTCCCGTCGTTGGTCTTACTTCGTCGGATCTTACCTTCGTCCAACATATTACGACTTGATGAAGAAGATGTTCCCCGAAGTTATCAGGAAAATCCTTAATTATGCCTAGGCTAGCTTTTAATATTCTTTTGTTATATTCTTACTTACGAGCAACGAAAACTCTAAGTTACAAGGTTGGTAACGAATTTGAATTTCTATAAGAAATCAATCTTTTGTTTATTTCTTATAACATCAAATCCATTACAATTCTTATCACAAAACTTTATACTTAGATCGGAATCAATCTAATACTTCAAATTGAACCAACACTTAAATATTTTCGAGCAATTTAAAAAGTGTCCGATCCCTTCGGTGTTCCAGGAAGAAAGACGAATTTTCTTTTGGTCTCTACACCAAGATTATTTAATCCTTCATTACTATCGCTACCCATTCATTACTTTTATATGATTGGCCGATTTACTACTACGTCTCTACATAACGTAATACAATTATTACTACGGCCAATCACAAAATTACATATATTTTTACACAATCGTTTGTTTTTCTTTTATAAATTTATAAATTTTTCAGACCCTTTCTAAATATAAATCGAAATCACTGTTACAGTTCTTAATTACAAAATATCAGTTCACTGATATATAATGTTAATACGGTTTTCTCTATACAGTTATATAGACTGTCTTACTTGATTACAATGTATTGTAAAATACATTCAAAATGTTAAACTATTAAAGTAAACCTTTTTATAAAACGCTTATGAAAATATTCTGGATGTCACATTGTATGCTCATCTTAGCGTTATAAATCGATTCAGTTTTATTTTATTTTTTGTTTAGTGAACTACAAACATATTTACCGATTACTATATTTTGCTTAAAACAAAATATATGTGGCATTTGCTTATCTTATATACGTATTCTTTGGATTAACAATTCTTTATTCCTCAGTGTTACTCTAATGTGTAGTAGATCTTATTCGCAAGCGCCTTCTTGTTCAAACCCTTATGGTTCCTATTCAAGTACAAAAGCTCTGTATATGCATTTTAATATCTTTCATTTATGACAAATTATATTAACAGTATATCCGGTCAGAAAGAACTGCGATTTTCAGCAGTGAAAAAAAATTTGGTTAAGGACAATAGTCGAAACCGTGTTAGCGCCAGCAATACCACTTTTGCCTTGCTGAAAATTGATTTAAAAGCACAAACGAAAAAAGAACACCGCAGAAGGTAGATCACGTTTTTTTTTTCTTAGACTTACCCGATATTCCGGGAAAACCCTGGAAAAAACCCTTATCCAGGTAACTCACTCTGACCGGAATTCCAACTCGGGACCTCTTGAACGTGAGGCAGACATGCTACCATCTACGCTACTAAGGCTGGCCACCTTATATCATTCGTACATCGTAAGATGAAGGTATAGATTTGGGTATGAAATTAAGAATATGTGCTGACACGAGAAATGTGTAAGAAGTTTCCTAAGCTAACCTTTGACCTGTTGTCAAGCATTTGATGGTAAAGAACACCTTGGAGAAATGTTTGCCACGAGATTGAACTCTGTCAGAAGTATCTTGTAATCGAGCTTTTGCATTTAAGTTTCTGCCGTGCAAATTTTCAAATGATAGTTTGGGCCAGAAAGTCCTACAACCTTAACTTACAAAGAAAACAAATATGTAACATTAAAGCAGTTTCTTTCAAATTAAATGCTAGAAATGTTACGAAATCACTAGAACTCGTATTTCATTTCAATACTCATTACAGATTGTTATAAGAAATGTGTAGTGTTTAACGCCCGCTTTTACTACATACGGCACCGCAGGCGGTGACACTGATGATACATGAGATGAAGATGGAGCACCGATGGAATGAGATGGCGGGGGAAACCGGAGGTCCCGGAGAAAACCCGCCCCAGCGCCGTGTTGTCCACAACAAATCTCACTTTGCGGTCGCCTTGGTGAGAGCCAAGCAGTCTAACCACTGAGCCACGGCGCGGCCTATTGTTATAAGAAATTACTATCCTGCAGAATACAGTTTTTTTCGCCGGTTTGCTATCTAAAAGGTGTCTTAACTAATTTGGTGTGCTAAATTGAATGATTTTGTCCAGTTTTCTCTATTACTTTCAATTTTCTCTAAAGTAGACCAGATAAAAGTCGCAATTAGAACCATTTACGGGATAATCCAAATTAAAACGCTGACAATGATATGTCCAATAACCTTACTTAGATTCTTTAAGAAACCGAACCTTTTATTTCAGTACCAAGAAAACCTCCCTATAATGTTTTACATAATTTACGTGGAGTTTCATAAAATACAAACACAATAATAAATTATTCTTTGTATGTCACATTTGGCAAGAATTTATAAGATGTTTATTTGCTTATAGTTTAATGTTAATATTTGCTGCTGCTTTCTTAGCTCCCACTACAGTGGGGGATAATATTTCAATGATATACAGGCAGTGTGTCAAAAAACAGAGCTAAAATATTAATTATTCCAAAAACCGACGGCAATGCAGTTGTGGCTTTTTTTTTTTTTTGTTCCCGTCCAGATAGTCAATAACTCCGAGGCCATCTAGCTGTCAATATCGGAAGCGCGTGGAAACAAATGAATGTTGCACATGTAGTTAAAGTTCATATAGCTGTAAACATTTTCCGGAAAAAAAAAATGGCACTAGAAAGCTATGCACCAAAGCGCACATTTTCCGTTTTAGAAACACCTTTACAGAATGCGGCACATCAAAGAGAATATCTTTCGAATCAACCAAAGGAGATTCACATTAGTAAAATTTCGACACACCGATACGCAGGCCGCGGCGCGCACATCGATAGCGGCAGTTCAAGCTTGTCACGGAGTCATTCAATCATGACTAATAATTAATTAACTCACAAGGCTGATCGGACAACCTAATAACCAGTGTACCTGCTTCCAGGAACAAGATTACATCAAACAACGTTTCTGTACGGCCACTGGCCCGTCGTTTATTGGTATGCAAGTAGCGTAATTTTCTACCTTGCTTGTGTAACAATGAACTTGACCATCAATTCTGCAGCATTACTCGGGGAAACTGCAAAATGTATACAGACATTTTAGAGGGAAATGGAAAAGTAATTTTATTAACTGCGACGGAAAAGCACGTTTTCTATGTTTTCGAGCATACAAAATGGTCAAAGTGATTTTCGGCCGAAAGTGTGCGCAGTGATGGCCCTTGGCAACTTCAGTGCGTAACGTATACTCCATTTTCTAATTAGACTGACATCCAACTAAGGGGTTCACAGCAGTAAAGCGAAATAAGCTTTTCTAATGTGATCAGACATCAGTATATTTTCCCCACTTACAGTAGTAAATTGTATGATAAGAGCTGCTTCCACTTTACTGATGTGAACACTTGCATAACATTCCGATATAAAGATTTTGAGTTTTAAAAACAGAATATCCAAAACAGAAAAATTCAAATACTCGTAATTTTAATTTCAGCATCTTTCAAAGGTTGACAGAAATGTTTAACCGAACACCTCAAATTCCATCTACTCGGATAAAGTTTTGTCTTTTATCTTCTCAAAAATGATGTACGATTTGACTAAAATGCATTCGTTAAATATATTTGCAGAATAATAAAGAATACGTAATTATAATTTATATTCCCTGTGAATAGCTTGTAAGGTCTTAATACTAAGCTCATTTGCGCATTTTGTGACTCACTACAAAAAAATGGAGTTCTTTAAAATAATGAGATTGAGTGTTGTTTTTCTTCTTCACCTTTTAAGCATTATATGGTTTCGAAACAGTGTGCGTTTCATATTTAAACATTCCGAAGTACGTCATCTAATATGTGTAAAATTTAGCGATTCTGTTTTATTTCCATTCCAAATTTTATCCCACGTCTGAACATTTGAATGCTGTTTCCGTATGTCTTTCGTAACTAAGCGCTCTTTGTTTGCTTTGAACTCACACACACGTAAAAGTGACAAGATCATGGTAAGGTCACATACACGGCATAATTAATTTCTGTATAAGTGTTATTAGTGGCATGTGAATTTAACACGGCGTGTAAAATGTGCAAGTAATCCATCTTGTTTTTACATATATGTAAATAATGAATTCATTGACTATTGAGAGCTAACTGCGTCATAACAGCTACTGAAAGTGATGATCTAAACTTGTCCTATTTCAATGGCAAGACATTCCTCCCAAAAACGACTACATTCCTCTCAATATACAGCCAATATTTGAATTTGCCTCATAGAAGAATATCCAACTGTTATTCCACATTTTAGTGCACGCAGGAACTAAAGTTATATATTTTGAAATTCCTGTGAACAGCCTAATTGGAATAATATTTAATATATTTTGATTATCAATTAGATTAGTAGGAGGTTTTTTTAGTAATATTAATATGCTTACGTCAGGTTGATATAAAGGCATTAATTGCATATTCATCTGTTGCCGCTTTAACTGATTGAATTTTTATCAGTTTGTTAAACTAAGAAACCATAATAGAGGGACAAGTGTGGGGACTAAACGAAAAGTGTGATTCAATTATGGAATTTTAGTTAAATAATTTTAATATGTCAGCCTTTTTGAAATAGGCTAGTAGGTGTTTCACTCCTTTCCAAAGGGCATGTCTGAAAGCTTTCACTTTTGTTTCTTCTAGTCTTTCTTTCTCTCTCTTTCAATTGCAACTATCTACCTGTTAGCACGAATTAACATATGATGTTTCTGCATGCTGCAACTCAGCACAAAAGTTGAAGAAAGGTGCAGGCCAAAATGAATCATAAGCACGTATGACTGTACAAAAAAATCCTCCTTTAATATGGGCAGCTGACGTATAGCAACATATGCGATTTTCCTCTGGAAGAGAAGGTCCTGAGAGTGTTCCACATTACATATTTAAGGTCATTATTAAAGCGACATTTGAGTAATATATTTAATAAATTCACTCTGAATGAGTTACACTTTCTGAAAATTACAAACTTTCAAGTAAATGGCTTCTTAAACATGAGAGAGAACCTGCTCACAAGCAAATCTGGAATTACTTCTCTTAATACTTGTAACTTTTGGTGCAGGAGTCCAGATTTGAATCCCAGGTATATGTGTGTGGATTTTCCATGCTGAGACATCTGCTCTGTGGTGAACTCACAAAGGAAGAGTACTCACACCGCTATGCACCTGAAAATTTGATGCTATAATTTCTACTGTATATAAACCATGTGCACCAAAAAATCTGCTCTGGAGTAAGTAGAACCACGACGCCCAAAAATGAAGCCTGGAATGTGCCGCATACGACCACTTGCAGCAGCTGCTAGACATTCCTCATCGGCCCTTTTCCAGGTGTGAGGGATGGTGCTCCTTACTTAAGGCATGTGTAGACCCCTACCTATCAGGGTAAACAACGCTGTGTTATTACGCTTATATGCTCCGAGTATTCTGAACTCATGTTCGGGTACTTCCAGCTATACTCCTCACCCGATTTATGACACACAGGCCCATATAGAGCACAGTGGAAACCATCAAACTCTGAAGCGCGTACAGATAGAGCAAAGTTATAATTCCCTTGTCAGCCTCGTGTTGCCATTTAAGTACCTACATTGATGGCAAGTCGAGGTCACTAAAAGGCCAAGCAGTCGCCTGAGGGTTGGGCGAGTTGGCGTACTGACCATTGCCACATCCATCCTGCACTCCTCCGTGGCCTTAGGTGTAGCTGCAGGACACAGAACCGGGCGAAAAGGGTTATCATCTGCACAGGGATGCAGATCCCTTTGCGCCTCACCTAAGGGATTATTAGAGTTTTTACTCGCAAAATTGCTAAGTCAGCGAACTTTTACATAAATGTAATTGAATCTACAAGGACTTTATATATAAGCTACCTAAGTCGGCCCTGGCCATTTTAATTCATGTATACGTACAGGTTGTATATAAATATCGGGGTTTTAACTCTTTATAATATTTATTAAATTAAGCTTACAGATATGTCAAATGATATGTCAAATGAAAAAGCAACTCAAACACTTTTGTTTGTTGCCACCAGTGCGCATGTGCGTGCAATGTTTCTGCCGCAATCTGCTAGACAGCGGTAGTATCAGAGATGGCGACTAGTAAACAGAAAGCGTTTGTGTTTTGCAGTTTGCAAAGACCGAATCTGTAGTTACTGTGCAATGTGCGTTCCGGATTAAGTTCGGTTGTGATTCCCCTAATGATAATAACATTAGTAGATGATATCATCATTTTGAAGATAGCGGCTACCTTTGTAAAGGGAAGAGCACAGGACGACCAAGAGTAAGTGAAGAGACTGTTAAGCCAGTGAGAGAGTCGTTCACTCGTAGCCCAAAGAAATCAGTCCGGAATTACAAGTTCCTGTGTCGACTGTTTGGAAAGTTGTAAGAAAACGCTTACGGCTACGTAGTTACCGCTTACAGTTATTACAGTCTCTAAAGCGGACAGACCACGGATTACGTGCCAACTTCGCGAACGACATGTTGTTTCATGACAATGACGATTTTATGGATCGTGTTGTCTTCAGTGATGAATCGACCTTTCACCTTAGTGGACATGCTAACTCTCATAATGTGCGCATCTGGGGCTCAGAAAAGCCTCACGAGATGGTACAAATGTTACGAGATTTCCCTAAAGTGAATGTTTTTTGTGCCGTATCCCGGCGAAAAGTTTATGGGCCTTTCTTTTTTGGTGAACCTACTGTAACTGGCACTTCTTATCTTGATACACTAGAGCAATGGCTCTTCCCTCAGTTGGAAGAAAATGAGGCAAAGAACTTAATTTTTCAGCAAGATGGTGCGCCACCTCACTGGCATAACGAAGTACGGGGTTGGTTGAACGTCACTATACCCGAGCGCTAGATAGGTCGCAAGGGCCCCAACGCCATGGCTTGCTATGCATGGCCTCCACGTTCTCCTGGCCTAATGCCATGCGATTTTTACCTTAGGGGCTTCATCAAGGATCGTATACACGTGCCTCCGCTACCAGCTGAGCTCCCTGACTTAAGAAATAGCATTGAAGCAGCTGTTGCTACAATGACTGAATACACACTTATCAACGTTTGGGAAGAACTCGGCTATAGACATGATGTGTGCTGTGTGACAATGGGTAGTCACACAGAACATTTATAAGGTTCTTGGTAAAACTGTTTGAGTTGCCTGTTCATTTGACGTATCATTTATAACTGTAAATGAATGTAATAAATATTATATAGAGATAAAACCGTGATATTCCTGTACATGTATACGCTACCCAAGTCTGTCCTGGCCAATTTAATTCATTTAATGAGCATTTCGCAAAGAAAGTAATGTAATTTGCTATTGTTACTTTGTTTTTTTTGTGTGTTTTAGTAAGTATTGATCATCAATTATAAGCAATATAATTGTGATTAACAGCGCTTGTGTTGCACTACATCAAAATATGAAGTACGTATTACGAAAACCCATATTCTATAAATTATCTTCAAAATAGCAATGAAATTTTGATACGTTAAACTTACATCAACAATGCTGGCAGGTAGTTACCGTGTGCAGGGACAGGTGTATGAAAATGGAAGTCTATTAGTTCTTACTACAAGCGATTACCAGCTCGTCACTTGAGGTCGTTATCATTGTCAACAGGAAGCTTAGGCACCTGAAGGTTCACTATCTCTTCTGCGCCTGCGTCTCACAGATAACAGTTTTAGTTCATGACAATGACACCACTTCTGCGTGTATTTTATGACAAGCCATAAAAGTTTCCCACAGAGAAAGTTTTACCACGAGAGAAGATTCTGCGGTCCATTTACTACTCGTTAAAATGTTTCTTAAAGCGGTACTCCTCAACCATCCGTGTGCTACGATGGTCCCTACAAAGCCTTCAAAGTTTCCCAAGCCCTTTTTGCTGAAGTCCCTTTCGATAGTTTAGTAGCTTTCTTCTCGCTCCACTTTGCTTCAATCCAGCATTTACTGTCTCAATAATACAAATGTCACGGACAAAACAAAAGAGGCCGCAGGTATACTCCAGTTGTTGGGTTCATTCCCTTTTCATCCTTTATACTTTCACTACCTTTCTCCCTAACACATTTTCTCCGCTTCCCTCTTCTTTTTTAAACCCCATGCTGCTTTTTTTCGTACTGTCTCCCATTCTCTACCCGCCTATCGCCTCAGCTCATACTTCACCCTTTTCGTGCAATGTGTGTATGATGTGAAATTTAGAGAAAAGGATAAAACTTCTATCTGGGAGTGTTAATAAAATTCTTCTTCTTTCTAAGGAGGTTGGGCCCTTCAGATCTGTTTCGAGGCTAAGTGAATTGATATCTTCTCAGTTGCCGTGGATACCTCTAAGGAGATATCCATAGAACACTAAAGAGTAGAAAGATCAAAGATAAAAGAACAGGCCAGTTACATCACTTAGAATTTACTGATACAAATTCCTAATCATTCGTCCCAACGAAAGTTGAACTGCAAAGCTAGTTTAAACTTTTCTACTTAAACATCTTGGTCCTAAACAAAAACCAAGAACCAAGAACCCAGAACCCAAAACCCAGAGCCAAGAGCCAGAGCAAGACCCGAAACCCGAAGCCCGAAGCCCAAAGCCCAAAGACCGAACAGCGAACACCAAAAACAAAAAACCAAAACAATACTAATAATAATACTAATAATACTAATAATAATAATAGTGATGATAATAAATAATAATAATAATTTATCATATTTAGTTGCATTATTACATTGATATAAGATTAAATAAGTTGATTATCGTTATCTGCATGATTACTATTAAATTAATGGCATTTAACTTTGCAAGAATATAGATGAGGAACCACTTTGGAGAAATAGTAGCTGGAAAGGTTTCACTAAGAAAATTAAAAGAATTATTTATTTGTTTTATTTTTATTGTTAACATGGCTCTCAACTTCCACAGTAATATCAGTACCAACGGTGTGCCATTATGTTGCCCGGCCTCGCTTGTAGGCATACTCAGAAATCATCGGTCTAGGCGGGGTTTGAACCGCTATTCTGGAATTAGAAGGCCAGGGCATAAGCAATTGAGCAACCAGACGAATACATAAGACAAGAATTTCATTACCAACTAAATCTCCCAAATCCCGAATGAAAACATCGTTCTGACGCAATGTGTTTACATAATGGAATATGCTGCATTTCTCTTGTCCAGAGAGATGGCAATTAAAACAGTGTTAAAGTAAGCTGTATTATACTTCAAAAGATGAAACAGTGTAAAACTAGCTCAGCAGAATTTCTCCACTGTTTCGATCAGGACTGTACACCAGGGAACGACTGTCAATCAGATATCATGAAAATTCTAGTCTAGTTTACTAAGGAATGCAAATTCAAACCTCCTTGGACGGCAACCGATATATTCAAAGCCTTCGGAATAAAATAAAAAAGGAGATATATCAGACAGGTTCTTAGATTAAGACATCAGTCTAAAAGCTTATACCATATAAGTCCAAACCGTAGCTCATCAAGAGCCGCATCAGAGATTCCTCTGTCAAGGCGGAAATTGTGGTCGATTAACCCAAGAGCAGACGGGCTGGAATATATGTAAACTACTCATTGTTTAGGTCTATGGTCAAACTGACGAAGAAAATATCGGTTATAAAAGCAGCAGCTGCTCTAATTTTACATATTATTGTTGAATGACAGTTTCAAATTGTTAATCCCTCAACATTCTTTCTCGAAATAACGTATTTTGTGACATAAAATCACCCTGGTAACTGTACACGTAATCATAACAATCAGTTACAGGTCTTGTTTACTTGTCTTGTTTACTCTTGTTTACTTGTCAGTTGACGAAAGAAAGCTTATCTCTTTCAAATTAGAAAAATTATGCTTGACAATTGTAAATTTTCTACAAGAATTCCTTGACCACTGTGCATGCGGGTTTGATGTCAAAAACGCATTTTGTAATTATTTATTATTAAAACCAAGTGATATATTTAGCAAATTATTCACGGCAGTAAAATTTATTCAGATATTTACACTGATTCACTTATTCAACCATCTGATTCTGTATAAGGACTGCGTTAGAACTTAATTCTTTATTGTATGTGTGAAATGTTAATATAAAATTGGTATAAAGTTTGAAAATAATATGTATTAATGTTTAACCAGGAGAAATAGATTAAAAATCTATTGAAATTCATATGTTTCCAATCACTTCAGCGAAGTTGTGCCAGCATTATTAAACCATTTAGTAAAATATGAAAGCTTATGTCAAGTTTCATAGTTATACAAAACTGAAATATTATTGGAACTTAATAATTATTAATTATTAAACAAGGAGTGAGTGAGTGTGTGGTGTTTTAGGGCCCGTCGACAACGTCATTTGGGCCCGTTAAACAAGGAAACAGTGCAGCGCGGAGATAAGGGATACATACTGCAGGGCGGAGATGAAGAGCTTACCGAACCAGATGAAGTTAGATGACTACATAATTCGTGTTTCTTCTGGTGCCGTCTTACAGAACATTCCACAGACGTCTGGATATATAAATAGACGAGTAAAAGGAAGCCGCGGTGAGTTGAGTGGACAGTCGTAATTAGAGAGTCGAATTGGAAGTTGAGAATCGTCCGCGTACAGCTGTGTTTTGAAAGTGAACTCCTTTGTTTGTGAGCAACGTACTTGAGCATTTTATATGTGTATGTTAGGTAATTCTGCTACTGTAAGGGTTCCCCATAGGGGAGGGGATCCGTCCCTTTCAGCTGCCGTGGTGCGGGCGCTGTGGACCCCTAGCACTCGTGGTATCTCTGACGTTACAAGAGGAACCTCGGGCCGAAGATTCGAGCTCCTCCCTGATAGGGAGTTGTTCGGATTGGGTTGGACCTGAGGGGGCAGTGGTTCCCGATACCCGTGGGAGATCGGGTACATCTCCGGAAAGGGTTGAGGGAAGCCATTAATATTCCCGGGTACTAGCTAGCAGAGCTAGTAGAAGGTGTGCTAGATCACCAGGCGGCCCCACTGAGGTCATATCGGTAGCCTTCCCATTTTGGAGTTGGCACACGTAAGTGGCGTATCCACTTCCATCCCATCTTGAGTCCAAGGAGCAGATGGAGGGGCTTGTTAGTATCTAGGTTTTGCCCTATGGAAAGCCCCACCGAGGCGCAAGGGCGCCCTTTTGTGACGGCTCGGTAACTCCCTGTTTGAAGTAGGCCCGGGTCCTTGGTCCTACGTGTCCAGGACTAGTGGGAGTAGAGCCTCTGGCATTAACTAACCGCATTAAGTTACTGTAAGGTTTGGCCAAAGTGTGTTTCTACGGAAATAAACAGCATATTGGAATTTCTGCAACTGGACTTTTAACTCTACGAATCCATAGCGTCACATTATTTTAACAGGTTGAGACTTATTGCCAGAAGCCAAATGAAAGCTTATTTAAACAAAAGAAGTGTTTCATTTTGTATCTTAAACTATCCCCTCCTTATTTTCCATATTGCTTTTCATATTGCCTGTATATACCGTGTCTTATGTTAAACTTTAAAGTATATATGCTATTAAACTGTATACCTCTGCACATATTCAATTTTCAGAGTCCTTTTCGATTACAAGTGAATCTAATGAACAAACATTAATCTGATGAAATCTAAAACAGTTTGTTAGCTCTGCTGTTGATTCTTAGAATTTCTCTGCTCATATTGAAATAATATACCATCTGTGATTTACATATGCGCTGACAAACTGAATATAATGTTTCTTTACTGTAATTAAAGGGTACCTAACCAAGAGAATAATAGATTTTTTCTCAGATATATTTTAGCCTTCTATTGTCTTAAAAGATTTGGCCGGATGCACTGTCCTGCCTAAAGTTTCTTTGAAGAAGTCATTTCTCTTCTGAGACGGACTCTAAATTTGATTGATAGTGTATACATATAAAGAAATATAAAGAAATCAATACTGCACTTAGTTTTCTGAACTTTTAACTTTAAGCATTTTGCGACACTTTTGTTAATTCATATTATTTAACTCTTTATATGAACTGAGAAAGTATCTTCCACTTACATTATGATAACTGAAGGTAACCAGGTGCTTTTCCCAGACTTTCCTTTACCCTGTAATATGAATTTTGAGTAAAACTAAGCTCTATAGCTACAAATGATTCATGGTTCATCAGAAATAGACAACTTCATCATGAGTTTGGTCTTCTACCAGTTTACCGGTACATCCGCTGGCTGGCACGACCTTTCTTTTATCTCCAGGAGGTCCCTGGAGCTGTTACGTACAATCTCGGCGCTCGCACTCGCCAACCTACTCGCCTCAGTCGCGGACTGCCGCAAGATCTTCTCCTGAGTGACCTCTCCAGTACTGACGACCCAGACCAGTGATCTATGAAACTTGAAGTCCTCAATTTGTGTTATAGTGATCCTGCCATATTTAGCTAGATGAGTCGTTCACGGCTACTTCAATTGTTATGTGTACTGTTGCTAAGTGTCTCAAAAACAAACATCTGTAAAGCATATTTCCTGATCGATGTATATATTAACTTTTGTTAATGTTAGCCTTATGAACACGAAAGCTTTGTCACAAAAAATTGTGCGTTTCTTTTCATAACTCAATTTATATACTTCAATAACTTGCAAGTGGCCCAGTATTAAAAATAATTGAAAAGATCCATTATTATACTGGCACTAAATTTATTTAGGCCATTCAATAAATAGTGGCAACTTTTCAATTAACAAATAAAACATTTTTGGAGCATGGCAGCCGACCGATGCCATCCACAGCGCCTTGCTGTCCTAATATTCTGACAGACTGCTCTACTGCTGCTATAATTGCCTGGTTCTAAGGTGAACTCCAATAAATGATAATTTTATTTTCTCAAAAAGATCGAAATCAAGTGGGTGTATGGAAGAGGTTCCAAAATTTCCCAGTTCCATTTGCGAAGGAAATTAACAACAGGGGCAGACATGTAAGAGCGAGCAACATCATATAACCCTTCTTAACTTTGTGGAGAATCGTACCAGGAGCAACTCCAAATTCCTTTGCCAGTTCAATACAAATCCAATAACGATGTTCTTCTGCAGTGCTTTAACATGCACATCATCACTTGCTGATTGCGGTCCCCATGTTTTTGATAAACGTCTTCCATTCCTCTACGAAAATCATTCCCTGTAACGACTTGCAGTTGTGAGTAAGTTGTGGAGGAAAAGATAATGAACCATGTTGAAGATCTAGCTGTTGGTTTCTAGTAGTTCCACGGCTGCTCTGTTATTCGGGGGCGGTCTCAGTTTGGATTTGACAAGTTGGTTATAAATAAAATAAAATAAAATTTTAAATCCTTCTTTCTTCTATAAAAATTATATTTTAATTAAAATGAAACTTTTCCAAGAATTAGTTACACTTTACAATGCTTTATATACGTTGGTAGTATATTAGCTTGTGCAAGTTTTTATAACTCTCCGTTTTCCAATGCAAGATACTGAAGCACAAATTCTGCAGAAATGCAGAAACACGCAAAATATGTCTTTACACTTTCACGTCCATTTGCAGAAGACAAAAATGGCAAGAGGTGTCGTTGAAGGGAATCCTCCTTCGCAAAGGAGGTTCCTCCGACTATTGCCATACCAGGACTGCGTCCCTTACTGGCATAAGGATGAGATTTTTACTACGGGAGGGTGTTGACTTAGTTTGAGATATGTTTTGGTAGCTCTAAGAAACGTTTTTTGTGGTGTGGTGTGGTATTTGTGATGTTTTTGGTGGGCCGAGCACAAGTCTGGGTCTTTTGTATTTTTCTGCTGGGTTGAGGTCGCACTCCCCGAGGCCGCGAAAGAGGTGTTTAAACTAGAAGGAAGTTTAGCATAGAAGCTTCGAGAGAGGTGTGGGATATGATCGGTGAGTTTTGGAAATTTGAGGTCTGAGTGGATATTATCATTGGCAATATACCGAAGTGCTGAGGTTGCGGTGCGAAGATAGTGGTTTTGGAGTACTTGTAGTTTATAGAGGTGTGTTTCTGCGGCAACTCCCCAGACTTTTTTATGTGTAATTATACGTCATCCAACGTTAAGTCATATCGGACGGTGAATAAGATGGGTGAAATGATGCTCAAATGTGTCCATGGTCCATGGAGCTCAGAGCTACCCGACATTCGTCTTTAAGGATAAGGGAAAACCCCGGCAAAAAACCTTATTCATGTTTTATTTTATTAACCATATTTTTTACTTATTATTTACTTTTTACTACTTATTATTACTTATTATTTTTATTACTTATATTTTTTTCACCTTATTCAGGTTTTTTTATTCTACCACCATGCACCGATGCTGGCTCTCCCCAGACTTGGCAGGCATATGTGATTACAGGTCGCAGAACTCAAGTCAACTCCATGCTGGCGGGCTGTTTGGAACAGCCCGAAGGGTGGTCAGACCGTGTACGTGCTCTGGGAAGAGCTTAACCACGTAGTGGCGGGATGTGGGTGTTGCAGAATGACGTGTGTAGATTAAGTGGGGGTAGTGTAAGGAGGTGGCTTGTTGCTCCTCAGGGAATGATGAACCGGCTGCTACAGACAGCGTGCACCGCTGGTGGATCAGTTAATAAACTAGGAAGAAGGTATGTATAATTTTGAATTTTCCTGAATAAATTTTTGGATTAGCTGAAATTTAGTTTAGCCTGGAATGGAGATCATGTGGTTACCGGTAATGACCGCAAGACATGCGGGGTAACCGGAGTCCCCAAGGGATCTGACGAGGGCGCTCTGATGTTGGGGCAAACCCTCGAAGAATTTTGTCGCCCGGCGCCTAATTTCATCCTCCACATATCGGAGGGATGAAGCCTCGTGAAGTAATCTCACGGGGAACCTTCCAAGTGCATGAGCTTTTATAGTCCTGCCGTTGCCATGAAAACTAAACATCTTTCAACTTTTCTAAATTACATCGCTATTTTTAAAATACATTTTCTTAACGTAATTTTAAAATTTAAATAATGATTGTTTTACAAATTTTAATTAAAAATAAACTTAAAATAACTACTTAAACCGTTTCATCCCCCATCTAGGCCGCGCTGTGGCTCACTGGTTAGACCGCTTGGCTCTCACCAAGGCGGCCCGGGTTCGATCCCAGGCGACCGCAAAGTGAGATTTGTGGTGGACAACACGGCGCTGGGGTTGGATTTCTTCGGGATCTCCGGTTTCCCCCGCCATCTCATTCCACCGGTGCTCCATCTTCATCTCATGTATCATCAGTGTCATCGCTTGCGGTGCCGTATGTAGTAAAAGTGGGCGTTAAACACTACACATTTCATATCATTTCCCCCATGTAGCCACGGTACGATATGGTAAAGTCAGTCAACCACAAGCTTCCAATAATTCTGTATGGCATTATCAAGCATTGATAACTCTTGCAACCTCAATTTTAATTAAGCATATTTTTTATTTACTAAACATTTTCAGAGCACTAAATACAACAGCCTACAATTAAACTTACTAAAATGCCTTATTAAATAAAATTATTGTCTTTAAACTCATAGCTAACAAACATTATCTGCTCTTAGTTTTCATTGTTTTCAGTTTACATGATTTACCGCTGATAGCGCCAAATGCAGCCAGTGTTGCCACTAGACCCATGCAAAACAGTCACTGATATACAAAGCAATTCATACGGCTTCTAGTGATTATAAATTAAGACATCTGTTTAGGGTTCCTTACGTGTTTCAGGAAGTTAAAGTAACGTGGTCCTCGAAATGCAAATATAATACCCACCTAATTGTAGCATAAAATATAGGTCTGAGTAATTAGTGCGACAAATACACCTTCGTGTGGGTCATGATGATAATGCTGATAGCCTAAGGGACGTGGTTTCTAGCCTCACCTCTTGCATATATATCGTCTCCTCGCGTGTTCTATGCTAATAGAGCTGTACTGGAATTCTATCATTACTTATGCGCCGCTTAGGACCCATTACGCTTATTGGAACGGAATATCGAGGGCATAATGCTAGGTATTTCATTGCGCATTCCTGAATAAGTGTACTGCACCAATACTCTCAATCTGTGATAGTTATAACATTAGGAATTTAAGTTTAACCTAACCTTAATGACATTAGACACTCTTCTGCTCTAATGAATTACCCACTTCACAGACAAATTTGACGTTTCTAGGTGTATATTATATAACACACTAACCTTATAGAATAACATTTATTAATAACCAACGCTCGGGACAAAAGGTGGTAAAGGATTTAAGATAAGCACCAATATGGTCACTATCAGTAAAGGATCAGTTTAGCACTAGACATTATAACTTGCTACTTAATAATTAAAAACACATTTTGCCATGTCATATTAGTATAGAAATGTCAAATATCCAACAAGTCATAGCCAAATCTTAAAATTGATTTTGGAAAGAAACTTCGAGGAAATTTGTAGATATGTAAATACAAAATTAGTCAATAAATAGAGGGCGAATCACATGTTAGAATCTAGTTGCTGACAGCAGGGGAATTGGCATCCCGAACCGCCATCTGCCGGCCGGTTGATACGGTCCTCTTGACGGGCAATATCCGAGCTAGAGAAAGCGCATTGTGTTTAGTATGGACTACGTAAAGTCCAGAAGCCTCTCTTTGGAGAATGTTCCGTTTGGGGCTCGGGCTATAAATAAACAGCCGACTACGCCTGGCAATGAGTTTGTGTGTTGGTCAGCCTGTTGAATGAGTGAATCGAAAAGAGGTTAGAGAAAATCTATAAAATCTTCACCCAGAAGGGCCGACTCCACTTGAGTGTGAACTCTGGTTCGATAATGACAGTTCAGTTCTGATTCGATTGGACGGATTATTTTGCTTGCTCTGTGTGTGCAACAGCGACGTAAGTGTAAAGTTGGCACCAAGGTGATTGCTTAGAAGACAAAGTTTGATTAGTCATAACTGATGCTCTATTTATTACAATATAAATAAAAAATACTTAGGAAACAGTAGAATATTGTAACTTTGTGGGTTCGTGAAACTAAAAGACCAGGTTACAAACACAAAAATTGCACTTTATTTCCATAGGAACACAATCCGACAGTCCATAATACAAGTTGCAGGATCATCGACCACAGTTCAGACAGCTGTTCACGCACGCGAGTTCAATTACAAGTGACTAGCTTTCCGTCCGTAGCGCTGGCTGGCTGCATAAAGCCAGAAGATTTTCGCGCGTGCCCACTTGTTAAGGGTTTTACCGCAGGTAACGTTGCTCGTTTGGGATTTTCTTGGACGTGTTGTGGGTTTTGAGTTTTTTTTTTTTTTTTTTTTTTTTTTGAGGTTACAATTTTATGTACCTTCAGGTTGTGACGGGTGGGAATGTTCTTAAGCAATCAAGACGCGCTAGAATAAAGACAACTCTCGAGAAATCCGTCTCTTTCCCCCCGCCATTTCGGCGAGCTTTATCTCCGCACTGCACTGTCCGTATCTTTGAATGCCTCGGCTGCACCGCCTCATCGTAATAAGGCATTCGCGAAAATATGTAGTTAAGTTAGAAAAGGACCAGAGAGAGTATTTGGATTAGGTGCATGGAGTTTAAAGAGGGTGAAAAATGGGGTCAAACACAGAATTACTATCCAAATATGTGGATTGTTTATTTTGCTTTTTAACAACGTTATGAGCCGCTAGGATTATATCAACGCCACCGGTGTGGCGGAGTTTTCTCCCATGACACTTCTTTTACGTGAGAATATATCTAGTGACAGAGGCCTTCGCTTTCAGGCACATTTAGAAACTATCGGTTTGTACTCGCAAACTTGGGATCAATAGGCCAATTTATAACCATACCAACAAAGTGTGGAGCATCTAGTGTTTTAAAATAAAGGGAGAGAACTCTACAGAAGTGATTGAAATTAGATAGAATGAAGCCTTTACTAAACTCTGTAAAAAGGATACCAAAATGCTACACCAGCACGTGACAGAGCTAAAAGGAAAAATTGATGTGTTTAAGAGAAACAAATTTGTATATATCTTATAAAGATAATGGGAGATTATTTAATTGGTTTTACATGTGATAAATAAATTGATTCAGATTATTTCTAAACGTTAAAACCAAAGAAGAAACAAATCACTGCATTTGAACGAATATATTAAGAGTAAAGGTAAAAGAAGGAAATAATCATTTCTTCCACACTAGCTAAGGCTAAGGTTTGAATTAGTAAAGCCAGTTCTCAACATAATTTCCAGAAAGGCTAGTACAATTGCCAAATCGGTGTTCTAATTAAATTAAACCATCTCTACATTGCAATCTAGCATGGTTCTCAAAATGCATCAATGACCTCGTTGCTGTGAAATCTATGTCCAAGAAACTGTTTGAGGTAAGAAAACAGGTGGTAGTCACTGGGTGCTAGATCTGGCCTATATGGTGGGTGTTCAAGGAATTCGAACTTTAATTCGCACATTTTTTCCACTACAATGACTGAACATTATTGTGAATCATTGTTGGGAAGAAACAAGATATTTTCTTTGCCGAATGAGGTCGTTTTTCTTTTCACCTCTTCACTCAAACATTGCAGTAAGCTTGCGTAGTAGCAACCGGAGGTATTTTTACCCTTTTGCAAGTAATCAATAAAAGTAATTTCTCTGTGCATCGTAGAAAACACTCGCCATAACCTTGTTAGCTGACAAAATTGACTTTGCATTCTTTGGAGTTAGTTCACAAGGCGCAATCCACTGTTTTGGCTGATTTACTTGATGTATTTGATGTATCCAAATTTCATGCATGGTAATAAGCCGTCTCAAAAATTGACTGGAATATTACAGCATAGCTCCAAATTATCAACAGAATCTGTTTTTCTTTTCTGATCAGATATCAACAAATGCGGCACCCATCTTGCACAGACTTGGTGAAAGATCAAAATATTACTTAAAGTATTACCTACACCTTTTTATGTGTTTACAGTCTCAACTATCTCAAACAACTTTAATCAGTGGTCTTCCAGTACTAAACGATGCATTTTTTCACTGATCTATGGAGGTGTTACTTCCACAAGGTGACCAGAACGACGCTCATCACCAGTGCTCGTACGTCTCATTTTAAACTCTGCAACCCATCTTTTAATCACTGTATATGAGAGACAGAGTTTTCAGTGTACTGTCCATTTACCCCTTGTCTTCTTTAGGCGTTAAGCCTTTCAAATGGAAGTATTTAATCTCTTCTCGTTTTCCAAAATCCTATATTTTCGTGAAACCTATACACTTATCTTCTTTAAAATGCTAACATTCAAAAACTAAACAAACTATTGACTTGTAACTATAGATACAAGCTAGTCTAGAGTCAAGCTATATTTGAACCGGCCTAGTGTACCATCTCTATCTGAGGCCGATCTTCATATGTTTTCAACTTAAACCTTAGTATGTACTTCTGTGGATGACAAATGACAGTCTGACGTAATCTTGGGATAACCCAGAATTTTTTTTATTTGTTCTATTTATTCCCCGCCTATAACTCCAATGGTCATATCGGCGTCATTTCTCCTTTGGAACATATCGAAGGTGTTAACTCGTATTGGTTGCGTTTTTTAATCATCAGATCACGCACACATTAACACTCTCATTCATACTTCCAGACTCTGGGGAAGTTGAGGAATAATCTTGGTCGGAGAAAAATCCCCACCCCCACCGACGGGAACCGAAGCCGTAACACCTTGCACGGCAGGCAGGTACTCCACCGATTGAGCTACGGGGCCAGCCACAGAGAAATTTAACTGTTCACATTTTATCCCTTCCAACAATTAAGTACACGCTTCAACACTTCCGAATTATGTTTGTTTAGAGATATGTACCTTGTATATTCTGAAACAACTTTATAACTATAAAATGAAGTATAGAGATTCAGTGGTCCTTCAGAAAATCGCATTCTAGTATCAAAAGCTAATTAATTCCCTTACCAAACTTTTTTTTTCTTTTCATTTCAGCGGGGCCCATAGTAAGACCGGCAAACAAGCTCTCATTAAGGCAACGTCAAAGCAAAGAAGTAGTGGCGCTGTGATAAAGAGATTTGAAGGTCGCCTCTAGTTTCAGTGGCAATTAATTTATCATTGAGGGTACATATAAAGAAAGCCGATACTGCGCCATAATGCAAATTCACTTGAAGAGACTTAATTCACTAAAGCTGTTGCTGATCTCAGAGAAATTAAATTATCTCAGGATATTATCAATTTAAATTGTTTTTGAGGTATGCTTTCTGCTTTCTCGGTTTCTCTTAGACGAGCCACAGTGCCCAAAGTTTTTCCTTAGCTAGGGATATGAAATTTTTGTCCTCTCTGTCTGTAAAGAACCGTTAAACGAATTGTTCTTTAACGAATACCGTGCCGGAGTCAGAACAATATGAAACGAGATTAAACGTAGAACTCCGAATTGGAAGTCGATGGAAAGTTAACGGGGGATAGAATGTGTATGTGGGTGCGTGCATGCGTTGCTCAATCTCTGCTTATGACAGCTAGAAAATTAATTAAATAACGATGCCAATGGTGGCTTTCTACAAACTTGTGCTTCTTCATTGTATTAAGTTGCTGTTCAACGCATGAAACATCTCTCTTAGGTACTTCCGGTAGGGTTTATAGGCAACTCTTTATATGTGTACGAAAAGCTTTCACTTAAAGTTAAAATATTAATACAATTTCGGTTATCCAATCTACACAAATCCACACACTTCTAGCTATTAAATCGACTGAAGTCCCAGTGCTCCGTGGTGTGGGGCCAGCGCCCTGCGCTTACAAACAAGAGTGTCCTGAATTAAACCTCAGTTAAGGAGAGTTACCTAAGTATGGCCTTTTCCAGAATTTTCTCTCACCCTGTGCTAAGCACTCTAAGCTCCTCAGACTTCAAGCCCATTTGAGCGTAATTTCATCTTCTACGTTCATTCGCCGCTCGACACGACCTACCCATTTTAAAAACGTCAAATCTCACGCCCAAACTACCGACCGGGATGGCTCAGGCGGTTTCGTCTGTGGCCTGCATTCGGGAAGCCCGGGTTCAATTGCTGTGGCCAACCTACCTTTCCCATTGGCTTTTTCGAGGGTTTTCCCGGGTCGCTAGGCGAAAACTCGGTAAGTTAATTACACGCCCGAATTTCCTGTCCCTACGTTTCATCTCCAGATCATATCATATCTCATATGGTTTACTCTTTAAGGATAGAAGTGTCGGCGGGTGCCTCGGCGTTGCATGGCAGGATTATATACTCTGAGGAAAACCTCTTCTTCCTCCGGTAGATCGGTTGCCGGCCTCAGCTTCTCTGCTGGGATCATTTCGGGACTGTCAGTCAGGGACCTACGGGGCTCGGATCGCCTGCCTGGGACCATTAGGGCTCGGCTGCTGGGCTCTTTGCCGTCCCGCTGCAGGGGAACGGGTTCGGTGTCCTGGGGGGCTCTCTCTATCCAAGTAAACTGTACGAACCCTGCCCTCTGTACTGTCGTGGCTCCTTGGGTCAGCAGCCCTCTGTCCCCTTGGCCTCATCCTTCCTCCCGGGGGTGCCCCCCCTTGGGGGAATAGGAACTATGGGCCCAGCATGGTAGCCTACGTCCCGAATCACCTCCTTAATGATATCCCAAAACCCAATACTAAACAAAAATATTATACAATAATCTAAACGTTTTGTTTATAATTCTTAATTTTCTTAACTTTTCTAAAACTGTGTACAAAATTTATCTTTACACGACGTGTAGGACTAAGAATAGGACTACTGCGGAGCAAGACAGAGAAATCAGAAGAAATTGTAATTAACAAAGGAGTCAGACAAGGGTGCCTAATGTCACTGACACTATTTAACATCTATGTTAATAAAAAAATCTGAAATTGGAGACAAAAAATTGACGCAGGAATAAAAGTAGCCCAAGGAAATATTTTAAATATTTTATTATATGCAGATGACGTAGTAATTATACAGGAAACAGAAGATGATCTGCAACGTTCAATACATCACCTTAACCAAATATGCAAATGTTTTAATATTGAAATATCAATAGAAAAGTCAAAAATAATGGCAAACTGGGACAGAAAACCAATAAGGTCAAAAATAGTAATTAATGACAAAGTATTGGAACAAGTATCTTCCTTCAATTATTTAGGGTGTGAAATATGCAATGAGAAGGATAAAGATACGAGCAAAAATTAATGAGATTTCAGACAATTTGTGGAACAATTCACAAAACCCTAAAAAATAAAACAAGATCTGAAACAATTATAAAATTTTATAACACCATGGCGGTCCCAGCGTTACTTTATTGATGTGAAAACTGGGTACCTACACAAAGAACCATCAGCAGAATACAAAGTTGCGAAATGAGATTCTTGAGAAGAACAAAAGGATGTACAATAGAAGATAGTCAGAAATAAAAGTATAAGAAATGAATTACAAGTGGAATTTATCACCTCAAGAATGGATAGGTACAGAAGAAGATGGTTTGAACATGTTGGAAGAATGGATGATACAAGTCTGCCAAAAGTAGTTTTCCAATATAGTCCTAAAGGAAAGAGGGACCTAGGAAGGCCGAGGAAAAGATGGAAGGAGACACTGTGAAGACGGAACAGGCGAGAGGCTAATCCATGAAATGAAGAAGAAGAAGAAGAAGAAGAAGAAGAAGAAGAAGAAGAAGAAGAAGAAGAAGAAGAAGAAGAAGAAGAAGAAGAAGAAGAAGAAGAAGAAGAAGAAGAAGAAGAAGAAGAAGAAGACTACTGCGGAGCAGTTTCGGCACTGAAACCTGTGGCATATTGTACCTAAGCCCAAAATGGAGCTTACCCGTGAAGAACGATGAGGCGGTGGGGGGGATGGAGCAGAGGTTGACCGAACCAAGAAGTCACGACAGCGCCGAGACACACATCAATACTTCTACCCTGAAACAGACCACCATATGATATGTAATGAATATGGAGATGAAATGGAGAGGAATTCGGGGAATGTAGTTAATTTAACCAGCATTCATCTGCCGACCCGAGAAAACCCCCAAAAGAAACCTATGTATCAGGTAGGCCAACCACTGGAATCGATCCCCGGCCTCCCGAATGTGGACCACAGGCGATATAATGGGTATGTTGATACTGAAATTATGGTTTGCCAGAAGCAAAGAATCATGATAGATGTCAAAGGAATGTTGGTTCTTTGATACGACAAGGGCAAGGCCAGTTGAGTTGGGGGAAAGTGTTATAACAAAAGCAATGTAAGAAAAGTCGTCCTTAGCAGTTTCTAAAGGGGCCCACTTGACGTGTATGAATAGGGAATTCTTTGGATCATTTACAATGGCGACAAAACAGCCACAAAGGGATTTTGGTTGAAAAGGAGTTTCCTGAGAGTGAAAGTTACATATACACACACGCACAGCTGTGGTCAGTAGAGCAGTCTTCAGCGTGAAGCCGATCAGAAGAGTATTCGGCGTCAGGCCGATGAGAGCAGTCCGAGGCGTGAAGCCTATTAGGACGCTCAACCTGTTCTGTGTTTGATATTTGTCGGTTCATATATATGAGGAACGAATAAAGTTTATCGAGTAATTCTAAACAGAGATTGGTAACCCTTGGTCGGCAACTTTCATTTCGAGGTTTTAAAAGAAGAAGCAGTAAATAAATAAATTGGAAACGGGCACTCCAGTGTTATTAAAATCTCCTTCTCACACATCCACGCATACCCTGAGAGAAACCTCATTGCTCGCCGACTTATTTGCTCGCCATTAAATTATTGCCTCAAATTGGCGTGCACAACGTGGAATTGTGTGCACCCATAAACATTTTAGTTACAAATTGGCGCCCAACGTGGGGCTTTGGTAACCCTTGCTCGCCATCAAAATTAGTTACAAACTTTGTTCGCCACATAAACATATTTTTGCATCAATGTTCACAGTGGTGTTATCAAGTCTTGTTTTATTTAATATATAAGCTAACTGTACAAATGTTTACTTTGGTGTGAGATCATTTATTTACCGATTTCTACAGTATATACAGCTCACTTAAATCAGTTATGTTAAAATCCATTTTGAAAGATTGTCCGGGACAAAAGAGGCTGCGTGATTTACTGCGCCACGTCATCGAGATGAATAAAGATAAAAGTGGCCGTACCAGCATAGATAAGTCAATACGCAACGGATTCTTTTGCAATCTGTATACCTGACATTTTTTTCTGATATTCAAGCCGTTTGTATTCCCACCAGATTAAATATTAAAGCCTGTTATTTTCAACTTTTTTTCTCTGACATCATACTCCAAACTAGACATGTAAAACAAAAGTTTCACTAGCGGGAGTTAATTCTTCCAAGTATATCACTTAATTCAGCAGCGTATGCAACATTACATTCTTACTGGATGACTGTAAGAATTTCAGACTTACGTTTTCATGTCTATTGCAGAAGAAACTCTTGACAAATACCGTAACAGTGAAAAATTTTAACGCTTCAAGTCGTGAGTTATGTTGTATCACACTTACCCAGCCTCACTGACTCCAGCCAGAGTTGAATTTATTAGAAGGGGTTTACTTTTGATACAGAGATATACAGGGGAATAGATGCAGAGAAACGAAGATATTAGAAAGGTAATGGACATAGAAGAATCAGTGATTAGAAGAACTGAGAGTTGAATACTACAGTGGTATAGTCACGTGAGAAGGATGAAAAAAGAGAGATGGCCAAATATTGTATGTACTACAGTGATCTTCAAATGGTAGAAGGAAACGGGGCCGGCCTAGATCTTCGTGGAAATCTGGAATAGTGCGAATGTTGGGCAAACGGGAGTTGGAAGAAGGAGAATGGAAGGATAAGATGGAGATTGGGAATTAAGTGTAACAGCTGAAAAGGAAGGACCCCCCCCCCTTTTTTGTAATTTACGTCCTCCAACGTTATGTCACATCGGACGTTGAATGGAATGGGTGAAATGATGTTTAAATGAGCCCAGGGTCCATAGAGCTTAGAGTTGCCCAACATTCGTCTTTCAGGGTAAGGAAAAACCCCGGAAAAACCTTATCCAGGTAACTCACCCTGACCGAGAAGAAGAAGACCCTAAAAAAGAGCAAATGAGATGACATTAAGTACAGTTTAACAACGGCTGGTCTCCAGGCAAATTCATAGAAGTAGTCAGCTACGCTACTGAGAGGGTGAGGTTATTTATCCAAAGTTGTCAGATTAGGTATGATAGTCTAGCTTGAAATTCTTGGAATGTGAGGTAGGATAGGAGTAGGAGTAGTAACAGGAGTAGAAGGAATAGGAAAGCAGAAAATTTCAGAAAAGTAGAAATGAGTTGGCATCATCGGATTGGAAGGTAGTAGTGGGGGATTCATTTCCAAAAGGATATAAGTTTGATGCTTAGCTGCTTATTTGGACATAATCTTAAATGGGAGCTCTCACTGTACTCACACAGATACGCACTTGAAAATTTGACGGTAGCCTGCTGTATAAAAAATATGTGTACCAAAAATCTGCTGGGAGTAGAATCGCAAAGCGCAAATCTGAAGCCTGGAAAGTGCCACTTGCAAGTAGCCGCTGGACATCGCTAGTCATCTCTGTTTGGTGTGTGTGGGACAGCGCTCCTTACTATGTGATGGTAGACCACTGCCGTCAGGTGTAAGCAATCCCTCCCGGATCGCCTCGGTAGCGTAGATGGTAACGTGTCTGCGTCACGTTCAAGGGGTCCCGAGTTCGAATCTCGGTAAGAGTGAGTTACCTAGATAAGTTTTTTCCGGGTTTTTCCCTTATCCTTAAAGATGAATGTCGGGTAGCTCTAAGCTCCCTAGACACATTTGAGCATCATTTCACCCATTTCACTCACCGTCCGATATGACTAACGTTGGAGGACGTAAAATTACGAGAAAAAAGTTCCCTCCCGTACAATGCTGTGCTATTGTGCTATGTTCCTAGGTATTTTGGAATCATTGTCGAGTACTTCCAGCTCGTATATTCCGCAACCGATTTTTGATATACGGGTCCTACATAGAGTAGAGATGAATCCATTAAACTCTCAAGCGCGTACAGATCTGAGCATAGTGATAGTTCCCTTGTTAGAAGTTTCGGCCTGATCGCTAGTGGGACAAGACGTAGCAGGTACACCGATTCGGCGTCATTCTTACCTCAAGAATATAACCGCGGGGTATCGCTTGGTAGCGAATTTAAATAGCTTAGCACTGAACATTCAGATAATATGGATAGAGTCAACATGAAAAATTCAATGCCATGACCTGGATTTGAACTACGGATCTCCTGGTTTCCGTCCAGTCGCTTTAACCCATTGAGCTACCATGGTCAACGTGTCATCCAGACATGAAGTTCTCCAGTTGACTCATATATTTCCCCGGTAGACCTCTATCCACCTCTATCGACTTACAATCGGTGTATCTCGGATACGAGAGCCCCTAGTGGTCTACCGGGGAAATATTTGAGTCAAATGGAGAATTTAATGTAAGGACGGCACGTTGACTATAGTAGCTCAATTGGTTAGAGCGACTGGACGGAAACCAGGAGATCCGTGGTTCAAATCCCGGCCATGGCATTGAATTTTTCATGTTGACTCTATCCATCAAAAACCTTATCCTATAAACGGCTAGTGTGGAGAAATGATTAATTTCCATCAATTAACTAAAATAATTCAGATAATAGTTTCCATTGGCCACCAAATGTAAGTTTAGCACAGTGACTGATGGTTGAATGAAATGTACCTTTAAATGTGAAATTCTGCGGAAGAAAAACTTGTGATTATAGGTAAAGGCCACCTTTTTTCTCCTATCATTTCGAGCTTAAAGTAACACTTACTAAGCAATTTTTATATCCTGAAGGCAACTGCACATTTACACCTGTCTTATGTGATTATAAAGTACGAAACGCATATCTGAAAAGTGGATCTTACATAATATGTTTTTAATTTATAAAGCTAGAGCATTGCACGAAATTAGAAAGGCATCAATCCCTTTGGAGAAGTATTTCAGACTGCAGCATCCTAACTATAAGGGCCATCAGTGTTTAAGTAAGAGAAATGTAACATCTCATTGCCAGCTATTTTTCTTCTCTGAGGCTATTCTGTGTTAATGGTTAAACCTGGATACAGTATACGTCTGCTGAATGTTTTACTACGGCTGTTAAAACCCATCTCCAACTGCTATTAGAAAGAAGAGAAAAATCACCTTCACAGAGAACTCTGTATCTTGGATAGCTCTTTCTTACACACCAAGATTTTTACGGTTGTCACAGAGTCTACTAACCCCAACTGACATGTGCGTACTTCTTGTGGGCCCAAGATTAGTCACGCTCTCTGGCCCCTTAATGGATGATGTAATTCAGATCTTGAAGGGAAAATGTGATTGTACAAGACTAATCTAGGAAAAAAAAGTTGAGAAAGCGAGTTGAGATTAAGGGAGAAAGAGAAAAAGTGAAGATAAAGAATAAGATGTGACTGACACGTGGGAAACTTTAATAAAAACATGAAGACTAAAAGGAAAAGCAAGCTGTTCATACACGCAACTTAATCTGGTGTCTTAAATTCTCAGTAAGATTTATTTACTCATATCGTTACAGACACTGTCCACGTCGCTGTCCATTGCGGCAAACCCGCATACCAGTGTTAAATAGATTGGGTTCTAATTGGAGCTATGAGTTCTCTTATCCTCAGGTGAATGGTTGTAGGAAATGGATTTTGGTAGTTGTTGGCTACTCAGTCGTATTAATAAAACTTTGTTTGTTGCAGAATTATTTGGTTTAATTCGTATTAAGTTTTCTTATCGACTTGGATCGGTGACCACCTGTTAGTAAAATTCCTAATTCAGTTATACTTGAAACCCTGGATTACTTGTTTAAATTTACTTCCGCGTGGTTTCTATTTCTTTATACGGCGACTACTTTGCTCTAATAAACTTCCAAAGCTGCTTCCACTTACGCTTATACACTTTATTCTTAACTCCCCTACATTTCAGTCTTATAAATCTTCGCTTCTCTTCTTAACGCGCATGAACACGTCCTTCCTCTCGTAGTATCACCTTTTAAGTAAGTTTTGCTTACTTCACGATTCAGTTCGAAACTTATTCTGACTCCCTCTCTAACTTTATCACATGGCCCAACTAGCTCACCCTTCTCAAATGTTACATTATTATTGGTTTCTCATTTATTTCGAATTTTCACATTGGTTTGCAAAACTCATCTAACTCACTGACGTTCAGCCCACCCTGAGTTGGGGAACGCCTACCCTGAGTTGTTTGTAACGGTGTACATCGTTATCAAATCAGCGAAGTAAATCCCTTTAGCGTTCATGCTCAACTGCATTTTGAAAGCCCTTTGTCCCAAAACATTCCTCGCTGAAAGTATGCAATAGTTCTCAGACATTGAACTTTTACTAGCACAAAGAAGGTAACGGTCATTCCTTCCTATCTCTCCGAGGTGTACAGATTTTTACAAGAATATTTTCTCTTCCTTCCTGGATGCTAGTGTATGTGCCATATTAAATTATATTCCTCCCTTCTTATTCTTTAAGTCAACCGCTATTTTAATCATTGCCTTATCCATTCTAATTTCACATCATTATAACAAGATTTTTATATTAGTTTAGCAAAGCATTTTTTATTAATTTAACTTCTTTTTTAATTATCTGATTTCGATTAATTCGCCGCCTCCTAATCCCTGCCTGATACAGCGGTTACACCATATAATGTTCGCGCATAATTAAACTGATTCAAAGTGTGAGGAAACATTCATTAGAGTTATGTCATACAAATGGCATACTTATACTTGTACTGCGCCATGAATATGCATTTCATATAGGTAAATTAAAAATGTGCTGCAAATTGTGCTGCAACACTTTCAAGTGTTAACTCGTTTTATTCCTCGTGTTCACACAAAGAGCATGGAATTTTAATTTCGTTTCTCTTATTTTTTATTTGATTATTCTTAGCCTAACCTATACTTCTTATGCTCTAAAGCGAAATGTATAAATTTGTAATAATTAAATGGAAGAACGTTTTTGTAACATTGAGTAAGAAGAGAAAGACATCAGCTTTGGGTCGTAGTGTTTTTTTCACTACAGCAGAGGGAGTACTGCTGATAAAACCGCCACAACCAATACGTCCTTTTTTCTACATTGCACAGTTGGTCGCAGACAACAATGTTACAAGTGAGTGGTTTGGGTTTGGCGAAGTGTTTGGCCCAGGCTATTCAGTCTGACATTTACATACAAGCTTCCATTGTGGACCTATCCCGGCTGATGTGCGGTCAATGTACTCAAGTCGGCAGTGAACCGGTCATTTAGATTTCGTACAACTGGGCTCTAGCTCACCTTCCCTACCTTTACAACTGCATAAATCAGCACACCTTACAAGTTGTGTTTAGCAGGTGATATTAAGAAGTTAAGTCGTATGGGGAAGTGGCACAAGAGGAATAGCAGGTTTTATAATATTGGCATTGCATTTGATTTATTAACTGATACAGATCACGTGACAAATAAAAAATAAACATATAGACGGAGGTATGGCAACTTTTACAATTAACAGAACATAATATATTTCCCACTTTTTACTAATTACTATATGAAAATTCTACTAGTTTGTTTCCTCTGTCGCAAATATTTTGACTTTACCCGAAACATGTCATTTATTGTTCCAATAGCGCATTCTTATTGCTTGTATTTATCATCATCATTATCATCAACTTCAACATCCTCATCATTATTATTATAATTATTTAACTGGATGTTTAAATTTATCTAGGTTTGGAATTGAAATATGTAGGTTTGACGGTAAATTACATAGGTTTGTTTTAGTTAACTGATGGAAATTAATCATTTTCTTCACACTAGCCGTATATAGGCTAAGGTTTTTGATGGATAGAGTCAACATGATAAATTAAATGCCATGGCCAGGATTTGAATCACGGATCTCCTGGTTTCCGTCCAGTCGCTCTAACCCATTGAGCTACCATGGCCAACGTGCCGTCCTGACATTAAATTCTCCATTTGACTCATATTTTCCCGGTAGACCACTAGGGGCTCTCGCATCCGAGATACACCGTTTGTGGCGACTTACTATCATAAGTATTTGAGTCCCAGGCTTCATCATTTAACTCTTATTATTATATTTAATTGATGCAAATTAATCATTTCTTCATACTAGCCGTATATAGGCTAAGCTTTTTGACTTCCGTCCAGTCGGTCTAACCCATTGAGCTACCATGGTCAACGTGCCGTCCTGACATTAAATTCTCCATTTGACTCTCATATTTTCCCGGCCATGGCATTGAATTTTTCATGTTCACTCTATCCATACATAGGTTTGTTTGACATGTAAGTATTTAGATTTACCTTGCAAAAATTAACTTCGACAAATGCTGCCGCCAGTCCTTGCCCTAAGCGTCTTCAAGATGAAACAAAATATGAAAATTCCAATTCGTCAAAAATGTACCTATATCTGGGGCTCACACAATGAGAAGTTATGTACAATCCATAAAGGTAAACAAATAACACTTCCAACACCAAGTTGCATTTTCTTAAATGGAACAGGTATGTTTCTTCTATCAAAATGACAACTAGAGCTACAATTAATAACACACTTGGTTCCGCTTTTATAAACACGTTTACTAGTGTCGTATAGCCGTCAGAAACTTTATTGTTGTGCGTTACATCAAATGCACCCACAAATCACCAGGAACGTCTTGTCTGATGAAACCGTGTCACTTTAACAGACTTTTGAAGTGCCCTCAAAACACTTTCGAAATCTGAAGCAAGGGAGTGTTGCACGGATTGCAGTGTTTCTACAGATATCGCCGCACACGTCGCAATAATACGATGCTGCATATCCTCTACTGTCATTGGCGGTTCTTGATACATTCTATCCTTCACTGTGCCCCAGAGAAGGAAGTCTAATGGCGTCAAGTCTAGGGACCGAGCTGGCCATCACATAGGACCTCCCCGTTCTATCCACCTATTTGAAAATTTCGCATCCACAACGTCTCTGGAACCTTATGCATAATGTGCGGGATATCCATCATGCTGGAACAACATTGATAGAAGTGTTTCCAATCCCAGATCCTCCATGAGGAGGAGTAGAGTGTGTTGCAGAAATGATGCACATTTCAGAACGTATGAGGTTTAGAACGCAAAAACAAGTGCGTTATCACAATTGTAACACTAGTTTTAATTTTGCAAGAATACGCATAGATATTCCATTTTAAAAATACAACTTGTTGGAAGTGCTATTTGTTGACATTTATGGATTGTGCGCACCTTCGCATTGTGAGAGCCCCTGACATATGTATATTCCTGGTCAAATGGAATTTTCATATTTTGTTTCACTTCGGAGATATTTGAGGTCGCAGGGTTAGGTGGAACACCCTGTATATATACTAAGGATATATTAAATCTGTATTTTAATTGTATTAAAACTATTAAACCTGTAAAAGTGTTCCTAATTTAAATAAGTAGTACATCTTTGACTTCAGCTTTTTATTTAAACAGGGTGTTTCAGGATTCGATCGAACAACTTCAAGAGGTTTGAGAGGGTGTTTGGACTATAAGTCAAGATAGGGCCCTTATGGTCTCAGGGCGCATGGTTTTGGGCAATAGGCCAATGTAAATTTTGGCCAGCGTGCCAGTGATGCCACCTCAATGGTATATGCACGCATTTGCGATACTGCTAGTACACTTGTCTCCCCCCCCCCCTCCTTGTGGGAAGTCATTTCCGTACTTCATATTTTTTATTGTGAAAGATGTGGAACAACGTACTCTCCAATTTTTATTACTACGGCGTGTTTGTTTCACATTAAGCTAACAGAATATAATACGATTGAAATTTAGTGTGAAAACTTATGACCGTAAAAAAATTATCATTCTTGATTGAAAGCCCTCGTACAATAATCGAGCAGGATGTCTCAGGAAGTTTCGTGGCTCGCATTCGGGACGCCCGGGTTTGATTTCCGTGGCCGATCTACCTGACACATGAGTTTTGTCGGGGTTTTCTTCGGTCACTAGGTGAATGCTGAGTAGGTTAATTACATCCCCCTTCGGGTCGCGCCGTGGCTCAGTGGTTAGGCCGCTTGGCGCTCACCACGGCGGCCCGGGTTCGATCCCAGGCAACCGCAAAGTGAGATTTGTAGTGGACAACACGGCTCTGGGGCGCGTTTTCTCCGGGATCTCCGATTTCCCCCGCCATCTCATTGCTCCGGTGCTTCATCTTCATCTCATGTGTCATCATTGTCATCGCCTGCGGTGCCGTATGTAGCAAAAGCGGGCGTTAAACTACACGTATTTCACACTACATCCCCTTTCAGTTCATCTTCATTATCATCTCACGTCATCGCTCATCTGGTGATCTCTTTCAGGGTAGAAGTGTCGGCCGGAGTCTCGGCGCTGCATGGCAGGTTAATATGCTTCTGATAAACACTGCCTCTGTCTGCGGGCCGGCATGGTGGGCCACTTCAGGACCACGGTGGGTGAAATGTCGACTGTACTGGTCTTCCAGCAAGTTTCCAACTGGTCAGTTTTAGAAATTCTGCTCTCTGTCTGTCGTAACTCCTTGGGGCGGCCGTTCTCTGTCTCCTGCCGCCTCAACCTTCCTCCCGGGGATAGGTACCACTGCTATGTACAATAGACTGGAATTCCCTGCTGAGTCCCTCCGCAATAAAATCCAACCCAATGATCAGGAAGGCCTACAAAACACTTCAACATGGACAGGCTTAGCAGCTAATGTGACTACAAGTTTAATTAAAAACGAAATATATTATGCCTAAAACACCGATCAAATTAAAATTATGAAATTGTAGATTACTTAACTCTCGTGTAACAACGTTCAAACACACTATAAATTTAAGTAACTTTCACTTGACAACAGCAAATTAAGGATCGTCAAAATCTGTGAATGACAGCTTTGAAGCACTAGTGCTCATTCTATTTTAATAGATTATTAGGCATATAAAGCGCAGTTCGAAAATATATAACTCATAAGTCATTCATTCACCATCAAGGAAAATGTTGAATATGCAACTAGATCTGTATAAAAATCCAATATGTGGTCCTATATTGCATACTTCTCTTATCGCAAATAAAGCAGATACTGTAAATTGTTCTTAAGTCGGCAAATCTCTGCTAGTTTCGCCAACGGAGTCTTAGAAATTAATGAACCATCTCAAGCTTTTATTTCATTGAGACCGTCTCGGACGATAAGATCTCTCATAAATAACTCGTCTCCCACACTACGTCCCGAGGGATGACAAGGAAGGAGAGTGGAATCGTCACCAGGGACGACGCAGATGGGGAGTGCCTAATGGGATTGCAGCAGCTACTGCTCGATGCAAGTTGCAAGGCTCTATCGGCCAATATCGCCCTTTCACGTCCAGATGTAGTAAATGGACAATCAAGCGGAATAATACAGAGAAATTCCTTGTTAACTAACATGACTATCGGCATCTCATACCAGAACCACAGCTCGCGCATTTGTCTCCGCTAACGCAACCTATTTTGTCATCTTACAGTTCACTGTGAAGCTGATAAGGCATACATGGTCATATTAGGTAAACACGGCCATCTGTAATTCAACTTAAGTTAATAACGAAGCAGGCCATATAGATGATGCAACAAATGCTTAGGTTTATTGAAATCCCAAATTGTGACGTAGGACCAATCAGAATTAGTATTGCGGTGGCTTAGCAACAAAAACAGAAAAAAAGACCCAATTATTTTATTCTTAATTTTTCTTCTTCTGGCGTTTAGGGGGGACGTATGCAAATATTCAGGGTCTTACATAAATAGCTATAACATCCAAAGTTTTCAAGTTAGAGAAGTGAAACATTATACATATTTAAGATAATACAGTTAATATGCACAATTTTTTCCATAATTTTCCATTGTTTATAACCAATGCTACATATTTTTTCTATATGCAGAGATATTTACAAACTTAAGCCCATTTTTTTTTTTCAAAATTCACATATGCTATCTTTCTGAAATTTGGTATGTTATTTTAAAACACACTAAAAATGAATTTTTTGATTTAGATTTCTTATTGAAGCTGTATAGAATTTAAAAAAAAAAAATGTTAATCATATGCATCCTTTAAAAATTAAAATAATTTCATATATTTTGTATCATCACATTCCATCTGGAGCTTAATCTTAAATTCTAGAACCAACAAAATGCTCATTGTTGCATAGGAAAGCTGTGTGCTAAATGTCATCACTGTAGATGAAGTAGTTTGAGAGAAAAATGGGTTGAAGTTGTAGAAAATGCAAGTTACAGGTAAAGGCAATTAAAAATGCAATAAGTATTATTCAGTTTGCCTTTTAATTTTAAGTCAGAACTTCCCATATCCATAGTCTGTATCCTCATCCTGGTCTTCTTCAGCCTTTATTTTTAAATTCTTCTTCTGTCTTGCTTCTTTCTGCATTAATTTCATAGCTCTTTCTGCACCAGCGATGCGAATGTTGTCGATATTCTGCAAAATTGTTTCCATAAACACACCAGGTTGATACCCGAACTGGTGCATAACTTTCTTTCTGCCAACATTCCCATCCGTGGCTCCGTGGCTCAGTGGTCAGACCGCTTGGCTCTCACCAAGGCGGCCCGGGTTCGATCCCAGGCGACCGCAAAGTGAGATATTGTGGTGGACAACACGGCGCTGGGACGGGTTTTCTCCGGGACCTCCGGTTTCCCCCACCATCTCATTCCACCGGTGCTCCATCTTCATCTCATCTATCCTCAGTGTCACCGCCTGCGGTGCCGTATGTAGTAGAAGCGGGTGTTAAACACTACACATTTCATTTCATTAAGCACTATTGCAGCATCAAATGTAGCAATTTTCACCACTATGGAAGACACAGATGATGTTTTGGGACACCTTTTACATATCAAACTGTTGAGGCTTTCATTTGGGTTTTGTGTCTCTCCAGAGAGACACTTTAGCAGGTCTGGGTGTGCTAAGAATTGGTAGGTCGTCTTTAAAGATTCCAAGACAGCTGATGGAAGACTGTGTGTTGCTACTATGCTACACTAGGGCATTTAATTTTTTAAATGTACATACAGACCACGTACATTCATAGTATTTTGATGTTTGATAGCTAACACTATATAATATTTTGCAAAACAATAAAAAAAAATTATATTTTTTGAACATTTTCTCGTACGTCCCCCATTAACTCTCGAAGAGGGTAGACGTGTTTTCGGTAAAAGACTTCTCGTAAATACGAGAAGTTATTGGAGTTCATCATTTATGAACGTTTAGTAAACGTTTAAAATATGCATCGAAGATGCGATGCTACGATAAATAATTTAAGTAAAAAACCGTTGCATCATTTATAAATAAAAGGAGAAAATTAATATATAGTAAAGGGCTATATACATCAGTGGAAAAAGTCGCATGTAAAGAAGAAAATGATGTCAAGAAATATAATTCCAAGTAAATTGAAACGGTGTAAATTATTTTATTCCATAGATACCCAAAAGTGAAATCCCTTTTGTATCGATACCACGCCTGAGAAGTTTCACATCTCATCGCTCGCCGCAGCTGCCGGAGAGAGGATTTATAGAAATCTTCGAGAACATCATCTTCACGGCTTTTAGACGAAAGGTTCATCGCTTCTACATCAAGGTAAGGTTTGGCTTCTACATGCGTCGCCACACCGAGGAAGCGCGAAATTTCTGCGCGTGTGGGGCGTAGATCTCAGGAAGGGGCGAATCCAACTTCATGTATGTCACCGCATTGTGTGATATAAATCCAACCCACAAGGAGGGGAACCGCTCCAACTGGAATGCAAATATGTGACGATTACCTCGTATGACTTTCCCTACAAACTTCTGTATAAATTAGGCATGTTAATCGACGTAAATATTCGCAGAAATTGTTTTAAAAAGGAGTGTAGATAGATGCTTAGATTAAAGGTATACTATGATTAAAACTTTCATGAGCTGCAGCGTTGAAGTTTTGTTATATATAGCAGTTCTCATGCACTTATATATTTAGAAGTTCTCTAGCACTTTCCTGTTAATAATTGGCAGTTGGTACAAACTGTAAAAATGAGTTGATTTAGTGATCCGCGAATTCAAGGAGCTGTTAACAGGAGTTGAGCTAAACAAACCACTTTAGTATTCAGAATGAAAGTGAATAACAAAATAGTAATGTGTTGGAGTTTTTGATAAGGTGTTATAGCAGGTGGGTGTCAGTTGTTTAGTGACAGTCAGTTGGTGTCATTGAAGTTCTCTGAAAGAAGTGCTTGCTATGTTAAAACGAAGCATAAGACTTGTCATTTATTTGTCCTGGATGATGTGTTTATATATTAAACGATTAACTTCAAGTAGTCTCACGAAACAAATTGTGGAATTTTATTAAAATAGAAGTAATGCACTAGCAGACACTATGAATTAGATTGGTGATATCCTACACAGCGACGTCTTTAGAATGATGGTGCATAAGTGGCAAGTTGACCAGGAGGACAAACCAAGGAAAAGGACTGAAGCAGCGTGGACAGGTGATGGAGAAAAAAAAAAAACAGCCAAAGAATGAGAGAGCTATGGATCATAGAAGAGCTAAGAAACGTCTCTAGTCCTAATAGGCTCGTTCGTTTTCTTCGATCGTCTTTTTATATTATCAAGAACCGTTTTTTATTTTAAGGAAGAAATGCTTATATATTTTGCAAAATATGTGTATTTACCCCTTTAAATGCAGGTAGTATACTAATTATAATCATTATAATTATATTTCTCTCTTTTTTACTACTTTATAGTTATTAAAAGGGCGTATACTTTCTTGTTCCCTATTGTACTCTCCTTTATGTGTAGTTCTGTACTAGATTATCACTAATTTGCATTTAGTGTTTAAGGTCCTTATCGATTTGGCTATTTTAACTAGACAGTTTATGCTGTGTTCTTTCACACTAGAAATGACAGTTTGTTATTCTTGTTTTTATTACGAAATAATAGCAATTTTACGCTTAAATTAACAATATAATAATAAACATCACCTAATAAGTCATTAACAATTATTTAACCAATATTTATGAATAATTATCAAATTTATTTGGGTACTTTATCAAATTGCATTTATTTTTCTTTCAGATTCGTCTCCTTCCTTAATATTCATTTAAGGATGTCAAATGATATCTGGTTTTATATTTACAATAAATGTGTCAGCATTATACCTACTGCAAAGTGTTATTAGACAACTTAATTGAGTTTCAAATGCATATTTATTGTTATTAAATCATGCATTCGTCAACTTCAATTAAATTACTCAAGACTATTAGCACTTGTAGTATCATGAAAGTATTTCCTAGGCCACTGATATACTGGAATATTATCATTTAAAGCATTAATGAAGGCCTTAATTATGGTTCTCTGAACACTTATGTAGTATGTGCCTTGCAAGGTAATTGTACAGGGTGGCGCACGAAGTGCCATACATTGAAATTGTGAAATAAATATGTTAATTCAGGGTTGGCAACGCTGAAATGATGTGACTATTACCCGTAGTTCGTGCATGGTTCAACACATGGTCAATATCGCGCATGCGTGATTCCACCGCTTCAGTTTAATAAAATGGCGGTCAAAGGCCGGTTGACTCTAGAACAAAAGTGAAAACTGTTGTTTTACGCGGAAACAAACAGCATAGCTGAGACACAAGGACGTCTTCGTGCTCATTTTTGCACTAGGTGGGCCCCCTGCAGACAGATTACAGACTAACCACACAATTTGAAACTGACGGCCATAAGCGACCTCGGGTCAACACAATCCGTACTCCAGAGACTATCAAGGCTGTGAAAGTGGCTTTGACACGAAGTCCCAGTAAATCCACGAGACGAGCTTCGGCCGAAATGGGCATCTCACGTCGTTTGTTTCAATGAATACTTCATGCTGACGTAAATTATTCCCATACAAAATGACAGTGCTGCACAAACTGACGGAACATGGCAAGGTACGGCGATTATAGTTTGCGACTTCGGCTCTTGCAAATGATGATGCCATGATTTATAAAATATGGTATTCTGATGAGGCCTAAGTTCAACGGTAGCGTCAATAAGCAGAATATAAGATTTTGAGCACGAGAACCTCCTGGTGTTGTACACGAGATTGAAAATTACGGAGAAATGATAATGATGATGATGGTGATGATGTTTGAGTGCGCTGAACTTCGTGGTCATCAGCACCCCTTGAAAACAACAACCAAGCATGCTAAAACCTACATAAAACAATTAGTTCAGCCATCCTAAATAAAATCAGGATAGAAGAAACGCCCACAGTAGCTACCGCAAAATCTAAAATTTAAAAACCTAAAATATATGGACAGACTTAAATTCATAAATATTTTAAAATTCCTAAACTAAAAGGCACTAAATTCTGAAATTGACAGTCAAAACAACTTTAAAACCTTGGCCACTGCTCTCTCGTCGTCCCCCAGTATCTCTGCAAGGCTGGCCGGCAGTTGCAGAGACCTGCGAAGACGTGCGAGGCGAAAACACACTAAAACAACATGACGAACGAAGAGACCTGCACCACAAAGGGGGCAAACTAGGGCAGGTTCTCTGATCAATAAAAATCTATGCGTAAAAAAGCAGTGGCTAATGCGCAACCGAACCAATGTCACCTCTTCACGACGGGAGGATCGGCAGGAGGTTATCCAAGGAATCCGAAGTTCTTTCAAGGAGCGGAGCTTAATTTTACGCACATTACAGAGAAAAGGTCAGTGTATGGGTTGCCATATCCAGCCATAGAATCATTGGGCCAATCTTCTTCAATTGCACTGTTAACAGTGCGCGCTACTAGAACATGTTGCAGAACAATTTTCTTCCGCAAATTCATGCAATAGGGTTACCAATGGAGACTTAATTATTTGCTCGTCCACATACAGCAAACATTATTCTGGATTTCCTGTGCAATATTTCGGGCTCCATGTGATGTCCCATCTATATCCTGGACGTTTTCAGCGCGGTTCAATATGGTCCCCAAACAGCCTGTAATTATTTCTTATGGGGATATTTAAAGGAGACAGTCTACCACCACAAACCACACTCTCTAATGCAACTGCGAGCGGCTATTACAACGTTTTCCAGGGAATAATAGAAGATATGTGTCGTAGAGTGGTCGGAGACGTCACAGTTCGTCTCGATGAGGTGGTGCGTCAACAAGGTGGAGATATTGAAGCTGTACTGCACGCTCAATCAGCATACACATTCTTTTGATTAATTTAAAAAGGATAATATTGACATACTTTGGTTATTAACAGTTATATCAACAGTTTCCAATGTATGACATTTCGTGTGCCACTCTATACATTTCTAAACCCTCGGCAAATAATAGAACCACAAAATTTGGAAAATTTTCTTTTTAAATAGCTTTTTTCCAATTCCCTAATTAATTCACCCAAATTTTTTATTGTATATGATTCTGCATATATGCTTATGGTATTGAAAACAGCAGCACTAATGGTTTCACTTTTAGTCTTTGCATTCTGTCATTCAAACCTTGTAGTGGATATTTGTTCTGGTTAAATAGCTGTTTGTAACAGATAGTTCTGCAAAGCATAATATGACGCTCTGATATTCGAGTTGCGAAATGAATAAATCAGTTCCGACATCTGATAAATGCAGTTGATGTTGTTGACAACATTATTAGCAAAGCATCAGGGCTGCCTGTTTTGATCAGCTTAAACGTTGACAAGTACGCTATATTCCCTCATCTCTTCGAAGCAAGGGTATTAACAGCCAATGAGAACCACTCTGTACTATTTTTTTTTAAATAGCTATATCCCGATAGCACAGTCATATCAACTTGTATTAAAGCATTACACTTCTCTGAATAGTAGTGGCCTAACGTTTAAATTTACCCGTATTTCTATAATTTTGTAATATATTCTATAAATCTATTTGTAGTTAGAACCACTAGGAAAACAGAAAACATCAGCGATCATTAATTTACCTTTTCATTTATCATTTAATATTTACTCACAAACGGATGAAGTTTCATACGAGGGCTGTTCAATAAAGAATGATCATAATATTTTTACGGTCGTAATTTTTCGCATTAAAATTCAATCTTATTATATTCTGTTAGCTTAATGTGAAACAAACACGCCGTAGTAGTTTCACTGTAGTTACTCCTGATTCCCATCTATGAGAACCAGGCAAGTTCAGATATGTTCAGTATCGCCTACCGCTGCAATGGAGGTAACACATGAGGAACAATATGCGACTTTGAAATTCTGCTTTCGTCTCAACAAATCTTCAGTTGAGGCCTATACAATGTGACAGGAGGCCTATGGAGAGTATGGTCTTCCCTACAGCCCAGCTCAAAAGTGGTTTAAAACGTTTAAAGATGGCAGATAATCAATTTCAAAGGAAGGTCGACCTGGTGCTCCAGTTACTACTCTTTCAGAAGCAAACATAAATACTGCTAATGCCATTGTGAGAGAGGATCGACGTATTACCTTAAGATCACTTTCCGAAATACTGAACATTTCACTGGGTGCCACTCACACGTTGGTGACAGAAACATTACACAAGAGAGCTGTTTGTGACCGATGGGTTCCAACACTATTGATTCCCGAACAAAGGGACACTCGCATGCAGATCTGCATGCAGTTGAAGTTGATATTAGAGGAAGATCCGGAGTTTCCTACAAACGTAATCAATCACTGTTGATGAAACTTGGCTACATCATTTAGATCCTGAGAGCAAACAGCAAAGCTCAGTGTGGAAATTTCCTTCATCACCAACCCTCCCAAAAAGCAAAAGTGGTTGCTTCAGCTGAGAAAGTTATGGTCATCTCATTCTTTGATATTCATGGAATATTTTCGCAGCATTTTGTACCTGCACATATACCAGTAACTGGACAATACTACAGGGATGTCCTGAAAACATTCCAAGTCCATATCAGGCGCAAAAGACCATATTTCCGTGAAGCAGGCTTGATGCTGCACCACGATACTGCGCGGCCGCATATTGGCAACGTTATTGCTGAATATCGTGCAAAAATCAACATGAAGGGCATCCCTCATCCTCCCCATAGTCCGGATTTAGCCTCATGTCACATTTTTCTATTCCCTAACTTGAAGAAACATCTTCGTGGGAGGCATTATCCATCATCAGAAGCAGCGGTAAAGGCTGCGGAGGCGATTTTGAAGGATTTCTAAAAATGGTTTCCAGCATGTGTTTGAAGACTAGCAGAAACACTGGGACAACTGCATCACATTCAGGGGAGACTCTTCGGAGAAGGACCATCAAAATTATGATGATGAGTAAAGGTATGTTGTCAAAAAGAAAATGTGATCATTCTTTATTGAACAGCCTTCGTATTTTCAGGGTATATATAATATATTATATAATATATAATTTCAAATTAATATTTCTGGACATTGTAAATGACATAAAGATTTAATAATAAAAATTATGAAGAATATACCTATATAGCGATATATCATTTTCATATATTATGGTATTTAATCAGAGACACCAAAAATATTAACTGGGTAATTCATCTTTTGAACAGGTGATCCACTTTAGATATCCCAAAATTAATATACTATACTCTGAAAGGAGGTTAATAAAAATTAGACAGCAGTATGTATATAATGTGATGTACCTATTGCATTCACATTGCCTTCTCTGTTCTTGAATAAACTATTCTTACAAGGAACTTACTTCTTTATGGATCTCATGTTACTCGACATGAATATCTACGGAAATTAAAATTATTTTTAACTTTCTTTTAGGTGCAAGAGTAATATGCGAATACATAATAATCTTTTATGTTCCGCTAAGCGATGCGTTTGAAATTCTATTCACGTTGCATAACAAGAAATACAAATTGACTAAGGAGTTCTCATTTGAGAAAACTGTAACTACTGGAAAATTCAGACAAATAGGAAAGATTATCCCCAAATTAGTGCATTCTTCAAAACAATTATTGACACTTCTTCTTTGTCTATAGCTATACAAAAGTCATTAAGAATGAAGAGGGCATCTGAGCAACATTCCCAGAAATTTCAAAATTTATGTGTTTTTTGTTTATGGATGCTCATTACCTGTTATTGTTCTCAGCATCTCATTCTACGTAGGGGTGAAAGATCCAGTAGTTTTGCTCAAATGTCCCTTTGTCAGGTTTGAGGTTCTTTAACGTGTCGTAATTTTATGGCACGTGATCACGGGCCTTACCTCCCTTCCGATGGAAGCCATGCTAAGGATTTGCGTGCCCGAAAAAGTCAATCACCGTCTTCCAAATTTGAACTCGTGACTTCGAAAACCAGATGCTCGAAAGTTAACCCTGGACCACAGTGCACAAATCCAGAAAATTCAATATGCATTTTATTTGTATTAATGTGTGTTTTGACATTTTAATTAAAATTCCTATTACTCTTTATTTTCGGGAAAATAAATGGTTTCGAAATATGTTGCATGTAAACAGTTTAAGTGAGAGCATTTTCTTAATCTCGTGTTTTATGCTTGCAAGATGCTGTGTTTTATGGTTGGAAGATGCTGAACTTGTATACCTATTCAAGTTACTAGTTTCTTGCCCACATACGTGACACCAAACTACTTATGAGTAAAAGGAAAATGGTGGCTGAGTGGTTAGACCATTTGACTCTCATCTAGGCGGCCTGGGTTCACTCCTAGTTGACCGAAAAGTGGAATATGTGGTGGAAAGCATGGCGCTGGGGTGGGTTTCCTCCGGGTCTTCCGGTTTCCTCCACCATCATTCCACCAGGCGTTGGACTGACCCCTCAACCCTGATCTCATCTATCAGGTCAATATGTTGTGGCTCCCTCGTTCTGAGGAACCCAAACGATTCCTAACACTAGCATTGGTGAGAAAGGGTGACATAAAAAAAGGAAATGGTAGGGAAATATAGAAAAATTGCAATGAATAATTTTCGGTGTTAAAATTATGCACAGTGCAAGAAGCACAGGTTGAAATTTGTTAATAGAAAAATGAGGATCGTGGTAGAAGGTAAAGACAATTAGGCTAGTATAGTCAGATAATTAAGGATACCTTGAAATCTGATCAAATATACTATTAGGTCAAAGTGTACCTGGAAATCAGACCTATACAAGGGAGGGTGCAGTTTTTAAACTTATAAGTGTAATTCTGAAAATTATAAAGTAGATGAACTTTCTTAGATTTGAGCAAAATGTAGAGTAAAAAATTAGCAGTTTTAAGATTTGGCAACATTTGGCAACTGTTTTCAGTAACAGTCTTTTGTTCAGTAATGCGAATTTTGATAGTGTTTTGTCTTTGTTTATAGTTGTGTTATATCCAGTATTTCATTTGTGGTTATAACTTTTTATAAATATCCTGATGATGGGAGAGATGTACGCTCCCGAAACGTCGATATCTAATCTTCTTTTCACCTGGCTGGCTGCCCGAGCGAGTGAGCGTATTCGTCGCCAGGAAAGCTTCAGGTCTTATATTAAACTGAGTGTTTTAACGAATCTATACAATATATTTGTAGCACTATTATTAGTGCGGAAACTCATGTTTTAACCTGTAAATCCTAGATACTGGTTAGCAGATATAAGTCGAGTGATGAAGTCCGGAAACAGAGTCATTTTTCAGCGAAAAGAAGCTGGTAGAACGCCGGAGTAAGAGATCCCAGACGGCGTCAAAGGTAACGCAGAATTTGTATCACACAAGAAGTGTCCATGAAGAACGATTGAGCCTAAATAGCTTTCCTTTGACACATGTTCCCTTAGTATATGTTAAACAATAATCAAAGTTCTGATTACATTTTTTGACTGGAATACATTTCGTTAGGTGTAACAAAATTTGAAGTTTTCGTTGCTTGGTCCAAAGCATACATTACATTCTGCATTGTATACAGAAACAACAACATATTTAACAAAAATAATTGAAATGTTTAAGTTTTTATAATAGTATTGTCTATATATAAACTATATAGCTGCATTAATCTTACATTTTAAAAGTTATTTCATACATTGAAAGGGTAGAGCCAGACTGAAAGATTCAATGCCATAGTCGGGATTTGAACCACGGATCTTCTGGTCTCCGTCCAGCTGCTCTAAACCATTGAGCTACTATGGACAACATGTCAACATGACATTAAATTCTCCAACTGAGTCGTGTTTTTCCCGGTAAACCGATAGGAGTTCTCAACAACTACCTTAATGGCGAAATACAACGTGTAAGTACTTTAAGGCCCGGGCTTTATAGTTCGGACCACTATTATGTACAATTAATGGAAATTAATTGTTCTTTCATACTAACCGTGTGTAAGACGCATTATGGAAGGGTAGAGCAAGACTGAAAAATCCTATTCCATAGCCGGGATTTGAACCACGGATCTTCTGGTCTCCGTGCAGCCGCTCTAAACCATTGAGTGGCTATGTCCAACGTGCCAACATGACATTAAATTCTCCAACTGACTCGTGTTTTTCCCGGTAAACCACTAGGAGTTCTCATAAACACGTGAGACAGCTACCTAAATGGCGGCTTACTATGCTGTAAGTACTTTAAGGCCCGGGCATTATAGTTCGGAGCACTATTAAGTACAATTAATGCCTATTAATTGTTTTTTCACACTAGCCTTGTGTAGGACACATTATGAAATATTAATTGTAAGATTCTGCGTCATTTTGTGTTTGATGTACAGAGTTTTAACTTTTAAATATAAAAATTTTTGGGAAATCCCTTAATAATGAATGCCTGCGTTCTGAAAATACTGTTTTACACTGACAGCTTAACTTTTAATAATAGTCATAGCATCATATAATCAATTGAAGTAACATTCTAACTTTAAAACGTAAATATAATGGTTGAGAGTAAAAACGGGTTGTTAGTATATTAAAATAAAGAAAAACTGTTCTTTACAGATGAAAAAAAAAAGTTCCCCTAGATTTAGACACACACACACACAGGAACAAAATAGTAAGAGCACCGCTTTACACAGTAACACACTCTGCATGCCCAATTTTGCTGCACCAAAACAGATATTTTCAGTAACCATACATACAAGTTTTGTATCTTATTTCACAGTTTTACGCGAAATCAGTCATACTCAAGGCAGGAATCATTACAACTTGCGCAGATCGAACCACATAACATATTTTAAAATATATATATATATATATATATATATATATATATATATATATATATATATATATATATATATATGTTACCCATTTTTTCAAGCAACCATTCAATTGACAATCGAAAAGGTAGAATTGGGTCCCATAATTTCTTAAACTAATGACAGAATACAATCTATGCAATTTATTTAGTAATTCGCTGGATCAGCTGGTATAAATCCACAAAATATGCTTTAAAATTGGATACATTTATCCACAAAGCATACTTAAAAATTCAGAAATTAAATTATAAGCGGAATGGTACAAGAACACTTGAACTGTTTTAATGTCGCCATAAAAGGTTCAAATTTAGTAATTTAATGAAGACACTATAACAACAAGGATGAAGAAGTCTGAACGCCTGAAGTACTGAACGCCTAGGAGAGCTAGTGTGTTAACAACAGAACAGGTAAGCATGTCTCCCTGTAGAACCAGAGGTTGAATCCCCATGACGGCGGTTTGATTTTATCTGCATCCCACATCTCTCACTGCTGATAGTATCAACTTACCTGATGCTGTTGGTCCCCAGTGAGCCATCACCGATGCGAACCGTGAACCCCCAGGGAACCTAACGTGACCCAGGTGACAAGACCGACGCCTTGCTGCAAGTGCAGTTTCTCGGTGAGAACACTTAACTTGCAAGTTTCCACTATTGGACATTTGTAAGTATATGTCCAGGCAAGTTTATGATTACTGTTCCAACCAGAAACCCCTATTTGTTCGGTTATCTACACTGAATTTGAGTCAAAGATCTGAGAGTATATTTGTTTTCATATCACTGTAGTAGAAGAAAGCAATACACGCGAAATGTATTTCGGATCAAAAATAATTTGACATGCAACATTTAAAGCCTCCCATATCGGTTTTGGGAGAGTTAGGAAAAGATGAATATCTAAAACTAGGCCCTGATTGACTAATATGAAAGCACGTTATTAAATGCTATTCATGAATAGCAAAGTTACATAATATAAGAGAAACGATTAAACAATTGAAAATATTTTGTCCGTTGTCCTCTACTACACCAAAAGTATGCATTCCTTTTGCCAATTTATAGAACTTAGACATTACACATTTAGAGCAGGAAAAACATACCTTAATTACCGTAAATAAAAATGTGTAACATTTAACTTAAATATTGGCGTTGCAAATTACGCTGTGCCCATGTTATGGAAACAACTTTAAGTAAAATACCAAGTTGGTTTTGTAATGTAGGCTTGTCAACCTTGCTGAGAGTGATTTCACTGAGTTTTTAGCGCAATTGTGATATCACTTCAACTGTGATTTCACCACCTTACATCACTCTTGTGGCTCTTCCCTGATGTGTTCATCCTAAGATAATTATGCTTCTACACCTAAGGGTTTGGTTCTAAGGTTACATTCAAATACTTAAAAAATGTCATCACCATCAATTTTAATACTCTGAAAGCATATCTGACTTCTTTAAAAGAATCTCAGTTAAGATTGTTCTGAAGGAGAAATGACGTGATGCTAAAATTTAAGGTGTCGCCATCGAACTAAATCAGACTAATTTTGATAAGAAACAGTGACTTGCGTTAATAGCGTGTAAGTAACATAAGACCTGAAGCCTTCCTGGCAACGAATATGCTCAAGTTGTTCTCGGGAAGCAAGTCAGGTGAAAAGACGATAGAATTTAACAAGAATTACAGCACCTGAGACTCACTCTTCCGTCAAAACGGCTACTCCGAATATGACGTTGAAGCTTCGATCAACAAAGCTAGGGAAGGGAAACTTGGAATAGCAAGCGTCAGATAAGCCTACCGCTACAGCCTGCATCCCGTTTACCGGCAATCTATCAGGCAGAATCAGTAGAATTCTCGCCAAATACAACATCAGGACCACACACAAGCCACCTCCGAAGATTCAACAGCTGTTGAGGCCAATGAAGGACAAACTGGACTTTCAAGTTCCGGGAATGTACCGCAGTCACTGTGATGTGGGACACCGTATACAGGAAAAACCGGAAGGAGCATCGCTACCAGAATAAATGAACATGAAGGAGCATTCGTTTAATGCAACCTGAGAAGTCTGGACTGGCAGAGCATTGTTTTGATAACGACCATAGAGCCAACTTTCTTGGCAAAATGCAACAGTTACTGGAAGCGGAGAATTAAGGAGACCTTGGTTATTTCCTCCGAGAGGACAAAGCGGAAGGACCATCGCTATTAGAATAGACGAACATGAGCGGAACATTCGTTTAATGTAACCTGAGAAGTCTGGGCTGGCAGAGCATTGTTTTGTTAACGACCATAGAGCCAACGTTCTTGGCAAAATGCAACAGTTACTGGAAGCGGAGAATTAAGGAGACTTTGGTAGCTTCCTCCGAGAGGAGCACGCTTAATCCTGATGCTGGATTTCAGTACAGCTCCTCCTGAAAATCGACCTTAAAATGGAAATCTGTCGAGTTAAAAAGCATAGATCAATACGACTTGATAATCAAGTTAAGTAGTTACATTTCTTTGAACAAATTAAGAAATTTGGTTGTAGTATTAATTGTAGTATTGTCCAGTTACTGATGCGTGTTCAGGTACAACATGCTGATAAACTATTCCATGAATATCAAAGAATGAGTGGACCATAACTGAGCTTTGCTGTTTGATCTCAGGATCAAAATGATGTAGCCAAGTTTCATCAGCAGTGATTGCGTTTGAAAGAAACTCCGAATCTTCCTCTACATCAGTTTTAACTGCATGTTACCTCCACTGCAGCGGTAGGCGATACTGAACATGTCTGAACTTGCCTGGTTCTCACAGGCGTGAACCAGGAGTACCAACAGTGAAACTACTACGTCGTGTTTGTTTCACATTAAGCTAACAGAATATAATAAGATTGAATTTTAGTGCGACAAATTATGACCGTAAAAAATATGATCGTTCTGTATTGAACAGCCCTCGTAATACGACAATGCCGCAGTACTCCGATTGTTTGTCCACCTAGTAGCGCTCACGGACGAATACCTTCCCATTTGAAACAGATAATAACACTAGGGAACACGTTTTTTGTACCCGAAACAAAATAGGCTAATTCTTATGCAAAATGACTCGCTGATTCCAAAAATGCCTCTGAAAATGCTGTATCACGTAACGTTTTTGAGATATTTTTATTCTTATTCTTTTGTATAAAATTACAGAAATTAGGTGTGATACCAACCCATATTGACTTAACTTAAAATAATAGCCATTGACTCTTCTAAATACAGCTTAAAGGTAGTGTTGCTTCATAATGGCAATTTACTACCTTCAATACCTTTATTTCATGTCATAGGAATGAAGGAGACATACGATTCCATGTCCATCATTTTAGATGATATTAGTTGTCAAAACCATGGCTGGGAAAATTGTAGTGACCTCAAGGTAGTTGCATTGCTAACGGGACTGCAGGGAGGTTTCACAAAATATTGCTGTTTTTGTGCTTATGGGACAGTAGGGCAACTGACAAGTATTTTATAGTGAAAAAGTGGGGGGAAAGGGAAGACTATACCCCTGGAGCAAGCAGTGTTAAGTATGTGCCTCTAGTAGACCCAAACGAAGTTCTTCTCCCCCCACTTCACATAAAGCTCGGGTTAATGAAGAATTTTGTTAAAGGTTTGGACAAAAGTGGAAGTGCATTTGAGTATTTAAGAAGTATCTTTCCCAAAATAAGTGAATCTAAATTGAAGGAAGGTATATTTGTCGGTCCTCAAATAAGACTACTTCTTAAAGACAGTGTTTTTTAACCAAAGCTCAAACGTGTTGAACTGGCAGCATGGAAATAATTTATATCAGTGGTGGAAGGCTTCCTGTGCAATAACGAAGAAGAAAATTATGAAACTTTAGTCTCAGAACTATTAAGGAGCTACAAAGAAATGGGTTGCCGTATGTCACTTAAAATCCACTTTTTGCACTCTCACCTTAATAGTTTCCATACAAACCTAGGAGCTGTAAGTGATGAGCAAGGTGAGCGTTTTCACCAGGACATTTCTGAGATGGAAAGACGTTACCAGGGTATCGCTGGGATTCAGCCATGTTCGGAGACTATTGTTGGTTCCTCAAAGGGAGAGTACATGTCAATACCAAAAAAAATCAACAGTGAAACACTTCTGGGATAATTCAGGTATTGGTTTTCATTATCACTTGTGTTTATTTACTTTAATAATAATAATTAATAATAATTATTATTTTCAATGATATTTGGCAATAAAGTACCTATTATTTTCAATTAATCAAATATGAGTTATCACATCACATTTCTATGAATACCTAAAAAACGTTACCTGATGAAGCACTTTGAAGGGCATTTTGGGAATCAGCAGATCAGTTTACATAAGAATTTGCCTATTTTGTTTCGGGTATATGAAAATATTTTTTTTTTTTTTTTTTTTTTTTTTTTTTTTTTGTTCCCCAGTGTAATTAAACTTATGTTATACCGAAACAAATTTAACCCTATGAGCTCGCTTGCGGTTTGCCAGGTATGCAAAATCCTATGTAAATGAACAGGATTAAATGGATTATTAACAGAAAATTCAATATTGTAGATTTTAAGTAATGAAAACATAACATACAAAATTTTTCCTTGTAAGGTATATTTCCCTATATATCTTGAAGTTCGTGAAACACATGTGCACATGGAAAGTCTGTGAAAAGGCGTTCTAAATTCAAGTGGACTGTGAAATACGGCACATTCTCACATACAGCACATAAAATTCTGCATGTAACAGCTTGCTTTTTACTGTATCATCATAAAAGATTGTATCGCCCATACCGCTAATAATCTCTCGAGGACGAATTATTGCATTTATTAAATCTCATGTCACAAGAGAGAGACACATGAGCGAGCATTGTCCGTATCAACAAAGTTATAAGCCAACATAATAAAGCTTCTTCGAATCATCCTCTCCTCTTCCAACAACGCTCGTCAGTCGGCTATAAAGTTACATTCAAAGCATGCTCGATAATGTGCACAGACAAATAAACAGCAGGTATTTCCAACAAGGACAACGTAGAAAGAGTACGAGTGAAGCTACTGCAGTTCATTAGTTCGGAAGCCTGAAAACAGCAACGCAATTTAATTCGGTGCTCTATTTCACACAGAACTCCCAGCAACGTATCAGAAACTATCTACTTCTCAAATGGATTGTTTTTCCGTTTAATTGCTACGGCGTTTTTGTACTCTGATCACGAAATGTTCGCCGTGAGAGAGAGTCATCGACCGTAAATTTATCGGCCGCACACGGACCGTGATTGCAAAGTACCAGTCTTTCGTCCAGATAGCTCCTCTGCACTACAGTTCCTTGATGGCTTTAATTCTCTCCAGAATGTTAGCAAGCATTTCTTTGTCTAACAGTGACATGGCAGGGATTTTATAAAAGTATATAGGCCATTCAAGATATTGAATGATATTGACAATACCATCGACAAATAATATAGCCAGGTATTTGACACAAGTTGCCTCTGTGTAAAGCCAGGTGTTTTAACTGTCTTTACAGTAAGCAGAGGATTGAAAATAAGAAAAGAACAAGATATTCAAAGTAGTAATTAACCTATCAATTTCCCTGAAATCTAACGCACAGGTGTCCGGAGATGTGTCTACATTGCTCGAGCGATAGCTTTATAAACAATAATGCGGAAATCTAAATGTTAAATAGAGAGTGGTGTGAAAAGTTTCCGACCTCAACATGAAGATGGCAGCACTCGTAAATAAAAGCCAGTGAATTTCGTTGCTCATCTACTGACAGCTACTCATCAAAGTTACAGCCATTTTAGACGCTCAGTTAATATGTAACAGTTGTTTGGGTGAGTTCATGCGAGAGTTTTTATGAAAATGGACAAAATCGAGTGACGAGCTGTCATTAAATATTTGTTTTTGAAAGGCAATACGCCTACGCAAATCAAAGATGAGTTGGATTTTGTGTATGGGGACTCTACACCATCACTTACCACAGTGAAATTTTGGGCAGCTGAATTTAGATGTGGCCGTAAGAGCTTGGAAGGTGATGAACATTCAGGACGTCCAAAAATTGCAACTACCGACGAAAACATCACCAAATGGTGCTAGACGAAGGCCGAATTAAAGTGAGATAAATAGCAGAGGCTATAAATATGTCAAAATAACGTGTTTTTCACATTTTAAATCAACATTTACACATCAGAAAGCTGTCTGTGCTTTGGGTGCCATGTTTGCTCACGTTAGACCAAAAACGTGTAGGAATAAACATTTCCAACGCTCTGTTGGCGCAGTTTAGGCACAATAAATCTGAGTTTTGGCGCCGATTAATTAATACAGATGAAACTTGGATACACCATTATACGCCCGAAACCAAAATACAGTACAAACAGTGGACTGAAAAGGGAATGCTGATAAAGTTACTGATGCAATACGACGTTGGCTCCGACATCGACCAGCGGAATGGTATCATGCAGGTACACATACCCTCATTTCATAACCATAGCACTGAACGGAGATTACGTTGAAAAATAATGTTGTTTAGTTAAAAGATTGAGGAATAACATAATGTATTTGAATGTTGAATAAAACAACTCGTTTCAGAAAAAAAATGTGTTGCATTACTTATTGAACCGCCCTCGTAACGGTTGGATATTTTAACAACTTAACTTTGTGGAATTAGTAGGTTGTATTTCCATAAATATAAGACACATTGAACAATAAAGCTTAAACTAAATTTAGCAGTATGTGTAAGTATAACAACTTTAACTTAACCCCAGGAACTCTGACAATACCCGAGGAAACTGTCACGGCTAATTACGCCTGGAATTAACCGAGATGTCGAGAAGTATTTATCGCCCTGCGTATGACCTTCCATTAGTTACCAAGTTTCTGGAGTTGGCATATATTATTTGGAAATATCTTATTTGTAAATCAAATGTGAAGATAAAACAAATGAAGTGAAGGAAGTGCACATGTAAAACAAACAACTATGTAGAAGAATTTGCAAACATAAGATATGTTTATTAAACAGAGACATAATAAGATCTACCCATATGCAACTTGCAATATTACTTAAATTGTTGGACATTTAGTAATGAACTTGCATAAAAAATGAGCACACTCTTTGACAGCAGAAAAAACGCATTTGCATTGAAATTCTGTTCTAAAATAGTGATGATTAAGTCAGCTCTTATCATGTAGTTGTCGTGTAAAAGAACTGCGGGACAAAATTTCGGCACACCGATAGTGCTGCCATGATCCTGGAATTGGCAACATCTTTAAGAATAATATACTTATATGTTTATTTATATATTTATTTATGTTTACACTATATGGCTTTAGGACGAAGCAGGGGTTAGGTACGAACCTTTTCTTAGGGTACAAAGTTCCTTTAGGTGCGCAGAAGCATTAAATGAGATAGTATTAACACAACACATTCACAAAGAACTGAAAATTATCCAAAATTAATATCTTCCGGCAAGGAAGATTTAGAAAGGAAGAGAAAACTTACCCCTGTCACAATTCTAACTTGAAGTACGTATTATTTTGGCAGACTATCCAGTGCTGATATAGACGTTTCACCTTACCTGTGAAAGAGAAAGAAAACCACAGTGCTCTATCAATAAATTCTCAGATAAAGGTTAACAAATATTCACTTCATTGATTTTCAGCAATCTGTTTCTCTACTCGGTTTTGTACTGTCAGTCTCATTTTGTAGTACCGAAAGCTGACAAGCAACTCTAGAAGTCAATACGTCTATGTGCCAGTCAGTAGATAATCATTAGACGGACGATATCCCCGTCCGACTTGTGAAAAGTGCATCAATTGTACGCCGAACACGTCCATTCTTCCCACATGACGTGCGAGCCACACAATATTGTCTGCGTCCAATTTATAGCATCCTATTGTTGTTATGTGAGGGGAGTGTTAATCTACCAGGAGCCTTTCTGGAAAACGGCTTGCCGTCCTCGTTCAGGTGCTGACAAGTACTGATTCTCCTATGAAAACTTATACTTGATCTTTTGTGGCTATATTAAGCTTAAAACGACGTTACGAAAAAGTAGAATTTTCTAGAAAAGTACTCTAATGCTTATATACCAGTATGATAAATAGATCAAGTATCACGTAGGTACAATGAAAATGCCTGTATTATAATTTCAACGGTTCCTAAATTCAAAACAGCAAATTACAGACAAATTTTGTAGCGATATTTAACCCATAAAACATGTTTTGAGGTTTCTTGAATCTGTAAAACTTACAAAAAAAAAAAAAAAAAAAAAAAAAAAAAACACGAAAACAAAACTTCACATTTAAGCGCTGCATCCACCAAAGATACAATATGAAAGTCTTCCACAATTATCTGCTCACTTCAATCCACTACTTTTATGGTAAAATTTCCGTTACTTCTGATTATCAATAAAAATTTTGATGGTGATTAAAATCCCCTATCTCAGGAGAATTTAATCGATATTAATATGGATGTATTAGATGTTTGGGGGTAGCTTTTAATATTCTCTGCATTCGAAAACAACTTTATGCAATTGTTCGATAAACCCTAAGAAATATATATAGATATCCAAAAATAAACAATTAACGGCAAGCAACTGTTACAACACTGGTCATTTTTAATATTTTCCTTTTATTGATTTGATTTTTTTAATGCTTAGTACAGTTTAAAGTGTTTAAATCATCATTCCTTTGTTTCTTGTGACCTGACGCAAAGAATGAATTTGAAATCCAGCATAGAGCGATGATTATGGCTAATTAATTATGGCATTATCTTGCTCTGCTTATATGACCACGAAATTTTTGGTGAAACTGGTTCTGAAGACATTAAATTGTATTACCATGAAATATTTCAGGAAGTGGAAATTTTTATAAAAATAAACAACTTCAACTTCTTACGATATCAACATACAACTTCAGAAATTTCAAAATAATGTTAGATCATGAGAAAAACCTTTACAAGAAACACAATTGCAATTTTATAAGTTGTCACTTGCACTAATAATCTGCAACTGTTAAATTATGTATTGGACATGACGCATTATGAATTATGGTTACCAAAATGATATATCTTAGGACACTGGCACGTAACACTGTCCTGGATAAAAATAAAATACATACTGAAATAACAGATTAATGGCACATATTTTGAAACAAATGAAAAGGTAATAAGATGAAATTAAGCAAGTCTGAGAAGAACATCACATATGATTGCCAGCAGAACAGATGCCAACGAAATTGATTCATAAAAGTAATCCAAATGGTTTATAAAAATACAGGTAGGCCCTATATTAAACAGGAATAACTCCACGAAACAGCAAACAGTTGATAGATCTAATCCTTGCGTGAATGATATCTAGGAACATAAACTGCAGTGGAAGCCCGCCTCGGTAGCGTAGATGTTAGCGTAGATGCCTCACGTTCAAGAGGTACCGAGTTCGAATCTCGGTCAGGGTGAGTTATCTGGATACGGCTTTTTGGTTTTTTTTCCCTAATCCGGGAAGATGAATGTCGGGTAAATAAGCTCAAAGGACCCTGGGCTCATTTTAGCATCATTTCACTCAATAAATTCATCGTCCGACATGACTTAATGTTGGAGGACGTAAATTAAATTTTAAAAACTGCAGTGGAAATAATTTTTAGATCAAACATATTGCGCGCTATCTCTAAAAAGTTTTGAAAATACAGTAATTTGAAAATAATAGCACCAAATATTGCTATAGGTCTGTTTTATTTGAAAATCTTAAAAGAAATTCCAGTAAATTCAGAACCTTTGTTTTGAACTCACTACTTAAGTCTGTTTAAAATATCTCCAACAACATTTTTGTTAAAAGTAAGTTTATTTAAGAGTATAGTTGCAATATATTCAATGTGTCGCTAGAAAAATTCAAAAATTCATGGAAGGTTTGTTCTGATCCACGAAGAGAATAATTTGAATAATTAAACTTGAAGGATACGAATACATAATCGATATCTTTAGCTTTAACAGTCCAAAAGTACTAAATTTCATTTGTGCATCCTTTATACAGGCTTCAATATGTCTTCAGTATACGCGATTTTATCGGTTCTTTGAAGTACAGAAAAACAGACAAACAAAAACTTCACTTTTGGGGATATTAATTTACGAACTGCATTAACTTGATTAAAAGTATACCGCATTCACAGGACAGAATAAGAGGTACGATTAATTTGGAGACATTCGCACACAAGGCAGAAATGAGATCTGTACCAGAAAATTCAGAATGCAGATAGGCAGCCAGTATGTTGTGTTGTCGTTATGTTCAATATTTGCTATTCCGAATCAAACTAATAATAAACATACTTTCTTTGTAGTCCAGTGAATAGCGTGTAGGTCTCTAACTAAGGATTCTGCGTTTGAGTTCTGGCTGGAAGAGGGAGTGTTCTTTCTTCATAATTATATACTAATTATTCTAATGCATTTAGTAACGAATGAAAGATCATCATCAGCATCATCATCATAAACAAGATAGGCCAGTTTAATCTGTTCCGAATCAGAAGTGATCCTCCCATCGTCATCGTGGTCCTCCAACATCTCTGCTTCCGATGGATTTATATTGCATTGGAACAATAGTGCGGCGTAACTGACCTCTATATATCGTATCCCTTATACTAGGGCTGACGAATTTCGGGTAACTGTAAGCTCCATGGACCCTGGACTCATTTGAGCATCATTTCACCCAATTCATTCACCGTCCGATATGACTTAACGTTGGAGGACGTAAATTACAAAAAAGAAAAAAAAAAGAAAAAAGAAAAAAAACCTAGGGCTGTTCAATAAAGAATGATCACAAATTTTTTTTGACAACGTACCTTTACTCATCCTTATAATTTTGATGGTACTTCTGAAACAAGTCTCCCCCGAATGCGATGCACTTGTCACAGCGTTTCCGCCAGTCTTCAAAGACAGGCTGGAAACCATTTTTGAGACATCCTTCAAAATCGCCTCCGCAGCCTTCACCATTGCTTCTGATGATGGATAATGTCTCCCACGAAGGCGTTTCTTCAAGTTAGGGAATAGAAAAGAGTCATATGGAGCTATATCCGGACTATAGAAAGGGTAAGGGATGCACTTCACATTGATTTTTGCAAGATATTCAACAACATTGGAAATATGCAACCGCGCATTATCGTGGTGCAGCGTCCAGCCTGATTCATGGAAATGTGGTCTTTTGCGCCTGATATGGAATTGCAATGTTTTCAGGACATCCCTGTAGTACTGTCCAGTTACTGATGTGTGTGCAGGTACAACATGCTGATAAACCATTCCATGAATATCAAAGAATGAGATGACCATAACTTTCCCAGCAGAAACAACCACTTCTGCTTTTTGGGGGGTTGGTGATGCAAGTGATTTCTACACTGAGTTTTGCTGTTTGCTCTAAGGATCAAAATGATGTTGCCAAGCTACATCAGTAGTGATTACGTTTGAGAGAAACTCCGGATTTTCCTCTAACATCAACTTTAACTGCATGTTACCTCTATTGCAGCGGTAGGCGATACTGAACGTGTCTGAAATTACCTGGTTCTCACGGGCGGGAACCATGAGTACCAGCAATGAAGCTACTACGGCGTGTATGTTTCATATTAAGCTAACAGAATGTAATAAGACTGAATTTTAGTGCAAAATTATGACCATAAAAAATTATGATCATTCTTTATTGAACAGCCCTCTTACATTACAACCTTTGTACCAATTCTCACCGGCACGAATTTTAATTATTATACTTTTTCCGGGTGTATGGCGCGAAGCGGATTTCTTAAACGACGCCGAGTATGCATCCGTCTAGCTTAGATCACCGTATCGGAGTGTTCTTCCAAGGAAATCCTATATTCCTCTATTGCTTTGAATCCCCCCCTACACTAGATAGTTTTTCTAGTTTGAAAAATCACGTGAACAATTATTAACTTTGCAGTGGCTGGTTCTTATCCCCACTTTCGATAAAAGTTCAGTTTTCTAGCTTTGGACATAATTTCACATCGCTTTCCCTTTTTCCATGGTTAAGATAAATTATGCCTGCTCATATTTCCAAAGTACTTGGCAAAATTTGTTGCTTAAATCATGTTCAGAAATTTTATGAAAGAACACAGTCGCGGCAGGCCGGTGCCTTAAATTGCCTCAGGCTAAGTCAAACAATAGGTAAAGTTTTCGGTCAAGTTAAGTTATGGGTATCTGAGTGTCCAAGAATATTCAGGAGCATTGGATTGAGAAAGACACTGTGTAAGACAAACATTGGTGTATTATATATCTAAATATGATTCTCACTTATAGCCTGACTGTCCCTGTGGGCTATTATTCTTGTTCTTATTCGTCCTATTAATAAAAATATTGATAACAATAACAATAATGATAACAATAACAGTAGTAATAACTGCTACAATTTAAACAGTTATCATATTTATCCACTTGAAACGGAATACTTGGTTATTGATCAGGTGATTAGGTTTACTCATTTTTGGATTCCTAACTTTTAGTAAACATACACACACACGTAAGCAAGCACAGTCATACTCACTCACTGATCTCATTCGCATTTTCAGACTTTATGGAGTGCATTTCTTTTAATTTACGTCCTCCAACGTTAAGTCATGTCGGACGATGAATGGAATGGGTTAAATTCTCAAATGAGCCCAGGGTGCATAGAGCTTAGAGTTACCATACATTCGAGTTTTAGGATAAGGGAAAACCTCGGTAAAACCTTATCCAGGTAACTCACCCTGACCGAGACTCAAACTCGGGACCTCTGGAATGTGAGGCAGACACGCTACCGATGCGGGCTTATGGAGGGCAGGTAATAATTGTAGTTCAAGGAATATCTCCTCCCCCAAATGGAAAGAAACCGCAGAACTATAAATGCTATCGCGCTATCCACTAGATACGTCCTAGTTTCTTTTCAAAACGGAGTATTTATCTAGTCGAAACAACCAGGTGCATTAAAACAATATTAAAAAGCACAAATGATTAGCTACTTGTGCTATCCAAAAGTGGTAAAACCTATTTTTTACTTCACTGCTTTGCTTCATAGAAAAAAACCGATTATTTTAATTTATGTCGTCATTATTTTAATTATGCAGGCTAATATCCACATCATTTTCCATCATTATGTATGGTAGCATTAGGTAATCCCAATTACTTTACTTCAATATAGTGAAACAATTTTCGTATTTTATTATTTAAAGCATCGTTTAGTATTTAAATATTTTTGTATCAAAACTTTAAAGGTATACATACGCCTTGTCTATGTATCGGAATAAAGCTCTCATTGCTGCGATGTAATCCTTTGAATAACCTATTCTGTCATTTAATGGTAAAATCAACAGTTTACTTAACTTTTTGAAATAAAATGGTACGTACGCGAAACTTATTTATGTGTTATACTTAACAATGCTGGAAACGAATGTGTAATAAAATTGGAAATCTTTCTCTAAAGTAATTCACATTGCTCATAAATATCTGCATGCCCGATCCTAGTGCATACGATTGGCACTGATAAAAACATCATATCGAGAAATTTGGGAGTAATATCTCAGAAGAATTGTCCCGAAGTGACATTTTCCGTAAAAGAGCTTGTAAATGTTTCGATGTCTTAATTATTAAATAAAAACCCAGAAAACATGAGTTGCAATGATAGTTAATATCACATGTTTATTTCTGAACATTAAAAGGTTTGCCATTGTTGTAATCTTATTATTTGAACTTCCATCCAATAGGAATCGATTCATATTTAACCTTAACTAACAAAGATATCAGCATATCTTACCTACCTGGAGTAAAATAACGTAATAGGAGCTCATTACATTTTATCTCTAAGTATACTAGCTGCTACGCCAACCTAATAAAATTGATTTTGCACTTTTACGCATGAGTGAGCATTTCTTAGTGGAAGATACCCTAAAGATTTGCAAGTTAAGGAAGGCCCGTAGTATCTTTGTGGTACACCTGTGCAAGAGATGGAATGAATACAATAGTTAAATGGTCAGACGGCTGGGGTCGGAGAGTGAGACAGCAATTGAAAGTAGAATCGAGTGAACATTATGAAGAGTGAGAATGCTAACTCCCCGAAATATCAATTCATTAAAAGTATATGGTTGCTTCGTCCGTCGCTTTGAAGTGCTCATCAGTCATTAACATTACAAAGCCATTTCATACGTTGTAGTTTGGACATCAAAAGATTATGTAACCATAGTAACAGACAGAATTCCATGTTTGACAACGTATTTTAGCCCTCACATCAACATGTTTAACATATATTGTTAGCAATGATATTGTTCGGAGAAAGTACTTGTACAGTTACTCCAAAAAGTATTCGTCTAATGCATGTGTTTATGTTTAAGGATGTATGGACTATGGAAAGTCATCAGAATAAAGTACAGGAGGTACACTGTCCTATTTATTGATTAGAGAAAAAGAGAATATAATAAATAAACACATAGTATCTATTCAAATAAACATAGCTAAAAATTCAAAAGTAAAGATATGCAATATAGGATGCAAAATAAGTATTCGTTTGTTTACTGAAAATGGTGTAGATTGTTACGGTTAGTACTTAGTAGACCCTCCATTCCTCTTTATAATCCCTTGCATTCTCCTTTCACCAAAGATTTTGTTGTTTGCATTGTAATTTTACGCAATTCCTGTAGTACAGCTTTCTTTAGCTAGTTTATATTAGATATCTGATGATTCCTAATACTTTAGTCCTGTATACTCTACAAATTCTCAATTGGATTCATATCTGGGGATTGCCGTGATGTCGACATCCATCGTGGAGAATTATAGCAACCATAGCCTTGCATCTAGAGCTGTGTGTTTTGGATCATTATCTTGTGTGAAAATACAATCCTCAGAAGACCCATATTATTCACACCTCTGGACAGATGTGTTTTTAGGATGTTTATATAAACCTTGTGGTTCATAATTCCATCAACAAAACACAAATTCCTCACACCATTTGCACTCATGCAGCCCCAGAGAAGTACTGAATCACCTTCATGTTTAACTGAAGCTGTTATATTTTTCTCCTCAACCTCACAATTCTTTTTACTCCACATTTTTGACTTAAAAAGCTCAAATTGACTCTCGTCAATAAATACAACCTTCTTCCAGAAATCAAACCCATTATATTTACGTTATTTTTCAAAATCAACTCCCCCTTTCTGTTGATTTTATTGATGTATGGTTTTCTACGAGCTGTTCGACCACCATACTCAGCTTCATAAAGCATGTTTCTTACAGTTTGTGCTGAAACCGACTTTCCTGTGTGTGTTTGAACTGCAATAGCAACTTTGGAGCACTTAGTGTGGGATTTTTCTTAACTTCTCTAAGTAACTGTCCTTTCTCCATCTCAGATAGAACTTTAGGACGACCACTTCTTGATTGATTTTAGTAAGTTTTGTTCTGATCAAACCTGTATGTAATAGTCTTCACTGTGCTGGTAAGTCTTTCATTGGTTTCTACGATTTCTTGAAAAGATTTTCCTTTTTTAAGTAACCTGATGCGAATTTTTGTGTAGTTTCACAGCGTTTTCGACCCATATTACTCAGATAGCAGCAGCGGCTTTCAAAACAGAGATGGAACTGTCAATGACAATGGACGAAATATAAGTGCATAAGTAAAGGGAAGGGGTGTGTGTCAGCGAGGTACCATACCTGGGATCTTGTTTACTAGAATACTTGTTGGACATCAAATGGGACATTATTTTAAATATCGTAGAGCTGTTCAGTAATAAAGCAATATATGAACCCAAATCGTGTTTTATTTTTAAATCTAGATATCAACCGATGTAAGGAAGTAGTTATTGTTCGTTTCTTATCCATATTTTTCTGATTGTGCTTGTTGGAGTTCCCGTAGGGGAGGGGATCCGTCCCCTTCAGCTGCCGTGGTGCGGGCGCTGCGGACACTTAGCACTCGTGGTACCTCTGACGTTACTAGAGAAACCTCGGGCCGAACATTCGAGCGCCTCCCTGATGGGGAGTTGTTCGGATTGGGTTGGACTCGAGGGGGCAGTGGTTCCCGATACCCGTGGGTGATCGGGTACGTCTCCGGACGGGGTTGAGGGAAGCCATTAATATTCCCGCATACTAGCCATCATAGCTAGTAGAAGGTGAGCTACATCACCAGGCGGCCCCACCGAGGTCAAATCAGTAGTAGCCTTCCCTTTTTGGAGTTGGCACGCATAAGTGGCGTATCCACTTACATCACGTCTTGAGTCCACAGGACCAGATGGGAGGGCTTGTTAGTCTCTAGGTCTTGCCCTACGGAAAGCACGACGGAGGCGCCAGGCGCCCTTTTGGGACAGCTCGGTAACTCCCTGGTCGAAGGAGGAAATACCTTTTGGAGTATCTGTATATAGTACATTGTTTTGAAAAACGTGTCCAGTTATTAAGGACTTCAAACAATAGTCTTAAATAGTTGGTATTAGTATAACTGCATTAGCTCCAAATAAAAATGTTATTTTCGGTTGATGCAAGGTCCTAAACTGCATCCGTGGAAAAACCATAACGGCCCCTGTTTTGTCCAGATTGGTTGTTCGTTGTAGAAAAAAAATTCTTCTTTTACCACTTCTATAAATATTTTCTTCATAGGTCATTAATCACAATTTTATGCTTTGCACTGCATTGCACTCTGTTTGCCAATATTTAAAGCGACTGTAAACTCTCACGTATTTGTGAAAACGATCTGCCCCTCGGGAAATATTGTTCAGTGCGTTGTTCTCGCATATTTACATCACAATTTCATGAATTAGCGACAGAAATATGTGCTTGTTTATCACGAGTTTAATTACGAACGAACTTTAGAAACAATTTTGAAAGTGGGAAGCCAGGATTTGTTTTGACAACAAAGACCAAAACAAGGCAAAAAAATGCCTTATTAACTATGGTAATATAATTTTGCAACATCGCAGTAAGTTTGTTTAGGCAATAAGTGACAAAAACAAACATGGTAGAGATAAAACAACTAGAATAATTTCTTTCATAACTCACAGCTGGTATTATTTTAATTGCCAGAAGCACTCAGCATAGTGTAGTGTACTGTTTCAGCAAACTGCCTCTCTTCTCACGGCTAGAGAGATTTGAAACCACAACACAGGCAAGTGCACTTGCCAGGATTGCCAGACTGGATGATATTTCACCACTGGGCCTACAAAGACATGGATTTTTCAACTTATCTTAAAGACTTTCGGGACATTTATTATGGATTCAAGTCTGTAATAGTTTACTGATACAATTCAACGCCGAACTTTAGAAAGTAGTTCACAATTTACGTCAAACCATTCTGAACCTAAAAGCCTAAGAGGTCTCATATATAAGTAGGTTGTTCGCAATTTGGGATGACCATAAATACCTATATTATATCACTTTCACCTTCCTTACAGCTTACATAAGCCAAGATAAGAGTTGCAATGAATCCAAAATTTCACCTGAATTTCACTTCGAACACAATTTGGCGAACCTTTAAATAGAATTCTGCGAAGTATTCTAATATCTTCCGCTACTAGCTCTTCTAAAAATTATATACCTTTACAGATGTATTCCTCATCCTACGTCATATTAAATGTTCGGAAAATGATTTTATTATTTGTACAATCTGAATATGATAGAAATTAACAACATGTTTATTCAAAACTTAATGGGAGAATATACATTAAAAATGGGGAATATATATATATATATATATCTTATTTTTATAGTTTTAAGAGTGTTTTACATGAATATAAGTTAGTTTTGCACCAGAAACTTATTTAAAGGGCCTAAAAGTGGGTTTAAATCACATGCTGCAGAGTAGGTCACGTCCCCTTTTTCCTCGCTCCTCTTAGAACTTTCTGTGGCATTTTTTGTTTAGGGATATTTTCTTCTGCACTTTACACTTTCAGCTATTGGCAAACCTCCTTGTTGTTGCTCTTTCACTTTTTCCATCCTATGGTTCTAAATGTGTGTTTTGTTACTGAATGAGTAAAATTGCTAGATCTTCTGCTAAAGTGCTCAGAAAAAGGTCTGGAGGGCCTGGTAGGAAGAAGGTGAATATAAATAAAGAAAACTGAAAATAACTCAGGACTTCAAAACTGTAACACCTAGTGATGATCAAAGTGTTAGGTTAGGGAAGCTGTAGAGGGCACTGTTGTGATATAGAAACTCTTTGGACGAATGAGGATTTCAGGAGGCATTGCAAAATGCAGATAGTAAAAAGTGAACAATTAAAAGAGATTAAGAAATGTCTTGTAAACATGTTTTATTATAATTAGTATTATATATGTTATATATACATAATTAATAAATATGAATACAAGACAGCAACAGATTCAACCCCACATGATTGTGTTCTACCAAACAAAAGTACTTCTAGCTCTAATTTTTTTAAAGAATTGGACCGATATCGTGTTACCAAGGTTGGCATGGAAGCAGAAGAAATCTATAAAAGTGCTAGACAGAAGAGAAGGAACAAGAAAACAAGTAGAGAAGTACATGACAACACTGAGTATGGGGCAGGAATTTAACAGACTGAGTACTGTAAAACTTTAAACTCTTTTCCCATAACTTTTGTTTTTGTAAGCCTTATGTACCTTTTCTTTGAAACTACTTATCCCAGAGCAATGAAATTTCCACAGACTGTTTCTCTGGCACATATCTATAAACTGACACTTTTTCAACACCTAGATGTTATTATCAAGGAAACTGATATTTTTTTTCTTTTTAGGTGTACCAAAAATTATGATTCACAAAGTTATTAAAGTTAAATGTTTAATGCTATATAATCATAAAATGTCATGTTATCACCCAATAGTGTAAGTACATGTGATACAAAATCATTGATATTTTCTTAGTTCTTCAGAAAAGGTACATTGAAAGTGTCCAATTTAACCTTAAATGAATTATATTCACATGACCTTATTTCTCCAAAGTGGTTTATTTTTATATAGCCTGTACAAACTATTATCATAAAATAGGTTATAGTTTTCTCTGCTTGAGATTAATAGAAGTAAATGAGTGCAGAAACAGTTTCGCGATAAAATTTATAGTAAAGTAAAAGGAGGATGAAGAGATATTCAAATATTTTAAAGTGGGGACTCTTCGCCAACCTTTAAATTCCACATGCTTCCCACGCCATCGAGATCATCAGGTGAACTTGAAATACTCTTAAAGATGATCAAAGTCCTGAACAATGCAAACTAATAGTAACATCACCTCGAAAACCACTATAACAGATAAAGTTAGGCATTTCTTTTAATTTACGTCCTCCAACGTTAAGTCATATCGGACGATGAATGGAATGGGTGAAATGATGCTCAATGAGTCCGGGGTCCATGGAGCTTAGAGTTACCCGACATTCGTCTTTCAGGACCAGTGATAAAAGTTAGTTGATATGTATCATATCTTAAAAGCAGATCTACATTTTAGATGCAAGCATTTATATCAAATTTAGAATTCAATTATCTACTTTATAATATAACACATTTTTTTTTGGAAACAGCAAGTTCTTTTCTATCCTTTTTGGGTCACCAGTTGCACAAAACTATGCAAAATTATTTAAGAGTCAACAGGACTTCATATGACATAAAAAATCAAGTTTATATATATTTCATTCTCATATAAATATACTAAGTATTCGAATGGTGTTGTAAACATTATCGTTATATGAACTTTGGGAAAAAAATAAAGAATTTGTTCCTTGTAAGTGTAGTTTTCTATTAGAGATTTTCTTGAAAATATTCATATCACGTCTTTGGGCGATACTTGCATTTATCCAGCAGTTGTTTTCACATTACACTAAGCAATTACTGCTCTTTACTCTTTCTGTTTCTCAAAACTTAACAACAATGTTTGAAATTACACTTTGCGAAGGTATCTTCATAATAGAATAAATGTACATATTGAATTCTCTGGAAATAAACCTTTTAAGTCCTCTTCCTTCTGAATGGCTTTTGGACAACTGGGAACTCCAAGAGATAGCTAAAGCTTGCTAACCAAAATGTAGAACCTCATTAAAGCATACAATTTAAAAAATACATTAATTTTAAAAATGTTTCTAATTATAAGCTCTAATATACAATATATAGACTTCTCTCAATTATTAAGTGGTTATTCAACTTTTTTCTCCTGATCACAAAGAGACGAATTTCAAGGCCTAAATGTATCAATCAGGCATTAAAATACTTTACTGTGGATTACGCCTACTGTATTCGCCGATTCCGATTGTATCTAAAAGGGAATATGTCTAAAACAATTACTTCTATCCATACTTATCTTCATTAATATCCAGTGTGTAATAAAAAAACAAGACATCATAAAAATGTGTTGAAAGGGTGGAGAAAGTCATGAGAGTTCAAAAGATTTATTACTTGTTACACACACACACGCGCGCGCGCGTACGCGCATGCGCACACGCACACGCACACACGCACGTAGAAGCGCGCTCGGGCTGCGGCTCTGGCCTACTGAACCAAATGTCACGGGTTTGAACTTGACCCAGAGTTTGGTTAAATATGGTTGAAAATCCTATATATTAGTAAATTTATTGGCATGTAAAAATAGTTCTGCATTTTACAAATATAACAAATTGTAACAGACAGTTCACTTAACTTAAGAAAATGATGCTAATTTGCTAATTCTTCATTCCAATTGAAATTCATTTCACGAAATCTAGATCGCACCTTCAGTAAAAAAAAAGAAAGAAAGAAAGAAAGAAAGAAAGAAAGAAAGAAAGAAAGAAAGAAAGAAAGAAAAAGAAAAGAAAAGAAAAGAAAAGAAAAAGAAAGAAAAAGAAAGAAAAAAAGCCACAGGAGAAAACAAATTTGTCATTAAGGAAGCCACTATGTTATGTTTTTTCAGTATTACCAAAATCTGAAAACGAAATAAACATAAGAACAAAATCAACCACTGGTATTTCAAAATTCATTAGGCGATGTTTATTTTTTAAAGTAAATATATTTTTCCAAACCATTAAATCTATCGGGACATTTAATTCTTTTAATAATTTAACTTCAGGATTTATATTATGGTTAAATGATAAAAAATGATCTGCTAGGGCCGATTTATCAGTTTGTTTTTCATTAATGTTACGAAAATGTTCTTTCGTTCTGGTTTCGAAATTACGTTTCATCCTACCAATATAAACCCGATCACAATCTAAACAATCAAATTGATAAATACCAGATTTTTTATCCTTAGGAATTTCATGGTTTTTAGATAAATGTAGTGCATTTTTAGTACTATATTTGTTTTGAGGAACCAAAGTTATACCAAACTCTTTAAAATATTTTTGAAATTGTTAATTAAACCAAGGATTGTAACTAATTATTTTAAAGTAATAATCGCCTTATATTTTTTAAGGGAAGAAATACCATTAACAGGTTTTTATATTTAAATTGTTCAATCTTCTTTTTATAAAGTCTTTATTAAAACCATTAAAGCCGTATTAATAATAAGTTTATATTCTTTATTAAATACCGCTTTATTCAGGGGTATATTTATTTATCTATAAATAAAACTATTCAAAACAGCAAATTAAGTGGAGAAGGGTTAAAACTTTTATTTTTCGTAATTATCGATATGAGTAGACTTCCTATAAATACCAAAGTCCAATTTATTATAATTTTTATTATCTTCAAATCCAAAACAGAACAAAATCACCAATTTCAGTTTTTAATGTGAATTTTATAGCTTTATCTTGTAAATTTAGTAATTTTAAAGCATCATTTATCTTTTTTATCAGGAAAAATAGCAAAAATATCAACATCTATACCAGGTATAAAAAGATCAACAGGAAGAGGTGAAAAAGGATTACCCATTGCTAAACCACCATTAAAAGTGAAAAAAATTGATCCAAACGTAATTATTTTCTACGTAATAATTCTGCCAGTTAAACTTCCTGCACACCGGTGGTGTTGATATTATTCTGAGGCATGTTAGCAAACGAAATAACACAATACCTGCGTGTGCAATAGAAATATTTTCTAAAAATACGTCCTTTTAGTATTCAGGAGACCTCAAAACATGCATTTTTTAGAAATCTGATATCTAATGCAATAAAACACCTTCACTACTTATTACGTATCTACGTGGTAGAGAAAGTAAAAACGTATGGGCTATAGCCCCAAAACCATAGTTACACACAGGTATCGTGCACAGGAATGCATTGAAATAATTTTAAAATTTACCTTAAAAGAAGTGTAAAAAACACGTATTTTACACACAACGGCTGAATGAAGTAACATACATTCACTCGATGTGGCAGATCATGTTCACACAAGGTGATGCAACACCAAAGATAGGCAATACAATGCATGTCATAATACAAAACATAAAAAGGGCTGACGATTTAACAAAAACAGAGGGAGAAACAGAAAAAAAGAGACACCAACTGTGTTACAAAAAGCTGTCGGTTTAACATTACCAAGAAATGGTGTTACAGGCATTTAAAAAATATGCCCGAAGGTCAGTTAAAACAGAATGTGCAGTTGATAAACCAAGGGCTAAGTTCGATCATATAAAAACCAAGAAACACACATTATCTGTTAGCAAAAGTTACTACTGTATTTATGATTCAAATTTTGTATTTAATTACTACTATTTTCGCTATGTATTTATTGTAGAAGGGGTTTTTATTGTATCCAATTATTTCCTAATGCATTTTTGAGAAAGCACGTTTTAAAATGTCTGTCCACTTATAAAGCATTTCGAATATGAAAATCGTATGTTGGCCTTAGTCTATTATAAAGGCTCTGTTGAATATCAGCAAAATTCTCCTTACTCAGACCAAATTTGGCAAGTAAAATATTTCTTACTATATTCATTTTCTCAAAATTACATCTTCTAACATAGGTACTATGAAATTCGCTGTAAATCTGAGATCCCAGTGCTCAAAATTGTAACCTTATATCTATAATATCCGTTATTAATTTGCTTAAATTGTTAACTAATTTTGTCAGTCTTTTAAGTTCACTAGATATACTTGCTATTCAGTGGAAAGACCACATACTTGACTATCGCTACGCTCTTGGTGTCTATAACGAAATATAAATTCTCCTGGAAATTAATTGTTCTTTCACACTGGCCATGTGTAGGCTGAAGTATTGAAAGATCGAGTCAGACTGAAAATGCCAGTGTGAAAGAACAATTAATATCCATTAATTGACCTAACAGTGGTTAACTATAAAGCCCGGGCCTTAAAGTACTCAGATGTTGTAAGTCGCCACTAAGGGAGTTGTCTCATCTGTTTATGGGAGCTCCTAAGTGATTTACCGGGAAAACACGAGTGAGTTGGAGAGTTCAATATGTCGGCACGGTGGCCATAGTAGCTCAAGGGTTAGAGCGGCTGGACGGCAACCAGAAGATCCGTGGTTCAAATCCCGGCTATGCCATTTAATTTTTCAGTCTGACTCTATATTTCAATCAATTCTTCTGATGATTAACAGGAACTAAAGGTTGCATATCGGCTAATAAACGACTGACGATACTGATTCATGTGCGAGTAACATACCCGAATTTTACGGCAGTAAATTGGCCTGCTTACCTTGTTGCATTCCAATAAATCTAGGTGACTGTAGATAAAATCAATATGTTCAGTGCTGTACAGTAACTAGGCAATAGAATGCAGAAAATGTCCCATCAATAAATACCTCTGCAGCACACGGGATGCCCATGCAACCGACAATTAAGAGAACGTTATTTGTGATTTTGGTTTATTGTCCAAACTAGATATATTCTGCTACACACTGCCCTTCAAAGTTTCTCACTGAGGCAATTAAGCTGCATGATTTGCTCCTGGTTTCGCACCTGAACCTGGCATTATATCCTTGTAAACCTCCGGTTCGTGATACTACTAGCTCAGTCATTACATCAAGTACTCTCGAACACTATAATTGCCGGACGCTACTATGTCATTTAATTGAAATTATGCACAACAAAATGGAAGTACTAAGTCCAAAACCAGTCTATTGCTCGTTTACGAAATTGAAATGCTGTTTCATTTCCAGGAAATTGGCTATTTGGTTTGCTGAGATGCTGCGGCTCCAACGATGTTTCTAAAATCAATGTTAGAGCCATCCTGCTGTCATGCTTCCTAACCGAACGCATTCACAATGCAATTTTAGATGAAACGCATTCACAATGCAATTTTAGATGAGTGTTCTGAAAATTGAGGCCGATAATAATATTAAAACATAATTTCCTCACGATACTGTTTGCCATATTTCTGTTCTCTCTAAGACATCAGGCATCTAAGATGGACAGTAAGTAACACTTAGAATACCAGAAAAGCATTAGAGTTAGGGAGATTAACTTCATATGTCTACAGTTTCCCTTAATAGATGTAGTAGACATTATATCTGAAAGAAAAATTCCTTAACCATATTTCACTGGAAATATGTATTAGATTTTTTGATAACAAATTTTTACACTTAGGCATTAAATACCATAACTCCAAAACAAAAGTGGGATTAAGAGAACATTTTAAAGTAAAAGTTTTCCATTACTGCAAACAGGAAGGGTTTCAAGAAAATTCTCCACCCAAACATGCCCCTTTACACAGAAGTACTTACTTATGTTGGACGAGGGTTCTTCAACAAAGAATGATCACAAACTTTTTTGACAACATACCATTATTCATCCTCATAATTTTGATGGACCTTCTCAAAATAGTCTCCCTGAATGCGATGCACTTGTCCCAGAGTTTCTGCCAGTCGTCAAAGACATGCTAGAAACCATTTTTAAGAGATCCTTCAAAATCGCCTCCACAGCCTTCACCACTGCTTCTGGTGATGGATAATGCCTCCCACGAAGGCGTTTCATCAAGTTAGGGAACAGAAAAAAGTCACGGGGGACTAAATCTGGACTATACGTAGGGTGCGGGGGGCATTTCACGTCGAGTTTTGCAAGATATTCAGCAACAGCATTGGCAATATGCGACCGCGCATTATCGTGATGCAGCATCCAGCCTGCTACACATAAATGTGGTATTTTGCGCCTGATATGGACTTGCAATGTTTTCAGGATATCCCTGTAGTATTATCCACTTTCTGATGTCTGTGCAGGTACAACATGGTGATAAACCATTCCATGAATATCAAACAATGAGATGTCCATAACTTTCCCAGCAGAAGCAACCAATTTTACTTTTTGGGGGGTTGGTGATCATTACGCAGTGTTTACTTTTGAAAAAAACTCCGGATCTTCCTCTAACGTCAACTTTAACTGCATACGAACGTCCTTTTCTTCGGGAATCAACAGGCTTGGAACACATCGCGCACAAACACGTCTCATGTGTAATGTTTCTGTCACCAACGTGTAGGTGGCACCCAATGAAATGCTTACTATTTTAGAAAGTGATCCTAAGGTAATTCGTCGATCCTCTCTCACAGTGGCAGCAGCAGTGTTGATGTTTTCTCCCGTAAGAGCAGTAACTGGAGCACCCAGTCCACCTTCCTTTGAAATTGATTGTCTCCCCTCTTTAAACGTTTTAAACCACCTTCGAGCTGTGCTGTAGGGAAGAACAGACTCTCCAAAGGCTTCCTGTAACATTGCATAGGCCTCAAACGAAGATTTGTTGAGACGAAAGCAGAATTTCAAAGCCGTATATTGGTTCTCGCGTGTTACCTCCATTGCAGCGATAAGCGATACTAAACATGTCTGAACTTGCCTGGTTCTCTCAGGCTGGAACCAGGAGTACCAACAATGAAACTACTACGGCGTGTTTGTTTCACATAAAGTTAACGGAATATAATAAGATTGAATTTTAGTGCGAAAAATTATGACCGTAAAAAACCTATGATCATTATTTATTGAACAACCCTCGTAATTTCTGACAAATATCTCTAATAACTTTAATAAAATGCTGTTTGTTTAAACATTTTGTACTACTAATGAAAAATATGTATATATTTACGCAATGGTTTATGGTATCTTTTTTGTGGTTTTTATGATTTATTCAGCCATTATACTTCGCTACTATCTAAGGGTTAAGGCATATTTTACCAATACACAATTCAGTTATGACTATGCATTTATTTGAGAGATCTGGTAAATGTATCTCTTCAATATTTCCCTTATTCTTACTTCGAACACATTGATAAACGTCCGAGTAAACTAGAGACCATTCGTTTCGCTGTCACATATATTCACAGATTTCAAGCAAGCAGAAAGGCGAGGCAGCTGGAGAATCTTTCAAGACAAAACAAGCAATTTATTGTTAAAATACCCAGCATTATGTGAATGAGAGGAAGGGGGTTTTGTCTCCACTCATTTTATATCGAAATAAACTGCATTCATTCGACTAAGAAACCAACCTCTCTAATGCCTGCTTACCTGAATAAATGAAGAGAAAATGCCTTCCGCACAAAACGAAGGAATGATGTGGTTAACGTGATTGATACATAAGCAAGGTTGGCCATCTCTGGGCTATACTTTGAAGTGCAGATAAATACCTCAGCATAGATGAATTAAAATCACTTTCAGCTAAATAAGTAATAAATATCCAAATAGCCAATTAGACAATACACCCTTTAATACATACAAGGTGTAGTCTTGTTTCTACAAGGAGTTGCTTTCGGAAGCTCGTTAGGGTAGCAAATCTTAAGACCCGCTTGCTCGTTTATTCGTTTGTTTCTTTACGTCCCACAACGTACAGTCAGGTGCACGGAAATTTTCCGATGCTGTTGCTATCTTTTGGTGTGTTACTTTATATAATGTTGGTATAACCGTTTCACAATTCGTGTTTTACACCAGTTCTGGCTGTACCAATCTCTTATTGGTTTACATCAATATTCAATAACACAAAAAATGACCGATGAACAAGGTGCAGAGTCGGGGTGCGTTGTGCAAGTGGAGGGGTAAGGAGGAATTTAACCTTAGTGAAACGATTGTCAATACCACCTCCTGGCTGTGTCCGTCGCTCATTGGTTTGATGTCATAACTCGGGAGCCGGGGAGGACAAGGGGTGGGTTATATGGAATGGGGGTTCGTGGATTAATTACTAGAATATTATAGTTTTTGTTTTTCTCCCGTTATGTTTGTCTACATGACAAAAATACGCCTTAGTATGCTCGGTATATTTTGTGGAGGTACAGCTTTAAATTATTTTGTAATAAAATGAGAAGATTCGAAATAAATACACAAGTTGTGGAGTTCAAGCTATACATATAATAAACAGATAAATCTGTCCCATCTCTCATTCTCTTTCCAAGAAAACTGCACAAACCTGAGAAGGTAACTTATTCCAAAAGAATGGGCAATCTGTTCCTGTCTTTAATAACCGCTGATAAAATAATCAAAGTTCCATGTGGCGCATTCTGAATTATATGTTTCAATGTAGCTTAAACTGTCTGGACTTCTGGTTCACCATCTCCATCGCGAAACAAAGGGCAGGCGCACGCCTTCCTATCGCTGACAGGCGTTTGAATTGGGGGCGTGGTGCAATTCACCTAGCAACCTAAACAGCTGCTCTATATATCGGAAAGTTTCCGTGCACCGGACTGTACGTAGGTCATGTCCAGCGACGAATGAAATAAGTGATGTGGTGCTGAACTCGGGGCTATATGTCTTAAGAGTTACTCGAAATTCATATATCAGCATTAGGAAACCTTTTCTAGATAACCCACCCTCACCGAGATTCGAACTAGCGATCTGTTAAATGCGAGGTAAACATGGTACACAAAACACAAGGGCGGGATAATTGATGAGAAATATTGACAAAGTAATTAGTGACTGTGTTATAAAAGTACACCAAAACATTTGGGGGCCTATGAACTATATAAAAAGCTCGTTGACAAATGATACTCATTATACGAAGGCTGTTCAATAAAGAATGATCGCAACCTTTACCCATCCTCAATTTTTATGGTCCTTCTCAAAATAGTCTCCCATGAATGCGATGCACTTGTCCCAGCGTTTCTGCCAGTCTTCAAAGACATGCTGGAAACCAGTTTGAGATATCCTTCAAAATCGCCTCCGCAGCCTTCACCACTGCTTCCGATGATGGATAATGCCACCCACAAAGGCGTTTCTTCAAGTTAGGGAATAGAAAAAAGTCACATGGGGCTAAATCCGGACTATACGGTAGGTGAGGGATGCACTTCATCTTGATTTTCGCAAGATATTCAGCAACAACATTAGCAATTTTCGGCCGCGCGTGTGCAGCATCCAGCCTTCTTCACGGAAATGTGGCAGCTAATGAAATGTTCAGTATTTCAGAAAGTGATTTTAAGGTAATTCGCCGATCCTCTCTCACAATGGCAGCAGCATTGTTGATGTTTTCTTCCGTAAGAGCAGTAACTGGAGCACCGGGTCCACCTTCCCTTGCAATTGATTGTCTCCCCTCTTTAAACATTTTAAACCACTTTCGAGCTGTGGTGTAGGGAAGAACAGACTTTCCATAGGCCTCAACTGAAGATTTGTAGAGACGAAAGCAGAATTTCAAAGCCACATATTGTTCCTCGCATCTTGCCTGCAGCGGTAGGCGATACTGAAAATGTCTGACTTCCCTGGTTCTCATAGGCGGGAACCAGGAGTACCAACAATGAAACTACTTTCATATTAAGCTAACAGAGTATAATAAGATTGAATTTGAGTGCGCAAAATTATGACCTTAAAATTTATGATCATTCTTTACTGAACTGCCCTCGTATCTCGAAAAATTATATAAGGTTAGAGGCAAACCCTCAGCTCAAAATGAGACTGAGTGGTTAGACCGCTGGGCTCTCACCATGGCAGCCCGGGTTTGATCCCAAGCGTACCAAAGTGAGATTTATGGTGGACAACACAGCGCTGGGTCGGGTTTTCTCCGGGATCTCCGGTTTCCCTCGTCTTCTCATTTCACCGAAGCTACATCTTAATCTCATGTATCATCAGTTTCACCGTCTGTGGTGCCTATGTAGTAAAAGCGGGCGTTAAACATTACACATTTGATATATTTCAGCTCAAAATGTGCTGTTGCCATAAAATAAGCAATTTAATGCAATAATAGAGAGTAATAAGGAAACTGTTATTTCCACAATATTTTGACAACTTGATATTTGATAGAGTCAACATGAAAAATTCAATGCCATGGCCGGGATTTGAACCAGGGATCTCCCGGTTTCCGTCCAGTTCAATGGTGAAGCCTGGGACTCAAGTACTTACAATAATAAGTCGTCACAAACGGTCTATCTGGACTACGAGAGCCCCTAGTGGTTTACCGGAATATATGAGCCAATTGGAGAATTTAATTTCACGACGGTACGTTGGCCATGGTAGCTCAATCGGTAAGGACGACTGGAGGGAAATCAGGAGAGCCGTGGTTCAAATCCCAGCCGTGGCACTGAATTTTTCATGTTGACTATCAAAAAATTTAGCCTATAAATGGCTAGGGTGAAGAAAGGACTAATTTCCATCAAAACTTGATATTTGTCTATTTACAAATCTGCCTACAATAAGTATGTAGGCAGAAATCAAGCACACTTAAGATCAATACAAAATACCTAAGGAAACCAAAGAAAATTGTGTTGCTGAAGAAAAATAGCAGTGCTGTTGCCATTGTCAGTATTAATGTTTTAAGATTTTAGTGAACGACATGTATTTTTATACTAAATTGTTCTATATATCTTCTGATTTAATAGTTTGGTGATAATGGTGATAAGTTTATAGTCCAGTTACAAAAAGTTTAATATATGCATTTTATTTGGTAAGATAATACTTAAATATGTGTTATTGAAAAACTTCCTGCATTTGTGGAAGTCCGAATGCCAGATTTCTTAGTAGATTACAAAACTTCCTTTCTTGAAGTGCAGAGAAGCTAAAAGGAACTAAAATATTTCCTTTAGTTTAGATACCTAAACGGTAGAGTAGTAGCAAGAAGTGTTGTACAGGAAATTCAGATTAACATCTGTAGACAACAAAAGCAACTATAAACAAGAACCTCTGTTTGGTAAAAAGTGCACGATTTTGCCACCTTGTTAGTGATCTCGAGGGAAGTGTGGGACATGGCTGCAGCTGCCTGTCCGTGACCCGTGAAATTGGGATTCCGCGCCACATACAGACACAACTAATTATTATAATAACAATGCAGGGGAATCGCAGAGCCACTGCAAGGGCAACACCTTGTGTTAATTAACTGCCCGTCCAGGGAGCGATATCATGTTCACTATTATTTACTTCGTCAACATGTCAGGACGGCTGCAAGATATCGGAAACAGATTTCTTTCTCCCTCTGCCGGGAGGGAAATCCTGGTTTTATTTCTCAGAGTAGTCTGTGTGAGTAATTTGCCAAGCAACAGCAGTCTGCGGCTTGCCCGCATATTTTGCTCTATTACAGGGGAGCACACCAAATGTTTGATAATTTATATTTCGATTTTATTAAACATTACAATAAGTATATACAATGAAATCATAAACGTGCTTTTAGGGATATAAGTGCAGATAATTTGACAAAATATGTATATACTTCAGTGTGTCAGTGTTTTTCCTCTTCCTCTAACAAATACGTTACATAATTTATTATCTGATGTCACTCATAACTGTGCCACGAAATGAACTCAGATCAATAAAGAGCACTCAGTGTGCTTCCAAGGTTTGGATTCTCATTTCAATATCTATATTGTTAGCCTTATATTATTTACATTGTTGAAAGTATTCCAGCTCATATACACATTAAAATAAGTATAAAATGAGGAAAGAGAAAGTCAGAATTAATAAAATCAATGCCATAGCGGAGATATGAATCCCGAATCTTGCGGTCTCCGTTCTGTTGCTCCTAAACATTGAGCTACCATGGCCAACATGCCAACATGACATTCTGTGACTCGTGTCCCTCCCCCCAGTAAACCACTAGAAGTTCTTCTAAACACATAAGGCAAATACCTCAATGGCGACTTGCTGTGCTGTAAGTACTTTAAGGCCCACGCTTTAAAGTTCGGACTACTATTAAGTCAAATAATGGAAATTAATTGTTCTTTCATAGTAGCCGTCTGTAGGACGAATTATGGAAAGTAGAAGTCAGTACTTGTAGCATAGGGAGTCTCATGTGTTTATGTGAACTTCTTGTGGTTTACAGGGAAAAACACAAGTCAGTTGAAGAATTTAATGTCATGTTGGCGTGTTGGCCGTAGTAGCTCAATGGTTAAGAGCAGCGGGAAGATTCGTGGTTCCAATCCCGGTTATGGCATTGAATGTTTCAGTCTGGCTCTACCTTTCCATACTTCAACCTACATAGCATAATATGTATTGAAAATGCAAAAAAGCACTACATTCACAGTTTGTCGTATTAAGACTTTCTTTCTCATTCCTTTCTCTATGAAAGTGTAACTTGTAAATAAAACTTTAAGTCGGTAAGAAATCCAGTGTTTCCTTCATTTGTTATTTATCATAGAGAGTGACTTGGACATTCGTTAATGAGAAACCCTCCATTTTTCATTACCTCTCGGAACCATTCCGGACAAAATAAACACTGATATCTTGATTCTATCTCTGAGAACATGTTAATACGTATTATTAACTAAAATCACTTGTTAGCAAATGAAATAAAATGTATGCTATTTTGTTCCTTTCATTATTTTGGTTACCATTAAAAATTATTTGCAGTTACTTACAGCCCTAGCAACTTGCATTTTCGTTACAAATGCATGGAGATTTGGTAGTAGCATAGCACATGATCAAGATGGCCACCATTTTGTTGTAGTGTTTGCTTTCCTTTTTCAAGCAAATGTAGAGCATCGTTTACGAGAATAATTGAAGATCATGTTGAATGTGCTGAATAGAGTGACCAGATATTCCAAGTTCCGCCGTAGCTCTTCTTCTAGACTTACCGAGGCTGCGCTGCATGATCCCGTTTTCCGTCAATCTGATTTTCTTCTGACACATTTCATTGAGGTTTTAATCCTTTAATAATATATAGAGCGTGTTTCTAGACCGACCTCAGATAAATATTGTCGGTAATCTCGCTGTATAACAAATTGGATTCTTGGTTTCTGCGTACGGAAGTACCAACGTCATTCAACAGTAAGTCCTTTGACTGCCATGTTTATCAACTAACAACGATGAGACGAGAACTATTTCCACACAATACCACAGTTTTCCGAAAGTTTTAACAGGACAAATTTTGTTAATGTTGAAAATTGTGGAAAACAAATGTTTCAGCATCACGTACGACACCTTCTGTTTCCACTACAGTGCAGTGATGGAAACTAAACTCATCCACGTGAATTTAACTAAATCTGGCCAGGTGCAGACTATCTTAAATGTCACACAGAACCAAGAATAATGGCTCTGCAGTGATTAGTAAGCCTGTCACTCGAGGTCGTTCCGGAGCCATCAGGTCGGCCACTCTAACTGGGCTTTCATCTACAGATTGATACTCAAATGTTGAGGTTCTGCTGTGAATTTGTTCTCCATTATTTCATTATAATATACCAGGTTTGTAGCACCAGCTGACCAGCTAGTTGGAGTTTACTCCATATAAAAGTATCTTTCTGGTATTTGAATACCCGGGTGCTGTCCCATGTTAGATACAGACGCTTTCCCGGGAACCTCTGTTTGATGAGGCAAGCAGGTTAGCTGGAATCGTTATGGACTTGTCCTAGACTATGTACCTCGTCCGATATGGTTGCTCTTGGGATCTCAACGTCGTCCTAGCAGTGCGTTCAGTATGTCACGGAGGGCCTATAATGGCTACGTGTGGTGCTGGGCTACAATTGTGCGGACTCCTTCCATTTGAATTACCTTAATCATTTCAATTACTATAACTAGTCTGATATGGTTATATACATGGCTTTCTTTCCACACAACCACCACGCATATATCCTTATTCTTTCCAGACATGTTTTTAACTTCAACAATTGAGTTGTTGCGTGGACTGAGATGTCTGAAATGGCTACATTCTGATACGACGCAGAGAGTTTTCTCGAAGTGCGTTCTGAAATTGGCTTAATTTCGGTAAGGTTTACCTCCACATCTTACACTTTATGCGGTTTAATGAACCAACTTCTTCATAATTTATGAGCAAGTCGACTAAATGGATCAGCGCTTGGAATTTGCAATCGTGCCTTATTTGCAACAAATAATGTAATTCACAAAATAAACACTAGACAAAAGTATAACGTCCATTATCCCAGTGCTAAACTTTCTTGCTTCCAGAAAGGTGTGCGTTACGAAACTATCAAAATATTTGGCGACCTTTCTAATGTTCTTAAAGAAAAAGTTGATAATTTCTGTGCTTTTAAAAAAGCTGTTAGAGAGTACCTTTGCTCAAAATATTTTTATTCTGTACAAGATTATCTGAATGACAAATTATCCTGATAATGCTTCTGTAGGTCTATAAACAGTATCTAAATATTCCTATGACAAATCATTACTAATAAATATCTGATGCAAGTTGAATGTTTATTTTTAATGTATATGTATTTAATAAATAACAATGAATGGTACCAATTGCAAAAAGGTTGAGACGTACTGGCGTAAGCCAAGTGAAAGCTGGTTTAAAGAGTGTTTCATTTTGTATCATATATAATTATCCCTGCTTTGTTTTCCATATTGTTGTTCATATTGCCTGTATACTATAATATGTGTCTTATGTTAACTTTTGTACATATATATGCTATTAAACTTTATACCTCTGGACATGTTCAATATTCACAGCCTTTTCTGGCTACAAGTGAACCTATTGAACGCAAACAAATCTAATCTAATCATCGGGAAATGCCTGTAAAATGCAACGTGTGTAGTTTTTCATAAACTGTCATATTAAACATCCATAAATTACTCTAAATAGTATGAATACTATAAAGAAATAACGTAGGCAATAATGCTTACGCGGTCACGCACTATGTCGTAACTTTCTACGCCCAGATCGAAACAGTCCCCAGTTTATGAGACCAAAATAATATCAGAACGGACACTAACGGCCGAAATGTAGTCTAATGGCTCAATTCAAACTGATTCTGCCACCCGTTGTATTAAAACTATAAAAATATTAATTTAACATTGATTTTAAACTGTAAAACGTGGTTTAGTAATATTAGTTTAGTGTTAAAGGATATGCAGAGAGCACTATTTTCACACACGGTTTGATAATTTTAACCTAAAAGGATTAATATTTCGAAAACCCTGATGCTAAGATAAAATGTCTGGTTCCAAATGACCGGTAATAAGCTCTCACTAGATTTTTATCTTTCTTGGTTTCTAACTTAACTGTATCAGCAATGAAAAATATCTCGCACACAACTTATGAGAAGTTTAAGGTATATATATCGACATGAACATATCACAAACATAATAGTTTAAGGGTAAATCGCGCAAATAGTCCTGTTTAAATTAATAATAAAATTAATCATGAATGAAAAGGAAGTTTTTATAAAGTTTAGCTTGATGCTAAATAACCCCTGATTCAATTAAGACAATTCAAAATACCCGCACATGCGCGCAGGTATTTTATAGAAATCTCTCTGTTTCAGAAAGTCTCACAAGGTGCATTTCGCCCGCCTCTGTAGCATAGGTGGTAGCGTGTCTGTCTCACGTTCAAGAGGTCCCGAGTTCGAATCTCGTTCAGGGTGAGTTACCTGGATAAGGATTTTTCCGTGGGTTTCCCTTATCCTGAAAGACGAATGTTACCTTATTGGGTAACTCTAAGCTCTATGATCCCTGGGCTCATTTGAGCATCATTTCACCATTCCATTCATCACCCGATATGACTTAACGTTGGAGGACGTAAATTACAAGAAAAAAGTGCCGATACCACTCATTCTTAATGTAATATAATGTTTTCTCTGCTTGCCACAGGTATGTTACAAAGAAATTGGCCAAGTAAGCGTCATAATTTGATAGTTTTTGAGCGTTATAGATAATGTCATGATAAACCAAATCTACATACATTGTATAATGCTTGGGAATAATGCAATGCTGATAAATAAAGCTGGAAGCTGAGCAAGCTTAAGTTCGATATCATAAAATCATTGTTATCAAATTAAATATGGCATTTAAAACAAAGGAAGAGTTGTAACACAAATGTACTTTCAAATTAAAAATGTAATACTAGACTGATAAGAGGTTTTTTTAATGTACGTCCTCCAACATTAAGCCATATCGGACGATGAATGAAATGGGTGAAATGATGCTCAAATGAGTCCAGGGTCCATGGAGCTTAGAGTTACCCGAGATTCGAACTCAGGACCTCTTGAACATGAAGCAGACACGCTACCATCTACGCTACCGAGGCGCGCCGATAAGAGAGTGAACTGCAAATAGTAAAATCCTAAAACAAATCTCCACCAAACAAAGTCTACAGAATAATGTTAAGACGTTTAAGATGGATTAGATAGTAATGCTTCTGGACAATGGTATTATTGAGCAAGTTAATATTGTAAAGGAAAATGGAAGTACATCTGACTGAACTATAGGTTAACCATAAACATCAACTATTGGGAAATCGACTGCGAATAGCCATTGCTTTTATTCTTCGGCAGAAAGGTTTTTAAACCTCTGTTCTCTAAAGGGAAAGAAAAAAAAACACACCTCGAAAAGTTTGGAAAATAATTCAGCTCTAAGTTGGCGAAGGCCCCTGGAAGAGCCATTTGATTTACTCCGTCGGGAAAGTTTTCATCCCTATTTTCAAGGAAGGTCAACCTCTGAGGTCACAATGCTCAACCACCTTATTAAACTTTTATGACCGGAACGAATCCTGATGAAAACTTGCCAGTTGACCACCGTCACGAGAAACCTTATCGCAAGTGTCAGGGTGGATCAAATCGGGCATTTACAAGCGTGGGTGGGCTCGCCTTTGATGGAAAGGAGAGAGAAGATTGCTTCCTGGACCGAGACCTCCAGGGCCCTTTTCTTGCAATATTAGATCTGGCGTGACAGGAGTTTCATCAAAAATACATGTGTATACAAGCCCCTACTCCAAGACACTACAACAGCACAACCGCAGTTAAATTGAGCTGTTTGAGCTTATCTAGAGAAGCCTTTCGTTTTTTTTTCTTTTATGTACTTCTCTCCTTTGCACTGCGTCTATTTAAATTGTTATTTCAGAAATGAACGCTAACATTTGTTTCTCTGAATACCATAAACTTAAATATGCTTTATTCGCAAAAGGTTTTTTTAGGGATTGCAGCACCGAAACTGGATAAAAATATGGGAAAAATATGCTGTTGTATTTTTAGCTAATACAATACTTTGAACCTTATAGTATCATAATCCAACTAAGTTTATGAGTTTCAAGCATTTAAATACCCTCACATGATAATTTAAATGCCAGTGCGCACGTGCACGCCGGCCCTTGTTTTCACAGAATTATGTCATTTGAGTTCGATTGAATGCACTAAATTAATACATTTGAAATTAGCGGGCAAAGTTTCTGGAGGAATTTTGTGTGTTGGTATGATGGTTATTTATTACAATATGTGGCACCATGGAAACAAAACACGGGCTGCAAACATTTAAAGCAAATGGTAATGTTTATTATTTTGCTTTTGTGTGAGTTTCTAACGGTCGGGATTTTCTTGTGTTTCTCGTTAAACTGCACACTCTTTATATATAATTGACGAGTTTTAGTCTGCCATTTATCATTTATAAAGGTATTTTATACATCAAAACGTGCATATAACTGTTATATAGGTTATAGGTAAAACATTCTTTGAAACAACTGACCTTCTGTTGACTGTGTACATAGTCAGCATCATGAATAGGCTAAACGAAACATGGGAAGAAATACCTAAACATAACACAACAATGGGAACAAACTTGAGGCCTGATATGGTAGAAATCTAATGCCTGTGTACAAAAGGCTGGCATCAGATGAAATCCTAAGGAGATGTACATTGGTTAAGACACAAAATGCAAATGAAGGTTTACATAACATGATATGGCATAATTGCTCAAAAGAAATATTTGTTTCAAAGACGAGACTTCAGGTTTCTGTGATATCAACCATCAGTGAAAATCAATTTTGGTTGTTATGCCTCACTCAAGCTGCAGTCAGACATAATGGACACAGATTTCACCAGCATCTTTAAAAATTAGCCAAGCGAAGGACCAATTACGCTTACTTCAACTTCTAAAACATCCAGAAGGAAACTGAAAGTGAAGAACACAGCAGCAGAAGAGAGAAGAAAGAGGTAGGAGGATCCAACTTACCTATCTGGAGGGTTATAGTTTGCTTCAAAGGTATGTAGCTGAGAAGGAAAATGTTTTGGATTTTAAAATTTGATTTACTCAGTTATAGTTTTATGAACATTTTTTGTCATTAAAAATGTTCCACACGATGCAGTTTTGATTCAGTCCGTCTAAAATTTGCAATACATGTTCTTAGAAAGCAAACAAAGGTTTCTATCTCATGAATTTTTAATATTCATTATATTTTTAAAGTTATAGATATTGTGACTTTGTGGGCTAGTGAAATAAAAAGTCCAATTGCACCACTCGAAAATGTTCTTTATTTTCACCGACTTAGAGTTGAACACTTGCCAATTACACAAAATTACGTAATGCACACAATTACAATTTAATTTACACCATTCAAACTTGCCAGTTCGTCTTTACCCGTCCGCTCAACTCAACTACACGTCCGCCCGGCTCACGGTCACTCACTCAACTCTGCTACACGTCCGCCCGCCGCGACGTCCTTTACTCAACTAACCGTCGCCTCGCTTGTATCGATCGCCCCGAAACCTCTCGATTCCTCCATTATGGAGGGGGAAATCATTCTGGAGCCTTCGTGTACCTTCGCGCGGTAGGAGGAGGTGCCACCCCTTGCGTTCCCCCGCCACCACCGCCAGTCCGCATTATCGATCGGCAACGCGAGTTCGCCGTCTGCGTCACACTGCTCCCTCCTCAAAGCTGGTCGTCCCGAACAGCACCATCGTAGCGGGCTAGACGGTCCAGGTGCACCACCAGCATCTGCTCGGAGTCTCAGCCAGTAGTAGCGCTGCCGAAGTTTGTCAATCGTTCGGTTCGCTCCCAGGTGTCCTCCTGAAGTACCAGCGTGCACTTCTTCCAAGACTTCCGGTACCCTACTCCGGGAAAGTACCAACTGTTCTCTCTGCGTCTTCCCATCGGGTGGTTCCCATACCCGGAACAGCACGCCCTCTCTGGTCTTCAACGAGTCCCATCGGGCCCAGTACGACTTGTAGGTGGCGCTCCTCGGTGCGATGTCCTCCCAGGTTGGTCTCGTCCCTGCCTCCACTTCCCTTAAGAGTGGCCCCAAGTCTGCGTCCGCCAGCTGCTCCCTCCTCAGGCCTGCGCTATCCCAGCCTTCAGCAGGCACTGCCACAACTACTCGGACTGCTGCGGCACGCTCCTTCTCTTCCACTCTTGTGCACTGGTCGTCTTTATCCGTCCGCTCAACTCAACTACACGTCCGCCAGGCTCACGGTCACTAACTCAACTCTGCTACACGTCCGCCCGCCGCGACGTCCTTTACTCAACTAACCGTCGCCTCGCTTGTATCGATCGCCCCGAAACCTCTCGATTCCTCCATTATGGAGGGGGAAATCATTCTGGAGCCTTCGTGTACCTTCGCGTGGTAGGAGGAGCTGCCACCCCTTGCGTCCCCCCCCCGCCACCACCATCAGTCCGCATTATCGATCGCCAACGCGAGTTCGCCGTCTGCGTCACAATACAAAAATTCAAAGGTATAATCATTTTTTACTTTTTTATTTTTGTTTGCTCCATACCTATTTTTTTCCTCTGGAATTGAAAGCAGTATGAGAAATTCATATGATAGATATTTTCTTCATAACCATCTGAATATTTTAAAAATAGAAAAATTAAAATTTTGAAAATTTTCATTAGGTGGAGTGGTTTGAATTTTGTTCAAATTTTGAACTTCACAAATTAATTACTCAAACTATTGAAGATATAAAAACCAAATTTTTAATTCTGTATCAACTATGCATCAGAATTAAGTGGTAAAACGTTCAGCAAGATTGGTTGAAAATTTCTGGATTTGGGGTTTTCGGTGCTGCATCCCCTTAAGTCACTGTAAAGTAAAACTCAAGCCTTGATCTGTTTTTAGAGGAATGTATAATGATTATGGTCCGCATTTTTATAACCTAAAATATTAAAAAATGATCTCAACTGAGATCCCAATGACCTTCAAAAATGACCTAAAGAAACAAAGATTGACTTAATATTAAACGTATTTCTTCGACTTCGTATAAATTTCACTTATACTTTGTCACGAATATTAAATTACAATACGTTACAAGAACTTTTTTAAGTTTTCAAAGTTGAAGGACTATCCATTGTCTACTGAAATGTCAACAGGTTTACATACAAGAAGATTCTATAAGCATTCATAGACGATGCAAGTAGTGTGTTTAAATCAATTAAAATTGCCACTTTTCAGCTATTATTTATTGAGGGATCACTTCTTAGCTGATGATATATTAGCAATTTTGCAATTGTATTACATCCACTGATATTTTGGCGTAGACAATATTGGCTTTTTCATCTTGCACATGCCTTGGCTTACTGGTAACCGATTTCACCAATTCTATTTAATTTTTTCTTACTTTCGGCATTATTAAATTTAAATATCACTTGAAACAGTCTCTTTGTTTCGCGAAGATTGAATTGCATCAGTAGATCTGGTAGGATCCTCTTACGAAACAGATAGATCCACCACACATTCCTTTAGTGGACAAGATTGTATTACAATAGACGTCAACTGTTTACTTGGACTTATTAATCTGTGGTTGAGTCAATAGTTAATAAAGTGTGAAAGATAAATCATATATGTACTATATGTTTCTTCAAGATTTTTTATATTACGATGTTCTGAAACTATTTCAATAAATGTAAGAGTAATGCAACCAAAATTACTAAAACTTGGGTCTGTTTTTAAAGGCGAAATAAGAAAACACATCTATAAAAATCTTATCAGATAAACATGTCTGTAAACGCAGAAACAATTACCATTTAAGTGATTAAACTTCACCAAAAATGTTATGAGCCACATATATTTTCCACATACCTTTGCCTCCACATAATCAGAGAAATGTAATCGTGGAAATCTGGGTCGTAATAAAGAAAATAAAATCAGCACCAAAACATTGTGGCGGTCCGGCCCGTAGCGAACCACGTCGAGCTCTCCCTTGTGCTCAACGACTCACAATTAAGGATCGATGGCGTGAGGAAGTTAAGGAAAAGGAGATTTTAATCGGTTCGAGGTGACATGTAGCTCCCGCATGAGAACTCTCATCTGTACTTCAGGAGTGGGTACGTTCTGACTAGTTGTGGCTTAATGATGATACCTCGGATCTGGTAGACAGAAGTTTATTGTAGTCCTTAGGCTCCTACGTTCGCCACCGTAAAGTCGTCATCGGTGTGGTTGCTGTGTTAAGCGTCACGGTCAATATTGTGATGTGAAGCACGGAGGCAGTAGCACTGTGTAGTCGAACTGGATATATTTTATCGTCTTCCCTATAAATTACTCTTTGTGCTAACCCTCACTGGAGAGATTGTTGAATATTGCACTTGTCTCTGTGCATGGCGTGGAAGTATGCTTCTTAGGCGGCGCCGAATACGCGTCCGTCTCACATACAACTCGGGACCGAAGTGTTCTTACTAGCAAAAACCTACTTTCCGCCATGACTTTGAATTACCCCCACTCTAGGTATTTCTCGGAGTTTGCAAAATCACATGAACAAATATCAATTTTCTATTGGCTCTTAACTATCCCCCATTCAGATCAGTGTTCAGAATTTCCAGTTTCGGACCTAACATCAGAGATGCTTTCTCTAACTGTCCGTTGCAAGAATTTATGCGAAGGCATGTGCTCTGCGCGGCGGTCAAAATCTTATAGCCTGTTGCCAGAAGCACGCATGGGATTTTAACAATGGGTAGGTTTCCGACTGGAAGGCGCCAAATTTTCCTTGAGGGCAAAACAGACAATAGAGTAGGTTTGTTTGTTTACAGGGATTGCAAAGGGAGTTTAATGATCTTCGTAGAGAGGGCTTGTTACTGTTACGGTCTCCGGTGTATATGGTTGCATCATGGCATGTCTATTCTGGTATGTCATTTATTTATAATTATAAATCTATCATTTAAATATATTTACACATCTGTGTCAATATCTTTCTGATATCAGGTTACATGTCGTTTCGGTGCTCCTAGGTGACGGGGGCTGCGTCATAATAATAAAACTAATAGATGATGGCACAGGTAAATGTAATTGGAGAACCAGAAGCAATGAAAGACAAATGTAATATAAATTATTGACGAGTTACAATCTACAAATATCATAAAATACAACTAAAGTTTTAATTTTTAAAAGCAAAGTACCAATAGAAGCAAGACTGTAACAAATGATGAAATAGTCGTTTAGATACTTGGGATATAAATACTTTCTTAGAAAATGAAGATGTAGACAGTATACGCAGTAAATTTAATATCATCTGCAGAGTGACAATTAGAGTAAGACAGACAAAAATGGAAACTGAAATATATGTAACATAATGCACTTTCTCTGCTATTATGTTTAAGTATAACGTGGGCCCACGGCGTAAAGTAGAAAATAACAACTGAATGGGTAGAAATGGAAGTTTTAGATCGTTTGCATACACAAATACAGCCAGGAATGAAGGGATCTATTGAAAACATTTAAACTCAAGGAAACAATTAAGTAAAACTTTTAAAAGATGCGTTACAGAAAATTAGCAAAAAATGCCATAGAAATGAAATCATTAGAGAAACAATATATCAAGTCGTTCATGGAGAAACGAGTTTCATTAATGGGACAGAACAGATCTTAAACAAGGTCCTAATCCTGATGACGATGACTTATAAATTAAGTCTGTAGTACTAATAGGTTGTAAAGCAGACTAAAATGGTAAAAGTAAGACGGAAAACCTTCTTTAGAATGTATTTTCTTGGGGAGTCTATGGGCTTCTGATCTCATTTCAGTGCCAAAATAGAAATGGTTTGTATCTTCAAATTATTCGATCTCACAGGAAGGGATTGAAGCAACTAAGTGTAAGAAATCTTAATAGGTGAATAGATGAGTCGTTCTTCGATGGCATTATTCATTGGCTGGAGCCATCCAGTAGGAATCGATTCACGTCTTAGTGAAACAGAGACATCAGATATCTTCTCCACGTGTCACAAATAACGTGATGGAAATGGGTTTTGCTTTAAGACTGTAGCAGTTATATTTATACTTATGTTGTTAGGAATAGTCAAAGATATTAGTATTTATAATAAAATAAAGATGTGATGTAAGGTGGATAATGGTGTAACCATGGCAACGGATTATCGTGAGTTGTTGAATATTCTAAAAATATGTTGTTCTTCTGTTTCTGAAAGTATTAGGGGTAAGACGTGTATGTTTCTATCCAAGTGTGTGCAGAAACAATTTTGTGTGTGCATCAAAGATGTATAAGTAGTGTGTGATCTACCGATGGTTGTAAAAGGAGTACATTCATAATATTTGAGATTGTTTCAAAGAATTTAAAATTGTTTGAGGGACTAAAATTCCATCTCTGAACAATGAAAGTACTATTTCTATCAGCCCCTTTACCGCGAACTTGGGAAGGAAAAAATCTCAACGCTCAACAGTTACAGATGCGCTTAATTATCCAGAGTTGCAGGAGAAACTCCTAGATTTATTCAAGATTGTCACCAAAGGTGACAAATTAATCTACAAATACCATCATTTAAACAAATTACGTTTCAACACAGTGAACACATTACTTGTGATGTCAGTCAAATTATAAATAGGAGTATACGGCCATGACGGCCCAGAAGCTGCCCCAATACAGAACTACATTATTGAACTTCATATTTCCAAAAATAATACGTATTACGGAGTCAGCATCAATCAACATGCCCGTGTATGTGGAAACATTGGGTTGCCACCTGCATGCAGAAGCTGATTCAGCGACTGACGAATGTTGTTCGTGACCGGCAGTGATAAACAAGGCGGGCTATAAACGACTCTGTATGTGCTATTCTTGTTTCAAAGCGTATAATACAGCACGTTTTAAAACGCAGTTTACGTTGTTCTCAGAGTTATACAGGAACAAAGGAGACAAATAGAAATTTCTTTGTGAATCCACAGTTTCCTTTGTAAAATGCCTCCGATACTTTGGGTCTCTAAGGGAAGTCACTTAGTCTCAATCTGACGTGTTTACCTTTCTATGAACCACAACAAAAGCTTATTCTTGAAATTAGAGATAAACTTTTATTAAACATTTACACATTGTACTTCGTTCTTAGGTTTAACGGTACAATACGCTATAGTGAATTCAAATATTTAAAAAGCTATCGCCATGCGATGTCTTAAAATTCCTTATTTATTACTTAACCACGAGAAAAGTTAATGGTAACATACCATCTGAAACTTCAAGTTTAGTATCACAAAATGTTATTTTACGTCAATGTCATGTTTTGAGAAATCTAATAGTGTTTTAATGGTAAGATTACACTCTTACGGTTACCAATCAAATAAAAGTACAAAAAGGTGACCTCAATAGAGGAGAAGGTGGGAATATGGAATACCACTTTTGTTGACAATTTTTTAGTTTTTGCTTACACATTTATTAATGAACACAGTTCTTTGTTTAGTTGGAGTTGTTTGTGATGCTAATTCCACAGGAAAAAGGACATCTTATGAAAAGTTGCTCTTTTTGGTCCACTGAAAATAGGGTGGTAATTTGGAACACCTGTATTTCTAAAGATAAAGTGGTTTCATTTGCAGATATAACACACATAATCTTCTTTTTCGGCACCTGCACATGTTACATGTGCCTACATATTACATATAACACATTCAATCCAGGTTTCACCACTGCTATCTTCAGAAAATTTTGTTTCACAAAACAGGCACAACGCATCTCCATCATCAGGTTTGTGCCTAGTTCCTCCAAATCGACATCATCTGTCAGATGATGAGAATTTGTCCACTCACATGTTTCTTTTGGGTTTTGGTCGGTTACTTTTTTTTCCTTTAATGACTTATTCCTTTTTGGTTTTTGGTTTAGTTTCTGACTTCCCTGCTGATGTCGAAGGATGATTTTCTAACGATGACTCCAAGTACTTTTTAAAAGGAGATGATGTTATCACAGCTGCTGATCTGGATTCTCTACCTCTTCTAGAAGCAGCCTTCTTGCTTACTGGCACAGGAGAGATGGAAGGGTGCAACTACCTCATTTTGCACAGAAGTTGATTCTTTGATTCCTGAATGGTCTTGCTGAAAAGCAGAACTGTTGTTGACAAATTAGTTTTTTCATATTCGTTATTCCATATTACTACCATCGCCATATTTGAATTTAAGCTTTCATATAGCATTTTGAGCTTGTCATAATATGCTGCATCTACTCTATAACCGTACACTGGCATCTTATCTAGTTGAAGGTAGATAACTTACCTTGCACTTCCGGGGAACATTATAAAACACAATGTGATGAACTGCAAAAATTTTTGTGACACGCATATCACGAAAACCTCTCTCTTCCATCACAGACTCAAACAGCTACTTCACAGGCGTCAACTAGCCTGAATTCCGTATTACCACCATATTCTCCTCTAATACTCTCGGAATATTCAAACCATGCACTGGTCTGAAAATATCTAATTTCTAATATCTAAATGTGGAATTTATTTAATATGTATTTATCAGTTGATCAGCACAGTCAGTTCAATCCAAATTGCGGAGCTACTGATACAGAATAAAATCAAAGAATACAAGGAAAGGGGATACTCTTATTGGAGTCCTCAAGCAAACTGAGCTGATTTGTGGGAATATTAATTACGTAACTTCAGCACTACAGAATTAACACTTATAGAGATAAAATGTCTTGTGGCAAGCGTGCTTTCAGTATTGGTGCAGCGGTAACACGCCCGGCCTGTGATAGTAACTCAGCGGGGAATTACATAAGACGGACCCTCAAGGAGGTACGTGAGTGTACATGATCATGTGGTCGGGTCTCACTTCTAGGGCTACATACACGGGCACTGCGAAAGGTCCAGTCAACCTTCGCGCCTCAGAACTCTAGAGAGCACATACGTCGGTAGCCGCGCTGAAACCTTAGGAAAGAGCCACGTAGATAGGATAGATACCTGCTAGTGAAACAGGAGTTAAAGAACCTAAGATAAATATAGGCTAATAATCATAGAAGCACGTGATTTGTGCTGTAGGTGTGGAGGAGAAGCGGCTGAATTGCTGGTGAACGGTTCGGGGCACCGGGAACGCCAAATCCCGTATTATTCGACAGAGCGTTGAGGCGTATTGACCTTCAGGTGACCAGTGCTGTGATAGTCTCTTATCAGGTCTTTTCTGGTCGATTAGAAGAGTAAAATATTAGTAAGTTGATGTACAGTAAGTTACGAAACACAAATAGGCGGATTGAAAGTTGTGTGTGTCTATATGATATGTTTTCTCGCGCCTGCCGATATATGACACATTGCTATCCAGATGACATGATTATATCTGAACAGACTATACATACGCTGGACTCGCCGTGTATGTGCGATAAGCTGAGTTAAATATCTCTGAGTCGCGAATTTTTCCCGATACGCTTTCTCGCTTTGCCATGTAGTACCTACCGTAGAAGGTCCCGTGGAGGGGGAGCGGATCAAAGATTCGTGGTTTAAATCCTGGCTATGACATTGAATTTGTTCAGTCTGATGGTAGCTTTCGAAACTATTCTGACACGGCTAGTATGTTACAGACGTTCTCGGGCTTCGAGCCAGGTAAGAAGATGTGACATCGACGTTTCGGGAGGGTGCATCTCTCCCATCTTCAGGATGCTGGATGATTTTAGGGATGGGGGCGACCCATATATATACCTCGGTGACCGGTGTATATATATATATATGGGTCGTCCCTATCCCTAAAGTCATTCAGCATCCTGAAGATGGGAGAGATGCACGCTCCCGAAACGTCGATGTCACAACAGCTTCTTACCTGGCTCGAAGCCCGAGAACGTCTAGAACATACACCGCCAGGAAAGATTCAGCTCATATTTCACGGCTGGTATGATCCCTCTATCAGTTCAGAATACCCTGATACTGTTGTAATTGAAACAATATATAATGCTATTTCTTCAACTGTTTATCCCAATTAACATTAAGTAGATAACAAATATATCATGCATTACATTGACATCACATTCTATAACAATTCCTCAACAAATTCTTCAACAGCTACTACTTCTAATTCAACATCAGTATCCATAGAAATTATTTTATTATACATTTCCTTGCAGGCAAATTGCAAATTTTAGAACAGGAGTAGTGCTAAGCGAAATCCCCACCTTTTAAGAATAATTCAGAATGTAAAGCCTTTGAAATTTAGTTTAATTCCTCAAGCAGGAACAAAAGTAAACAATAAATAGAAAAAGATAATGCTTTATAATTTGAGAAACGTATAAGCACTGTAACAACTTAGTGTTGCTGAAAGTGAGTTGTGGAGGAAAAGATGATGCACCTTGTTTAAAATCTATTTGTTGGATTTTAGAAGTTCCACGACTGCACTGGTATTCACATACGCCCTTATTTTCAGGGGCGGTCTCAGATGGGAAGTGATAATTTAGTTATAAGTTAAAATAAAATGATAGTTCCTCCTTTCTTCTACAAAAATTTGTATTTTAATTGAAAGGAAACTTTTCCAACTATTAGTTATGCTATCATGCGCAATCCTTTACAACCTTACTCTTTCCAATTTAAGCACAAACTCTGCAGAAATGCATAAACACGCAAAACACACCTTCACAATATCACGTCCTTCAAATGTTTCAGCTTTTATAGCCCTACAGTTGCCATAACAACTAAACATCCTTAACCTTTTCTACATATATCGTCATTCTTTTTAAATAAATTTTTCTTAGCATAATTTTAAACTTTAAATAATAATTGTTTTACTAATTTTAATTAAAATATATACTTAAAGTAACTACTTAAATAGTTTCAGCACATAAAATAAACCTTCACCTCCCCCCCCCCCCCCCGCACAAAAGAAAAGAAATATCTCGAAAATGTTTACTCCTGCAACAAAATTTAAAAATAAATGATATGTATTAACGAGTTGTAAAATGCTATCACGAACTCACACACTTATTATATATTTCCAGTAAAGTGTCGAATTTTTAGGTGTAATACAATTATTCTCTACCTAAATACTACACCTACGGTAGAGTAAATAATAGGTTTTCCTAAGAATAATTCATAGATTATAAATATAAAACAGAATTGGCAGAGAAGGCTATGAGAATGAGCATAAGATTTCTTAAGTGGATACAAATACTTCAAGTCATATAGACTTTAAAAGAAGGGTACCAAATATCTCAAATAGTTCTAGCAAATTAGATATTTGCAACCGGCATCACTCTGTTTCTCGCGGTAGTATACTAAACAATGCAAACATGAATACATACTCAAAAAATATTATCCCTTCAAAGGTCGTTGCTCCATTCTACCCTCTTGCTTAAGAACGACACAAACGAACCTGGTTAAACTACAGGAGGGCCCGAAAATGCCTACTCACAGGACATGCGCACAAACAGCTATAAAAATAGGACAAACTAAGTTTTGGAAATGCAATCTCACCCCGCGATGACGTGAAAAGAAAAGTCCCACCCTCAATCCTTCAGAGTCTGGTATCGACAACTCTGCACCAGCTGACATGAAACGCAATTTAAGTGGCAGCTGCAGGAATGAGTGAGGGCGGAGAAAAAAAGAAAATAGTTTTTAATTGGACACAGGGCGCGTTCGCCTATCCCTTGATGCAGTGGTGGTGGCGGTGGTGGTGCATCGATTTTCTCTTTGCCAAGCCGAAACTGAGTTAAGATTAAAACCGGCAGTTTCCGAGACTTGTTATGGGCTCTCAGAGCATTTAATTCCGTAGCTCTCTCTCCCCATCCCCGCCTTGGGGGTGGAGTAGATAGAACGGGAAGTGAAGGCTGTCGACACAGTTGGACTTGCTCTCATACTTTCAGTTGGATAAAGAATGATTCTTTTGTTCGAGCTGTCACAGAGGGCAAATTATCTCTAATGATGTGCCTCATTTGAATCTTTGTTGCTACAAAGTTAAATAATGTTCATCCTGTTCCGGCCGAAATGAAAGGAATGCAATATCCATCCGAGAATGGCAACTATACTGGATTCTCTTCCCATTGTTGCCAAAATACGCACCGTTAAAAGGAATTTTAAGATGGATATTATTCTTTTTAAGAGGAGATTAATTTACTATTTTTACTTACAACACGAATTCTACTCTTTTCTGAACAAACTGCTACGTATTCGATGAATTTGTTGATTAGAAGATTGTTGCTCTTTTTAAAAAATTCCATTTACTTTTGATTTTCTTCTACATTCGTTCATTTAGAACTAATAAACATAAAAATTGTATCTCCTTTGATATACAGGGAACATCCCATTGCATATCTGTACTCTATATTCATGTGATTCACATTCCTGTTTCTCCTCACTTTTAGCTTATTTTCTTTTTAAAGATGACAGGTTTTTGGAATTGCAATTTTTAAAAATCGTATTTTTGTGTCTCAATAGTTCATTTTCTGAGCAATGCTTCTACTTCCAGTGCTGTTCTATAATTACATGTAAACATGTTTTATATTAATGCTGATTTATTAGGGGTAAAATTAATAGTTATTTGTATTTCTTTTAAAAGTTATAAATGAAATAAGACTAGTACAAGTAATGTAAATATATTAGAATAAATTGTTTTAATTATATCTCTTCACAGAAAAACGGATCTGGAACTTGGTAAATTTGACGCTAACCAGATGTCTATTTATTCTCCTCTGCTTTTATTTTGAAGGTGTCCGAATACCATTTAACTGACCTCTCTAACTTCGGACTGTATCGCGGCTTTCCAGGTGGGCAGGCGAAAGCTACTTTGGTTTCCCATCTATCATGAATTTCCTATCCCCATCGCTTGCCTTCATTTGTTTCACACCTGCAGGACCAGGTGGCGGTAACTGATGCCCAACTGTCAGATGGTGGAGTTAAGACCATAAATAGCACTTCTACTTTGCACTTGCTGACCTTTCGTGGGTTACTGATTCCGGAGACTCCCAGGAGGTAATGGTACCGGCGTCAGGAAGTCATTTTGGAAGTATTCAGAACCCCGTTCTTACTGTCTGGTATTAGTATCCGGATCTGGTTACAATTTGTGGTCATAAGGAAGACACAGTGGCTCCTCTGAGATTATCTGCGTATATGACAAGGTCCAATGGACTTTCTCAGTCTTACTATTCTATCCAAATGTACCCTTAAAAGAAAATAAAGCTGTAAATATTCCTTGATAAAAGTGACAGTATTCATATGAATACACTACAGTCAGCAAGTCCAAAACCCATTTTTTACCGTTTAAAGCATTGGTAGATGAGTTTAAGAGAGTGGTAGAAAGAACAACTTGGGCAGAATCCTGTAGATCAAGTCTTAGGTGAGTTTGTAGGCAGTTGGCTGATTTAAGAGTAGCCATGTTACGAAAAACTGTATTGGTTACCTGAATATATACCTTAAAAAACAACAGGAATGCTACACCATCAGCTTCTAATATGGCCACAATGTGAGGATAGATAGGATAAATTCTTACGGAGAGGATTCTGCACTGGGTATTATGCCTATGATCGAAGTGAGACATCCGAGAGGCAGGATGAGGCGAGAAGAGACAGAGGTTGGCTGACCCAAGGGGTCATGACAGTGCAGAGGGTAGGGTCCCTACTATTAACCAGTTGGAAACACCCAGCCTCACCTCCCTAGGAGCCTACTGCGGTAGGTACGGGGTTGGCGATCCCGGGGTCCAGAGCCAAATCTCTCGATAGGGTGCCTCTGAGTGGGGAGAGAGCTATTGCTAAACGCCCAAACAAGGTCCACATCTGTGTTTGACCCTAATCCAAGTAAAGTAAATTAAATTATAAGCAAAGCCAAAGCGGAGCCTGAGCGGCGCCAGCTTAAAGCAAGAGCATTGTAAGAGCAAAGCCAGAGTGGAGCCAGAGCAAATCCAAAGCAAAGCCAGAGTAAAGCCAGAGCAAAGCCAAAGCAGAACCAAAGCGGAGCGGAGCGGGACCGGAGGGGAGTGGGACTGGAGCTGGGCTGGAGCTTAGCTACAGCCAAGCCAGAGCCAGGTTAGAGTGAAGTTAGAGTGTGGTTTGAGTGAAGCCGCAGCGAAGGCAGAGCGGGACTGGAGCTGTGGCCGGAGTCTAGCCACAGCGAAGCCAGAGTTGGGTTGCAGAATGAGGTTAAGAGAGAGGTCAGAGCGAAGCCAGAGAGGGGTCCGAAGCCTAGCCAGAGCCAAGCTAGAGCTGGGTTGGAAAATGAGGTTAAGTGTGAGGTCAGAGCGAGGCCAGAGCGGGATCCGGAGCCTAGCCAGAGCCAAGCCAGAGTTGGGTTGGAGAATGAGGTTAGAGCGAAGCCAGAGCGGGGTCCAGAGCCAAGCCAGAGTTGGGTTGGAGAATGAGTTTAGAGTGAGGCCAGAGGGAAGACTCAGCGGAGTCCGGAGCCTAGCCAGAGTGAAGCCAGAGCCAAGCCAGAGTTGGGTTGTAGAATGAGCCCAGAGCGAAGCCAGAGCGGGGTCCGGCGCCTAGCCAGAGGGAAGCCAGAACCAAGTTAGTGTTAAATTAAAGAGTGAAGTTAGAGTGAAGCCAGAGCGTAGCCAGAGCGGGACCGGAGCTGGGCTGCAGCCAAGCCATGGCCAAGTTGAGTGAATTTAGAGTGGGTTAGAGTGAAGCCAGAACAAAGCCAGAGCAAAGCCAAAGCAAAGTTAAATTAAAGTTATAGAAAAGTTATAGTAAAATAAAATACAGTTTTTGAAAGGGAGCTGATGGCCATGGGGTCGAGCGCCCTTATATATAAATCATCACACCCACCGTGGACCTATACGGCCCACTAGGCCTGCCCAGAGAATGTCCTACTGGAGGAGAAATTGTTTATCAGGAGCCTATCGTACCGCCATGCACCGCCGAGACTCCCGCCGACCCTTTATACTCTGAAAGAAACCACCAGATGAGAGATGATGTGAAATAATGGAACTGAGCTGGCATTCCTGTGACATAGGAAATACCCCTGAAAAGAAACCAATGGGTCAGTTAGGCCGGCCACGGCAATCGAACCATGACCTCCCGAATCACCTGAGCCATTCCGCTCGGTTTTCCTGTACAGAGTACACCACTATTAGAACGCTCCACTTTTTGTGATACTCAAACCTGAGCCTTTGGTAGAAAAATCACTAATGAAGAATACCAGTTGAATAGGACATAAACCAGACCTTATATAATGACATGAAAAATTTGCCAGCAACAATGAAGATGTCACAGTCGCGGTTCAGATAAGGAATTACTATTATTTATCAAAATATATCGCTTGCTTGAAACAGATATATCTGCAAAATAACTTGAAGCACGCGATTTGTAAAGGAACTAAACAATGGACAAGTAGGCATAAAAGAATGATTTATACTTCCAATGGATTCCATAGGTAATATTGCGAATGGTTTAAAAAGAAATCACAGGTTGTTCTACAATTAGTAACTGTCGAAGTGGTGTCCCTGTACTTGGGGTACCCTGCTTTTACCTGAGTATTCTAACGCACTTAAATCCTTCGGGATGACTCTAGATGCCAGAGATAGAGAATATGCGGGGTTCCATTCAGCAGCGCCCAGGTTCCTTCAGAGAGAAAATAATAATGTCTAAGCTGAAACAGCTTAACAATAACCTTAACAGAAGCAGTATTCTAAGTAACAGTGAACCATGTAGCACATCAACAAATTATATGTTTATTTATGCAGAAAAATGAAGCCTTATGATCAGTGTGCTTGAGCTATTGCTATTTGAGGGTCAAGTTGAATCTAACAGCCCAAAATATTGGATTAACCATGGTGGTTATAATTTTCCTGCTTTCAGTTGGCAAGAAAACACTATTGTGTTTTCCTGCAAGAAAACCTTAAATCATTCTAATAGATTTATTATACATTAAAGCATATTCTATCCAAGAGCAGTATCTGAATGTTTTAGATCTCTGAAACTCAGTTGAAAATCTTTGTATCTCCGTGATCTCATCTCAAAATAAATTTACACAGAGTAAATAGCAAAATAAACGATAGAATGTCCCAAAAAGTTGTTCATAGTTTTCTGAAAATTTACATACTGACGAACAATGGTTCCTGTAAAGAGACAAACAGTTATTGTTAAATTATAAAGCCATAGGCAAAAGGAACACTGGCAAACGAAGAAAATATGGAAACTGCAGACACTTAGTTCATAATACCGGAATAAGTCTTTGGAGAATTAATCACTGAAAATAATGGAACCTATTTTACATTGAATTTACCCTATCATTGTATGTAATATAAGAATTTCAATCTGTTCATCTCTGTCAGTGATATGTGATGAAATGAAAATTGTGCCCCATGGGAGCTGCCAACTTTATTATTTACCTCTGATCGTTAAAATCCAAGAATCCACTTTGACAGTTTAATTGTTCTAAAGCTTACATCCTCGTGATATTCATCTTAGCATTGAATATAAACCAAAAGAACCTTAATATTCATTTCCATGAGTATGAATTGATGAAACTAAAAATACTTCCGCTTTACTTTAGCATCAATCACTTCATCCAAACTAGGCAATTATACTAACGTATTTCTGCAGAAAAGTTGCTGTTTGCTAATGCTTATTTTTATATTTAATAGGGAGTATATTTAATACTGTCAGCTTAATATAATAATTTTACGAAACAGCTGTATATTTTTCGGGTGAATTACACTACCTTTCCAAACGCATGGGCTGTTTTAATTAAAGTAAAACTTTATTTTACGAAGGTGGAGAAACTAAATCATTCTAATACCATTAAACTACGAGAAACAAATCAGCAGGAACTATCTAAAGTTATCTATAGACCAAAAACTGAATATTGAGTATTTTATGGTCCAGCGTACCTGCTCTTGAATTAGTTAATAAGTAAATATTAGAGGCTTTTAGAGTTTTCAGGGAAATTATTCTGACTATGCTTAAGATATTAGTGCTTCAGGTTCTTAATTTCCATTATCAGTTCAAATGCACTAACTACATTATAGTTATATTCTCTTACTCTTAATATTAAATTGTACGTTCCTAACCTCAAAACACAGCAGATATCACATTTGGTACAGTGCATGCAACATTCAAATTATTTGAACTGTTGTGGGTATCCTTGTTACCAAATAACGTTGAGTTAGCCATCAGTGGTATGTAGGCTAGTGTGGAAGATCGATTAATTTTCAGCAATTTACCTCATAGTGGTAACTATCAAGCCTGGGACTTAAGTATTTACAGCATGGTAAGTCGCCACACAGGGTGCACATCTCATTTTATATGAGAGCCTCTAGTGGTGTACTGAGAAAATACGAGTGAGCTGGAAAATTTAATGTCATGACGGCATGTTGGTCATAGTAGCTCAATGCTTAAGGGCAACCGAACGGAAACTGGGAGCTCCGTGATTCAAATCCCGGCTATGGCATTGAATTTTTGAATCTATCTATTAAAGAAACAGTAAAGAAGCAGTTCTTTGAACGGAACATGACGTCATGAAGCGCGCGACAGAAATAGTAATGCTGCAGGTTCTAGGGGTAATTTTACTGAATACTACTCTCTGTGTAATACTTGATTTATGACCTTCGTATTTTGAAAACAAGGAATACGTTAAAGAATTTTGAGAAGACAACAAATATGCAAGTCTCGGTGATACATGTATTTATTGTTTGCAATTTCCAACTGAGGATACCTATGGGTTAAAAAATATGTCTTAATACAAAAAGTGTAACATGGACTAATTCGGTCCTGCTTCTTATAGTAATGGTGGGAACGATTTTAAGATTTTCCAATGCAAAGTAACATTCTTCATCTGAAGAGATGCAAAAAAGATGCTAGGTTATTTTAGGTTTCAACCTGTCATGTATTTTAGGTCAAATGAAATTCATATATTCTGCCTCAGAATGCAATCTCGACATTTGCTAATCAAATGCTGAGAAAAATACAGGTTAAAAGCTAAGATCCGGGCCGATTTTATTTTTGTGTAATAACCCACTTTCTTCTATTTTCCTTCCAGATAGATCGTATAAAATTCTCTGGCAACAACAAGACACAGACTCTCTTGGACATCATAAAACTTGGATGGCGCCATTCCAAAGACCTTTTTAATACGTTTTCTGGAGCATAACAGTAAGTCCAGTCAGCACTAGCCTGCCAAGAAATCCGTCACCTTCATTCTCTAGAAGTTCTGATTCAAATATAACTCTCATATTACGAATACTGATATCAAGGACTGGCAAAATCTTCAACTTGCTGGCATTATTGCGTTAAACGTGGATATTATTGTCTACTTCTCCTCTTTTCAACTTTCTCTTCCTCTTCATTTCTCTTTCTGCCTCTTCATTTCCCGGGATCTTCTCCATTGGTTTCATCCCTCTCATCACGATGTTGTATCTTCACGTATTAAGTGTTAGTCCAAATGCCCTAATTAAATTTTTTGTGCCGTTAAATACATTAAAATATAAGTAATGATTCTAAAGTGTTTGTGATTCATTTTTTCTTAAAGCTCCATTGCAGTAACACTTTCTTGTATGATGCGAATAATTCTATCCAAAACAAAAGTTATAGTTCAATTCATAATACTTATTCCATCAAGTTTTGTCATTTTACACATCAAACATTAATTAGGTAGCTCCATTTAAAATAAAAAATACAACAAATGCCCTTGAGTTTGCACCCAAATTGAATTCCTACACAGAAAAGAAAATTGTCACGATATAATTTAGTTACTTGCTACCAAGTTTTATAAGGATCGCTTTATATATTTTCACGTAAAACACACAGACATATAGGCAAACAAAAGCATGTCTTCCGGATAACGTATGTTGTATGATGTATAATACGTATTATTCATCCAAAATAAAAAAAATTAGCAAAAAAATTTTAGTGTATAAGTTGGTAAACCTTATGTACGCATTAACGTGACCGTAGCAGCAGTCACTTGTCAGAAAGTCAAAATATGAAAACTTTAATAGCAACAAACTAAAAAACTGACGAGCGTGTAAACTATGAACTTGAGTTTTCCAGGTTAGCTTAGGTAGAAGCACCTTACTGTGTGATGCACTGCATTAACTACTGCACTACTGCACAGCCTTTTGTTTTCGCCCTGTGTTAGTTAAGAGACAGTGTTTATAAATGACGCAGTTCACGAATATTGCTCCCAATAACTGCACTATAAGGCAGCGATTAGGAGGCGGCGAATTAATCGAAATCAGATAATTAAAAAACAAGATAAATTAATAAAAATGCTTTGCTAAACTAATATAAAAATCTTGTTATAATAATATGAAATTAGAATGGATAGAGTATGATTAAAATAGCGATTGACTTAAAGAATAAGAAGGGAAGAATATAATTTAATATAACATATATACTAGCATCCAGGCAAGAAAGAGAAAATATTCTTGTACAAATCTATACACGTCGGAGAGATAGGAAGGAAGGATCGTTACCTTCTTTGTGCTAGTAAAAGTTCAGTGTCTGAGAACTATTGTATACATTCAGCCAGGAATGCGTCGGGACAAAGGGCTTTCAAAATGCAGTTGAGCATGAACGCTAAACAGATTTACTTCGCTGATTTGATAACGAAGTATACCGTTACAAAAAACTCAGGGTAGGCGTTTCCCAACTCAGGGTGGGCTGAACGTCAATGAGTTTTGCAAACCAATGCGAAAATTCGAAATAAATGAGAAAGCAATAATAATGGAACATTTGAGAAGGGTGAGCTAGTTTGGTCATGTGATAAAATTAGAGAGGGGGTTAGTGTAAGGTTCCAACTGAATTGTGAAGTAAGAAAAACTTACTTAAAAGGTGATACTACGACAGGAAGGACGTGTTCATGCGCGTTAAGAAGAGAAGCGAAGATTTGTAAGTCCGAAATGTAGGGAAGTTAAGAATAGCGCAACCAGCGTAAGTGGAAGCAGCATTAAATGTTTATTAGAGCAATGAGTCGCCGTATAAAGAAGAAATAGAAACCGCGCGGAAGTAACTTTAAACAAGTAATCCAGGGTTTTAAGTAAAATTGAATTTGTTAGGAATTTTATAACAGGTGGTCACCGATCGATAAGCAAACTTAGCAGGAATTAAACCAAATAACTCTGCAACAGACAAAGTGTTATTAATACGACTGAGTAGCCAACAACCACCAAAATCCATTTCCTACAACCATTCGCCTGAGGATAAGAGAACTCATAGCTCCAATTAGAACCCAATCAATTTAACACTTGTATGCGGGTTTGCCGCAAAACGTTCTCTCTGAGAATTTAAGGAGAATTAAAACTTACTTATGTTTACTCCTTAATCCTTAGCTTTGACAATAATGATATAACTGGTAGCAAATTTATCGTACCAGCTGGTGACTATTAGCTATTATCTTAATGACTTTGTCTCCTATGTACTATCATCAGTTTTTACAGTTACGATTATGTGTCCCCCCTTTAACTTTTGTGGTGGACATATGAGAGGCATAATTTATCTGGAGAGCAAATAATTTTATTCAGGACAAGGGGAAAGGCCAGAAAAAGGGTGTTATCCAGGCGATTGCCCTAAACCAGATTGGAACTTGAATTTGAGATATACTAGTCGCACACTACAGAGGTATTGTTCGTGATAGTAGTGGTAGTGGATTATTCGAAGGGGATTCGACAGGTAAGGGTCATATTCGATCTCTTTCACCCGGGAGACGATGGAGGATTCCGGGGCTCTTTCCATAGAGCAGTGCCTGTAGTCTAATCCCCCCCACCATCAAACACAAAGTCAAGACGGGATGGAAGTAGATACGCCAGTTAAGCGTGTCAACCCTGCAGGGAAGACTACCCTAAAACCTCGGTAACACACTTCCCCCTCGAGTCCAACACAATCCGAACAACTCCCATTCAGGATGGGCTCAGTTCTGCCCGAGGTTCCTCTGGTAACGTCAGAGGTACCACGAGTGCTCAGGGTCCGCAGCACTCATACCACAGCAGCTGAAGAGACTAGATCTATTGTACTGTCCTCCACAGGAGAGTAAGTCTCCGAGGCCTGAGACGCAGGGGTTAGGGAAGGTTCCCACACCCTCCCTGGACAGGTTTATGGCACCCCATGCCACTACACTTACAGACTATTCAAAAACATTCTGACAACTTCCACTTTTGTAAATGAATCTTCTCGGTTTTAGTGTACGGAGTGAATATGGCTATGTTTTTATAACGGTTCTGCTCCTTGTGTAGCAGGCATTCTCTTCCACACACATTCGCTGTCCTTGTCCCACTGTGTAAGGCAGCACATACCTTTCAGGGGCCTTCTTTGCGTTGCTGGACAGTACCTGTGCCCCAAGTGGGTGACCCTGGAGGGAGAATCAGGTGAGAGGACACAGAGCAGCCGAGCCCAAGGAGTCACTACAGTGCAGAGGGTGAGGTCCAAGTTCCACACACTAATTAAGATAGAAACTCGGTGGGTTTAGGCTCCAAAACAGTCATGAGGCCGCTCCGGACACCCGAATCCGCCTCCCCAGAGCAGGATACTCCAGCAGGCTTGCGCAATCGGCATCCCACCTGCCGCGCTGCGGAATGGATCCACTAGCCGGCTGGGAGACGGACGTCCATCCCGCCGGAGGGAAAAGTGATTTCCTTGGATCATATTATCCCGCCATGCATCGCCGAGACTCCCGCCAACACTGCTACCCTGAAAGAAACAGTCAGATGACATGAAATGACAATGGAGTTGAAGTGGAGGGACAGGAATTCGGGGGATGTAATTAAACCTACCCGGCATTCGCTTGGCGACTCGGGAAAACCCCGAAAGAAACCCATGGGTCATGTAGGTCGGCCACGTGAATCGACAACGGGCCTCCCGAATGTGAACCACAGACGAAACCGAGTGAGCCATCCCGCTCGGTTAACTCATATTGTTACTATTTGCTAAAATGTTTCTCGACATTAAACCCATATTCACACACACATCTGGACCTCTGCAGAGAATGATGTGCTAACAGAAAAATCCTCGCCACCAGCCGGGACCTCCGGGTTCAGAGCCAGAACGCTGGCTACTCGACCATACAGGCAGTCAACCGCAATTACAATGGCGCATTCAAGGAGGATAACAATATTAGAGGATTAACCTCTGCACTGTTCATTATTGTTTATTGGAAATGCGTCACTACCATAGTGTTAAGTTTTCATAATAGCAAAATGATCCATTTCACAAACATTTCACTACAACATAAATGCTCAATCAGCAGCAGTTAATTCTGTTGTGTCGTTATAGTTCTCGCCCACAGCTGCATAATACAGGTTGTTTCAAATCAACACCAAACGATTATAGCCGTTGCGTAGTTTATAACTTAACTAGACCAAATTTCGGTGTCGCAGCCTCGAAGTTCTGTTAGGTATAATTTTATGCAGCATTAAATTTGACATGATTTTGTGATTAGGCAGCGCAGGAACCACTGGTGTGCGAACCTCAAAGGTTGTTATTGGGACGCACCGGCCACGAAAACAAAAACATTGCTCCCTGCTCTTTATCAGTAACCCTAGCCTACTTTTCAGGTAATGGGGCAAAGGGCAGTTATTTGTGAAAAAGTCGACTAATAACTCGGACAGTTGCAAGGTTGCTCTTCAGTGTAAAACTACACATTCCGTCCTAACAGGGAGGATTTTGCGTGTACTTACATAGTAAATCTAAGTAATATGGAGTGCTATATAAACGCCGATATGACGGATATGGTTTTGATGGATGGAAGAGCTGAAGGGAGTTCAACGAACGCAGTAAGTACTTGAAAGTAATGTACAATTAAGATCATAACAAAAGACTCCGAAGTTAAACAAATGAATTATATCATTGAGGTAACTATTTTTACAATTCATATTTTCAATGAAACTGAACTAAACCTTCAATCCTTTTACAATTCATATTTTCAATGAAACTGAAGGATTAGTTCCGTTTCATTGAAAATATGAATTGTAAAAATAGTTACCTCAATGTATATATTTATTTGTTTAACTTCGGAGTATTTTGTTATGTTCTTAATTGTACATTACTTTCAAATACTTACTGTAAATATCAACAGCTTCCTTTTCAGTTACAAATGCTATATTTAGTATTATCAAATATGTGAAATAAAATGCTCGTCTCATTGTATAAGCCATTTAGTTTTGGTTAATTTATCTACAATTCTTTGATGCTTTCTGTTCTGTTTATCATTTAATGCTTCCTTCCTCAACCTCACTAACATTAACTTACCTCTAAAATAAGTTGCATATGTCTACCAGGTTAATTGCCTATAACGGAATTATGGAACACGTTCAACACTCATAAGCAATAATTAAACAATAGCTTCTTTATTGCGGTTTCATAAGCCAAAGAAATTCTTAATAGTAGAAAGCTACTGCGGAGTATACCGGTATATTTACTAGCAACTACAGCACGCGGCACGGCGTGAGAACTATACCTGCGAAAACCGACGGCGTGAGGCACTGCCTAATCCAAACTTATTCTGGAGCATCTTTATGCGGTTCTATCTTTATAGGTACAGCTTTGATAATGAGTGAAAAGGTAGTTTGCAATTGGAAATCTTCCTGGCCAAATTTATTCTGAAAAATGCAACTTCAAAGTTCAGATTTCAACAATTATCAAAGCACGTTTATGTCTTTATGTTTAGCACATGCTCCGGAAAACTAACCCTCATTTCGTTAGCAATACTTATTCTATGTATCTAGTATCGTCTATTTTTCTCTACATGTTAAAGAATTTAATTTTTCTTTTCTATACTCATAAGGATAAAAATTTCAGAAATGGTGTATGCGTTTTGTTGTTTTCCCAAGGGATATAAGAGACTGAAGCAATAATAAATCCTTAAAATTCGGTCAACATGTTACGTAGCTTGGTAATTTGTCTTTAAAGGACCATGAGAACTATTCAGTGACAAAAGTTATCAAACTCGTTTTATATCTACGTTACGGCGTGTGCTTTAAAATTATTACAAATAATTAAAAAGAATTATATTATGTTAATTTAAAAGGAAATGGGATTATTCCTTCAGTGGATAGAAAATTAGTTCTATTAAATTTCCGTCCAAGACTACACCTCGGTGTTTTCATGCTTCTATTGTAGCAGCTTTTGGTAACATCCATAGGAATTGCTCAACCTGAGACACCTCAGCTGAGCAAAAGCTCAGATTAAGACGACGTAACGACCGGAACTTCCCCTCCATCCCAAAGGGCGGGACGCAGCAACATCATCTACAGTCGCAACAGCTTCCCAAACCCGAGCTCCCGTACCAAGGCGAATGTTAGAAAGTTTCAGAGATGGCTGAGAAACGTTGAGAAGACCGCTCTGGACACCCTTGCACATCAATTACATACGGAAGAGAAAGAACCAAGCTAAAGAAACATGGAAAAATGGAAAAAAGGAAAAAGAAAAGTGGGGCTTGAACTTGGAATGTGTTGCATTACCACTGTGCCACAAAGTACACTTTTGGCAGCACTGTAAATGTGTACGTGCATACATAACTGAGGTGGTTGTAGTGGCGTACTGGCTCAAATGCTCTACTGGCTCTACCATACCTGTCATACCTCATTGTTCACCCAACACCCCTTTGTAACCCGTTAAAGCTTCTCCATTGAATTCTGAAACACCTGTACAACATGGTACTTTAAAGAGATCCACAGTTTTAGTGTAATAAAATTCTATCCATCACTTATGTAGGTTTATGAGTTATACAGTTGTCGTTCAGGATGAGTAGGGATTAAATACAATTAATCAAAATAGTTAAAGACAGCTTTGAGAAAAATCAACATTTTTGCAATTATTTTATATGAAGGTTAGTTTTCAGGGGGAGGATTTTATTGGAAGCTTTCCTATCGCATATATGGAAGATGCTAAACGTAAATACCACGTTCAGAATTTACCCGACTTAGCTTTTCGTTGTGATGTCCCCCAACACGCACCCACCCACCCACACACCCACACACCCACACAGGCACACTCAAGAATCCTGTGATTTTATAGTTTATTTCGGTATCGAATTTTTGGGCAAAATGCAACATCTCCACTTACTACGTAGCTGTATGGTACAGAAAATATGCATAAAACAATGAAATCAACTTACTGACGGGTGAGATTAACAGTTTTATAAACAAATAATAGTGAAATATTAACTGCGAGAAATAATTTCATTACATAAAAGATACGTAATGGAAGAAGCCAGAATTATAACTTTATCCGACATTTGAAGTCGTTTAGAAAGCTCCTTAGGATAAGCAATCAGTTGTAAGTCTAATTAAGGTAATTAGTAGTTTGCTGAATTCAGTTGACAAGAAATCAATTAGCTTAAGTTTCGTGTAACCAGAAATCAGATTTGCGTGCAGATACACTAATGGATAAAGTTTGAAAACCAGAAAGCGAAAGGAACTCTTGTAGATTAGGTAATTCAGGATTAACAGTAACGATTCAGATAAAACTGAAATTGTTTAAATGTAATATAAGAACTTTAGTAGTGATAGTTACTGACAAATGCAAATCACTAGACTAGCAACGCTTTAGAACAGTTGGTAACACATTCTGTAATTGATTAGTGGAAAAATTATTAGTGCTTCGTCATAAACAAATTGAAAGGGTCTCTCTTAAAAGTAGTTTTAATCCATCCCTTGACATTTGGCGACCGTGACAGGACGAGAAAGAAAGAAAGATCAAGCATGAAAAGATTGTTTACGAGAGGGGCGAACATATTGAAGAGAAATTAAAGGACAGAATTCCACAACTAATGATGTTGCAGCAAGCTTTAAAATACTGGAAGACAAAGTTGAACGACATTTTAGAAGTGATGAGCTACTGTAAGAAGGCGAAGGCGAAGAAGATTTGGACGAGACCGAAAGATGGACTACGATGGACTGCGCAGAAAACTCAGGATGGGAGTATCACAAATCGACTGCGCAGAAAACTCAAGATGGGAGAATCCCAATCCAGATAAAGGGATGTGCAGAAAATTCAAGAAAATCTCATGGAAGTTCAATCCACCTACTGCTGCATGGTGGTGCGCGCGGTTGGTGGGAGAGAATGGTCAGAATGGTAAAGGAATTACTGCGTCGAAACTCGGTCAAGCTTGCTTGCAGTATGAGGACTTATACACAGTTTTATGTGATTGTGAAGCCATTATAATCTCTCGACCACTTACCTATAATGAAAAATTTATGTTGTGAAAGTTTGAAATTGTAATGCACATTAACTTTGGTCATGTATTTAAAGTTGTGTTGTAATTCAAAAGCCAATGTTTTAATTTGCAAAATGGGAGGGTGTTGACAAATGCAAATCACTACACTAGTAACTCTAGAACAGTTGGTAACACATTCTGTAATTTATAGTACTTATATTGTTTTGTTGATTAGTGGAAAAATTATGAGTGCTTTGTCGTAAACAAAATAAAAGGGTCTTTCTTAAGTGTGGTTTTAATTCATCCCGTAACAATAGTAATAATGCGGTACTGGTTGATAAGACAACAAGTAATTGTAAAATTCGTTCATTTTTCTTTTATAATTTATACTTTCACAGAGATATTTGCTGCTATCGATTGTCAGTCCTTAGCGCTAAAGGACATCGCTAATTAACATTTCAGCTAATCATTGCAGAGATTTTTCTCATTATTATTTTGAAATTATAATTTTTAAACCGTTATGTATTGATATGTCACAAATAAGTAGATATGATAAAATTACAATTGATATATTAATTAGTTTAATCACAATTTTTAAATATTCAGACATTTTTAAATCCTAGATATTCAAATAGCAACTTACTTTCTATAGCTCATTATTAGCTTCCATTAAATTTGCCATCTAACTCAACTGGCGTTCTTGATTGTCATATCCACAAATGCAGATCCTGAGATCCCATAGTCCACAATTTAGCAAGACGGTAACAGATTTATAGTAACCGAAATATTGAAGAGGAACCGAAGTGCTATCCACAAGAACTCGTGGGTTATCAAGTCGTTATTAGTTCTCCGTTTAGTCCGCTACTAGAAGGGTTTAAAGAGGAGACAAATATTTCCTGTACTCATTATGGGTGCTTCAAGGCAGATAAACAATAGAATGTGAATTTTTTGAAACAGAAAGCATAAATTGTGCCGTGTAATTAAGAAAGATATAAATGAGGAATAGATTCAAACTAAATTGTTCCGAAGTAAGAAACACCACAGATGAAGGCAGCTATTATGCAGATAAGTCTTGGACAAATCGTCTTCAGCAATAAACTGGATGTAACTAAGAGAAATTAAATTATCTATTCGATCACAACTAACCATTTGTGGACATATGAATCATTAACAGCAAATTCTTGCTGTATTTAAGCTTGAGAAAAAATGTAGTGGGTTCAAAATAGGGCCAAAGTTATTTTCCATACCTTCGTGGATTCCGTTTTCACTTAGGGAATAAGGTATAAAAAGACCAAGTGTTTTCTTGCCCATCGAGTGATATGTCTTAAGTGTTAACATGTGAGTCTGATCCCACATTCGGTTACTGTTTGGCCGCCCTCTCTCATCTATGTGTGTGTGGTTTTTTTTTTTTTTTTTTTTTCGCTGATTTTCCATCTTAGTGGGAGATTGCAGAGACTGATGAGTGAACACTCAGGATTCAAGCGGCGCAAATGAGCGAGAAAAGAAAAAGGTGTATCTGTATTGGAAAGGAGAAAGTAGAAGGAGGTCAAAAGTCTGGAAGATATGAATGAATTGGGTGTTACAAAGGATTCAACAAAGAATCTTTTAATATTTGGGCACAATAACAGAATGAAGAAAGTTGGATAAGAATTACAAAACTTATCACCAGAAGAAAGAAGGAACTTGTACGACCAAGGAAAATGGTGTAAATCAGACGATGTGCGATCGACGTATGAAGATGAATAATTGGAAAGTTCGAGTAAGTTAAGGGCAACCACTGAAAAGTGAATAAACCTTCAAAACAAAAGAAAGAAAAAAGTCTCTGTCAATACATCCCTTTATCATATTTCAAGGAGGGAGGATCATGCATGTGAAGGGCGGGGGATGCGTGTCGAGGTGAATTTGGCTTTGAGAAGCTGTCTCCCATGGCGTTCGGAGAGTCCCAGGGAGAGACCTCATTACATATGTCTGTGGGGGGTATCATCGGTGACAGGATGCGATATCTGGAGAGTTAGGGATCCCACTATCTCCAAGTCTGCCATCCAGGATCTGGTCATCTGTGTCGCTCTCTTCACCCATCTTCCGATGGTTTCACGTGCGCATAAGTACCGCAATTTTCCTTTTCCTGATAACCGTAAACATCACCTTGAATAGGCCACATTGTAAAACAGCGAACGTTACAGATATCCAGGGTTTTTCTTTCCCATCACGTACATATTAGGTAAAGAAATTGCTGCATTTCACACAAAAATTAGATATCGAAATTTGACTGAATGTGTACATTTTGAGGTCCCCTAAATACAAAAAGAAAGCATTTTCATAGAAAGATCCGGTTATGTCTATTTGTGAACAGCATAATTCAAAAACGAAAAGTCTGTCAAATACCACGTTTGGTATTTAAGTCCAGCATCTCCAAGGACGTAACAAGAAGGTTTCCAAGAAAATTTCCTCAATCAAGATTACGGTTTACATGGATCGATTTTCGAAAATGGCTCTTAACAAATTTGATTAAAATGTCATATCAAACATATGTTCATGCCAAATGTAGTGTATATCTTTAACTTTCTGGGTATATCCTCAAATTCTTTACATTCTAAGTGACCATAAGAGCTTATTTTACTCGTCGGTTACTTCTTATTTTTTGGGTGCGTGAACAATTTCCCAGGTATTTCTTATAATTTGTTTGAATTTTCTTAGTCTTATTCTTTTCTCAAATGGGCATTTATTATTCTTTCTATTTATGTCTTGGATGTGGAAAGAAAATGGAATCTCAGTGCCATCACATAGCTACCAGATCTTAAAGTATTTGACTGTCCCTTAAACCTACTGCATTCGCCAATGTCCATTATGCCTATAAGGAAATATGTAATAAAGCCATTTCTTTCATAGTTTGTACTGGAGTGAGAGGGAAAGTCAGGGGAGTGTACACATCAGGTTTTCAAATTAGGGGTTCAAATAGCAGTGGAGAGCAAAATTTAGAGACGCACTTACTATTTATTGGACATTTTAAAGCTTTTGACAAAGCATCACTAACGATACTTTGGAAGATTTTAAAAAGTAGAGCCATACGAATAAAACAAACTGCAGTTATAAAAAGCAGGTATAATGATACAAAAATATAAATAAATGTGAGGGAAGCAGTGATAGTTTATAGTGGTGTAAGTCAAGGTTGTCCCTTATCAACTTCACTTTTTAATTTTTATGAATGTTGACGAAATACCGGGAAGTTAAATTATAACAGAAACCACTCAAGGCCTCTACTGCGCGAGATGGCCGGCAGTCGCCGGGCAACTTATACGAACCCTAATGTACAGCGCATACAAAAGAAATAGCTAATGCCACAAAAATATATTTCACATAAATTTTGTGTTTTAAGAATATACAAAGTTATTTTGAAGTACATGTACGCCTATCACTCTGGTTTGTCTGTAACGCAAAATTATGCAGAATTCATTTGTTATGATGTTATAAGTTGCGGTAGTACTTTCTCTCGCCTCAGAGCTGCACGTACCTGGATTCGACGTCGGGACTTCTTCCTCGGTCTCCACGTCGCCGTCTGCTGCCTGATTCACCCTCGCCTCTGGCCGCTGTCTCCTGCATGGACACTTTTTGGGTTTTCAAGATAATCTCTGAACTGCTTTAATTTGTCTTTACACTTGTGTAACCCGGGCACCTTCAAATAACTGCACTTTCGGCAGACATTTTGCAATACATTTTACTGGACGCGGCACGTCGTCGGACATACCAGGCTGATGTATACAATACAGGTGACTGCTATGAGCAATGAGCAAATGAGGCTGAATGTGGGTTTCTACCCTCTTATATACACAGCACGGCGTCACAAGGAAAAACTAAGAGAATATTTACCTGTGTAACGGCACGGTAAAGTAGCTAGCATTCCATTCTATTGTCTGAAATCCGCCCTTCATAGACTGTCGCCCGGGAGTGCAGTGTTTGTCACGTATATCTGCCCAGGTTTGTTACAATATATAATATCAAAGTATTTCACAAACATAGCTAGTTACAGTTCTCAAATTTATGTATAATTAGTAAACATATTACATATTTAAATGAATAATTGGTCCGAGGACCAAAGTTCCTGTTTCAAAGCTATATTTGCCATGCGCATATCTCAATTTATTTTCATATTTTACAAAACATTGTCAGATTTTTTTGATAAAATAAAATATAAATATATTTTCCCGTAGATAGAATTTTAGCCAGTGATGGAAAATGTCAAACTCAAATGTGAAACGATTTAAAAGATTATTTAATAATTTAAATAAGTAAAAATAATTATTTTAGGTATTTAATAATGCTATAGAAAAGTTATTACATAAAGTTTATGAAGAAATGTATAAAAGTTGAATGATGCTGATTTGTCGTGATGGCAACGGCTAAAAGACTATATAAGCACCTGAACTGGAAGTGATTTCTCCTTCTTCATTTGACTTCCATGGTGAAAGGAGGTGTGAGTAAGTCCGCAAATAGACGCTCATGTGCAAAGAAATTTTTATGTAAGAATATATGTATCAGTATATTTTACTTGGTGTAACAGAGAAGTGATTATTGGTGAATAGTTAAAAGGATTGCACCAGAGAATACTGATATCGATTGATTTATATTAGATAAAAGTTGCATCCTTAATAAATCTCACAGTTTGGAGATTCCATCTACCTGACCCAAATAAGAACAATTAATCACAGAAATTATATTTTGTAAATTGAGCCAATACTGTAAACAATATTGCACCTGATATGCATTGTTTCAAAAGTAACCGATAAATATTTTATTCTATGGAATGTGAGTTCATATATTCAAAAAGGACCATGATTCCTCGAGTAGAAGCAAGTTTATAACGTATCCTTCCTTCACCCTAATATGTAGTAGGTAATATTCATATAACCTCAACTAGAACTACTTTCCTTCTTACAGTGAGACAATGTGATATCCCAGTAGTTAGGGATTTGGCTCCTCCACACACTCGAAGCAAATGGATAGCATCGCAGGGGCTGTCGAACAAATAAAGTTGGTAAACATACCCGTAGTTTCAGCAAATAATATTAGTTTACATATAATGAATGGAAAATCTTGGTAAAGACTTTGAGTAAACCTAAACTAAGGTGCTATTAAGAGGTTTAAATATTTTAACATACATCGTGAGGAATCTCTTCCTGTGAAAGCGGAACATGACTTATGTGAGAAGGAAGACTTCTCAAAGAGTTTGTTTCCTTTGGAGAGTTAAGTGAACTCACCGGAGATGCTTTGGGCTGAGAAAAGAACAAATTCTTCTTTGGCTGGTAATCTTTAAGAAGCATCTCGGGACGTATTGACATTAAAGCTCGTTAACACAGGTAAGCTGGCGCGAGGTCTAAGGGAAAACTCCTTTGCTTCTTTTAGTTTGATCACTTTTAATCTTTCTTTTTTTATCCTCAAGCCTGTCTTTAGAAATTCTGAGGCATACCTTTGCTTGCGTAGTTCCAGTGATGTTAAGAATCATCAAGACGTTATTAAGGAACTCAAAAGAGTGTTGCGGATATATAAACATTCTAATTATCTCGGAGACTGTATTAAAACTGCATTGATCAGCAGGCATTCATTTGTTTATAAAGGATTTGAAAGTGTAGAATAGCTCTCCTACGTCTAGAAAACGTGTTCTCATAATCTTGTAAAGAAATATCCTGGATACTCTAGAAGACAAAAAACAACTGAACGTTTTATATTCCAATGTTTACGGAATAGTAAACTATGCTTATACCAGTAGATACTCTGTATAGTGCTACAAAATTTAGTTGTATGTTGAAGGCTTGCCCAACACTTATAACCAAATATCTTAAACTATAACTGGTGGAAGATAAAGCTTCGAGAAAGAAAAGCTGAATAGTTGTAGTCATTGCTATGATTTCTGATCGCTTAACCGCTTCAGGCTCCATGAATCTAAATTTCAAAGGGATTTGGTTGAAGAAACCATGCAAGATATACACCCTGTTAGAAACTTGACATTTAGGTAATAACGTACATGAAGAGAAACTGCAGAGCCTCTCCAAGAGTGCACCAACACAAGCCAAGAGTTATTACTTAGATTCTGAGTTCATCACATACCTAATCTGCTATAATTTATATTTCACACATACTATATAAATTATATTTACTATATAAACCAAGAGAAATCATTGTTATGACTTAATAACATCGCTTTCATAAGTTAAGCTATTAAATTGCAAGTCGGTCAGGGGATACTGTAAGACAGAAATGATGGAAACGGGATTCACGAGTCATTTGGACTGCCTTCCTAACTTGTACATCGAACCCGGACCTCCCGAATGCAGTGTCGAGAACTTAAATTAATATCCTCATTACTTCACAGTCATTAATTCATTAGTCTGTTTTACTTAAGGCTGCTTTTCAACTTAAGGTTGGTTATTACTTTTGGTGCTGGAAGGAATTGTGCTTGCGGCATACGTTCGAAACAGATTCTGGACATTCCATGCATATTTAAATGCGCGTGTATTGATTTTTCAGACCACATGTTTCAGGGCAATGACGGTGCGGTACCGAATTAAATTCCAATAATCCGGTAATATTCTTTTTTTATTTGTTCCATTGATACTGGCGGCTGTTCTCCTTTGGAACGTATCGAATGTGCTAACTCGTATTCCTTGGGTTTTAATCATTAGATCACGCACACATTCGCACTCTCATTCATACTTCCAGACTCTGGGGAAGATGGGCAATTATCTTGGCCAGAGAAAAATCCCCAACCCCATGGCCGGGAACCGAAACCGGGACCCCTAGCACCGCGGAGAGGTGCTCTACCGACTGAGCTACAGGGCCAGCCAAAATAATTTTTGTTGTATTAAAATACCCGAAATGGGGGTTATTTTAAGTGACAGGGATCGACCAAATACATATGCTGCTTGTGCTGGTGCAAACAGCTGAAAAAACCACTCATCTGAGAAGAGCTTTCGGGGCAATTTGCTATCTTCGCTCATCCCATTTCCTCGTAACACCACAGTTACTGACCTCCCCATGGTAAAGGGACATTCAAAACAAGGATGATTAAAATGAAATGGTTTAACAGATTGTATGCATGTCATTCCAAACAAGGATGCAATCGTGTAAACTAACATTCAAAGTTCAAGGTTATATTTAACATTTGCTGAATTACACATTACGAATATACACAGTTGGTTATAACCACTCATCGGATTCCATACACCTTTAAAGGGAAATGAAGTTTAGGAGTCTTGCAGAATAGGTATAACTGCTGACGTCAGTCCCGGGGACAACACGCAGGGATTGTCCGGTCCGCGACGCGTAGCTTTAGTTTGATTACTACTACTGCTCCCCACGCAGGTAGATCAGCCTTCTAGGGAGTGCAAGGTGTTTGACATATTGTGTTGATAGCATTACTTTCACAACAATTATTGGGCGATATCCATTTTATAAATTAAAAGTTATGTGTATTATTAACAGACATTACACAGCTTGAAGAATGCAATTTCCAGCTGTCTAAAAGCAGTCGAGGATGTGTCTACAAAAATTAACAATATACAGAATGCACCACCTACCAAACAAGCAAAAAATAAATTGATGGAAATAATCATTTCTTGCACACTAGCCGTGCGTAGGCTAAAGTTTGGATGAGTAGAGCCAGACTGAAAGATACAATGCCTTAGACGGGATTTGAACCCAGATCTCCTGGTCTCCGCGTGGTTGCTCTAAACCACTGCCAACATGCCGACATGACATTAAATTCTCCAACTGACTCGTATGTTTCCCGACAGACCACGGTAGGGGTTCCCATATGCTATGAGACACGCACCTTTTGTGGTGTCTTACTATGCTGTAAGAAAATTAAGTATACTTAAGAAGAAAAACTCTAAAGACTACGAGAATCTTGCATAAGGAACATTCTAAAATGTTGCATAATAACCATAAGTAATATTATAATGCAAAACAGTGCAAGCAATTGTTTCAGGTATACAAACGGCATAGCCAAAGCTTAATCCATTGGGCATCGCTCTGATCACTTAAAATACATTTTAAGCAGGCATACTGCTCAGTATGTTAACGACACTTTAGGTTTACTTAAATAAAACTTCGGAGTTGTTTTTACTTTTAAAACATTACGGTAAAACTCCATTAAATTATACCATCCTTCTAAGGTTTCTTGGCTTGTTGATTTCGTAGCCAGTCGGGTATGTCGTCTTATCCAGCAAGGGGGTAACAGATCATGCGAAATTCCTTAGCTGATCGGAGGTCTAGTGACGACGAATCAATATGACAGCGTTGGTATTGAAGTGCCCGTCGGCTGAAATTCTACTTCTGGCAGAGTGGTGATAGTACCGAATACGCTGCAAGTTCCTGACTGCTGGCTCTCCAATTATACGTATATACTAAATGCTGTACTAGTATACTGACTCGGTACTGACCGACCCAGGTACTGGCAAATGGAAGGACAACCTGAGTGATGTTGCCATCTGAGAGCCCATCTTTATAGAGGTTAGCCGCAGAAATATTTTAATTTCGGGAATTTTAGTTTGGGTTATCGAACTTAAGTGCAAAGAGGTTTGTGAGGCAGCATGTTGCTCCTCTGGTTCTGCGTTCAGGCGAGACACATCACTCTGGTGAGGATATAGTTTTATGGTCAAACAGCTCTTGGCTGGATTTAATACGGAGCTTAGCTTTTCATAATGAATGGAGTTGCTGTGGTGTTACCTCGGCTGTCCGCAAGCCACGCGGAGGACCCATGTCTTCTGGGGTCATAATCTCAAAACAGACCTAATCATTGCTCTGTGATGTTCTGATAGTCTGCCATAGACTGCTAAAAGACAGCCTTCCCGAAACGCCAGAATAATTTAAAACATGTGCAATAAAATACTTTGATCTAACGATTTTTATATTAATGGTTTCTAGCAAACAATATATACAGAAAAACTTACTAAACAAAAACTGTGAATCTCGTGAACATATGCATGTGAAATTGTTTGTAGGATTTATGCTTTTGAGATATTCGTTGCTAGTAGTTTAAAATGTTTTGAGTCCCTCTGGACTCTTCTGCTTCTCGATATGAGAAAATTATGAAACTTCAGAACTAGCATATTACGAAATACCTTTTAAAGTATTGACTACCATTTCTGCCCTTCTATTTTTTCCTTATACATACAACGGAATGTATGAGGCAACCATTTCTGCAAACATAAATGTGGAATACCATAAGCTACATAGAAAAATAGCATTAAGAGCAGATTTTATAGAATATACGAGGCCTGTTCAATAAAGAATGGTCATAATTTTTTACGGTCATCATTTTTCGCACTACATTTCAAACTTATTATATTAAGTTAGACTAATGTGACGCAAACACGCCGTGGTAGTTTCATTGTTGGTACTCCTGGTACCTGCCTGTGAGAACCAGGCAAATTCAGACATGTTCAGTATTGCCTACCGCTGCAATGGAGGTAACATGCAGTTAAAGGAACATCCGGAGCTTCTATCAAACGTAATCACTGCTGATGAAACTTGGCTATACCATTACGATCCTGAGAGCAAACAGCACAGCTCAGTGTGGAAATCTCCTTCATCACGAACCCCCAAAAAAGCAAAAGTGGTTGCTTCTGCTGGGAAAGTTATGGTCATCTCATTCTTTGATATTCATGAAATGGTTTATCAGCATGTTGTACCTACACACACATCAGTAGCTGGACAATACTACAGAGATGTCCTGAAAACATTGCAGGTTCATATCAGGCGCAAAAGACACACTATGAATTAGCCCCATGTGACTTTTTTTCTATTCCCTAATTTGAAGAAACGCCTTCGTGGGAGGCATTACCCATCATGAGAAGCTGTGGTGAAGGCTGCAGAGACGATTTTGAAGGATCTGTCAAAATTGGTTTCCTGCATGTCTTTGAAGACCGGCAGAAACGCTGGGACAAGTGCATCACATTCAGGGGAGACTATTTTGAGAAGGACCATCAAAATTATGAGGATGAGTAAAGGTACGCTGTCAAAAAGAGTTGTGATCATTCTTTATTGAACAGCCTTCGTATAAAAATAAACCGTAATTCCTAAAGAATCTCATCGGTAACAGATCAGATACTTTTCTTAGGCTAAATGCACTCTGTTCAAAGGTTACATGCATGTCAACAGGCTGTTCTAGATGTACAAAAAAGATAAAACAAATTATTAGGATAGCAGTTAAGCTTATCATCTCAGAAGTCCCGGGGTCGATTCTATGCTGGGTCGAGAAAAGTTTCTTTATCCTATCACACACACAGTTGTATAAAATGGATTGTGACTACATTAACTGCAAATAAAAGTGCATAAAACTTTAATTCGGAGAGTAAAATAACGTAATTTAGCAAGCTATTTCTCAGTCTTTTTTTTTTCCATGGTCATATCGGCGGCCGTTCTTCTTTGGAACATACCGAAGGTGTTAGCTCGTTATCTTTGATTTTTAATCGTTACATCACGCACACATTTTCACACTTCCAGACTCTGGGAAAAATGGGGAATTGTCTTGGTCGGAGAAAAATCCCCACCCCCACCGCCGGGAATCGAACCTGGGACCCCTAGTACGGTAGGCAGGTGCTCTACCGACTGAGCTACGAGGCCAGCCTATTTCTCAGTTTACATACTTTCAAAGGACCATAGAAGTACGGAGTATACAAATATAACAAATGAAAAACGTATTGGAGAAATGTGCTTCCAGATGTATCCGAGCAGGTTTTATTCTAAAATCCTTAATAATATGGAATTAGTCAGGTTTGAAATATACTTGTGAATCTTCAGTGAAGCAAATAGGAAAGAGAAGAAGTATTTCAAGTAGTTTTATATATATTCCGCATTATCTAGTTATTAGAGAAGAAAGCTGAAAAATATAATTTGGCTTCTCACACCATATCCTGTCATTTGTTCCATGTAGTCCTGTCTAGTTGGTGAAACAGTTATTCATTTTGCAAATGAAGCGGAAAGTTATCCTGCTTGGCCACAGTCTTCGCAACTCTCCAAGGAGTAGTGACAGCTACATGAAGTCTTTGACAGAGATTTCGTGATAAACTCGTTGAGAACTTTGCCCATGAAAGAGATCGGATCCTTCCAGAAACACTTCATGTGCTCATAACACTTCTTCTGCATCACTGTGCAGAATGGACGTGTGCCAAATCAGCTCCAATATCTGGGCATATAGTAGTAACTGACGCTACCCACGCAGTTTGCTGCAAATACAAGTTTCCAGCCGTTAGTACATTTTGTTTAATTAGATACAAGCAGTTCTGGAGATTTGCCCGGTCAGAAAATCCTGTTTTTGTACAAGATAAAAGTTTCAACTCAAATATGTATGTGAGAACTAGTTCTGGAAAATTTTTGCATCTTAGCACATGATAAATTTGTAGGATAGGCTAGGTAAGGACACTGCATTCCACCTTTAATTAAATTTAATAATTTAATAATTGAGGTTTCACCAGAAATTCACATTTTGGACACTACGAATTCCAGAAGGTAGTTTAGACAAGCGTATTAGGAATATGTTTCTATGTATGTGAACAGCATAACTCAAAACGAAAGTCTGTTAAAATTCAAACTTGCCATTTCATTGCATCAGCAAAAGGACGCAACAGGAAGATTTTCAATAAAATTCCTTCATAACCATCATTTAATTTCATCAGAAGAACGATGCAACAAGAATATTTTCAACAAAATCTCTTCATAACTACCCATTTAATTTCATCAGAAGGATGCAACAAGAAGATTATCAATAAAATTCCTTCATAACTACCCATTTAATTTCATCAGAAGAAGGATGGAACAAGAATATTTTCAATAAAATCCCTTCATAACTACATAGTATAAATATGGCTATTATAAAATATGTCTATTAAAAATGTCTAAATAAAAGGACTACAAATTTATAACATAAACATTATATACCTCAAATTGTGCTAATGGTCAGAGCCATTAGGTTTAATGTAAATGTGTATCTAAGGAAGACGTCTCAAGTCTGGGAGCCCTGGAAGAGGGAACTCCGCTGGGAGTGTTTGCGTTTGCTCCTGCTTACCTACATCCAAAGGAGCGTGATGGGAATGCCCAAACATGTCCCACTCCCTTCTAGTAGCTTCTGAAAGTTACCGCAACACAGCTGTTCCCATGGCCCACACTAATTTATATGCAATCTACTACAGCAACATAAGACTGTAAATAAGGCGAAAACGGCATGTTTCAGACGTCGAGGTAATTTACGCTTAACTACAAAGAAAATCAAACATAAGGTTATGTTTTTGTGCTTACATACATATGGAGATAGTATTCAAATGTAAGACAGGGATGTACAGAAAAAAATTTGTATCATAACACGTACAAAGTAACTCATTCTTATTTCTTTATAAGCTTTACTTATTTTTTGTTTCTCAAGATTGTTCAACATATACATTGGCTCTGAAAATGTTAATCAGTACTTTCGTGTCAAGATTACATTTTTTGTCAAACTAGTCAAAGCGTTCTATTAACATGTAGGTTAAACTACATAGTCTTATCTTACAATGTATTTATAAAATGTTTATTATTCTGTTGGATTGACAATAACTTCTGAATTCTTCTTCGGTAGTGCTTTAAGAGTTTCTGCCCAAAAATTAATATTTATAACTCGTAATTCATCATAATTGCCCATAAAATGAATAAAAGCAACAAGAAAGTGTGTTTAATTTGAAGCCAATTTTCATTCCTAAGTACAGGCATATGCTTTAAGCGAATGGAATGCACAATTTTGTAGTAGAACCTCAATAGCTAATTACGAAAATATATTGAAGGAAAGTTTCAATTAAGGTTTGTTTTAATATTAAGGCATAATATTTGCTTGCATAGGAGCGTGCATATGGCCAGTATGGACTTGTGAATGTGTCGCTTATTTCGGAGATTTTGAACCAGATCTGTAATCCAACCAGTTTTGAAATAACTGGTACTTCATTAAAACAGGCATAGATTAGCAGTGACAAATTACGGAGAAGTTGCAAGTAAATATCGAATGAAAGCAAAACAACTACATCACTTATAATGTTCAAATCAAAATAGCAACATGTTCCATTCTTAATGAGAAGCTTATTTCCAGTAGAGCATATCAGAGATCAATCAACATGCTGAAGCTACAGTTAATGATTGATACATTATTTTAAGGTGAAGTGTTCAACAAGTTAGTTTGTGTCGTTTTATAGCTAATTTTAAAATTACTGGTATTTTATCGAGTATATGTAATAAGTATCAAACACCATAAGGGCTACGTTGGTCTGGCATCGCCAAACACGCCAGTTAAATATAGGTTTTGTTGTTTCAAGTTTTTAGCTAGAGTTAAAGAGTGATGTTTAAAAAATGATTTCAATCTTTTATCACTATTTTTACCCGTATACGGAACAGTATATGCTTTTGATACGAGTAGATTTCAATTCTCTCGGACACTTGAGAGAATTAAATTACCCTGATTTGAAGTTCTGTTGAGTTTCTCCCTTTCAAAAACTGTGCATGTTGGCATACATTATCGATCCCTGAATAATTTACCATTGTGACTTTGTCCTTACTCTTTTTGTTTTGTTTTCCTATGTTTTTTCTATTTGACTTTTAACGTGAACAAGATTTATGATTCCATATTTACACAAAGAATTTTCCATACTTATTATTTTCTCTACCACTTCCAACAGGTGTTGAGCAAACATGATAAAAATATTACACGTTTATAAACCGGTTAGTGCTTATGTTTGTGTTACGCCCTTCACCCAAAAACTAATTTTCAGAACTAGCTCTAACGACTTTCATCAAAATCGTGATATGTTTAAGATATTTTCATGACAAAATATGTATATTGAATACTCTGTGGAGTACCTTTCATTCAGAAAGATATATTTTTGTAACTTTTATACCGTAAGAGATAGACATAAATACAAATATTGAAGATAAACGCACGCGAGCAAATACAGATCTCGTTGGAGGGCTGGTCTTTAACAACATTGAGTGTATGTGTATATATACCTTCTAATAGATGATTTGCACAACTGTATATAGATGAGAGGTAGATAACTCAGTTCATAAGTGTTGTATGGGACAAATAAATCACTATGTATGTCGATTCCAAAAACATCATACCCAAGTACAGAGAGCTGCACTAATAATTTAGACGAGTTTGTAAATTTTTCATCATTAGCGTACATTCACGCGCACCTTTAAACACTCCCCCAAAGGAACAACGTATCACATGCATAAGTTGATAATAGTAATGGAACACAAAATGGCAGATCTACACAGTAGGACCAATTGGATTTAAATATTCAGCCAACACGTTTTTTTTTTTTTTTTTTTTTTTTTTTTAGCAGCCATTTCAAAATTACTGAGAATTAGATTGTTTTCGCTTCTGTCACAATTTGCCGCACCTTTTAGTTCATACAGTAATTGTAATGGTAGATATTTTATTACTGTTTGTACTTTTAAACATATGCATTATACACATACCCACCCATTCCCAAGGCGGGACTCAAACCCGCGACCCTCTAACAGGCGGAACGCTGAAGGTATACGCTCTAGCGACCACGGCTATTAGGTGTGTTGATACATAATATCCTTGTTTTTGCATTTAATCAATTTTTCCTGACTAATTTGGCTCAATTTGCTTATTTTCACGACGGTGGATGTTTCTATATCAACTTATACCAACTGCTTATAAATTACGTTGCATTTAATATTTAAAATACAAATTAACATTATGATGTGTAATACAGGGGCAGCTGTAAATTAGAATGAGGGTACTGACATCTTCGTTAGTAAGAATTCGTAACTATGTATTGCTTTTACGTACAGACAATATTATCAACCTCCATCATCTGCATTACCATCATTATGTTTTGTTTTGCACATATAATTTCTATGCGGAACTTCAATATCTCCGCTTTTATTATCGTCATTTGTACCTTAAAACTATACATTTTATTTATATAAAGTTAGAATTTACTGCCACACAACGGTTTCTAAGAGACAGTATTCTATTGTTTTAGTCCAAACACAAGGGAAATCATACATTTTTCATTTATATACACCTCTATTCATTTTCTCTGTTAATATTTCAAGTAATAAAGAGTACATGTGTGCTTATCTACATTCATAAATTACAGTAAAATACATATGAGTTATCACATTCATTTATCGTTTATTACATAGTGGCGACAATGAATTGGCGCTATGTAGGTATCTATCAGTCACAACGTGATACATGTAGTGATATCTGTCTCTAAGTTAATATAATGATCAAGTTGAAAATTTTGTAAAACAGGATGCAAGATATCCTGGAATGTATGTTGAAGGAATACTTAGGAAAAATTAAGCCTATATCTGGCAGACTTACAAATATGTGACTAACGAAGTGTTAAAACACGCATTTTGTACTTTTAAGTGATGCTAGCAAAACATCTTTAAAAACATCTGACTGCTGCTTTATCGATATGTCGAAATGTTAATTCTAAGCTTTTATAGAAAACAAAAACTGCCTATATAAAATAATAAACTTTCATAAGATTAGAAAAGATTAGAAAAGATAGTAGCCTATAGACGAATTGGTACAGAATGTGACGTGAATGCACATCAATTTTATTTTTCAGGTTTTTCTTTCGGGGTTTAATTTTCCAGGGTAACTGTAGGACGTTGGTAAGACCTGTAGCTTGCTATGAATGCACTTCGAGGTAACGTTCTGTATAGATTCATAGAAACCACATACAAACCATATCACCATTCAGAGGAGCTGGCAAATTGGGCCATGTGCATACAAACTCTGCACTCGTGTGGGAAGCTTTCAAAATAGGGTTCATCAACTCACAGTGACAGAGTCAACACCACGAGTTTGTTGGCATATAATAGTAGTAGTATAGCATTCCGCTGGTACTGCCGCAAGTTCAAAAATACTATACAATTTTATGTAAAAATATACCTAAAATACACAATAATACACAATAATACACAATAATAAAATCTGTAGAAAATAAGGCTAAATAACTGCAAAATAGTCTTCAAACTACTTAATTTGATTTAAACTATAATGACCATAACTAACCCGTGTAAATGTATTCAACACTACCTTTTTATCCTCGTATGGGGATAATCCTATCTTTTTTTCTTTTATTGTATACATTTGCAGATTACTAGATTGTACTCTGTATATCTCTTCTATGGTTTGTGTGGTATTAAATAAACACTCTTTGTAGTTATCAAATTTAATGTGCTCAACGTTTGCTTTCTTTATTCCTTTACATACTTTCTTTTCCTTAACATCTGTTCTAAACGCATACATTTTCGATCTCAATCCAATAAATTCTCTAATTGGTATTCCATTAAACTCATCCTTAAATAAGCCAGGTATTTTTTTATTAGTTCTAGGTATATCTATTGGAAAATCGTTTGGATAGTCACTAGTATCGAAAAAATCTATATTTTGCTTCATATCTTCGTAAAAATCTTCAGTCTCAACATATATTATAAATGAGTCTGTATCTGTTTGTAGCAACTTTACTTTATCTTTATATTTATTTTTAAGATATCTATAGTAAAATTTATACATAAGTAATTTTGATAACTCCAGTACACAGAACCCACCAAATATTGGTTTATTTAATTTTATTATCGTGTTTCTTCCATGAACTAACACTAGTTCTTCATTAATAATATTTCTATGCTGAAACATTTCTGAGTTTACACATTTAAGGTATTTATCAGGTGTTTTTACAATCTGAACATTAGTTCGATCTGTAACATTTTCCATTTGCTTACCATAGACGCTATTATTCATCAATTTGAAAAATTCCTTTTCAAATAGGTAAGAAATGGACCTTGCTATGCTTCGGCTACCTAAATTTGAGCTACCTTCCAGAATGGGGAAAATCGACAACCACTCTCAACACAGTACAAAGTTGTATCCAAATATAACATTCTAAAACATATTCCAAGATGTTATTTCGTTGTTAAGTAACATTTTAAAAAAAATGGTACATTTATGCATCCCATCTTATATAATTATTGCGAGGTTAATTTCTTACCTATATTTACAAATATTGGAGTAGTTATAGGATGTTACAGATTTTGCTCATTTTGTTATAGTATCGAATATTCCAACAATACAATATTCTAACACTCCAAGATGTTATAAATTTTACACTCTAAGATGTTATAGAACTAACACTCCAAGAAGATGTTATGACCCCAAATTACTATAATTATTCTATTACTCCAAGGTGTTATAAATATTCTAATAATCCGAGATGTTAAAAATATTTAACACTCCATAACTAATACTCCAATCTTTGTAAATATTCTAATACTGCAATATGTTATAATTTTTAACTCTCCTAGACACTACAAATGTGTACCTCTACAAGATGTTATAAATATCTAGTTACAATCCAAAATAAAAATAATATACTATAAAATTTTACACTCCAAGATGTTATAAAATAATATTCTAGTCCACGATGTTAACATTCCGTGTTATACTCCATGCTAATATTCTATAAATATTCTAATACTCCTAGATGTTATAATATCTAGTTAAAGTACCTAAATATTACAAAAATAAGATATTACAATTTTACACTCCAAGATGTTACAAATGTTTACACTGCAGGATGTTACAATTATCTTATACTCCAAAATATTACAACATGTTACACAATACCGAATCAGTCCGCAATATTAAATTATAAGGCTGGATAATGCAGATAATATTGGATACATAATTTCCGCTACTCTATAAAAAATATTCTTAATAAAATTATTTGTAATAAATGGAAGCTCCAAAAGATGTTCCAGCTACTAATAAATATAATATTACAGAAATACTTGGAAATAAAATAAAACCAACCAACGAAAGATTTGGCTTGTGGCTACTAAAAGAAAATTTAAACAACAACAATCTACTTACAAATATTGGGGATATAATATACACTGATGGAGAACAAAAGGTAAAAGAAATTAAACAAATTACAGATCCATTCTGCGATAATATTATGATTGTTAAAATAACAGGTTTAGAATCTTGCGTCAAAGAACCAGGTAAGAAACAGTTTTTTAGTTAAGAGAGAAATATGTGGATCTTTTAACAGCTACTTACGAGGAGTATTTTCCAAGTTTTGTTCTGCGAAGCATGCTGTTAAAGCAAAGTTACCTCTTCTTTTGGATTCTAATACAACCACAAGCAAAGGCACTAAGCAAGTTATTGATCTGGATTTAAAAGTTATAAGAGAAAAATATACAACTCCAATTATTATTCCATACAAGATAGAATTAGCAGATGCTAATATAGAAAAGTTATTAAAAGAACTGCCAATTATTTTACAAGAACTCCGTAAAGAGCATTATTACTTATTAGATTTAGATGTAACGCAAGATTTTGCTGGAATTTTTAATAAAGTAGAAATGTGTGCTTATCTAACAGATAATTTTAACTTTCGCATCCAAGGAGATAAATATAAAGAAAAGTGTTCTAATGTAATCGTACATAATAATAAAACTGTAGGAATAGATTGCTTATCTTGGATTAATAGTAATTCGAGAGTAAAAATTTATAATAAATTTATATGTCAATTAACTAGCCCTGGTGTTAACAAACAACTCGGAAACCACATTATAGACTTTGTAAACTGTCCAGATATACGATTAAAAGAAACATTTTCTTCCAGCTTAGCCAAGGCGAATGGGATTACTAGATTAGAGGCGACAATCTATAACTATATTAACGAAGATTTCCAAAAGAAACAAGAATTTGACCCGATAGAAGATTGTCTGCAATTACTAAACGATAACAGAAAATATTTCCAAATGGCTCCATTTTATTCTGTGCCGCTCTCTAAGATGTGGACTAAATTAGCGGATAGTTTGCAAAATAGTTGCTGTGTAGTTTTTAACGATTTACTACAGTATGCATACTGGGGAAATAAAAATACAAGTAAGTTAACTGGCATACAATTAAATTTACCAAAAGGACAAGAAGAAAGAACTAAACTAATAAAATATGTGCTATCTGCGTTTAGCTTTAATTATCTACCCATTAACTATTTAGAAATTACGGAGGATCTGCAAAATAAACACATTATAAGCGTAGACCATAAATGTTATATTAAAGCTGGCGAAACTTATTTTACTAAAACTAATTCTGTATTCTCTACCATTCCAAAAGAAACAAATATAGAAGAATTGGGATTAGAAAAAACTAAAAATGTTATGCCACTAGTATTACGAAAGAGAACCAACATAACTAATAAACTGTATCCTTACACTATTAAGGAAATAGAAATTATTAATAAGGCATTTTTAAATTCCGCTGCTAAAAGGGATATGGAATTAGAAGAGAGGTGTTTCCAAGAAAGGAGAGTAGAATATTTAGAAAAAACTAAATCCATACGAGAGGAGTATAAAGCAGCTTTAGAAAAAGAAGAAAAATTTGCAAAATTAAAACAAGAGCTAATATGCTATTTTAATGGGCGTTGGAAAGATTTAAGTTTAAATGGTTCCTATAACATGTATGCATTTATGGTAAACGACAGGGGTAAACATACATATGTTAGTGCACTTTGCGAAAATGGTGGCATTAAATCTGTTTATTTTATTAAAGGATTATTTAAAAATAAGTTAATAGATTTTAGTAAAAGACGAGAACTCTTAAAAAAGGAAGGGTTTGTTATTATTCCTTACAAGGGCCTAGAAATGATTTATTATCCTACAGAAAGCCCCTTTTTGGAGATTAAAACTAATGGAACTAAACTTTATAATGGCCATTCTTATCCACATATAGAGATTTTTAAAACTCTAGATATTTTTAATGCTAAAGACAAATTGGAATATACCGAAGAAATAAGAGACCAAATAGATAATGCAATAATGGGCAAAATAGGCGATGTAAAATTCGTAGATTGCAAAAGATTGGAAAGTTTAACAGAAGGAACAGAATTAACTATTTCCAATATATCTATTAAGGAATATCGTGGCAAGAAGAGATACATACTTAAATTCGAAAACGTAGAGGATTTTTATGTCTCTAATTATTGGCTAGAAAAAGAAATCGAAGTTAAGAATATGCTTGTATTCGATTGTAAAATAAAGATAATGTTGGATAGGATAAAAACGACTCCAAATAAACATAAAGAAATGGCAGTGTTTATTGCTTAACAGTTTGGAATTTATCTGGGACAATTATATTATTGTCTTTAAAATAAGTTAGTATCTCGATAGGATAGCTTTTATTAATCCCAACTAAACACACTATATATTTCCGAATATAATAATCTCCAAATATATACCAAGGTCTAATTAAGTCTCCATCTTCTGCACTGTAAATATGGTAAACATTATATCCTAAATAGCTAAACAATAGCAACCACCATTTTTTTTTTGTATTCTGTCTTTAGTTACGTAGACTTCTACATCCCTACTCCAAGGTGCCACATCTTTAGGGACAATTAATTTTTCCATTTAATTTATAGTGCAATAATACATTACGAGGAGCCAGAGATTTTTTGTAGAAAGATAAGTAGACCACGAGCGGATGTAAGAATTGCGTCATTCTTCCAGAAGGTTCGCGCTGCAGTGTGGCAAGGAAATTGCATCAGTCTTCCAGATCATTCTAGGCGTGTCAATATATAGTATAAAATGACAGCGATAGGCAGTTTTCGCCAGTCAAGGAGCAACAAAGCGGCCAGCATACATCGTTCTCCATGTCCCCGTTATAATAGCATATTGACGCTAAAACAACAAGGGCTGGAAGAGCATTTATATGCATAATATGTGTTTGTGTGTCTGTGTTAATTTCTCGACTGCAACATCTTTGCCGCTTAACACAAAGTATACGCGCAACAAAAAAGACTCTAAAAATCTACAAATTGCCGTGCACTATTTTTCGCATCTGGTGTCTGCATAAAATTCCATCCATGTGGACATTAAAATCTACAAATTGATGAGTGCTATCGCATCTGGTATCTACAGTGTGTTAACATCTATTGTGCCGTTTGTGTACATAGAAAACCAAGAGTGCATCTGTCCAGCTGGACATAAAAATTAGCATCTGGTATCTGCATAAAACTACAGAGTGTTAACATCTATTATCTATTGTGCCGTTTGTGTACATAGAAAAACCAGAGTAGATTCGCATCTGGTGTATGCTTAAAAATCTACAGACTGTTAACATCTATCTATTGTGCCATTTGTGTACATAGAAAAATCTACAGACTGTATAACATCTATTATTTGTGCCGTTTGCGTACATGGAAAAATCTACAGACTATTAACATCTATTATCTTTTGTGCCGTTTGTGTACATAGAAAAACCAGAGTGCATCTGTCCATCTGGATATTACTGTGCTATCTCGCATCTGGTGTCTGCATAAAATCCTACAGGGTCTCCAATCTACCCGTCTGGACATTAAAAATCTACAACTTGCTGTGCATCTGACATTGGTGTCTGCATAAAATTCTACAGGGTCTCCTATCTATTCTGCAGCTGGAAATTTTCCAGAGTGCATCTGTCCATCTAGATAAAAAATCAACAACTCGCTGTGCATCTATTTTACATTGTTGTATAAATAAAATTCTACAGGATCTCCAATACCCGTCTGGACATTAAAAATCTACAACATGCTGTTGGTGTCTTCATAAAATTCTACAGAGTGCCATCCTATTCTCCAGTTGGTGTGGACAACATAACAAAACTTCTGTTATATTTTTGTGCGTTCTACTTCCAAAATCTACGTCCAACGTCTACGTCTACATCTACACTACGTCCAACGTCTACGTATCTACACCTACGTCTAAGTTCTTCTAAATCTACGTCCAACGTCTACGTACGTCTAAATCTACGTCCAACGTACATCCAACGATTTCTAATGGACTTTAGTAATGTTCTAGGCGATAGTAACCCGATCACATGTTATAAAAAATTTCTGGATAGCTTAAACAACCAACCAACGAGAGATCCACCTAGAGCAACGTTACAATGTAAACCATGGATAACCACAGGTATTCTTGCATCCATTAAAATTAGAAATAGACTATTAAGGAATAAAAAACCATTAGGAAAAATTTATAAATCTAAAATTAAGCATTATATTAACATACTTAGAGAAAAATACTTTAAATTACAAATATTGGAGAATACAAATAATATAAAGAAACAGTGGAACCTATTAAACAGCTATTTAAAATCTAAAAACCGGGGAGTGCTATTCCAAGGAAATATTAATGTAATTAATTCCTATTTTTCTAATGTAGGAAAAGATCTTGCTTCCAAGATACCTAATGTACAAAGAACAATATATAATGCCAATTTACATTCCATATACCTCGAACCAATTACTCCGGAGGAAATAATTAACAAGATTACTTTGCTAAAAAACAACATTGCTACAGGTCCAGATGCTATCTCTGTAAATTTTTTAAAATCTGTAAAATATTCCATTTCATCTCCGTTAGCACACATTTTTAATTTATTTATCGAACATGGATACGTGCCTCCTGATTTTAAGTTCTCTATTGTTGTACCTATTTATAAGAACTCTGGGGATAAAGCAGATCCTGGCAACTATCGTCCTATCTCACTTATATCTAACATTGCAAAACTCTTTGAGAAATGTATTTATACAAGAATTTCTAGGTTTTTAAGCAAATATAACATACTTTCCACCTCTCAATTCGGTTATAGAGAAGGTATATCTACCGAAAAAGCCATATCTAAATTAATTTCTAAGTTAAATTCTGGAAAGGAACATAAATTAGTAATATTTTTAGATTTGAAAAAAGCCTTTGACACGGTAAATCACTCTCTTCTCTTAAAAAAATTGGAAGAAATTGGAATAAGAGGTATTGCCCAGAATCTGTTTAATTCCTACTTATCTAATCGAACATGCTGTACAAGAATTAAGAAAAGACTCTCTAGAAAACTTGTAACAACTTGCGGAATCCCACAGGGCACTTGCTTAGGGCCGCTGCTTTTTAATATATATATTAATAACATAACCAACTTAATGCTAAATGGAGAATTAATTCTTTTTGCAGATGACGCCGCTTTAATAATCGATGCAGATAATAATAGAGACCTATACAATAAAGCAAATGCAGATTTACTATTAATAAGAAAGTGGTTTATGGAAAATAAATTATCTCTAAACACATCTAAAACTAAATATATAGACTTTTCGAATGGGGACAGTCTAGAGGAAAAGTTAATCTTACACAATTACAACTGTAACTGTATGGATATATTATGTTCTTGTCCAATCCTAAACTCTGTAACATCTTATAAATATCTTGGATGCATAATAGATAAAGACCTTAGCTGGGTTCCACATATTAAAAGCATAGTTGGCAAAGTTAAGAAAAATATTAAAGCTTTTAATGTAATCACAGATACTTCCTTTAAAACATCTGTTTATGCAGCGCTTGTGCAATCGCATTTCCGTTATGCCATATCTATATGGGCTTCCGGAAACATAACAGTATTACAAGAATTGCAGAACCATATAATAAATAAATTTAATATTGACGGGGTAACTTTATTAGAAGAATTAGTAAAAAGGGATTAAAGGGCATCTTGTTTTATTTATCTTTTTCTTCTTTCGCAGTAGGGGAGCAGTACAGCCGGCATACAAACATGCATACATACTCTACATATACACAAACACAACACCGATTAACATAAACACAACAAAACAACACCAACACAAGACCGATTAACATAAACACAACACCAAACAACACCAAAACAACACCGATCAACATAAACACAACATAAAACAACACCAAAACAACACCGATCAACATAAACACACCACAAAACAACAACACAACACCGATCAACATAAACACAACACAAAACAACGCAAACACAACACGAAAATAACACGAAACGACAAAAACACGACACCAAATGACACGAAACGACACAAACACAACACCAAAATAACACCAAACGACACGAAACAACACAAACACAACACCGATCAACATAAACACAATACACCAAACACACATACAGAAATTAACACAGACACACAAACACATATTATGCATATAAATGCTCTTCCAGCCCTTGTTGTTTTAGCGTCAATATGCTATTATAACGGGGACATGGAGAACGATGTATGCTGGCCGCTTTGTTGCTCCTTGACTGGCGAAAACTGCCTATCGCTGTCATTTTATACTATATATTGACACGCCTAGAATGATCTGGAAGACTGATGCAATTTCCTTGCCACACTGCATCGCGAACCTTCTGGAAGAATGACGCAATTCTTACATCCGCTCGTGGTCTACTTATCTTTCTACAAAAAATCTCTGGCTCCTCGTAATGTATTATTGCACTATAAATTAAATGGAAAAATTAATTGTCCCTAAAGATGTGGCACCTTGGAGTAGGGATGTAGAAGTCTACGTAACTAAAGACAGAATACAAAAAAAATGGTGGTTGCTATTGTTTAGCTATTTAGGATATAATGTTTACCATATTTACAGTGCAGAAGATGGAGACTTAATTAGACCTTGGTATATATTTGGAGATTATTATATTCGGAAATATATAGAGTGTTTAGTTGGGATTAATAAAAGCTATCCTATCGAGATACTAACTTATTTTAAAGACAATAATATAATTGTCCCAGATAAATTCCAAACTGTTGAGCAATAAACACTGCCATTTCTTTATGTTTATTTGGAGTCGTTTTTATCCTATCCAACATTATCTTTATTTTACAATCGAATACAAGCATATTCTTAACTTCGATTTCTTTTTCTAGCCAATAATTAGAGACATAAAAATCCTCTACGTTTTCGAATTTAAGTATGTATCTCTTCTTGCCACGATATTCCTTAATAGATATATTGGAAATAGTTAATTCTGTTCCTTCTGTTAAACTTTCCAATCTTTTGCAATCTACGAATTTTACATCGCCTATTTTGCCCATTATTGCATTATCTATTTGGTCTCTTATTTCTTCGGTATATTCCAATTTGTCTTTAGCATTAAAAATATCTAGAGTTTTAAAAATCTCTATATGTGGATAAGAATGGCCATTATAAAGTTTAGTTCCATTAGTTTTAATCTCCAAAAAGGGGCTTTCTGTAGGATAATAAATCATTTCTAGGCCCTTGTAAGGAATAATAACAAACCCTTCCTTTTTTAAGAGTTCTCGTCTTTTACTAAAATCTATTAACTTATTTTTAAATAAGCCTTTAATAAAATAAACAGATTTAATGCCACCATTTTCGCTACCATAAATGCATACATGTTATAGGAACCATTTAAACTTAAATCTTTCCAACGCCCATTAAAATAGCATATTAGCTCTTGTTTTAATTTTGCAAATTTTTCTTCTTTTTCTAAAGCTGCTTTATACTCCTCTCGTATGGATTTAGTTTTTTCTAAATATTCTACTCTCCTTTCTTGGAAACACCTCTCTTCTAATTCCATATCCCTTTTAGCAGCGGAATTTAAAAATGCCTTATTAATAATTTCTATTTCCTTAATAGTGTAAGGATACAGTTTATTAGTTATGTTGGTTCTCTTTCGTAATACTAGTGGCATAACATTTTTAGTTTTTTCTAATCCCAATTCTTCTATATTTGTTTCTTTTGGAATGGTAGAGAATACAGAATTAGTTTTAGTAAAATAAGTTTCGCCAGCTTTAATATAACATTTATGGTCTACGCTTATAATGTGTTTATTTTGCAGATCCTCCGTAATTTCTAAATAGCTAATGGGTAGATAATTAAAGCTAAACGCAGATAGCACATATTTTATTAGTTTAGTTCTTTCTTCTTGTCCTTTTGGTAAATTTAATTGTATGCCAGTTAACTTACTTGTATTTTTATTTCCCCAGTATGCATACTGTAGTAAATCGTTAAAAACTACACAGCAACTATTTTGCAAACTATCCGCTAATTTAGTCCACATCTTAGAGAGCGGCACAGAATAAAATGGAGCCATTTGGAAATATTTTCTGTTATCGTTTAGTAATTGCAGACAATCTTCTATCGGGTCAAATTCTTGTTTCTTTTGGAAATCTTCGTTAATATAGTTATAGATTGTCGCCTCTAATCTAGTAATCCCATTCGCCTTGGCTAAGCTGGAAGAAAATGTTTCTTTTAATCGTATATCTGGACAGTTTACAAAGTCTATAATGTGGTTTCCGAGTTGTTTGTTAACACCAGGGCTAGTTAATTGACATATAAATTTATTATAAATTTTTACTCTCGAATTACTATTAATCCAAGATAAGCAATCTATTCCTACAGTTTTATTATTATGTACGATTACATTAGAACACTTTTCTTTATATTTATCTCCTTGGATGCGAAAGTTAAAATTATCTGTTAGATAAGCACACATTTCTACTTTATTAAAAATTCCAGCAAAATCTTGCGTTACATCTAAATCTAATAAGTAATAATGCTCTTTACGGAGTTCTTGTAAAATAATTGGTAGTTCTTTTAATAACTTTTCTATATTAGCATCTGCTAATTCTATCTTGTATGGAATAATAATTGGAGTTGTATATTTTTCTCTTATAACTTTTAAATCCAGATCAATAACTTGCTTAGTGCCTTTGCTTGTGGTTGTATTAGAATCCAAAAGAAGAGGTAACTTTGCTTTAACAGCATGCTTCGCAGAACAAAACTTGGAAAATACTCCTCGTAAGTAGCTGTTAAAAGATCCACATATTTCTCTCTTAACTAAAAACTGTTTCTTACCTGGTTCTTTGACGCAAGATTCTAAACCTGTTATTTTAACAATCATAATATTATCGCAGAATGGATCTGTAATTTGTTTAATTTCTTTTACCTTTTGTTCTCCATCAGTGTATATTATATCCCCAATATTTGTAAGTAGATTGTTGTTGTTTAAATTTTCTTTTAGTAGCCACAAGCCAAATCTTTCGTTGGTTGGTTTTATTTTATTTCCAAGTATTTCTGTAATATTATATTTATTAGTAGCTGGAACATCTTTTGGAGCTTCCATTTATTACAAATAATTTTATTAAGAATATTTTTATAGAGTAGCGGAAATTATGTATCCAATATTATCTGCATTATCCAGCCTTATAATTTAATATTGCGGACTGATTCGGTATTGTGTAACATGTTGTAATATTTTGGAGTATAAGATAATTGTAACATCCTGCAGTGTAAACATTTGTAACATCTTGGAGTGTAAAATTGTAATATCTTATTTTTGTAATATTTAGGTACTTTAACTAGATATTATAACATCTAGGAGTATTAGAATATTTATAGAATATTATCATGGAGTATAACATGGAATGTTAACATCGTGGACTAGAATATTATTTTATAACATCTTGGAGTGTAAAATTTTATAGTATATTATTTTTATTTTGGATTGTAACTAGATATTTATAACATCTTGTAGAGGTACACATTTGTAGTGTCTAGGAGAGTTAAAAATTATAACATATTGCAGTATTAGAATATTTACAAAGATTGGAGTATTAGTTATGGAGTGTTAAATATTTTTAACATCTCGGATTATTAGAATATTTATAACACCTTGGAGTAATAGAATAATTATAGTAATTTGGGGTCATAACATCTTCTTGGAGTGTTAGTTCTATAACATCTTAGAGTGTAAAATTTATAACATCTTGGAGTGTTAGAATATTGTATTGTTGGAATATTCGATACTATAACAAAATGAGCAAAATCTGTAACATCCTATAACTACTCCAATATTTGTAAATATAGGTAAGAAATTAACCTCGCAATAATTATATAAGATGGGATGCATAAATGTACCATTTTTTTTTAAATGTTACTTAACAACGAAATAACATCTTGGAATATGTTTTAGAATGTTATATTTGGATACAACTTTGTACTGTGTTGAGAGTGGTTGTCGATTTTCCCCATTCTGGAAGGTAGCTCAAATTTAGGTAGCCGAAGCATAGCAAGGTCCATTTCTTACCTATTTGAAGTCATATATTGATAAGAATACTAAACTTAGGCAGGAAGCTAAAAATGACTCTGAAAAGGAATTTTTCAAATTGATGAATAATAGCGTCTATGGTAAGCAAATGGAAAATGTTAGAGATCGAACTAATGTTCAGATTGTAAAAACACCTGATAAATACCTTAAATGTGTAAACTCAGAAATGTTTCAGCATAGAAATATTATTAATGAAGAACTAGTGTTAGTTCATGGAAGAAACACGATAATAAAATTAAATAAACCAATATTTGGTGGGTTCTGTGTACTGGAGTTATCAAAATTACTTATGTATAAATTTTACTATAGATATCTTAAAAATAAATATAAAGATAAAGTAAAGTTGCTACAAACAGATACAGACTCATTTATAATATATGTTGAGACTGAAGATTTTTACGAAGATATGAAGCAAAATATAGATTTTTTCGATACTGGTGACTATCCAAACGATTTTCCAATAGATACACCTAGAACTAATAAAAAAATACCTGGCTTATTTAAGGATGAGTTTAATGGAATACCAATTAGAGAATTTATTGGATTGAGATCGAAAATGTATGCGTTTAGAACAGATGTTAAGGAAAAGAAAGTATGTAAAGGAATAAAGAAAGCAAACGTTGAGCACATTAAATTTGATAACTACAAAGAGTGTTTATTTAATACCACACAAACCATAGAAGAGATATACAGAGTACAATCTAGTAATCTGCAAATGTATACAATAAAAGAAAAAAAAGATAGGATTATCCCCATACGATGATAAAAAGGTAGTGTTGAATACATTTACACGGGTTAGTTATGGTCATTATAGTTTAAATCAAATTAAGTAGTTTGAAGACTATTTTGCAGTTATTTAGCCTTATTTTCTACAGATTTTATTATTGTGTATTATTGTGTATTTTAGGTATATTTTTACATAAAATTGTATAGTATTTTTGAACTTGCGGCAGTACCGGCGGAATGCTATACTACTAATAGTGAATCGATAAAGAGGTTTTCAAAACTGTGGCACTGATTATCAATATGGCCTCACGTATTAGCTTTTGAGGCTTATGTTTAACTACAACGTAGGATGAAAGTTTAAATACTTGGGAAAAGCGAATACCAGGCATTATACACATTCTGTCCAAATACATTTATTTACATCATATCGGTTCTTGTCAAATCATATTTATACCACGTGAATAACCTGCCCCTATTTATTTATTAATTTATGCAACCTGCTAAGCGACATATGTGACTTACGCCTTTGTTGAATGCCTTCTAATGGATAATTTACAGAACAGTTTATAAAGAAGCGTTAGGTAACTCAGTGCATAAGTGTTATATGAGGAAAAAAGCAGCCACTAAGTATGTCGATTCCAAAAGCATCATACCCAGATACAGAGAGCTCCAGTAGCAATTTTAGGCGAGTTTGCAAACTTTTATTCATTAACGTAATTTCACTCAGAACCTTAAACACGTCCCTAAAGGAACAACCCATCAAATGCATAAATTGAAAATAACATTGAAACACAGTGGAACCAATTGAATTTAAATCTTCAGCAAACACGCGTTTTTCATTGTACATCAATGTCAAGAAGTGCTAAGAATTGGGTATATTGTTTTTGCTTCTGTCACAAATTACGACTATTTTTAGCTCATTCACTAATTGTAATGGCGGATGCAACTTTATTTGCCTTAAAACAACGAAATCGAACTCAAAACACTGAAACTCTGAGAAGCGTGTAAAGATCTGAGGTGGGTTATGAGGTCTGCGGTTACTTTTTCGTATAGAAACATCTGCTCGCAAGGTAGCGTTGCCTAAATAGTATCATAGAAGGTAACTTCACCACTATATGCCATAAGTTGGGTTCAGATCTTTCGTGTTCATCTCAGAAATTTTATTACCCTTTATTTTAGCTCTTGTGGCCTATAATTTGATATTATGACACAAATAACACTTTATGACATTATACGTGCTTATAAAATGCAGTAATCGCCATTTTTCCATTGGTAGAGAGATATAAATTTATAGTTCGTAGTAGATATCTTGGTCAAACACTTCACAAATGCAAAATGGCTTTAGATCTTTGCACCTCTGTCAGTGCTTGGCCTGATTGAACGCTCCATTATCTAGGTGTTCAGTATTCGAAACTTCCCACCTCGGTAGCGTGTCTGCCTCACGTTCAAGTGGTCCCGAGTTCGAATCTTGTTCAGGGTGAGTTACCTGGATAAGGTTTTTCCGGGGTTTTCCCTTATCCTGAAAAACGAATGTCGGGTAACTCTAAGCTCTATGGACCCTGGGCTCATTTTAGCATCATTTCACCCCTTCCACTTATTGTCCGATATGACTTAACGTTGGAGGACGTAAATTACACAAAAAAGGTATCTGAAACCTTTCAAATAGAGTCGGGGGTCGTCATTGCGAACATTTACTACGTTGATAAAATCCATACTCTTTGAAAATTTATTTTTCTGTTCAACCGAAAACTTAGCACATCATAGCTCCTTTGTCAGTAGAAGTAGTGAAACATAAGATTTAAGCATGAAACAAAAACTATTTAATTTAATGGAAATTAATTGTTCTTCATACTAGCCGTGTGTAGGACGCACTATGAAACGGTAGAGCCAGGCTGAAAAATTCAATGCCATAGCCGGGATCTGAACCACGGATCTTCTGGTTGCCGTCCAGCCGCTCTAACCTTTGAGCTACTATGGCCAACGTGCCGACATGACAGACGATCCGTGATTCAAATCCCGGCTATGTCATGGAATTTTTCTGTCTGGCTCTACCGTTTCATATTACATTAAATGTTGCTGACATCTACTAAAAATGAAAGCTGACTGCGGAACATGGTTTACAACACTAGATACGGTACCGATTATAAATGGTCACAAAGATAAGCATAGGTAATCCCTAATTCCTGTGTCTTTGGATCACAGTATAAAGAAGAAAGGAAGAAAAATGTGAAGTCTTTTCGAACCTAGCTCCTGCATCACCATACTCCAGCAACTAACCATCTGCTCCAGCTGCCACGTTTTCTATGCGTCTTTGGAAAACCATTCGTTTATGGCCTTGCTAGTATTACATGCATGAAAAATTGTAGTTTATTAACGCTTAGGCAGATTCTTGGTCCAAATTCAGGGTTAGAAGTATTAATGTTAGGTTCGTACATTACCGAATAGAAGGGCCGAGCTGCAATAAAGGCTTTTGTGCTAAACGGGTCAATGTTCCCATATTCGACTGTAAACTGAAGGTTGCACAGATAATAACAAATAGGGGCAGCTAACTCACCTGGTATATTTCTAGGGTAGTTTAAATTAAACTGGAAAGTGTGCCAGGACCTGTTTCAAACGACGGATTTTCCACTATCTCTACAGAAGCTCTTACCGCTGGAATTACCACTATGAGCATTAAACGTTCTCATTTAATTAAAATATTCGGGTAAACCTTCACATGATCTCCAATGAGATAAAGACGACTCAAAAGCTGCAACCGTTTTTATTTTCCAGATATTTTAGTTAGTTCGTAATTTGATAATTATTTATTTACACTATGTATAGTGCACGCATTATGTTGGAATGTTTATTCACATTAAAAAAATTAATTGCCTCGACTAGCCTCTGAAAATATATCCTCTGTTTTGCGTGCGCCTGGTACGCAAAAAAAAAAAAAAAAAAAAAGTGCAACTCGCCCACAGAAACGAATGACAATAGTAAGGGGTCTGTGTTCCTGCAATGCTGGAGACCATACAGTGGATCGCATCCTTAATGAGTGCTCAAGTGTTTCGAGTGAAAGACAAAAGCTAGTTTACAGTGTTTTGAAACAAGAAAACAGGATAGTGTCAAAATATAGTATAATTAAGAAATATTGTAAAGCATTCTGCCGATTTATGAACTTAATTAATTTTGAGAAATTGCTAAAGTTATTAGATAGGGCAAGGAAACTATGTAATCACAAAGAGCTAATACCAGTTAAATACAAACTGTCATAAGACCTTTAGTAATGTATACCAGTTAAAAATAAATAAAAATATAAAAAATGTTAACAGTAAACAATTATATGTAATATAATAACAATGTAAAAATGATACAAGTCTGTATAAAAGGCATGTAGTGTTATATTTGTAATGGATCATGCCATAAAGGAATAAATAAATTAAAAAGAAATAGTAAGGGTTCAGTAAATGTCTTGGTAGTGATAAGAGGGCGCCAGCTCGACAACACGAGATAAATTGTCGGTAGAAACAATACTGCAATCCATAAGCGAAAACGAAATTGATTGTAAATATATTAGTTTCGTTAGATTTCTTCCTTAAAGCATGCTCCTTCTTCTTTCAATCTAATATAAACTGGAATATATTCGAAACGTATACCCGTAGCTTCACCTTATTTCACTGCAGTTTTGTGTGTAAAAGATATCATTTTCATTGCTTTAAATGAATAGAAAGGTGATAAGGTTCTGGTTCACAACTGCAGGTACTAGCTCCTCCTTTGATCTATGGCCCTTCTTATTCGTTTCTGGGACACCGGGACACATATATCTTCCAAGGTGCTAGTAAATTTTCCACATTCTTACATGGATCCCAGATTTCCATAGAAAAGGGTTTCAGTTCATTCTATTCAAAGCACGACCCCTAACAAAAGATTTAGACCGCTGACGACAGCTGTAACTATTTTTCTTTTTCCTGTTTAATGGCGCATTTCCAGGCTGATACGTGTATCTTGGGCAATGCTGAGCCATAAAAAAGATTTCTGTTATACACAGTAATATACGTGGCATATACAAAAATACGTTAACAAATAAAATAATAAAAACAAGGGGCTGAAACGGCTATTGCGATGATATCAAAATCTTCAGGCTGTGTATGGATGAGCATTTGGTACAAAAGCAGGATATATTCGATGAAGGTCAGTGAACAGGATGCATTAATCACATCCAATCAAGCAAACCTTGAAATCACACTTGCTAGAAGCATTAAAACTTGGCAAGACGGAGAGAGATAGAAGAGTGGTGCGTAATTTGATCATGATATACTACAAAATATTCTTATGCACATATGTCAGCAACTTTACACAAAGACTGCAAATTTTGAAACGCGTATAATAAGATCAACCGTTCCAAGGTATGGGGAATTCTGCAGCAATAAAAACTGGATGTTAATTTAATAAATTCGATAAGCAGGTAAAATTGTGGGATGTCATAGAGCAATAAAATAACAATGTAAAATTAACAAATGCTTTAAACACAATAAACCAACTCTAGCCTAAATAACAGCTGAAGCTTTCCTGGCAACAAATATGTTTCAGTTCTTCTCGGAAAGAAGGTCAGGTCAGATGACGATTACGAGGGTGGGTCAAAACTTAATGCCGCTTTTTTTTCCCTCTCTTTTAATTGCCAAGAAAATTGAATCCAATTTACATAGCTTGAGAACTACAACATCGACGATTGATTTGTCACTATTCAATATAATATCTGTCCTTTTCCACAGTTTTGGTCCACCTTTTAACTAGGGCATGTATTCCAGTGTGGTAAAACACACAGACTTGCTTCCTAATCCATTGACACACAGGCGTTTTCACAGCCACCTCATCTTCAAAATGAATTCCACGATGAGCTTCCTTTACTGGCCCGAACAGATGGAAGTCTACTGGTGCCAGGTCAGGGCTCTATGGGGGGTGAGGGAAGACTTGCCATCCCAATTTCTCAATTTCTGCAGTGGTGTAACGGCTGGTGTGTGTTCTTGCATTGTCATGCAAAAGAAGAACATCCGCTATAGTTTTTGTTGGGTGAACTCGGCGAAGACGTGTTTTCAGCTTTTTGAGAGTTCTGACGTATTGGACAGAATTTATTGTGCATCCCTGCTCCAAAAATCAATCATAAGCACACCCTCTGCATCCCAAAGCACTGTACTCATAACTTTCCCTGCCGACCGCTGAGTTTTGAATTCTTTTTCTTCGGTGACGTTGTGCGATGCCAATCCATTGACTGCCTCTTTGATTCAGGTTCAAGAATCTGAACCCACGTTTCGGCTCCAGTAACAATTTCTTTTCCAGAAACTCCTCTCCCTCCAAATTGAAGCGCTGCAAGTGTTCGGAGGCTATTGTTTTCCTTATTTCTTTGTTTTGGGCGGTTTACATTCTTGGTGCCCAACACGAACGCACTTTTGAGTAACGTAGTTGTTGAATAATCGTCATCGCACTGCCTTTACTGAGGGAGGTAATGCGACACGATTCACCTGTTGTTACCCGAATGATGTCATCGACTCTTTGAATGTTGCATGGTGTCACTGCAGTCACCGGCCTGCCGCTTCGCATTTCATCGGCCAATGATGTTTGTCCTTCAGCTTCGTTACAGCGACGAACCCATCGTCTAACAGTGCTGACATCCACTGTTGCATCACCATACACATTTTTTTTAGCCTTTCGTGAATGAGAATTAGCGTCTAATACGAATTTCGATGTCAGCCATTTTGCAAGAGGATGTAGTGCTGCCACCTGTTGACTTAGGAAGTTACCACTGCAGGGGATTGGAGAAGAAGGTTTGAGAAATTGCGCCAAATCAAAGTTTTCACATAACTTACTTATTCATGGGGAAAAAAAATAGGAGGCATTACTTTTTGACTCACCCTGGTGGAAATCGACGTTTCGGGGGCGTACATCTCTATTTCTCTATCATCAGCAGGGTATTTATTAAATGTTAAAACTACAAATAAAGCACTGCATAGATCACAATTATAAAGAAAGACAAAACACTATCAATATTCGCATTACTGAACAAAAGACTGTTTTCAGTAGATTAAATGCTAGGTTAGGAGATGGCGTGAGTATAGACAATTAATTGGGTCAAGGGGGTGGAATTTGAGCGTTTCAACTCTTTTGAGTTATACTGTTCCAGAAACACAACTTCTCTCCCATTCTCAGAGCCTGGTTTGGAATACTCCATATTTTGTTCATAAAATCTCAAAAACAGATTTTTGGGTGTTACGCAATGCTTTTATGAATTATACGAGGAACAAACGAATTATGCGAAATAATTTACAAGGACTGAACTTAGTAATTACCTCACATACCAACTAACACAATTTTTTATGGCAGAAAGGAAATATGCATTTGCATTGAAATCCTGTCCCTGCTACTCACATATGGGTCATACCCTCGTGCAGGTCACTGGCGCTCAGCATTGATATTAAATTGAATAAGGGTGAACTGCAGAACTAATAACAACGGAGCGTTGTGTAAATTATGCAGAACAACATTTTTGCGCGGTAGTATGTCAAACAGTGCACTAAATTTAAAGCGGCGTGTTTCATGTATATATCGCGTGAAGTTTACAGAACGTTTCATTGAAAATGCAACGAATGATTTTCCCGCGTCTGTCAAAACCTGATAACGCCAAATCAACTATTAGCTGTAATATTGCTCCAAAGTCAATTACATCGGGTAAAATACAGAAAGGTACGTACATCCAGAATATAATTCGTAATAATAATAATAATAATAATAATAATAATAATAATAATAATAATAATAATAATAATAATAATAATAATAATAATAATAATAATAATAATAATAATAATAATAATAATAATAATAATAATAATAATAATAATAATAATAATAATAATAATAATAATAATAATAATAATAATAATAATAATAATAATAATAATAATAATAATAATAATAATAATAATAATAATAATAATAATAATAATAATAATAATAATAATAATAATAATAATAATAATAATAATAATAATAATAATAAATAATAAATAATAAATAATAAATAATAAATAATAAATAATAATAATAATAATAATAATAATAATAATAATAATAATAATAATAATAATAATAATAATAATAATAATAATAATAATAATAATAATAATAATAATAATAATAATAATAATAATAATAATAATAATAATAATAATAATAATAATAATAATAATAATAATAATAATAATAATAATAATAATAATAATAATAATAATAATAATAATAATAATAATAATAATAATAATAATAATAATAATAATAATAATAATAATAATAATAATAATAATAATAATAATAATAATAATAATAATAATAATAATAATAATAATAATAATAATAATAATAATAATAATAATAATAATAATAATAATAATAATAATAATAATAATAATAATAATAATAATAATAATAATAATAATAATAATAATAATAATAATAATAATAATAATAATAATAATAATAATAATAATAATAATAATAATAATAATAATAATAATAATAATAATAATAATAATAATAATAATAATAATAATAATAATAATAATAATAATAATAATAATAATAATAATAATAATAATAATAATAATAATAATAATAATAATAATAATAATAATAATAATAATAATAATAATAATAATAATAATAATAATAATAATAATAATAATAATAATAATAATAATAATAATAATAATAATAATAATAATAATAATAATAATAATAATAATAATAATAATAATAATAATAATGATTGCGATTATGATGATAATGTCTATGTAGCTTTAACTTTATTAATATGACAATATCTCAAACGCTTATTTTGATTAAAATACTTAAAAATATTTTTGAGCGAGCAAATATAACAACTTTTTTCAACTAAGCTATTATTTATGTCAATGGATAAAGGATTTACAAAATCTTATATTGTTTCATTTTTGGTATTTACTGTAGTTTCTTTCTTTGAATTGTGCTCTTCACAGCTTTCCTTCCATAACCCTGCTCACCTCACACCCACAACCACAACCACCCATAAATCGTTTGTTTTTATGCTTATTTGTGAATCAGTAATTGAATTTAAAGACAGATGACTTCTTTCGTATATTCTGTGACGTATCTTCTTGTGTGTATATTATTGTTTTGTAACAATTCCATAGGCGACGATGGTGGGATTCTTTGCACCTCATTGCGGCATTTGTACCATGGATTCCATTGGGAATGATGTTCCACGTTATGGCAACATTTTCTTATTCTCCTATACGATGCGAAGAAGTATCTCATATTATTACTCGCTGCAGTTCACGAAGGCCCATCGTCTGCGGCGATCCAACATATTCTCATAAATTCTAATTATTAGAATTTTAGTACTGTCGCGAACCCATTGTTGATCGAGGCGGCGCAGGCGATTAGTTCAAAGAGACGAGCAGTGCAGTTTGTAGATAAAAGCTTGCCAAAACGGTGGAGGGAAAGAGACGTATTTCTCCAGAGTTTCAGTCCTTTGTTCTAGCCCTCTTGATTGTTTCAGAACATTCGGAATGTGGGTAATCCATAAAAAAGGGAGCCCGCCCGCCACAATGAGTCAGTAGGTAATTGAACTCGCGTGCGTGAACAGCTGTGTTGTGGTCGTTGACCTTGCAATTTGTACTGTGTATGTGACGTAACCCTGCGACTGTAAAAGTTGACAAAGTGTGTTCCTACAGAAATAAAGTGGAAATTTTTGGTGCTTGTAACCTGAACTTTTAATTTCATGTACCCTCAAAGTCACGGCACAATTGTTTTCTTAGATTTCCGTTGTCTTTACACACACGCAATTTCTTCGCTTTTCAGGAATTAATTTTCAGTATATCGTCTTTCACTATATCGAAGCTTCTACTCATGTTGATAAATAATTATAACTGTTTTAAATCTAAGGTTTGCTGGCTGCTTTTTGCTGAATACATGCAGCATTCTGCACTCGCGTCACATACGTGTCTGCTCACTTTGCAGTCACCATGCAAAAGACGCTATCTTGTCCTCTTCATTTATTGACCTTTACCTTATCTCCATGGTAACTAAATATTCTAGTCTACATTACTTTTCCCTGTGGCCAATACATTAATTTTGAATTTCATAGTTTTCTGATTTTCCAAACATAAAGTTCTAAAAACAATTCTCTTTTATAATTTTATCTTTCTATTTAATATATCATATTTACGATGTATTTAGCTTGAACATTAACATTCATCTTTACCTGTCTGTGACCTACTCTATACAGTCATGGCCACCTATAACTCATACCAATTCAAAACAAAACTCTCATCATTTTAAATACATCAATATAACATAAATGAATTAACAGAATATGTCTATAGCACTTGACAAAACATCTGTATCAGTTTCTCTTTGCTTAATTCTTTCCTCCCAGAGTGTTACTAATTATGTTTGCTATTTTGTCCAAAAAATTAAAGAGAACCATATTTGATGGACAATTGACTCTAGTCGTAGTTCAGCTTTTCATTCTCCATATCGCGGTATCTTTTGTTTGTAACATTTAGTACAAATACGGTTTGGTGTCTTATTAATTGTTCTCCAGCATATTTATACGTTGCATGTCCGATAATGTAATGAATTGGTCCTCTGATAAGTTGAATTAAGTATTGTTAAACTATACACCCTCTTTCCCGCTTCTAAGGCCTCTTATTCACTCCATGCTGCTAATTTAATTTTGAAATCTGCTTAATTTCAGCTACAATTTCAAACCTTAATGCAATTAGTTATGCAAGTAACTTATTCTCATTTTATTCCTCTTTAACCAAAGTTTTCCTCCGTTTAGTTTAAATTAATATATTTCCAAATTACTCTGGTATACAGGAGAGCCATGTGTTACAGTACTTTTAACTCTTCTAGATATCACAACAAAATTTTTCTCAGAGAAACAAAAGAAATGAGATCGACATTCACTCGCACTGTTGCTAACGTTTCTTTCCGCCTACAAAGAACATTTAAGAGTTGCGTATCTATGGTGGTACATTTGTTTTAAAACTAATATAATCACTTTCTTATGAGATATAATCCATTGTAAAATTTTAGGAGTTTACGCAAGCTCAATTAAATATCTAATGGCTTCAGCTCAAGTTATATAAATTCACTAACTTTCTTGGCCATCTGCATGGAGTTCCCTTTACGAAAATCGCCGAACCGTTAAATATAGCTCTTTCCTAAGGAAGAATAACTTTCTCCGAAGATATTTATTCCAGACCAGACGTAATAAGTCGCAGGTACCCCGAACCGTCCGGAAGAAACTCGGTCGTCCGGAACACCGGATTACATATTCAAGAGACTCAACAGAAGACGTGCGTTCACGTCGTACATCTTGTAGCGAAACTGCAAGCCACCTTGCTGCTGGGTGATATCTTAACCAGCAAGGAAACAGATTTATAGCAAGAAAACCAATTTGCATAAGCTTACCAAGAGCAAAATGATTAACTGCTTTGGTAGTCAGTAAAACATTTCAGCGAGCAATATTCTGCTTACAGGCAGGGTTTGGGAAAAGGAAGGGTGGGTCCATGTGCCTGGAAAAACAGATACCATCTGCTTAGTTGTTATTGCTATCGGACCAAATGAAATTACCTTACCCCCTATTTCAATTTAATTTGTACAGCCTAACGTTCAAAATGCCTTTAGGGCAAACGCATAAAGCAAAGTCTAGCGTGTAAAACATACAGATGCTACACATTTATGAGAGAAATAAATAAAACATAAATGTAAATGTTAACAAAACTATTCCTGTATTAAAAGCTGGATACGAAGGCGACCATTTACCCAGGGATGGTTTATTTATTCATATGGTAGGATTTTCCGATCCTCAAGTTGTCAATGAAGCAAACAAAAATAATGAAATTATCTGGTCTCCATAACTTCAGTAGAGATTGTCACTCAGTATTGTCGCGGTGACATGCACAAAGGTTCGGAAAGATAACGCACGGATAGTGTATCACGGAGATAAGGAGCTTGCCTAAGCAAATAAATATAGCGCGGAGATAAAATAAGGTCTGCGGAAACAAAGAGATAAATGGAACATTCTCGTGACATCTTGATTAATAGAGGACCTTCTGTTTCTTGTTTGTTTGAGGACAGTCTAGAATAATCAATGCAGGTATATTTAAGATATCGTTTGTAGACGGTGACCTTCGAAGGTTGTAATTGTGTATGTGACGTAATGCTGTTAGTGTAAGTTATTTCTACGTAAATAAAGAACATTTGAAATTTATGCAACTTGGACTTTTAATTCTATGAGCCCACGAAGTCCAATTGGTGTCAGAAGTGGGATATACGATAGTGGACGCTACATTGGCAAAAATTATAGAAGAACTGAAATCAATGAGAACAGCGAATGACAACGTCGCTGCGATTACAGAAGCGGCAAATCACAACCTGTTCGCGAAGCTGGACACCACAAATAATAACCTGGCCGCGGAACTGAAAGAAATGAAGACGGCCAACAACCTCACCACCGAGTTAAAAGTAATGAAGACGGCGAATGGCACCTTCGCTGCGAAGACGGAAGCGGCAAACAACAACCTGGCCGCGACGATGACTACAATGAAGGCCGAATTAACCACAGAAGTGAAGGCTGCGAACGAGGCCCTGGACACCAAGTTTGAGGAGCAGCTGCCAGCGTGAAGGAAGACGTCACGGAGCTGGGCAAGCGGATGGGTCATGTGGACGAACGCGTCGAAGACCTGGCAAACCACGTTAACGACCTGGAGGGAAAGGCCAACAGCAATACAAAGTCCCTGAACGACATGGTGGAGGACGTCGTCGGCAGGAGATTGAAGTATTTAAAGGTCGACGCGCCGGAACGCGAGCAACATCTGCGCGCGTCAAACCGTCGAAGTACGACGGCTAACTTGGAAGATTGTCATTGTGTATGTGACGTAATGCTACTACTGTACGTATATAAAGAGTATTTGGAATTTCTGTAACATGGACTTTTAATTCTACGAACCCACAAAGCTACAGTATATTAATTGCATTACAGATATGCATTAACTGATTAGTGGAGTAACTGTCACCAATGTTTCACCTATGCAATTTTTTGTCTTTTCGTGAAATTCGTCATCAGAAACTGAACATGAGCAATGTTCACATTGGAGGTTTTATAAAAGATTTTGACTATTGTAAAGTACGTAATTCTATGTGCGTGCCAAGTAAAAGTTTTTACGAGACTGAATAGAAATAATAGTTATGAAATAAATTTTGTTTTTACTATTTCATCCAAGTCTTTTTTTCTAACCTATTCCTGTAAATTAATTTTGGAAAAGCCACTTTTTATAACCAGTTTCCCTAATCTGGCTTCCCTAAACCATGTGTATAATGATATAGTTTATTGTTGGCTTCAGCACAGCAGCTGTAATTTGTGTGCAAAAACAATAGCCGCTTAGGGTGGGTTCTGCTGTCAGAGAAAAATAAGAGAGAAAACATGATGTTATGATATGTAATTACAAAAATGGAGTTCACTCACACACAGACACGCGCACTAACCTTAAGGCTAGCCTTAGGTTCAGTATAGAAATGATATTACCCTACGGCCCGACAGCCTCCGCTCGTCTCATGCTTTTGCGAGCATGCGCAAAGTAGAGCTCCCGTTAATTCTGTTGGGTTGAACATTCTTTGTGTGAATTTTACTTCTGACTAAAATGAATATAGGTGAAAACACTACAGATGAGATATCGATAGCTACGGTGTCCTTCAAATAAAAAGTTTAAATGAATTGTCTGTTAATGTACCTCTTTCATTTTTAAGAAAAAAAGCCCTGATTACGTATTCAGCACGTATGGTTGGCACCCGAGCCGAAATTAACATTAACAAATGAACAGATAAAGTTTAAAAATGTTTATAAACATTCACAAGCAAAATAAGCATATTATTTTACCTAGGAGCTACAAGGTTCTACTCTAGCTGACATACTTAAATCGACAGTCATCTGCTGAATTACAGTGATCCGTATTTCATTGTTAACTAAAGGTCTGAAAACCACATCTCGAGTTCTTTGGGTAAGAATGCCCATTATATTTTTGTCCATTGAAGTTACTTTTATACTGGTGTCATTTGGTTACTTTATTTTCATCTTCTCACGTTTATTTTTTAAATAAACCTTGTTTTGTTTTAGTTAATTGATGGAAATTAATCATTTCTCCACAGTAGCCGTATATAGGCTAGGGATTTTGATAGAGTCAACATGAAAAATTCAATGCCATGGCCGGGATTTGAACCACGGATCTTCTGATTTCCGTCCAGTCGCTCTTAACCTTTGAGCTACCATAGCCAACGTGCCGTCCTGACACCAAATTCTCCAGTTGACTCGTATATTTTCCCGGTAGACCACTAGGGGCTCGCGCATCCGAGATGCACCGTTCGTGGCGACTTACCATCGTAAGTACTTAAGTCCCAGGCTTCATCATTTAGCTCTTATTATTTTAGTTAAATGATGGACATTAAACATTTCTCCACACTAGCCGTATATAGGTTTTGTTTTGTTTATTAGAAATCAGCCTCTTTCACTTCCCATTTAACGTTCTTCTTTGCAGTATTAATATGTATGGCTAGTGAAAAACTTGCAGCTAAAGGATTATGAGGATAAAGCCTCTTGTTCCTCCATTTCCCTATTCTGCAAACTGAAGAAGTAGGCGCAACATGGATTAAAAATGACTATCCTTCGCAATTACCTGCCAAGCCATATCAATGGTTTTTCACATCAGTCAGCACACATTCTGTAAGTTACATCCAATCTAGGAAAATCGCACGTGTCTTATTACTTCCGTGATTTTTATTTATTACTTCATTAATTTTTATTTATTACTTCATTAATTTTTATTTGCAAAGATTTAGCTATAGAAAACTCGTAAGCACTAGTATAGTCGGGGTTAGCACATGACTAAGAAATGTTTTTTTTTTAACAAACAAAACAGACCTTTAACCGGCAAGGTCATATCAATCGATGGGTGAAATAACACTCAAAAGAGCCAAGGGTTTTCAGTGCTTAAAGTTATCCGACATTCATCTATCAGCATAAGGGAAAACGTCGGGAAAACCATACCCAAATACTTCACCATGACCAAGATTCGAATATGGGACCACTTGTAACTTGAAAAACATAACATAGAGGCTGCTCAAATGGGATTTCATAGATCAGTAAAGAATAAAGTAAAGCAAAGTGAGGAAAAAGTATTGAAAATAATTTGGTATGTTACATTCACGTGAGTTACACTATTTATTCTTTAAGAACCAATTCGCAGGTTACTCTTCAATCTCATTTTAATGAATATTACAGTAATTATTTTAAAACATATTTCCTTGTAAGTGAGGATTTGAAATGTCTCTTTGCAAGAGCAGGAGGGAAAAACTGAATGACTCTCCATTTGAAAAAATTATTAGAAATGGAGAAGTCAAAGCAACCGTAAGGAATATATTGCAACTGGTTAACTTAAAAATGCTTATTTGATAAGTACTGTGTAAGTTACTGAAATATAGACGGTTAGGTATTAACTTTCATCTATATGTTACGATTTACAGCTATGGATAGGTCACACCTTGTGAAGAATACTTCAGGATCTATTCACATCAAATGTAAGACAAAGAGAATGTAATACGGTATTTTAATCAAAACGGATAAAAAAATTGAAAAAAAATTAAAGAACTTTGAGAAATATTGCACGTAAGAAATACTTTGGGATAGAGATACTTTATTTATAATCCTTCCGACGAAACCTAAGAAGTCGGTTCCTTTTATTGAGACAAAATGCACGTGCATTTCCTTTAAAAAAAAAAAAAAAGAAGAAAAAAAAAAGTCTCAAAACATTATTTCAGTTGAAATTTCTTATATGTGGAATATAATAAGAGGGGGTGTCGTTTCTTGACTTTCCGAATACCTTTAAGTATAAGTCTACAGAATTCGCTTTGAACGACTCTTCCACTTCATTAATGACGTCATTTGTGTTGGCAAATCGGCGACCACGCAAAGGATTATTCATTTCCGGGATCAAGAAAAAGTCACTTGGTGCGAGATCAGGCAAAGTCGGTGGATGTTGTAAGGTCTCAAAGCCACATTCCTTTGTTTTGTCAACTGCAACTTCAGATGAATGAGCTAGTGCATTGTTAGCCAGAAGACGAACAACCGCGTCGTTTCTTAATCAGAGCTGCTCGTAACTTGTTCAGAAGATTGCAGTAGTATCTGCCAGAGAAGGTTTGACCCCTGGCAAGATGATCTGCTACGATTACAGTCCCAGAAAACTGAAAGCATGACCTTCCTAGCTGTCTTTAGCACCTTTGTCTTACTGGGATGGGGGAAATTGGCATGCTTCCATTCCTTGCTCTAGATCATACTGACAGATCCATGATTCATCCATGTTACCAGACGATCAAAAAGTCATCTTCATCCTTTTCCAACAGCACGCCGAGCCCTTCCCGTCGGGGAGTTGTTCGGATTGGGTTGGAATCGAGGGGGCAGTGTTTTCCCGACACCCACGGGGAATTGGGTACCTCCGGCCAGGCTACGGCCGCCCAGAGGGGGTAGGGTTTGCCTAATAAGTCCCGCGTACTAGCCTGCAGAGCTATTAGGTGTGCTAGATCACCAGGCGGCCCTACCGAGGTTTGCTGTAGTCTTCCCTGCGGGGTTGACGCGCGTAAGGGGCGTATCCAATTCCATCCCGTCTTAACGTTGTGCTCAGCGGGCTCCCGGGTAGAAGGAGGCCCGGTTCCTTGATGATGATGATGATGATGATGATGGTGATGATGATGATGATGATGATGATGATGATGATGATGATGATGATGATGATGATGATGATGATGATGATGATGATGATGATGATGATGATGATGATGATGATGATGATGATGATGATGATGATGATGATGATGATGATGATGATGATGATGATGATGATGATGATGATATACAATTGCGCTCAACTACGGCGGTCATCAGCGCCCTTTAAAAAACTAGTCATGGCAAAAGCCAGATCTAAAACTTTCTAAAAACTATACAAATGTAACAAAACCTATTAAAACATACACGTACACAAAAAAAATCAATCAAACCCTACTAAAAATTTCGTTCACTAAATCCTAAACTCTAAACTAGAAAAGAATCTAAAAAGAATCTAATCGTCTCCACGCACGGCCTACACGTGGGTGGGCCTGTTGACCGTCTCCCTCAGTCACGATGAGGAGCCCACACTGTTGGCTCGGGACCCCGGGTGCACCAAACCCGTACTTACCGAAGTAGGCCCCTGGGGGGGCCCGGGTTCTTGGTCCTACGGGTACAGAACTAATAAGAGTAGAACCTCTGCACTTAACTGTTCTAACAGCATCAACATGTCTTCAAAGTTCACGCCATGTTTGCTTTTGGAAAGGGGTTAGCAAACGCGGAACCCACCGTGCAGACATCTTTGACATGCGCAGTTCTTCATGAATCATTTTACACACACTACCATAACTAAGATGTGTCTCATTCATGATCATTTGACAGGTTGCTCGTCTGTCTACCAGTATTAAACACTCCATTTTCTTCACTGTGACAGTATCGTCTGTCATTGACGGTCTACCAGCTCTTGGCTAATCTGTTAGGGACATGTGAGCAGTGTGAAAATTCCTTTTCCACCTCACAGTAGTATCACACGACGGGAAATTGTTTCCATGAACAGCCGTCATTGTTCTTCCGGGCAGTTTTGCCTTTCAAATGCAGGAACTTGATCACACTACGAGCCCCAATTTCTCCATCTTACACCTCAGTCACTGGCACTCACTGGGAAAAAAAAAAAAAATAATAAAAAAGAAATAAAAAAATAAAAAATAAAAAAAACAAAGGGACTGAAATCATTTGAAGGTTCCAAGATAAGTACTAAGGCTTTACGACCCCCCCCCCCCCCGTACTCCCTCTATTGTAATTAGGAAGCAGAGAAGCCTACTGAATAGGATGGTTTTTTCTTTTCTTTTTAGTTGCTCTTTACATTTCTCTTAGATCATATGATTAAATCAAGGACTTTTACTGTGACATTGCTGTACTCCAAGTTTCAATATGGGTTATATGAGTTTTCACCAAGAAAAACACATTCATAATCATATGGAGGGTAGGAAATTATTATTTTAAGAGTTATTTAATTTAATTTAGGAATAAAAATTGTATTAAGAAAAACTTCCCTCCCTAGTTGAAATAAATTCCTGTGCCACTAGGTCGAGAAACTTGGCCATGAGGTGTTTGTATTAAATGCTTTTGTGATTCAGTAGAAGGTGCCTTTTCTCTTACGATATATCGCTGCGAAATGATATTCAAATGCACTAATTCGTACCAAATTGAAAGACCACCTCTGTTTCCAGTGTTTCTATACGCCGAATAACGACCTTCGTGCCAATTACAGGTTTCCGCACTGTGATACATCTTCCACAAGTAGCGTAGTCTCTTATTAACTGTCGTATATAACGAAATGACCGCAAGTAATTGCTTCGAGTATCATAACTAATAATTTATCTTTAGCATCGCCAATATTTTTTGTTCGAGGACCGGATGAACTGGGAATAAAAAGATATAATTACCAGATTGTGGCACTAAATATTCAGTACGTTCTTTTCATTAGAAGATGCCCGTGTGGCTTTTCTTATTTGCCGAATTCCAATGATTCACTCTTGTTACTCCCAAAAGAAAATGATTAACAGTGCAGTCAATGGTTACATTGGGAAAAAGTTATGTGGTCTTGCTTGTGGAACGTTTGCTCTCTTTGTTAGGCTCTGTTGAAACACTATTTAAGCAGGTAATATCATTACAGATGATTCGCTTCATTCGCAAATCAAATAAAATATGCCTGAAAGCGTTCGCGATGTTATTCATATTTCTGTTTTACTTTCGTTGTCACCCAAAGCATAGAGGTGTTCATTTCGACTCCAAAATTTAATATCCAGACTTTATTGGAAACACCTGTATGTTGTACGAAGCTCAAATAGCTGCTCATTTAGAATGAGACACGTGTGTTTGTACAATCTAATGCGCATACATGTGGGTATTTTAATTTATTATAATTTTATTTAAAAATGACAAAAATTAACATCCTGATCTCTAACCCAGGATTTGAAACACGGATCTTCTGGTTGACGTCCAGCCGGTCTAATCCTTGAGTATGCAACGCACCGACATGATATTAAATTCTCCAAGTGACTCGTGTTTTCCCGGTAAACCACTTAGGAGTTCTCATAAACACATGAGACAACTTCCTTAATGGTGACTTACAACATTTAATTACTTTAAGGCCCGGGCTTTATAGTTAACCACTATTAGGTCAATTAATGGAAATTAACTGTTCATTCACACTGACCGTGTGTAGGCTGAAGTATGGAAATATAGAGTCAGACTGAAAAATTCCATGCCATAGCTGGGATTTGAACCACGGATCTTCTGGTTGCCGTCCAGCCGCTCTAAACCTTGAGCTACTATGGCCAACGTGCCGATAAGACATTAAATTCTCCAACCGACTCGTATTTCCCCGGTAAACCACATAGGAGTTCTCATAAACACATGCGACAACTTCCTTAATGGCGACTTACAACATTTAAGTACTTTAAGGCCCGGGCTTTATAGTTAACCACTATTAGGTCAATTAATGGAAATTGTTCTTTCACACTGCCGTGTGTAGGCTGAAGTATGAGAGTCAGACTGAAAAATTCCATGCCATAGCTGGGATTTAAACCACGGATCTTCTGGTTGCCGTCCAGCCGCTCTAACCCTTGAGCTACTATGGCCAACATGCTGACATGACATCAAATTCTCCAGCTTACTGGTGTTTCTCCCAATAAACCACTTAGGGGTTCTCACAAGGGTTAGAGTGGCTGGACGGCAACCAGAAGATCCGTGGTTCAAATCCCAGCTATGGCATTGAATTTCTCAGTCTTACTATCTTTCCATGCTTTAGCCTAAACACGGCCAGTGTGAAAGAACAAGTAATTTCCAATCTCTTATTAGTTTGAATTCAGGACTTATGCACATGCATTGCCCTATGGGCAGCTTGGTGAGTGGCAAAGGAGGAGTAGTATTAAGTATTTAGGCATAGCATTAGATGTAAAACTACTTCTAAACAGCCATGAGAAATATGTAAGAGAAAAGGCAGTAAATATCGTTATGAAATTAGCGTCAGCTGTACAAAAGAGCAATAGAATTGCTTTCACAAAAACAAGGATATATCATGAGTTTTGTGATTGGTATAAGAGTATATGGCACAAGTACATAGGCACATAGGTTAAGGGTCAAATCCTGTGAAAATTCAATCCGAAAAACTCAGAGGCAAATATTACTTCGCAGCAGCAGAGCCACAAAAACGACGTCTACTTTGGCCCTTCTAATAGTTACAGGAATTTGGCCCATTGACTATAGGGTGCAACTTACTGGATAAAGAAAGAAGAATATGGGAATGTTTTTAAAATTATGGGAAAAGATGCAGTACTGAGAATGAAGTGAAAAATTATTTATTACAGGAATGGCAAGAAGAGTGGGATAGTGCACACGTAGGAAGAAGAGTACGTGATTAATTTCTGGACATTAAAGAGAGGCTAAAATTGGAATATAAAACCAAGAAAAGGAATTTTTCACTTCGTTACAGGACATGACCCATATAAGTTAGTTAGTTACTAACACTCCCCACATGGCAACCTTGGCCTTCGGGGTAACCTCACCCCACCAAGTGATGACCGGACCCATTTCTCAGGTGGAGGCACCCAGAGGGCGGTGTCCATTACCTCCGATGATAGGGTGATAGTGAAGATGGCGGTGAGGTGAGAGGACCTACAGTTTTTACCGTGGACTCCGAACCACGTTGGGCATAGAGGATACTTCACGTGTGCTAGACAGAGCATGACCCATATAATGTATATTTAAAAAGAGTAGGGAAGAAGAACTCAGATTTAATGTGAGCAATTAATTGTTTAGATTCATCTGAAGGTATTTAGTAGAAGCCGGTCGAAGGAAACCAAGGAAAATGTTTATGGAACGTCTTAAGAGAAGCAGAAGATTATCCACATTTAGAAAATGTCTCAGATAATATCCGCTATGGCGTTAGAGGAATATATGACCCGCGACAAAATACTTCAAAGAAGAAATATAGGAACATTTCAATCTACGAGAAAAGAGATCGTCGGAGGGAAATAGGTCCAAGAGGAACTGACGATACAGATTACCAGACTTGAAGACCTAATTTAAGACACCCAAGCGATAAATAGGTGACGCCAGTTATGTATATCGGAAAGAAGAGCAGAAACCACAGAAAGAAGTAGAATTCCAGGAGAGCCGAAGGAGATATATGGAGAGTATCAGAGCGGCCATCACAACTGATTATGCAGAAGAGGAAAGATGAGAACCCGGATATCTGGAACTGACGAACCAGCTCCATCTACTAATGCCAGTCCCTTTAGAAGATGGATACTAGTAGGAGGAAGCTTTGGATACTAGTTGCAGAAGAGGACATTTTGAAATTGTAGGAAACAGTCCTTCATAGTTTGTTATAGCAATTAAAGCTGCAGTATAAATGTAGATTTGATTTATATTGTTGGTGCAGAAGTAAAGTAGAAAAAATACTGTTTTAGGTAGATTAGATGAATAGATTTCTAAGGTTGCTGCAATCCAGTAATCTGTAGGTTTAGTTATTTCCTTAAGGCAGCAAGTAGATTATATCTGTAAAATCTGAGTTTTTGGGTAATTTGCTTTAAAATGAAATTTGCATAATCTGCTATTAGATATGCAGATTTTCATACCGCATCGTAATGGTATGATGTCAAAAGTCTCACACGAAAACATTACTGCATGTTCTAGTCTGTCTCAAACTCAGGAGTTGGAAAATTTAATGTCATATCGGCACGTTGGCCATAGTAGCTCAATGGTTAGAGCGGCTGGACGGAGACCACAAGATCCGTGGTTCAAATCCCGGCTATGCCATTGAATTTTTCAGTCTGATTCTACGTTTCCATACTTTAACCTACACACGGCCAGTGTGAAAGAACAATTAATTTCCATTAAATTTGTGTTGTTACGTACTGCGCTGGGCTGATGTTTTGATAGTGAAGTGTACTGCACTATATTCCGCCTTGTCTGTGCCATGCTACACCAACGACGTCCTCAAACAACTGCACTCATTCCTCAGACAGATACTAATACGTGCACTAGCAGTAACCAGCACTGAAGCAGACACACTAGGTAACAATGAACAATGCGATAAGTTTATGATAAGTTTATCAATTTTACACTCATAAACTAGTTGTAATTGACCGCGCGCTAAGTAGCTATTATTATATTATTAGTATTACATTGATTAATGCAACTACTGACATTGGAAAAGGAATGACGGTATTATAAAGTTCATGAATCATGTCGTCAATAATGGCGCATTGTCTCAGTGGGCGAAATATTGATTTCACTATTAAGCTAAATATCACATTAATGAAGAATCTTAATAAGCAATGCGAATAATAAATGAAAATACTACAGGCAAAATCTTAAGATCGTTACAAAAAAAGAACCTTCGCTACGAAAAGGCGTACGGCCTTAAATAAAAGAACTTGAGATACTATAAAATTAAAGAGAGAGAAAGGAAGAACGATATCCAATGCATCGTGCTCTATTTCCACAAACTGCTAAAGGTATGGGTTTGTGATTAGACAAACCGGAAGCAAGCTCATTGGCGGCATTTGATTACTTGGTAGGACTTCCCTCGTCGACAGGAAGCATAACAATACAGGGAGACAGATGAAGTCATCCACGTGCGAGCGAACCTTGCGACAGATGGATTACGTAAACATTACAGGCCTTGCACTTGGCATCTGACTTCAGTGAAAGTTAACATCGACCGTGACATCTGGGGTCTGCCCCGCATTTATACGGCTACACTGCAGAGGTATGTGCACGTTTGCTCTACACTCGAACCTGCATCATTCTCACTCATCAAGAGTTTTCAGCAATTCTGCTACATTGTCGAGGCGGCGGTGCCTGTGATGGTTTGGGAAATACCCATCAATCAATCGATACAGCAGCTACTCGCCTGTAGAAAGAGTTTCAATTCAAACGGAACATTTGTATTCAAATTTAGCACACAGTCGATCAGAGAAAGCAATTCTGCGGATTTGTATCGTGATTAGTTTATTTGGTATCAAGATGACAAAGTCAGAATGAAGTGAAATAGTCATGAGAATTACAAGTAATAACATTCTTGTCCTCTCTGCTGCCTTCTCCTTATCTACGAAACATACATGATATTTTGAAATCCTGCAATTAAACTGTTCTTATTGCTTGTTAATAATATTAAAGCGTAAGTAGAATCTTTCATAATAAACTAGTATCTTCTTTATGCTTATAATAGACCAGAATTAAGCTGTTAGCAATTTATCAAAAGTATCCGCAGCACCAAACAATTTACATACCCACTACAGTTAAACGGGAAAAGCATCCACTCCACAGATGAGAAGCTAAAAATCTTTGAAAACCACTACCGGACTGTCTTCCGCACTCCTGAAAACCCAGACTTCGATACAAAACAACTGAAAACCACAACTGCATACATCAACAACAATAGTAACTTTTCCTGCCGTTGATACCGGCGCCAGCCTTAAACCCAAACGACGACACAGAAGCACCAATAACCATCGACGACTTCACCAACACAATAAGACGTCTTGGAAAATCAGCACCCGAACCGGACACCATAACATACACCATGCTAAAAAACATCCCATACCAAATGATTCAAAAAATTGTCGCACTATACAATATTATACTTCAACACGGGCACCACCCAACACCCTGGAAACAGGCACATCTAATACTACTGGAAAAACTCGGCAAAAGCAACAAAAACCACCAGAACTACCGGCCCATATCCCTAACGGCTACAATGTCAAAAGTACTAGAAAAAATACTAGTAAAACGCCTAAACCGATTCCTAGAACACCGTAATCTCATACCAGACACGCAAGCCGGTTTCCGGTCCAGTATTACCATACAGGATCAACTGATAAAAGTCATCTCTGAAATAAAAGAATACCAACCGAGGATTCACAACCGCAGCCACATTCCTGGATATTCAAGGTGCATTCGACCGGTGTTGGATACATGGACCACTACACAAAATGACCAACATGGAAATCCCAGAAAAACTGACACGATGGACCTCCAGCTTCCTCTCCAATAGAACCGCACAAATAAAGATCAACGGACAACTATCAGCTCCTATCAAGCTAGAAGCCGGAACATCACAAGGTAGCGCCATATCTGGCCTACTATACATAATATACACCGCCGACACTCCCCAGCCGATCCACCCGACAATCAGACTGGCACAATATGCTGATGATACCGCATATTGGTGCTCGACTGGAAGACTACGAGGCTGTAAGCCAAGACTAGAAAAACAGCTAGCAACTTTCAGCAAATGGGCAAAACGATGGAGAATAACGATAAACCCAGCAAAAACGCAATACATCATTTTCCGGATAAAAACCAAAGAAACATAGAGAACATCTACCATCACCTACAACAACCACACCATACCGACATAAAGAAAAATCAAATACCTGGGAGTAACACTAAACGAGAAACTGTCCACCAAGGCTCACTACCAAATCAAACTGCAAGAAGCAAAGGTAGCAACGTCATGCCTCAGGTTCCTCTCCAAAATTGGAAAGGAAGGCCTATCCCCAGGCACCCTAACCCAGCTATATAAAACTATCATTAGACCAACATTCACATACGCAGCAATCGCTTTATGGCCCATCACCTCCCAAAATACAAAGGACCGTATCTCCGGGTTCGAACGGAAATGTTTGAGAATAGCCAGGAAGTTACCACCATGGTCCAGAAGTAATGAAATCCACGACATAGCAAAAACAGCTACAATAGAAGACACAATTAAGAAGCACACCACTAAGTACATAGACAATGCAAAAGACCGACCACACAGACAGAAGATCATCAACGCTGCAAAGCAATACCAAAGATCACGAATACATCAGGAAAAAAATCCAAGCGACCCTCCCCTGTTAACCATCATCAGACAGCACGAAAAATCAAAAGAAGAAGAACGGCAAATACAGCAACACCTACGGCAACTCCTGCAATGATAAAAGACATCTAGGTGACGACCTCACGGAAACTAAGTAAATGAAAAAAAAACATATATATATATATTGTCACCCGGGCGTTGGAACACCCTATGGAAGCAGCTGAGAGCGGAAGACAGGGGAGGTCCGTGTTAGCCACGCCTCCCCCTCGTCCATCTTATAGTGTGGACAGGGATGGCTGGGGGAAAAAACATGATTGTGCGGTCTGTTTCTCTTCCACCTGTGTTCTGGAAATTACGGGATCTTTCATCTACTGGAACCTTCCTGTGGAAGCCAGAAGGCGGCGATATTCCTATAAAAAGGGGCTGCCGGAGCGAAGTGAAGTCAGTTAGTCAGTTAGTTAGTGAGGAGACAGTCACAGTTCTTGGTGTAAGTGTTAGTCAGTGACGTGTTAATGAACGAGAAGATTGTGCAACGGAAGACTGTACGTAACTGTGTATGAGCATCGGATTTGACGTAATCGCGAGTACAAGTGAAATTGTAACGGACGAACTGGTGAATTGTAATTGTGTGCAGTACGCAATTCTGTGTAATTGGCAAGAGTTTAACTGTAAGTCGGTGGAAATAAAGAACAGTTTTGAGTGGTGAAATTGGACTTTTCATTTCACGAACCCACAAAGTCACAATATATATAAATAGCAAAAAAATAATAATAATAAAAAATAATAAATGAATAAGTAAATAAAAAAACAGCCATCTCTCCCGCCTCCCAAACCAATAAATATGCTGGCTGAAGAGGGCGAAATAAGCGCTAAAACAGCCGTGGGTGAGAGAAACCCAGAATCCCCCTGGTAGTAGTAGTAGCTGTTTATTGCGGACAGGAATTTGCGTACTACCACTACCACTACTAGTATGCTTCCAACAAAGGGACAACCGTAACATTTTAGTGTTTCCCAGCTGTGATAGGCTGATGCCTAGCGCAGTCTTACACGTAATTACTCCATACTGGATAATATAGTTATGTGTATTGTATTTATAGCGAGCAACATTCATTTAGCGCAATTAAATTACCTGAAAATTGCATTTATTGGGATGTGGTTACGCTTTTGAAATTGTGACTGCTGCGATGTTAATAATTATTTAGGTCATTTACCAGATTTATTCGTGGAATGGCGATACAAAATGGGAACTGTAATTCTTAAAATCGGATTTGTTGTATTCACATACCTTTCTCTACAGAATCTTCTAAACGTGTCCTTAAACACAGTTCTATTCCTTCTTAAACGAGATGTATATGCATTACACAATATTTACATCTCTTTAAAGAAAAGCTGAAAAATAGAGATTTATTTCCCTTTTTGATAACCAAGAAATTGCATGCACTTTGCATGACACTGGGATAGAAAAGAAAATATACGAGGGCTGTTTGATAAAGAATGATCACTATTTTGACAACGTACCTCGACTCACCCTCATAATTTTGATGGTACTTCTCAAAATTGTCTTCCCTGAATGCGATACATTTGTCCCAGCGTTTGTGCCAGTCTTCAAAGACATGCTGGAAACCATTTTTGAGAGATCCTTCAAAATCGCCTCCACAGCATTCACCACTACTGCTGATGATGGATAACCTCCCAAGAAGGCATTTCTTTAAGTTAAAGAATAGAAAAATGTCACATGCAGCTAAATCCAAACTGTAGGGAGTGTGAGGGATGCACTTCACGTTGATTTTTGCAAGATAATCAGCAACAACATTGGCAATATGCAGCCACATATTATCGTGGTGCAGCATCCAGCCTAATTCACGGAAATGTGGTCTTTTGCGCCTGATATGGACTTGTAAATTTTTCACGACATCCCTGTAGTATTGTCCAGTTACTGATGTGTGTGCAGGTACAACATGCTGATGAACCAATCCATGAATATCCAAAAATGAAATGACCATAACTTTCCCAGCAGATGCAACCACTTTTGCCTTTTAGGAGGATTGGCGATGGAGAGTTCCACACTGTGCTTTACTGTTTGCTCTCAGGATCAAAATGATGTAGCCAAGTTCCATCAACAGTGACAACGTTTTAGAGAAACTCTGGATCATCCTCTAACATCAACTTTGACTGCATGCAGACCTGCAGGTGAATGTCCTTTTGCTCGGGAATCAACAGTCTTGGAATCCATCACGCACAAACACGTCTCATGTGTAATCTTTCTGTCATCAACGTGTGGGTGCCACCCAATGAAATGATCAGTATTTTAGAAAGTGACCTTAAGGTGATTCGTCGATCCTTTCTCACAATGGCAGCAGCAGTGTTGATGTTTTCTTCCGTAAGAGCAGTAACTGGAGCACCGGGTCCACCTTCCTTTGAAACTGATTGTCTTGCCTCTTTAAACATTTTAAACCACCTACGAGCTGTGCTGTAGGGAATAACAGCCTCTGCATACGCCTCCTGTAACATTGTATAGGCCTCAACTGAAGGTTTGTTGAGACGAAAGCAGAATTTCAAAGCCGCATATTGTTCCTCGCGTGTTAAATACCTCCATTACAGTGGTAGGCGATATTTAACATGTCTTAACCTACCTGGTTCTCACAGGCGTGAACCAGGAGTACCAAAAATGAAACTACTACGGCGTGTTTGTTTCACATTAAGCTAACAGAAAATAATAAGATTGAATTTTAGTACGAAAAATTATGACCATAAAAATTATTATCATTCTTTATTAGACAGCCCTCGCACAATACAATAAGCTGAAAAATAGAGATTTGTTTCCCATTTGATAGCCAAGAAACTCCGTGCACTTTGCATGACAATGAGACAAAAGAGAAAATATATTATTGAAGAAATTATAAGTATCCAGAAACAAGCCAATGACAAAGAAACTTTCGCAAATGCTTATAAAATTTTGACACAAAATACCTATTTAAACAATATCTACATTTTTGTATGATCAAATTTTGCCTCTCTTTCTGGCCTTATCAATATTATTCAATGCTAATTCAAAATTAACGTATTTCACAGGCAATTCGAAAAAAAAATGAACTCGATTATTTCATTTGTCATGCAAGTATGTTAAATATGGCGCAATGTAAGTAAAATAATTAAAGCTATGACAAAATAAACAAAATGAAGAGTGTAGATGAGACAGGTATTTATTATTCTGATATTTATAGAAGAGTGTCCTGCACCATGGCGTAGCGAGCTAAGGCAGCATGCTTTGCTCCTTTGCCACGGAAAGCGGCCCCGGTTCGATCTCACCCATTTGGTGCGGATTTTAAGTCCCGGGTATTGGATCTGTGTCCACTCAGCATCGTGAGGAAAGTGAGGAGCTTAAGCTAGGTAAGCGGCCAAGGTCACGAAAACCAGCACTCCGGCTGGGGGATGCCGAGATGCTGACATTTCCCCGTATCTGCCGTGTATAAATAGGCGTGAGACCGGCAGTCGGGTTGGTAGGCCTTGGCCCTCTTAGGGCTGTCGCGCCAGGAACAGAAACAAAGATACTCCCACGTTCGTCAACTTTATTCTAAAAATAGTTTGTTGTTTTCGATTCTGGAAACCTCAAAACATGTCAAGTAAGGGCGCCATATTTCGGATACCACCTTTATTTCTGGGTATTCTACATGGTTTAGTACATCAATAGACACGAAATTCTGTGACAACGTTCTTTTTTCATATTAGTTTACAGCCCCTTAGTAAAAAGGTCCTGTAAAAGAAGTTTACATAAGACATAATGAAAACCACTAAAGAGCATTTGGATTAGGTTAAAAAATGGTGCCTAATTTCGGATACTTTTGTGGACTGCGATAAGCCAGTGGAGAGTGTCTTTTCATAAAAGACCTGAGACATTTTTCCGAGCCATGCCGCTACTCGAATCAAATGGATGCTTTACATTGTTGATCAAAGCTAGAAGGAATGCCATTCCTCTAAAGTCTTTCTTTCGTCCAAAATAGCGTTCATCCATAAACGTACAGTATGCAGCCAGTATGTTTCCAGCTTCTCATCAAGTGCGCACTGTTTTCTCGATTTTTGTAGACAACAAACTGTCAATAACTTTCTGTGTGTGGTTTACGTAATTCTCTAGCGTGGAGCAAGGTACACTATACCATTTGGAAGCTTTTAAAAATCCCATTTCTTCTCCTTGACGGCCTTTACTGCTTCTCTCATTGCTTCTTCTGACCAACTTCTTCTGCACCCGGGTGCCATCTGATGAACAAAAAGTATTTTAGATCCGTAAAATATTGTTCATTCCTAATTTTGGGTATCCGAAATTACGATGTCCTGTGGTATCCGAAATTAAGAATTCCGCCATATTGGATAAATAACAGCTTGATATAAGCAATTTCAAATGTTAATGCATATAAGAAAACTATAATATACTAACATGTACAGGCAGTAATTACGTGATTTAGGACCTTACCTTAAGCTCAGGAAATCGCTCTGAAAATTGGTCTTCAAACACTCTGATCCTGAACAAAACTTAAGAATGCTACTTTACCGCAACTAACTGAATAATGGGTAGAGGTTCACTGTGTTCACCTGGTATTTCCTCCTACTTGTTCACATGCTTTATAAGAGAGTAAAGTAGTTCACGGAGTAGAAAATCTACCATTCAAATTCAGGCACCTATCCGAAATTATGCCCTTACCCTATTTCGTGTGAAATCATGATATCGATTTTTTATTTTTGCAGTAGTTGAGAAAGTAAAATATACTTAATCATTTTTCGCGAATTTTGGATAATTTTTAATCCTCTAAATTTTAAAAATGAATTCGCAGTATATCTAGGTTATTTTGAGGCACACTGTAGAAAACTCATTCCCTAGGTTCAGTTCTGAACGCGCGGAGTCGGGATGGAAAAGGAGAGGAAACAATTCTACGTGGATATTTCGGGCCAGTTGACTCAGTGGAGGGACATTTTGGCAAGAATTTCCTTCTCACGTGCCTCACCATGCTGCAACATCCGTACACAACATTGTAACAGCAAACTCTGTCCAACATATTTCCTGCCTTCTCTGTCATTCTAGATCGCCCTCTGTTGGAGAATTAGCAGCACTACCTACTCTCTAACCACCACGAGAGCTGGAGGAATGTGTTGCGTTTATTTTCTTTGGTAACGAGGCTGTCAATTCCCAGAACTGTATCACCGCCGCTGGTAGGATAGAATTTCATCCCGTAAGACTTCTTTTACATGTTAGTAAATCTAAGCAGTCGCTTAGGTGAGAAGATACTCCTATCTCCACAATGATTCTTCCATGATTTTTGGGTGCATGTTATTAAGAAATTATTATGATATGTACATGAACATTTACAGGTATGTTCTTAAAACCTTTATCTTTAATAATATCTATTATTATTTGAAATTTAGTACTGTTAATTTGTTATAATTTTTTAGTTTTTTTTTTTTTTTTTTTTTTTTTTTTAGGAAAAAGAAGCACTGAAATTTCAGAATTTTTTTTAAACAAGTATTATGAATATCAGAGAAACATCCATTCTTATTATTATTCTTATGTGTCTGTTTAATGCACAAAAAATTCATATGTTTTGGTTGATTAGCGTTTTAAAAAGGTGCACCGGAACTTAAAAAAAATGTGAAACTAAGAAAAACACCTTTAAAGTTTATATATTGATTACTGAATTCTCACATGAGTCAGAACAATTCCTGCTGCATCGTCTTGACCCACTGGTTTTTTTTCTCCAAGTTTCTCATCATTTTTCTTGCCTTCTTGGCCAGTTCTTCTTCAAGCATTTTACCTGCTTTCAGGACTCGCAGCTCATCAATTACTGTATGACTACTATCATGATTAGCAACAATATTATGTGAACTGGACCCACTAACCTCAATATTACACGTAGTTTCATTATCTATTCTGCTTATACTACATTTACTGTTCTATGTTTAGAAAAATGATTGTCTATAAGCTTTCTCTTTCGAAATGTTTTTGGCCTACCCATATCATACATTCACCAATAACTAGTACAAAATAATATTCAGAACAAATAACTGTTCACATAAAAAGCCAAAGACAAAAGAAAATCTAGAATCATTGGAGCTAGTGGTACCAGCAGAAAGCATGGAAGATCTCTTACAAAATAAGGCTTAGTTCAGAATTATCCGTTCAGTTTACAGAAGTTATTATCGATTTTCTGAAAGCTTACGAAAAGGGGCGTGGCAAAACGTAACACCCACTAATATAATTAGGAAGTAAGGTATAAAATATTGCTCTAATGAACTTTTTAACTATACATTTGTAATCTAGAGGGATGACATTATAATAAAATATAAAATTACAACAAAAAAAGTGAATTTTAACCCCAAGTGCAGTACCTTCTCACCTTAAGCACATTTAAAAGTCATTGATATGAGCCGGGTTTAAACTCGTGACTTCGGAATCAGTAAGCGAGCACGTAATTAAGTAAGACACCCAGGCCAACAGCAATGTGCTATGTGAACCATTTCCTCTTCCAGCAGGACGGTTGCCAATCTCCAGCTGTTGGGACTACATCCAAAGCACAATAAGGCGGGGGGCCCTTCTCCATTATGCTGGTCTACCGGGGAAGGTTTTCAACTAAGTAAAACCGTGCTCTCTGTACTGTCGTGGCTCCTTGACTGTCTCCTCTCGCTTAATCCTTCCTCCCGGGGATACCCCACTTGGGGACAGAGGTATAATTCCATCAAGGCTGGTAGTAGTGTCGAATCCCCTCAGTAGTAATCTATATCATATGTACAATTGACAGTGTTCTAAGAAAAATGTGTAGTACCTGTCACAGTAGTGACGTCTGGGGGGCGATGGGGTAACAGTAGCTCGTGGTAGCTCACGTTCATAGAATAGAATCTTTATTGTCACATAACGATTACATTGTGAGCCTAAGCTGGTAAATTGGTGACTCGTCAGGCTATATAAAAAACAAGAATTAACATAAAAGAGAAAACTAATTCTAATGATAAGATTGTATATCATTATGCAATATAAATTGTCAGTTATTATAATTGCGTCCTCCATGAATTCTTGTATGGAGTAATATGTCTTATCTAATAACATTTCTATTATACTTTTATTAAACAATTTTGAAGTCTTTATTTCTTTGAATCTTTGAGGCAATTTATTATATTATTATATATTTTATATCCATATAATAGGTTTTTTTCGTATAGTGTTAGTCTATGTATAGGGTGTCTTATGCTGGATTCTTTAGGAGTACTGCAATGATTACGATTTTGTTTTTGCATACATTTGTCATAATTTTTATACATAACTCTATAATATATACAGAAGACATTGTTTAAATATTTAACTTTTTAAATAATGGTTTGCATGAATATTTAGAGCTGGCATGCAACATTATGCGTATTATCTTCTTTTGAATTTTAAATACTCTTTCCCATCCAGATGCGTTTCCCCACAATATTATACCATACGCCAAGATGGAATGAAAATAGCTATAATAAACAACTTTTTTTCGTTTCTATATTCATTATATGCGTCAGGCATAACATATTATAGCATAATAGGTCTACTATGTTCATTAAATTCCATGCTCCGCTCATAGAATGTGGCTGGTAAGGAATGTGGATGCTCTCTGGATGCAACGTTGGTATCCCGAAATTGCTAGCACAACAGCGTCATTTTTGTAACATACTTTCATTATATGTTGAAATTTCAGTCGTAATCTTTCTCGGATAACACTAGAGTAGGCGAGCAACACATTCCTTACAGACTTATTCTCGCAAGAAGAACGCCAGTCTACCAGCATTAGCTGTAGTAACATGGGTTGAGTCCAGAGGCTCTACTCCCATTAGCCTTGAACCTGTAGGAACAAGACCCGGGCCTCCTTCAACCAGGGAGTATCCGAGCTGTCCCAAAGGGCGCTCGGCGTCCTCCGTGGGGCTTTCCATAGGGCAAGACCTAGAGAGTAACAAGCCCCCCCCCCATCTGGTCCTATGGACTCAAGACGGGATGGAAGTGGATACGCCACTTACGCGCGTCAACACTCAAGGTGAAGACTACCGAAAAACCTCGGTGGGGCCGCCTGGTGATCTAGCACACCTTCTACTAGTTTTGCAGGCTAGTACCCGGGACACTTAATGACTTCCCTCAAACCCGTCCGAAGACGTACCCGATTCCCACGGGTTTCGGGAACACACTGCCCCCTCGAGTCCATCCCAATCCGAACAACTCCCGAAGGAGGGGCTCGGCTGTTCGGGCCGAGGTTCCTCTAGTAACGTCAGAGGTACCACGAGGGCTAAGGGTCCGCAGCGCCCACACTTTGGCAGCTGAAGGGGACGGATCCCCTCCCCTACGGGAAGTAACATGGGTGGCTCACTAAAACCATTTCTTAATAAGCAAACCGACTACGTAAGCAAATTAACAGAGCCCCCTTCTCATACCTCAGACCCCTCGGCCTTCTTCTGGTGGTGAGACAGTACAGTCCGCATTATACGGCATTTGTTAGTTTCCCTAGCAATACGGTCTAAATTATAAATATACTTTCTCGGAAGATAAAAACAGTTTTATTGATTTAAATCCCAAAATTTGATGAATATCATTCACATGACTTTCTCTATTCACTCACTTACAAGCTTACATTTGTTTCCACTTAATAAAGAAAGCTTTAATTACATAGTTATTACAGTACTACCAAACAATGCCATATTTTTAAAAGAGGGTCTACATACTTTACTGGCGGTTTTAAAATTTCATGGCCATTGTGGAACCACTTGGAGAAATTATACTATTTAAAAGTTCAAATCAATAATTAAGAAATGTAGGGAACTCTTAATTACACACAAATTATAAGTGACAATCTTTTCTTATGTGGTAAAGCTTTGTCCATCTATTGTAGTTTACAAGAGGACTTCATAATGTTTTCAAATATTTCAAGATATACTTTATTTTAATCCTACTCCTTACAGTTATTTTAGAAAGTTAAAAATAGCGTTAAGTTTCAGGTAAAGAATAACTTGAGTGGGAGATTTTGTTGATGGTGTCGCATTCAAAGAGAGGCTCAAGTATTTCTCCTGGATTCAGAGGGACTCCACGCTTGTATTTCCGCTGATATGATAGCATTGAATGCGTAATAAAATGCGGTAATTTCTCTACTTATTACTCTAGTACAAATAGTAAAGATTAACTTTTATTTCTAAAACACCATGTTAAATATATTTTAGAAATTTTTTAACATTTAGATATCTCTAGTTAGGGATAAACCTACGGCCCACTTGAAAGGTTGTAGCATCGCTTGATGTATCCAGAGACAATATTATCGCATATGTTTGCAGGATGTGTTTGACGTGATCAATAGCCGCGAGAGACACACTAGGATGGAGTCTGCTGCCATACTGTTGACAGATTCGACCGTAATGATCTGCAATCTTTGCTTCTGATATACACAGCCACAGATAATATAGATTCCAATAATAGATATTTGTATCTGTGGAAACAATTTATTTGGAATTGTTTACTGATAAGAGCTGCGCATAAAGCACGAAAAGCGTTTAATGAGCAAGGGGAGGGGCTGGTGTATTAAAATACAAAACCTATCCATAATTTGGGAGCTATTCATTGCGGTACTGTAATATTAACTACAGGGACGCAAATGAATTTTGAGTGGGAGGAGAGGAAGTCGATTAACGCTTGACAGATTTTATTAGCTCTTTAGCTTTTTAGGCATAGTACAACCCACAAAATCGCTTACATTATACCATAAATGATGGTATACTTATGTCTCTGTTTTTCCCCACCCATTTGCTCATAGTTGTTTCAAAATTAAATAATAAAACTAATCTCTAAACGTTACTTGGACACTTAGTAATCAGTAAATGCAGAGAAAGACAACAATGAAAGAAAATATATAGTATAATTACGTAAAACATGAAGCTAATCAAAGTTAAGTAACAAACACTAGACAAATATGATTATTTGTAACGAAAACTTTACTTATATTTTGAAACTAATGTAATTTTCAATAAATTGTGAGATCGCGATTTCGAAAACCTTCGTTTGCATTCTCGGCCACAGTCGGTTTTCACCTCTGTGGCCGTAACGATGGCAACAATGAGATTCACTGTGACAGATTGTAAACAAATGTTTGGGATATCGCGTTCTCGCTTTTATTGAAATTTTCGTTAGTTTCAAAAGACAAGTGTAGTTTTTGTTACAAATAATATTTGTGTAGTATACAGTATGGTTTGGTTTTGGTATGCACTAACTCCACGAAGTGTTAAAAATTATTTTTTTTTTTCAAAATAGAATAATGCATTCACGCTAAATAACGGTATCACGGGAAGCAAAGGCTTGTCTTTGCTCTATACTTAAAACTATACCTGTTTAATTCTCAAATTGCATTGATTATGAAAGGCAATATGCATGCAACACATTTTTTTTAGTTGGGTCTGCGTCTGCTTAAATATCAGTTACAAAATGTTTCTTTTTGCATCTTTGTTGTGATCAAATTCGCTGGCAGCACATGCCATATAAACGACGGTATAAAGAGAAAAAGATTACAATATTAGAAATCTGTAAACCGATATTTTATCGGAATTAGAAAAATTGTTCTTGAGGGTCACATACCATGTCTCTTTTACAAACAGATTAAACGGTCGTCTGGAGGTGGTGAACTTTATTTCATTGTATATGTTAAGGGTTTCTCTAGATGTGAAAATTATGCAACTCCTGTGTTATTAAAAAGAAAAAGGATATTGAAATTTTAATCTATTGTAATTATCTGAATAATTACTTTGCCATTCCGGCCAAGGTTCGTTCCACCACCAAAGAGAATGTATATGCTATGCAGCATTTCTAAAACTTGTAGGAATATTGGGAAAGCTAAGAAACTCACATTCTTTTAGAATTACCATTACAACTGTAATAAGTAAAGATTTAATATGATTTCTCTCTAGATCATTGTATAATAATTTCATACTGAAAAGAGGAGGTATATGAAAGTAATTAATTTGTCACTTGTGTTTATAAAGGTTAATTGTGCAAAGTACAATAAAGTTTTAAAAGGTTTAGAACACTTTTATAAACCGTATTCTACAAAGAGATGATTCATCAATGTATTTATCATTGAGAACTAACAGATATTCAATTCTCTCAATTTAAGAATCACAGGAGTAAGCCAAAATTTGAATAATTAAGCACGAGATGTCTATGAACCGCTGACGGACAGAATTAACCCCCATTGGTGTGCTAATGTTTACTTCATATGAATTATAAAACGAGTATCAACAGAGACCATAATGGTCAAAAGGAACTTCTGTATCAGTAGAGTATCGTCCTAGTTCTGTGTTTCTTTATAATGTCCATAGAAGATAAGTCCAATAATGCAATGCTTCACTTTGTTGTTTGTTGATTTCCTCAATTTTCTCTATAAAACATATTTTCCTACCTTAGTGACTGGAATGAATCTTGACACTAACCTGAAACAGAAAACAAGGGTTTAGATAAGGAATTTACATATTATAATAAATGTTATGACAGTAATGCTAGACTTTTAAGATTCCTAAAAGATACTATATAGATAGAGGAAATTCATTAATTCCTCCTTAGCAAAATAAACAACATGGATTATAAAATTATCTGGATCTATGATTCCTCCCTGTCTATCGCTTTAGTATAGGAAACAGGTTCTCGACTCTGAAAACAAGACGATCCATTCAAACAATCAATCACTTAAAGAAACAATAAACAATTGCACATGCAGTTGCAGTCGCTTCTGAAATGATCACGAGCTCCACCAATGTGACTTTCATGAGAAAACTTTATTATATTAACTTTTCAAAGTGTATCCTCGTCAATGTGAGTAAATGTATTCTGCAGAGACAGTAGTATCCGTCGAAGCTAGCTACACTTGTATTATTTCATTTGTTTGTTTTTAGTGCGTAGCTCAAGGGCTAGCACATATGATTTACCCATTTTCAGAGCAATGTATTAAAATTGCCAAGAATTGTAGTACTGAAACTACACCAATGAAAACAGAAGTTCACCAAGTTTTGAAGCGATTTGGCTTCTCAAAGAGGGAAAAATGACCTAGTCACAGAAAATCAGAAATCAGTTCTTTACTCACTCTGCTGTATCTTTGTACTGGAATTCAGTATAATATTATTGGCACCAATTGTTTTTGTTTTGCGGCAGGTATAATCAGTGATTCTCAGCTCAAGATAGAAGATGTTCAAAGCAGCTCCTTCCACCCGCTGGGATGGCATGACGCATTTATGCGTGCGGACACAGTTTCGATGACGGCACTGCAGTGTCCATGTTACGTTCAGGAAATAAAGAATGTATACATTCACCGCCTGTGAATAATACTACTTTGAACTACTTTAGTAGCTTTACAAACGTATTAGTGTTTAATAGTTATTGGCGTTTAGCCTTTGAGTAATTTAATTAAGATGTGGAGACCCTGGGAATCGAAACTAACATGGATATGCTAATATGGATTTCCATTCATACTTGTAATATATACCTAACATTATTTCTAACCTTTCTCGAATTCTAAAGCGTTTATTTCATATTCAGTTATTTTGCGGAATGTATGTGATTATTTATTTAAATAAGAAGCCCCTTCAATCCAAAAATTTACACCGCTTAGCTTTATTCAAACTTTTAAAATTAGCAGACATCCTTGTAAAAAAGCTTCCATCATTTAAAAAGAGTAATAGTGTTTCCTTAGTAGTTCGTGGTTTTACTTTTGAGGTACTTACTGCTTTGTTAAATCAACTGATATTTGATTCACCACCTGTAGCTGCCATAGAATATAGGAAATATGATGAATAGGCTCACGAATGCAATAAACAAAGCTCTAACGTGCATTGTTTGCTAATAAATTATTATTAACTACCAGAATATCCAAAGTGCTTCTTTAATTTTTAAGTAAATATCCCTTACAAATTCATAAACACTGACGCAATTTAACTCTTTTAAAAGTATAATGATGGTCCTACAACAAGATATCGGAATGTTTTACTACGCTTTCCTTGGATATTATGCTAATAATACGCATTTAGTTTTTGAGTTAATATAAGTACTATACCATAACAGCATAGGTGATATATCCCATTTCAGTTATGTTATAAAGCGTTGTAGCATTATGTACTATTAAAGGATACATTAATCATTTAAAATTTATTTGAAACATTCTTTACCCCTCCAACCCGGTAGGTGTACCCTAAGATTTTTATGACATTGTTGTTATGGGGAAGAACAGCTTTTCCGTACAAAGTTAGCCGCCTGGGGATCCTTTAAGTGCGGTCACTGTAATAAATCTGTTTTGTGTCCCGGAATACCAACTTAAAGCTCCTCAAACGCCGGCTAAGATAGTTCTTTTTACATGCAGTTAGAAAACCTACAACCAAAATACCTGTTAACTTCTTCAGCTATTTAAATACACGTAATCATACTCTCAAATTAGCTAGGTACAATGTCCACTGCGTCAGTTTATATTACCTACCGTTCTACATATACATTGGCTGTTTAGATAACGTTTTCATAAATACTACTAATGGTTGTATCTTTGTTTATTGTTTATTTTGGTACGATGGCCTAAAGCTACGGTCGCACACTCACACGCACACACACGCACACACACTCTCTCTTTCTCTCTCTCAGACAGAATGAAAAACAGAGCGAGATAAATTTTTTCACGGCCTCACAAAATAATAAAAGAAGAGCGAGTTCACTATCTCCTCTCGGACATTGATGATGTAATAATACAGTTATATTTCAACTTTCTATTTTCTTAGTAGTTCTGTTTAATTTGGTTTCTGAGAATAAACATTGTTTTATTTAGTTACTATTATATTATTACCTCAAAATTAGAATTTCTCTTTAAATAGCAACGAGATATCTGAAATCCTACAATGTCACAGTTTCTTAGTTGCATTAATTAGAAAATCATTACAAACTGCTTTGTTTAATTTTTTGGTGAAGATTCCATAAGTTTTATAAAGTATTAAAAAGAGCTACTTTTCTTGAATCTCGTTTACATTAATTTTTATTTAAAATAATTTTTATTGATTTTTATATGCACGAGTTCGAGGAACTCAGGTGTCTGAGGTTGTTGATTCTTTTGCTAGTATTTTCTTAACATTATACTCCCCTAATGTCGTAATTAACTCTTCAACTACCTTGTGTAACATTTTATATAACTCCAAAGAAATGCAAGGCTGATCGGTCTCAGAACGAGCCCCCAAACCGAATGTATCAGGGCAATCCCGGATATTTCAATTAGTACCTGATTAAGAATTATATTTGCGGCAAGCAACGGCAAATGGATAGAAAATAAACGTATGCAAATGCTCACAAGATTCTGTATATTTGCAGAATCTTTGTGGAAATAAATGATAGTGATAAGATACACAATCTAGCCTATATAGACGTTAGACAAACTAAAGACCATTACCTATATAATGACAATGCAAGAAACACAATGTTCCGCAGTACAAGTTTCTGCATCAGGAGTCAGACCTTACAGTAGAGATCCGATTTCCCATCAATCCGTTTCCTGTAAATAGAGGGAAGGAACACCCTTGCTAGATTGATGCGGATAGCGCGGCTCACCAGAGAAAGAAAAAAGCGACGATCGGGCAATTCAAACAAATTTCTTTTTTATGCCTACGCACTGCCTTCCAGCTTCTTACGACCAAGTGATTGATTATATTATCTCCGTGCTAGACTTCATCATTTGCAAGTTCTTCTATTCATACCAATAGAAATGGAAAGTCAGCACTCACAAAACAGGCGCCTTGGTTCCGGCGATCAGTGCATCCGAGTCCATCGGTTACTGGTTCTAAACTGGACCACGGAAAGTTTGCATATTTCAAAGCAGAAATATTTGCGCTTAGAGGGAACGTTCTGCAGCATCAAGTGATATTCAAGTGTTTTCTGCATGCTCAAATTTATTTTTGTGTCGTGTGACCCAGTTCAGAAATTTTCCCGATTCTCAATTATTTACTTTCTCCACTAAGTGTTAAGTACATTACATTAAGTACATACCTGCTGTATGCCTCCAAAAAATTTTGCCACCATGTTTTATCAAAAACGTATGTTTTGAGACTATATAAAACAAAAACATATAAAACACATTTTTTAAAATATAGTGTCTGTGGTCTATTTGTTCGTTTATGTGTTTGCCTAAACCTATTAACTCAAAAGTAAAGTCGGTTAAACGCCACGCTTGGTATTTAAAATTGAGCATTTTCTAACGATGTGACAAGAAATAGCACATCCAAAACTATTCCTTATATAGAATATTTTTTTCGGAAATTATTTTCTTCTTCGTCTTTACGAAATTCTGCCACTGATCCGCTTTCACTCAAAGGAGCATATACCTATATCCATCTAGGCTGGCCCCGAAGCTCAGTCGGTAGAGCACCTGCCTGCCGTGCTAGGGGTCCCGGGTTCGATTCCCGGCAGTAGGGGTGGGGGTGGGGATTTTTCTCCGACCAAGATAATTCCCCATCTTCCCCAGAGTCTGGAAGTATGAATGAGAGTGTGAATGTGTGCGTGATCTAATGATTAAAAACCAAAAAATAACGAGCTAACACCTTCAGTATCTTCCAAAGGAGAACGACCGCCGATATGACCATAGTAGTTAAAGGCGAGGTTTAAATGGAACAAGGAAAAAATATATATTCATCTCCATAGTGGCGTGTCCACATTATTTTTTATCTTAAGCTCTTAACGCAACGCCATTTTGGGTAGCATGTTTCTTGCATTTCTCTGAATGTATTGGTATTAATTATAACTTGTTTCTAATAATAAAATGAATAAAATAAAACTACCTTTTGCTAATAAATGTAACTAATTAAAAATTCCTCATAGGATTATAAAATAGATTTGACTGCAGTTTCACCGTAACTTCTCATTTCTTAGTTACCTATATAAGTACTATAAAATATGTAACATGGCGTCATAAATTTTAGTCATTTAATAGCCACTCTAGTCATGAAATAATAAGGTGGTTTACATTACTGTCCGTCGAGAACAACAGTGTATTTCAATGACCGAAGAACTAACACGCAGTTCAGTGATTGCATTTTCCCGACAGACATATTTTCAATTTTGTTTAATATTATTGCAAATTTGATTTTCAAACTTCAGTTCAGATAGTTAAAAATGTTTTAATGGAAAAGGTAGTTTTTTTATTATAGCTTTATTAGAATTTAGAAAGGCCTCTAAAATAATTTCCTTTTGGTATTAAAGCCAAAATATTTATTGGAGTAGATTCAACAAAATGACACCTGGGTCGCTCCTAACCGCAAGTGCTTAAACTGAGAGCGAATTTATTTCAATGCCGTCATTATCTCAAACGATTTACATAATTCTTTCATATGCTGTGCACCACCTTCATATGGAATCTGTGGATTGGATATTAGGAAGTGCATTGAATTAAACCTCGCAATGCATTTTTAAGTATAAACAAAGTAAAATATCTCATTCCGTATTTCTTTGTGCATTATAAAACTAAACTGCGCGAAGTACTAGCCTGATGTGGGGCGGAGGATTACGGTCCGACCGCTGCGTCCTTCACCTCTCCCTCCAACGTAGCCAACAGCGGGGTAAGTAATGGATAGTGGGGTTCGTGCCACGAGTACTGTCCAGCAACACAAAGAAAGTCCCTGAAAGGTATGTGCTGCCTTACACATTGGGACAAGGACAGTGAATGTGTGTGGCAGAGAACGCCTGCTACACAAGCAGCAGAACCGTTAAAAACATGCGCTCTTTTCACTCTGTAAACTAAAACAAAAGTAGAAGCCGTCAGAATGTTTTTGAATGGTCTGTAACTGTACTGACATGGGGTATCATAAACCTGTCCAGGGAGGGTGTGGGAATCTTCTACAAGCCCCCTGCTTCTCAGGCCACGGAGACTATCTCCCCTTGTGGTGGACAGTACTTCTCGGCCGTCAACGCGGTGTCTGCAACTTGCAGCCACTACTTTTCCTTTAAATAGCTCCGCAATTAGCCCACCAGGGACCGAATCAGGCTGAGGGACTCGGATCAGGTCTTCTAGCAGGAAAGAGGTTTTCGCCCCGCTACCCGGAATCGAACCCGGGCTTTCCGCTGGGCATAAAGATGACGATGTAAGCATTAGGCTTTTTCAGAAATAAAGAGAAAAAAGTAGAGATACAACTGCTCTGGCGATGGAGTTGAAAAGGACCTAACTCTAAATCTGATTAACAAGAAATTTATAAGCTGTTGAGGGCTATTGTTATTGAGAACGGATAGTGTACTAACTTTCTCGCTAACCTCAACTACACAATTTAAATCGTTATCTTGCAGTCGTTAAAACCTATACCGTAACTCACTGAGCCATTGAAAGGGCTATAAACGTTACCACGTTGGTTGTGGGTCCCCAGCAATAAGTGCTAAAGAATAGACGATAACAGTCATTCCTCCTCAGTAACTCATTTGACAATCTTGCTTTACAACAAAGATACCAGTCATTATGACTAAGCGCTACCACAGACTCCCACGTGACGCGAATCAAATCCCTGAGTTGACTGATGTATCCACCTTCATGCTCCCACGCATACATCGGCCTTTCTTTCATATACGCCTTCGGTTCTTTCATCAACGTTCCCTGTCCCTGAAAGATAGAGTTGGGCTTGGTCCGCTGTAATCTGTTGATTTACTGCTGAAGAGCGAACTGGGGAAGTCGGCAATGTTAGCGGTAAATCCAATTTCATATCTGATAGCGAAGTTAGTGGAAGTTATATTGATATAATACCAGCGCGTCTTCCACCTCTGAGGCGGTGGGGGATCGCAGTAATTAGCAGTCATGTTGCGGGAAACTAAGAAACCTGTTCTATAAGAACCACATTTTCTTGGGGCTGTATTTGTAATAGAATTTAATACTACCGTTTTGGATTTTGACTGGGTTTCGTCTAGCAGTTTCTCAGCTAGAGGCACTGGTTATATTAACCTGAGTTTATAAATTATCTACAGATTTCTACTTAAATAACGAGTGCATTACCTTTAGGTGTTAATCTATATATTTTAAATAAATATAATAACATTTTATTCATTTTAACTCATAAATTTACATAATGTATTCCGGTTACTTCATCTTGGTAAAATGCAACAGTTACTGCGAGCGGAGCGTTAAGGAGGCTTCGGCCATTTCATCCAAGAGCAGCACGCTTAATCGTGATGCTGGATTTCAGTTCAGCTCCTAACGACATAAAAACTGTGGTACAGGGTAATGCAGTTTTAATTTTATATACAGACGATGCCACACTAGGGTTTCAACAACAGCAACTTTCTAAATCTGGAAATCTATGCAAATTTGATCTCCAATATCGTGGCACAGTATTTTAATGATATCAGGCTGTGTACTAATGCACAAAAAAGCGAATTAATTCTATTTGATTTTAAGAGACATCATTTCGAAATTCAGCTTAATATAGAAAATAGTCTAGTCCAGTGTGTAAAAAGTGTAAATATTTTAGGTTTAATCCTGGATCACAAGTTAACTTGGAACAACCACATTGAAAAACTAGAAAGTAAATTAAGCTCAGGACTTTTGTGTTGCGATATTTAGCCAATGTTTTCTCAGTAGATACTAGTAAGCTAGTCCATTTTGCATTAATATATTTACACATTTCTTATGGCATCCAGCTGCGGGGACACACTTCCAAATTAAGCTTTAACATAATTTTTCTCCTACAGAAAAGAGCTATCAGATACCTGGCAAAAATAACACCTACGAGTTCATGCAGGCCGTATTTCAAAAAATTAAACATACTTTACTTACTCTTCCCTGCCTATTTAGTCTGCGAACAATACTTTTTGTACATAACAGGAATATAACCTCCACAAATTCCCATGTTGGCACATATGAAACAAGGGGAAAGAATAACCATATAGTTCAAGGTCACAGGCTACAACTTTTTGAACATAAGACCCAATATTTTGGTCCAAAACTACTTAATAAGCTTCCGGAAAGCCTAAAAAATACTGTTTCAGCTGCTAAGTTTAAATCTAATCCGACTAAATTCTTTGTTATAGAGGGCCTATTACAGTATAGATGAATATTTTGATGACAACTTCGATGATTTTGAATAATTATATATATATATATAATTATTCAAATGACATTTTTTTTACATTTCTAATCGTTTACTTTTAAGAGAGATTATGTATCAAATGGCTTAAATGTATTCAAAACTGTATTAAGTTGCAATGAATATGAATATGAGGTTATAAAATTTAATAAATATCCTGATAATGGGAGAGATGTACGCTACCAAAACGTCGATTTCAAATCGTCTTTTCACCTGGCTTGCTTCCCGAGAAAAACTTGAACATATTCTTCGCCAGGAAAGCTCCAGGTCTTATTTGAGAATATTGTATTTGTAATAATTTACAACTCTTTACTTTTATCTAATTACGAAATCTCAAGAAACGGTGTTTCACGTGATGATGATGATGATGATGATGATTACGGTGAAGATGATGATGATGTTGATGTTGCACCGTGGCGTAGTGGGCTAAGGCATCATGTGTTGGTTCTCTGCCACGGAATGCTACCCGGGTTCGATCACACCCCTGGGGGTGCGGATTATAAATCCCGGGTATAGGACCGGTGCCCACTTAGCATCGTGAAGAAATTGAGGAGCTTACGATATGTAAGCGGACCTGGTCAAGAAAGCCTACTTTCCGGCTGGGTGTGCCAAGATGGTGAAAACAACTCCGCCCCATTTCGGTTAGATGGCCCACCTCTACCTTGCGTATGTAGGCGTGAGGCCGGCAGTTGGGTTGGCAGGGCCTGGCCCTCTATGGGCTGTTGCGCTATGGGTTTTAATAATAACAATAATAGCAACAATAATAATAGCAACAATAACAATAACAGCATTGCACACCAATATTGTTAGAGCTATCTTTCCTAAGCTTTCTTAAAGAATTTACTCATAATATAACACAGAAGAGCTATTAGGAGCTATTAGTTAAACCCGGATATTTTCACTGGACACGTCTTACCTGGAGAAGGATTTGTAATCGACATTGGCAGCCTTTCCCACTTAAATTTAATTCTAAACCCAGGACATCTGTATTCCTGTCAGACTCTTACATTAATAACCATTACACTCTACTTCTGAACATTCTTCATCGTGGTTCAAACACGTCTTTAGTTGAACAAATGACGACCAAAAAACCGAAGGTGTATATTGCATAATGGACTTTGCGCAAACAGCGGCTGCTGTGACAGCTCCTCCTTTGTTTTTACCATCATGTCAAGAGAATTTGAATGCCACGTTGTATCCATCACACCAGGAATTAGGATTTGGAAATTTTGACTGGGGATTCGTGAAGGATGCCTTGTATTTTCTCTGCATAGTATTACACCTGGAGGATTTGTCTGAGGACTTGAGAAGCGTATGTGCTTTATTGTTTATACCTACCATGTCACCGTGGTACTCATTGAACACTTGGAAAGCAACGTCCAATTCAACTTAAAATATTATTTTATAATTTCCTTCCACTTTTGCCTTTGTATGTTATTTAAAAATACAACAAATAAAGCCTCAGGTTGGCACCATTCTCTCTCAATTACCCTGTAAGTTTTTAATTTAATATTGAGCTATTCCAAACAACGATTTTAACGCTGAATGTAAATAAGTAACATAAGATATTTGTGACGTCGTACACTTGAAAAAGAATTAAGACTAAACAAATTATGGGCATACATCAGTCCTCTTTGCAGTGTAAGACTTCATTAATGTAAATTAGTTTTACTTAAAAAATTTGTTTAAAAATTAGTGATTTCACATGACAAAGTATAGGTTTTATCTACCTGTTTACACGATTCGGAACAGTAGTCCACTAGGTTATATGGCCATTTGTCTGAGCTTCTCTGTAACTAAGGTGTCTAATAGAACGCTTTGCTAAATACGCTTAACCACCCTTTTAAGATTCATGCAATTCCTTTGCATTTGTACGTAAGTTAAAAATGAACTTACGTACATCGGCAAATAAATATCAAGGGCCACTGCATAAGAAAGCCTTTTTGGTATAAAATGGTATGTTTTCCACAATCCAAAGATTACCTACCTTGACTCTAACACCTAGGCGTAACTGATTTATCTAGCATTTTCGCCCGTGTGTACAACAATTAGCAAGTAAAATAAGACCTGAAGCTTTCCTGGTGACGAATACGCTCACTTTCTTCTCGGGCAGACAGCCAGGTGAAAAGATGATTAGATATCAACGTTTCGGGGGCGTACATCTCTCCCATCATCGGGATATTTATAAAATGGTATAACCACAAATTGAAATACTGGATGTAACGCAACTATAAACAAAGACAAAGCACTATCAAAATTCGCATTACTGAACAAAACACTGTTTTCAGTAAATTAAATGCCAGGTCAGGAGATGGCGTGAGTATAGAAAATTGTGTTAAAGAAACGTAACTACTTAACTTGATTATCAAGCTGCATTGATCTTTGCTTCTTAATTCGATGGATTTCCATTTTTAGGGCCGATTTCCAAGAGGAGCTGGACTGAAATCCAGCATCACGATTAAGTGTGATCCTTCTAGAGGAAATCGCCAAAGCCTCCTTAATTCTCCGCTCCCAGTAACTGTTGCATTTTGCCAAGTTGGTCGTCTCCCGAAAATTGGCTCTATGGTCGTTATCAAAACAATGCTCTGCCATCCCAGACTTCTCAGGTTGCATTAAACAAATGCTCCGTTTATGTTCGATTATTCTAGTACCGATGGTCCTTCCGGTTTGTCCTATATACGGTGTCCCACATTCACAGGGAATGCGCTACACTCCCGGAACTTGGAAGTCCAGTTTTTCTTTCACTGGTCTCAACAGATGTTTAATCTTCGGAGGTGCCTTGTGGATGGTCCTGATGTAGTTGGCGAGAAGGCTGCTGATTCTGCCGGATAGACTGTCGGTAAACGTGATGCAGGCTGTAGCTGTAGGCTTATCTGACGCTTGCTGTATTACAGGTTTCCCTGTCCTAGCTTTGGTGATCAAGGCTTCAACGTCATATTCAGAGTAGCTGTTTTGACGGAAAGTGAGTCTCAGGTGCTGTAATTCTTGTTTTGAGTGGCTGGGATCAGAGATAGACAAAGCTCTGTGGACCAGTGTATTGAGAACTCCCAGTTGTTGAGACTTATGATGGAAACTATGAGCGTTCGGATAGAGATCGGTGTGTGTAGGCTTGCGATATACAGCATGCCCCAGTGTACCGTTGCTGTTTTTTTAAACAAGAATGTTCAGGAATGGAAGAGTTCCATCCTTCTCCACTTCCATGGTAAACTGTATTTGAGGTCGAAGGCTGTTGAGATGCGCAAGAAAGCTAGGCAAAGTGCCTGATCCATGGGGCCAAATTACAAAAGTGTCGTCCACGTATCTAAAGAATTAGCAAGTAATCTTGCAGATTCTGTGATGAGACTGTATCCTTTGAGTTATTGAAACGTACGTAGACTGCAGCCTCACAGAATCCTAAATATAAATTAAGTACATTATATCGCATATAAAAATATGCTGCACTAACAATGAAGTTCATAGAGAAGATTCAATAAAGATATAAGTTGTTATAGATTTTTTCTTTTAACTTACGTCCTCCAACGTTAAGTCACATCGGACGATGAATGGAATAGGTGAGATGATGCTCAAATGAGCCCAGGGTTCATAGAGCTTAGAGCTACCCGACATTCGTCTTTCAGAATAAGGGAAAACCCCGGAAAAACCTTATCCAGGTAACTCACCCTGACCGAGATTCGAACCCGGGACCTCTTGAACGTGAGGCAGACATGCTACCACCACGCTACCGAGTCGGGTAAGTTCCGATAGATAAGCTCAACGCTTTGAAAACGAACATTGATTATAAGGAAACCAAAAAGAAATAAATTTATTAAATTTTATTTAATTTAATTATTTTAAAATCTTGGAGACCTAGACAGTTTAAATAGGATCTAATTACCATGGGCTTTACTTGGATACCAGTATAAGTAAATTTCAGCCTCAAGAGTGTAATTAGGTGTCATTATTCATGTTTATGAAAATATTCAGCTGTATAAATACACACATCTTGATTGCTTTTTGATTTCTGCACTTTAATAATAGACAACATTTACAGCAGAGCCAAGTTTTATCATTTAATTAGAAATACCGAGCAATTTTATTCCACTACACCTATATTTTTAATGTTAAGCAGATGTACTAACATGTACGTAGCTTCCGTAAGCCTGCAAGAAAATGTACTTTCGAAGGCAGGTCTGAGAGCGATAAAACTTAACACAAATAATAAGAACGGCAAACATTTTTCTCCGATGATAAAGCCATTTAAATGGAAAATTGGGTTTTGCAATGGAAATCTGAAGAATAACTGTTCTCGAGAGTACTCAACCTTTTTATCTTTGTTGTTCTTTATACAGTGATATTTTCGGATTACAATATGTAAATGAGAAAGAAATATTTTCCTTTCCAGAGTAAAATCTGTAAATATCACTATCACCACCAGCTAAATGGAAATTAATTGTTCTTCCGCACTATCCATGTGCAGGACAGGTTTCGAAAGGTAGAGCCTGAGTGAAAAATGAAAAGTTGTAGCCGGGATTTGAAACATGTACCTCCCAGTCTCCATCCAGTTGCATTTTACCATTGGCCTACCATTGCAACATGCCAGCATGACACTAAGCTACTGAGAGATATGATGCATAGATAAACAGGGTGTTTCAAAACGACACCTACGAACATATAGAAGTAGCTGCTCAGCTTTTATGACACATATAGATAGTACATGCTTAGGCTTTCACGGCCGGCGTTAATCCAATTGAATGTATTTCCCGGGCTCGTGGGATTTGGTCCAGCGGATGAAAATTCTCATGACGTTTCGCTCATATCTCCTACGAGCATCTTGAAAGGATTCTTTGGGATTCTAGCATTCCAGCAAGTACCCAGTTTGAATCCTCTCAAGATGGCCGTCAGAGATATGAGCAAGACCTCAGGAGAATTTTCATCCTCTGGATCACGGCCCACAAGCCCGGGAAATACATTCTATTGGACATACAGATAGCTTTTACCATCAATAGAGCTGCAAAAAAGTGCTCAAGAGTGTGGATTAGGCAGTGATAGCAACAACGACGCGTGCCTCACGCTGTCGGAGTTCGCAGGTACAGGTCACTCACCGTGCCACGTGCTGTATCTGTTTCTAAACATACTGCCATACTCCGCAGTAGCTTGCTTGCTACTATTAAGAATTTCTTTGGCTTATGAAACCGCAATAAAGAATCTATTGCTTAATTATTGCTCATGAGTGTTTAACGTGTTCCAAAATTACGTTATAGCAGTCCATGATGGCAAATAAGCTGTTAGACGTATACAACTTATACCTTTTAAAGGGAAGTTAATGTTAGTGAGGTTGACGATGGAAGCATTAAATGATAAATAGAACAGAAAACAACATCAAAGAATTGTAGATAAATTAACCAAAACTAATTGGTTTACACAATGATAATACTAAATAAAGAATTTGTAACTGAAAATATTATCATTGATGAAACTGCTTTTACAATTCATGTTTTTAATGAAACTAAATTAATCGTGCGTTAATTGAACTCCCTTCAGCTCTTGCATCCATCAAAATCATATCCGTCATTTTGGCGTTCGTATAGCGCTCCATATTGCTTGGATTTGTTATCTAAGTACGCGCAAAATCCTCCCTTTTAGGACTGAAAAGCCGCCTTGCAACTGTCCGAGTTATTATTCAACCTTTTTCACTAGTAAATGGCATTTGGCACATTACCTGAAAGGTAGGCTAGTATCACTGATAAAAAGCAAGAGGTAATGTTTTTATTTTCGTGGCCGGTGTGTCCCAATGACAACTTTTGAGGTTCGCACACCAGTGATTCCTGCACTGTCTAATCACAAAATCATGCTGCATGAAATTATACCTATCAGAACTTTGAAGCTGTGACACCAAAATTTGAATAGTTAGCGTATATATTACGCAACGGCTATAATTGTTGGTATCGTTTTGAAGCAGCCTGCATACCTTTTATGACGATATGCAGTAAATTCTGTAAGTGACAGACTTCATATCTGAGACCAGTATTAAGTCATTTGTATCTCAAATCAGTAAAAATGTACTGGCGCACGATCATGTAACCCCCACGTTCTTTGTATGACGTTTAAAGGATCTTTGTATGACCTTCAAAGGATTTTTTTTTTTTTTAAATTTACGTCCTCCAACATAAACTCATATGGTTGAAGTTATGCTCAAAGAGACCGGGTTGCCTGGAGCTTAGACTTACCTGACATCGACTATCAAGATAAGGGAAAACTCCGGAAAAATAAACTTATCCAGGAAACCCACCCTAACCTAGATTCCAACTCGGGACCTCTTGAATATGAGGCAGACACGCCATCATCTACGCTACCTAGGTGGGCAAAGGAGAGCATTATTTAAGTGATATAACTCATTTCTAATGAATTGTAAGTACGCCCCTGAATTCAGGACTGGAAGAAGTAAATAGAAACAAATAATCTCAATGAATGACTCCATCCCCAAAACGTTTAGCGAGAACCTCTGTTGATTTCAGTCCTATCGTACTTCATGAGGCTTATTTATGAGTTCGATGCAAATTGGGGGTATCTGGCCTCAACAATGAACAAGTTACATGTACTAGATTAGATTAGGTTTTCATCGTGCATATTCCAAACTTTTACAATTTACAATTTTTGGCTATATTTATTTGTCTTTACCTTGTTTCTACCTTGGCTCACATGACACCCTAGTCTTCTGCTTTGCCAGGTAGCTCTTAACCTCCATGCCTCCTGTTACTTGCACTTCCCCGTCATCTTCCTTTCTTATATTCTTTATTTTCTGGCCCATTTCCTTTTTACTTTCGGCAAGAACTCTTACCTTCTTACCTGCTTTTCCTACCTGCCCGTTAACATTCTTATACCTTCTATCCTATTCTCTACCCTCTCCCATTTTTCCTCCCAAACCTTTTTCCTCCACATTGCAATTTCCTCGCATTCTGTTACATAGTGTTCTATGCTTTATTTTCCACCACACAATTCACAAATTCCCTTTTCCCTACCTCTTATAAATATTGTTCCTGTTCTCATCCATGCTACCCCCCCTTTCTCCCTCTCTTGCCTATTGTAGTAATCTACATATGCCTCTCGTCCTCAATTTCTTTTTATTTGCTTGTAAAATTGTAATGATTTCATATTTTCTAGACTTCTCCATATTTCCCGTCTTTCTATATCCTCTATTCTGCATTTTACCAATTTACCCACATCGCATGTATTCCTTTCCTATAATCTCCATATATCTTCCATTCCTATTGAATTTCGCGAATACAGCACAATTCTGTAATATATGATAGCACGAAGTTCTTCTTGACTCTCGAAATGGTCACGTTTCTGACGCTTACCCCTACTGCAATGCGTCTAGTGCTATCTGATGAGTCAGCATCCACATCACGCGGATTTCGCCCATGATCATTTTTACTCACTCACTCACTGCACTCACCTCACTCCACTCACCCACTCCACTCACCTACTCACTCACTCACCTACTCACTCACTCACCTACTCACTCACTCACCTACTCACTCATTAACTTACTCATTTATTTATTTATTTATTTGTAATTTACGTCCTCCAACGTTGTCATATCGGACGATGAATGGAATGGGTAAAGTGATGCTCATATGAGTCCGGGGTCCATGGAGCTTAGAGTTACCCGAGTTACCCGACATTAGTCTTCCAGGATAAGGGAAAACCCCGGAAAACCCTTATCCAGGTAACTCACCCTGACCGAGATTCGAACTCGGGACCTCTTCAACTCAAATGTTTCGTACCTCTCTTGGTATCACAATATTCGGAACACTCTTCTCAAATGAATCATTTTCATCCAGGGTGAATATTTCCGAGTAAGACAGCTAAGTTATGGCTTTTATTTATGCATAAAGATAATTTCCTCATTAACCATTCCGGTCTGTTCATTTAAAGAATGCATTTTATTCCGCCTTGAATCCCCTAGAACAAATCTAAAAAACAGACAGTCCGGAAAACAATTTAACTCATTTAATTATTACTTATGTCAAAGGGGAAAAATCCTCTAGTAAACCTCTAACAAAGGAATTTCAGACCAATGCTTATATGAACGTTACTGTTTTGAAGTTGGCCGGTCGTAGCGGATATAAAGATAACTTGTACATATGAGCAATTAGGCTGCTAACATCGACAAAGTGAACACAGTAGCACGTACAAAATATAACGAAACAAATGCTGCGCTAATGTTGATTTATGAAGTAAGTCGTGGGTAATTAAGATAAACTATATGAATGAAGCAAAATTATTGAGGATAGTAAGAGCATATTCCCTAAAATACAAAAAGCAGGAAAGAAGGAAAGAAGGAAAGAAGCAGAGAAGGAGAGTAGGAGAGAAGGAAGGAAAGAAAGAAAGAAGGAAAGAAAGAAGGAAAGAAAGAAGGAAAGAAAGAAGGAAAGAAAGAAGGAAAGAAAGAAGGAAAGAAAAAAGGAAAGAAAGAAGGAAAGAAAAAAGGAAAGAAAGAAGGAAAGAAAAAAGGAAAGAAAGAAGGAAAGAAAAAAGGAAAGAAAGAAGGAAAGAAAAAAGGAAAGAAAGAAGGAAAGAAAGAAGGAAAGAAAGAAGGAAAGAAAGAAGGAAAGAAAGAAGGAAAGAAAGAAGGAAAGAAAGAAGGAAAGAAAGAAGGAAAGAAAGAAGGAAAGAAAGAAAAAAGGAAAGAAAGAAAGAAAGAAAAAAGGAAAGAAAGAAAGAAAGAAAAAAGGAAAGAAAGAAAGAAAGAAAAAAGGAAAGAAAGAAAGAAAGAAAAAAGGAAAGAAAGAAAGAAAAAAGGAAAGAAAGAAAGAAAGAAAAAAGGAAAGAAAGAAAGAAAGAAAAAAGGAAAGAAAGAAAGAAAGAAAAAAGGAAAGAAAGAAGGAAAGAAAAAAGGAAAGAAAAAAGGAAAGAAAGAAGGAAAGAAAAAAGGAAAGAAAGAAGGAAAGAAAAAAGGAAAGAAAGAAGGAAAGAAAAAAGGAAAGAAAGAAGGAAAGAAAAAAGGAAAGAAAGAAGGAAAGAAAAAAGGAAAGAAAGAAGGAAAGAAAGAAGGAAAGAAAGAAGGAAAGAAAGAAGGAAAGAAAAAAGGAAAGAAAGAAAGAAAGAAAAAAGGAAAGAAAGAAGGAAAGAAAAAAGGAAAGAAAGAAGGAAAGAAAAAAGGAAAGAAAGAAGGAAAGAAAGAAGGAAAGAAAGAAGGAAAGAAAGAAGGAAAGAAAAAAGGAAAGAAAGAAGGAAAGAAAAAAGGAAAGAAAGAAGGAAAGAAAAAAGGAAAGAAAGAAGGAAAGAAAGAAGGAAAGAAAGAAGGAAAGAAAGAAGGAAAGAAAGAAGGAAAGAAAGAAGGAAAGAAAGAAAGAAAGAAAAAAGGAAAGAAAGAAAGAAAGAAAAAAGGAAAGAAAGAAAGAAAGAAAAAAGGAAAGAAAGAAAGAAAGAAAAAAGGAAAGAAGGAAAGAAAAAAGGAAAGAAGGAAAGAAGGAAAGAAGGAAAGAAGGAAAGAAGGAAGGAAAGAAGGAAAGAAGGAAGGAAAGAAGGAAAGAAGGAAGGAAAGAAGGAAAGAAGGAAGGAAAGAAGGAAAGAAAGAAAGAAGGAAGAAAGAAAGAAGGAAAGAAAGAAAGAAGAAAGAAAGAAAGAAAGAAAGAAAGAAAGAAAGAAAGAAAGAAAGAAAGAAAGAAAGAAAGAAAGAAAGAAAGAAAGAAAGAAAGAAAGAAAGAAAGAAAGAAAGAAAGAAAGAAAGAAAGAAAGAAAGAAAGAAAGAAAGAAAGAAAGAAAGAAAGAAAGAAAGAAAGAAAGAAAGAAAGAAAGAAAGAAAGAAAGAAAGAAAGAAAGAAAGAAAGAAAGAAAGAAAGAAAGAAAGAAAGAAAGAAAGAAAGAAAGAAAGAAAGAAAGAAAGAAAGAAAGAAAGAAAGAAAGAAAGAAAGAAAGAAAGAAAGAAAGAAAGAAAGAAAGAAAGAAAGAAAGAAAGAAAGAAAGAAAGAAAGAAAGAAAGAAAGAAAGAAAGAAAGAAAGAAAGAAAGAAAGAAAGAAAGAAAGAAAGAAAGAAAGAAAGAAAGAAAGAAAGAAAGAAAGAAAGAAAGAAAGAAAGAAAGAAAGAAAGAAAGAAAGAAAGAAATCATATCTTCTGGATATGATAATACTTTACAAAATAGAGAAAAAACATTTTCTGAGAATGGGAGAAAATAAAATAACTGAGAACTTTTTGTAACTACCACCCAAAGAAAGCCCGCCTCGGTAGCGTAGATGGTAGCGTACCTGCCTCACGTTCAAGAGGTCCCGAGTTCGAATCTCGGTCAGGGTGATTTACCTGGATAAGGGTTTTCCCAGGGTGTTCCTTATCCTGTAAGGCGAATGTCAGGTAACTCTAAACTTTATGGACTATGGACTCATTTGAGCATCATTTCACCCATTCCATTCACCGTCCAATATGAATTAGCATTGGAGAAGCGTGATTTAAAAATCGTCTGCATCCTACGGTTAGAACAAACAATGCCTATACGCGAGGAGGAAGGAAAGAAGTGCTTTATGCAAACAGCTTTGGTAATTCTGTGATTGAAACAACGGAGATTACAGGTTCTTAGATTTGGGATGACATTTGAAGCTTAGTAAGTTATTCTTAATAATATTGGAAATCCTGTTTCGGCTAGTTGGAAAATGTGAATTCTTTTGTCTTAAATTAAGTAGTAATTTTCTTAGGCTATGCTATTTGGAGGCTATTGAAAATGTCATTTCAGAGTTCTGGTCACTGAAACTTGGCAGTGAATCACAAGTAAAATAAATTAATATCCATGCCTTGATTTTCGGTATTGGCATTGAATATTGTGTAGTATCTCAGCTTTTGCCCAATTATTTCTCCTCGCCTAGCTTAGGGTAATAAATCATAAATTAAAATGTTTTATATATATATATATATATATATATATATATATATATATATATATATAGGTTTTAGAGCCGCAAACTTTAGCATTAATCCTTCAGAAATGCTGCAATGTTCAAATAGGATTCAATTTTTTAATCTCAGCTAAATACATGTTATGAAAAATAGTCTATAGAAGCATTGTCAGGAGGTTCGGACACTGCACATATGAGACCTTTTCAGTACATTCCTTATAGAATTACCTACGTAATAAGGGTGTGAATTTAAGGCCCTTGCGTGTCTGCCAGAAATAAACGCTGAGCATATCCTCACCGTGTAAATAATACGCCTGTGATTTGGGTGTGCTAACCTCTTATGTGTTTCAGCTTGTAGTCCCACCCTGCAATGCAATAGTCTCTTGGTTATGCTTCATCGGGATCAGTAATACCAGCATCAAGGACCTGTTCAACCATGCACGTATAACCACAGCCCCCGGAATACAAAATGATGCAGGGAGCTCTATGCAAGCATCTGAAACGCTTGTTAGCTCACTTATATGAAATGTTGTAAGAAATTGAACTCAAAAAATGGATTGAATATCGCATTCTCACTGAAATATTGTCAAGTACGAGGATGAGTCAAATGAAAACTTTAATATTGTTTTAAATATTACTTATTTTGCAGAAGTGGCACAAAGCTGTATCACTTTTCAACATAATCTCCTCCAGCTCTTACAAAGTGCATAAATGCCTTTAGAAAAAACATACTTTTGCTAGTCCACGCAACCACTCATGCACCGCGTGGTGTACCTCTACATCAAAACGGAACTTCATTCCTCCATTGTGTCTTTGAGTGGTCCAAACATATGAAAATCACTTGGGGCAAGGTATGGTGAGTATGGTGGATTGTTACAACTTTTGTGCGAGCAGTGTTGGGCCTTGCATTATCATGTTGCAAAAGGACACTTGCTGACAGCAATCCACATCGCTTTGATTTGATTGCAGGCCGTAAATGATTTTTTTAGGAGATCTGTGTATGATGCACTGGTGACAATGGACCTTCTAGACATGTAATGCTCCAACATGACTCCTTTTCTTCCCAAAAGAGTCAGCATAACCTTCCCTGCTGATGGTTCTGTTCCAAACTTCTTTGGTTTTGGTGATGATGGATTGTGCCATTCCTTGCTCGATCTCATCGTTTCCGGTTGGTGGAAGTGAACCCAGGTTTCCTCTACAGTAACGATTCCTGCAAGGAAGCCATCACCTTCCCATTCAAAGTTCCGAAGAAGTTCTTCACAGGCATCAACACGTCGTTCTCTCATTTCAGGAGTGAGCTGCCGTGGTACCCATCTTGCAAACACTTATGAAAACGGAGCAAATCATGCACAATGTGGTGTGCTGACCTATGACTAATTTGTAAACATGCTGCAAAGTCATTATTGTCACTCGTCGGTTTTCCTTCACTATGGCTTCAACTGCTGCAATGTTCTGTGGAGTCACAACTCGTTGTGCCTGACCTGGACGTGCAGCATCTTCAACTGAAGTCACACCATTTGCGAACTTCCTACTGCATTCGTAGACTTGCTGCTGTGACAAACATGCATCACCGTAATGAACCTTCATTAGTCGATGAATTTCAATAGGTTTCACACCTTCACTACTCAAAACCCGAATAAAAGGAGGCTGTTCTTCCCTGGGACACGTGACAAGTGGGTCAGCCATCTTTATACTGATACTGCGAAAGTATGTGTGCATCTGCACTATGGTGCCACCTACAGGCCATTCTGCACGCTGTTTGTAGCACGCCTACCAACTTACAGGATAATGGTGCGAAATTTCGATTTGTTATTACAAATTTAAAGTTTTCATTTGACTCAACCTCGTATTTTTGAGCAGATTTCGTCTTATAATCATTAAATAGTTCAAGACTGTCATATTTTAACAGATAATACATATTATTTGTTCACTAGAAATACATCATTTGCATAAAGCGAAGAAAATTAAGTTCCTTTTATAGCATGCTACCATTTGATTTTAGTCTGATTCTCAATCTATCCCTCTTTATGACCAATTCATAGTGGACTGTCACCGGTAAATCATTATGAGTTAGAAGACGAACTGTCAAGAGGAATTCGGAATAACGTGACATAATCCATGCAGTGAAAGTTCATTTGGTGATAACCTTTATAGCAGAGAATTGCGGCGTCCAAAGAACTAATTTGTGGGATCTTGTTAAGATGCATCAACTTCAGATAATTACATTCTTTTTTTGTAAAATAATATTAAAGTATACCCTGTTGCAAGCATAAATCAAAGGGGTGTGTACTTTTACCCAAGCTTCCTTCGCAAACTTAAATGTCGCCCCGTTGTGTACATTAGGTTCTGTGGAGAAAATTGTGTCACTCATGTCGCCTTGGTATTGTCGCTGCATTATTTTTGGGCGGAAGAGGCAGCGAAGTGGCGCATACAACTATTCAACCATCTTACCAACTGTAAGATTTGAAGGAATCAGACTTCAATAAACGAAGTCAATTACCAGTGCTTCCAGGTATTTCTAACGTTTAGACAAAATGATTCTCCCGCAGATAAATTTAAATTCAGAGTGCTCATTTATTGGTGCTACTCTCAGTGTTGAAAGCGGAGTAACTTTTGCAAGAATCGCAATGTATAAATCTCACTAAATAAATTATTGAATACGAGAAGTCTGTCAATGTATTTCTAGATCATTATAACTGCGCTAACCTATACATACATTATAAGCCAAGAAATGGATATAACCAGAATATTTGCATAGGTTTAAACTGCTTAAAACCATTCTAGGTGTGTCCTCTGTCTATTAAGTGCAGAATCGTGTATTTGCGCAAGTACAGAAAATAGGCACCGCACGCCATCTGCTTTAACTAGAAATATAACCACATAAAACTGTTCTTGTTCACATCTGCTCCTTCTGAGGCAGCTGTTGCACGAACTTAGAATTATAAGCCACAGATATTGCAGAATATATAGCTCTGAAAGAAGGGAGTAGAAATAAATGAGAAAAAGAGCAAGTTTTCACTGTATTCTAGGACAGAGAATAGCTTTCAAGTACTTGTGACGTATTATAGCTAGAAATTTGCTAGACTGTTAATTGACTATTGATGGAATTTAAAATACAGCGAAGTACCAAGGATATTAGCTTTAAACCTGAAGGTATATTTCATGTAGCATAGAACGAACTGCATAATACATTAGATTTTAATATTGGTAAAATAATTATATAGTGTCTAATTTTTAGCCTCTTTTTTGTCCCTTAGAATAAAAAGTGTAGCAACCATCTCCAAAAATGGGTGAGTTCAGTCGAAATTATGACTTTCGAATTTATCTCAGTACTATAAAGCACTTTTAGAGAAACGAACCTCTGGGGTGAGTGTTGGCGTTCTGGACTGTGATTAAATAGAAAGGTAATACAAAGTAATTTAGCCTAAGAATCATACTTATTTTTTCATTTGCGGCAATTACGTAGGCTGTTCAATAAAGAATGATCATATTTTTTTACGATCAAAATTTTTCGCACTAAAATCCAATCTTAATATATTCTGTTAGCTTAATGTGAAACAAGCATGCCGTAAGTAGTTTCATGTTGGTAGTCCTGGTTCCCGCCTGCGAGAACCAAGCAAGTTCAGACACGTTCAGTATCGCCTACCGCTGCGATAGAGGCAACATACAGTTAAAAGTTGATGTTAGAGGAAGATCCGGAGTTTCTATCAAACGTAATCACTGCTGATGAAACTTGGCTACATTATTTTGATCCCGAGAGCAAACAGCAAAGCTCAGTGTGGAAATCTCCATCACCAACCCCAAAAAAGCAAAAGTGGTTGCTTCTGCTGGGAAAGCTATGGTCATGTCATTCTTTGATATACATGGAATGGTTTATCAGCAAGTTGTACCTGCACACACATCAGTAACTGGACAATATCACAGAGATGTCCTGAAAACATCGCAAGTCCACACCAGGCGCAAAAGATGACATTTCCGTGAAGCAGGTTGGATGCTACACCACGATAATTTGCGGCCACATAATGTCAATGTTGTTGCTGAATATTTTGCAAACCTCAATGTGAAGTGCATCCCTCACCCTCCCTGTAGTCCGGATTTAGCCCCATGTGACTTTTTCTAATCCCTAACTTGAAGAAAGGCCTTCGTGGGAGGCATTATCCATCATCAGAAGCAGTGGTGAAGGCTGCAGAGGCTATTTTGAAGGATCTCTCAAAATTTTTTTTCCAGGATGTCTTTTATGACTGTCAGAAAAAGCTGGGATGGGTGCATTGCATTCAGTGGAGACTGTTATGAGGACTAATAAAGGTACGTTATCAAAAAGAGATTGTGATCCTTCTTTATTGAACAGCCCTTATAATAATTCTTAAATAAGTATTTGTTAAACTGAATATTATATTTGAAATTACCTATAACTTCAATATGTTTTCGAAATATTTTCATAACTTTGTATACACGAATTTTAGCATTATCTCAATTCTACCTTCTGCCTCGAAAGTATACAAAACTCCACGTTTTCGTAAACTGTTTTTTTATCTTAGAGCTCATTACGAAAATAAACGAGCTAAAATGTTTAAAAATGATACTCGTCCACTGAAGACAAAACAATGAACGTCTGTGCTCAAGTTGTTCTCGGGAAGCAAGCCAGGTGAAAAGACGATCAGAAATCGACGTTTCGGGAGTGTGCATCTCTCCCATCAACAAGATATTTATTAAATGGTATAATATTTTTGTGTTTGTTTATATTTGTGTTATATCCAGTGATTCATTTAGTTGTTATAACATTTAATAAATATCCTGAATATAGGAGAGATGCACACTTCCGAAACGTCGATTTCTGATCGTCTTTTCACCTGGCTTGCTTCCCGACAACTACTTGAGCATATTTGTCGCCAGGAAAGCTTCAGGTCTTATTTTAATGGATGTTTGTATGCCCGCCTTGGTAGCGTAGATGGTAGCGTGTCTGCCTCACGTTCAGGGTGAGTTACCTGGATAAGGTTTTTCCGGGGGTTTCCCGTATCATTCAAGACGAATGTTGGGTAACTAAGTTCCATGGGCCCTGGACTCATTTGAGCATCATTTCACCCAGCTCATTCACCGTCCGGTATGACTTAACCTTGGAGGACGTAAATTACTAAAAAACGTTTGTATCCTATAGCGTGATCCATATAAACCTGAACCATTTCAATAAGCCATAAATTCTGAATCAGTAATAGAACACACGTGCAACCGTGGGAGAATATTATACACAATTGGGAGCTTACATTACACTATTTACATCTCAGAGAAAATGTAAGCGTCCTCATGTTTGCACTCTTCTCACCATATTCTCCGAAGTTTTACGGAGATAATATAGAATTAAGAGAAGGTTATTTCCAACAAGATAGAGCAATATAACAAATGGAACTTGTAACCAGTTTGTTTGATAATCGAATATCTCAAAAGGTCTGTGGCCCCCAGATCCCCTGACCTAACCTCACCGAATTTTTTCTTGTGGGGGGTATCTACAAATTAGAGTTTACAAGAATAGACCACTGACAATTGATGTTCTCAAGGAATCCATTCGAACCGAAATAAGTAACATTGACGAGGATACTCTCCATTAAACTTAAGAGAATATGTTGAGACGAGTGCAAACACGTATAGATGCTGGTGGAGGACACTTCCAACATTTTCTCTGAGATGTAAATAGTGTAGTGTAATCTCCCAATGGGGTATTATATTCTGCCAAAGTTGCACATGTGCACATGTGTTGAAATGGTTCAGGTTTAAATGGATCACACTACACTTCAATGAAGATGCTGCGTTTGGAATAATAATCCAAACATATCCAGAAAAAGACACGACTAAACTGTATTAGAAATAGTGAAATGAAATGTGTAGTTTTAACGCACGCTTTTACTACATACGGCACCGCAGGCGGTGACACTGATGATACATGAGATGAAGATGGAGCACCGGTGGAATGAGATGGCGGGGGAAACCGGAGGTTCCGGAGAAAACCCGCCCCAGCGCCGTGTTGTCTCACTTTACGTTCGCCTGGGATCGAACCCGGGCCACCTTGGTGAGAGCCAAGCGATCTAACCACTGAGCCACGGCGCGGCCACTGTATTAGAAGCTCGAAGATACACATCTGAGTGTACTAGAAAAGGATTTCGAAAAATTTCCTTTTCCCTTCCTTACATCCATGTTATAGAAAATATAGATGATATATAAATGGTAGTAGAGGTAAGAAATTCTAATTTTGGTGCGATGATAGTGCGTGCACCTCACGTTGAGCTCAAATCTTAGTTTGGGTGAGCATGAGCTCATTGGAGTAAATATTTCATACGAATGCTTTTGTCCATCAACCGTTATGACCTGCTAAATTAAGGAGCCATCTGTCTATTTTTATCTAAAGTATTGAAGAATGCCCAAAACTATTAGTACATTTGCAGTTATTTACACAATTTAGTGAAGTAAATATTTTAAAACCGAACACTTCCTGGAGGGTAAAATGTCACAAATTTCCTAAATAACTTATATGATTTTATACATAAACGGAACAGTATCGCAATAAACAGATTTGCAGGTAATATAGCTTTTTTTTTTTTTTTTTTTTAATACATGTTTAGGAAGCCTCCAGTGTTGAAACAAATGAATGCCCTACACAGTATGCCTAAAAGAGGAAGTTCCAGTTTCAGACATGAAATTTAAAAAGGCTGATCTTCTTGTCCTTGGAACCTTTATGCCCGATTTCACAAAAAGATGTTAAAATCGACGTTAACAAATTTAGCGTAACAATTGTCACAGCGCTGAAACTAATGTTAAATTTCTTGCATTTCACCAACCCGTTTTCTTAAAATGTTAACAAACCTGTGTTAACGCCAAAAAAAAAACTTGTAAATATCACAGCTATAGAAGGCTATGGATGATTTTCTGAACGTACTCCGATGCGCTTTTGTTTTCATTTTCGACTGCACAAATGGCGGATGAACAAAATCATAAATAAAAATTTCTCATCGACGGAGAAAGAATTGTTAATTGAAATGGTGACGAAGTGTAAGGGTATCGTGGAAAATAAGAGGACGGATGCAGTGAATGTAAAAGAGAAAGATGTCGCGGGGAAAATATTGGAAACGAATTTAATTGAAATGCATGTGTCACTACTACAAGCACCAAATAACTTGTCAGTATTACGTAAATTTTAAACGAGGTGCGAATAACAAGTGCCTTAAGTTTCAAGACGGGAGGTGAACAATGCATTATCCACATAATTCAGTGAATTATGAAATCACAAGGTTACTAATACTTGAAGCAAAGGCGAGATAGTCATATTCCTTTCGATGCATGTTCTAACTCATTATTACGTAAATTTAAAACGAGGAGCGAAGGACAAGTGACCTGAACGTTTCAAGACGGCAGGTGGACAGTGTATTATCCACATAATTCAGTGAATTATAAAATCGCAAGGTTACTAATACTTGAAGCTAAGGCGAGATCGCCATATTCCTTTCGATGCATGTTCTAACCTCTCTTGTACTTCCGCAGTAACCTTCATAGCAACATGTTTCGACAGCCTATACCTCCGTTAAACAATTTTCTTCGGATAGCTCCTCAAAATCATTTCTCCTCATAGGCCGTACTCAATTATGAATCCATTTAGACAGTCTTAAATATAGAAAATCGACATCAACAGCTGAGTTCATGCTCGCCATCTTGACTATTTACAATTGTTAAGGACTTAACATTAGAAATTCGGCTTGTTAGTTTAACATGAGATTTAACACGAGTGTTACGCTAACACTTGGTGAAATGCAATTTTTGTTTTAACTATTGCTAAACTCGTTTTAAGTCTTAACATTTGTTGGTGAAATCGGGCATTAGTTAACAGTACTTCTGTTATGCTTGTAAATATCTCATCCACCCACCCACCCCCCCCCCCCACACACACACATACACACCTTTTCTAAAATGCTATCTTTTTTTTTAATTTAAAGGTGCATTTCAGAGGAAATCTCGATGTCGTATTTTTGGGTGGTACGGAAACCTGTAAAATATTTCCTTACATACTACGAAACAGAAATTAATAACATAAACCGAAATCAGAGGCACGCCCCCGCAAAACTACGAGATCATTAAGCTCTCGGAACTAGGGAATCGGGAAGCCCTGCAGGGTCAACTGGTGCTACAAGTTTAACGTAAACAAACTGCCGCAAAGTGTACTCAGTTTGTTGGTAGAATGTAATTGTTGACGTTGAATAGCGGTCAGAGGCACACAGCATTACAGCTTTTAAGCTTTAGATATCGTTCAGAAACATGCAGAGCTCTATACAATAAATTGAATGATTCGTATTTAATTTCACAGTAATTCAAAGAACCGTCCAGGGTTCGACCCTACACCTAAGAGTGCGGATTTTGAGCATAGTGAGGAAATTGAAGATAAGTACCCTGGTCAAGAAAGCCAACTTGACGGCTGGGGGTGCTGAGATGCTGACCACATCTCCTTCCCGTATCGGTTGGATCTGAGAAAGACAGCTTCGACAGTTGTGACGAATTTCAGTCGGGAGCGAGGCCTGCAGTTCGTGTGTCAGGCAAGAGCCGTGTAGTACCAAGTTGCCTACATAAATGGCGCTGTGAGTACAGAATCTGAGGGTACAGTCAGGTGCAGTACACTCGATGACAATGTAGCTGCCGCGTGACTAAACGAACTGTTAAATTTACAATGTAACGATTTATTGAAGGACAAATATACACACAAGAAAGACTTGGCTGATTTTTACAAGAATGTACCCCCAAACCATATTTCCAAGGTTGTATTCACTTGTCGCAAGGACATTGTGTATGTTTGCCTCGACATATGTGTGCGAAAAATTATTTTTCTGTTATGAAATTAGCTAAGTCCAAACCCCAAAGTTACTTGTCGGCTTACAATCGAAAATGCAGCCTTCGATTACAAATTTCCCAGACTTACGTCCTGACATTGATATACTAGTTAAAGAAAAACGAAACAGAAAGTGTCGGAAGATATCCACGTAATTCTGTTCGGAGTGGGTCTCCTCTAACTTGCAGAGCAAATTACTTTTTGTTTTTATTTACTTTACAGCATACCTGATCTTCAGATGAACTACGAGGTGAAGTTTTATATATTTTCTGATAGCACAGAGCCAAAATTCAATTGTTTATAAACTGTGACTAATTGTGTAATTAAAGCAGTCAGCATTAATATTACAACACCCAAGATGTAAGTTGTACATATTATTAGTACCCGATACGTTTTCTGTCTTTCCTACACTGTCGGACCCCCAGTACATCAAACTATTTCCTTCCTCTTGGGCAGCAGAAATTAGCGCGGTGACGTCACACGCTAACCTTCCTTTCGTTCGGGAGCATATTTGGCGGTTAGAGCTGACAGAGCTGATGTCACACCGCCACTAGCTGTCTTCCGCTGGGTTAGACAATAGCCCAACTCTACCTTGCGTATGTGGAAAGGAGGCCGGCAGTCCGGTTGGCAGGGCCTGCCCCATATGGGCTGTTGGGCCATGCGCAAATTAATACATTCAAAGAACCATTATTTACATGAAAGACACTGCAATAGTATTAAATCGTTACAGTATTGCGCACACTAATATGCATATGGGCAGTATGTTCCTCTTCAGATAGCCCACGTGCGAGACTTGCAGTTAGGAGGTCCCTGAACGTTCGGTATGCGAAAATTGGGATGATTTTTCCTCTACTAGGAACTTCCTGTTTCTATCATTTTCTTTCACCTGTTTTAGCACTAGACGACGGCATATGGCGTGTTATATGGGAGTTTTCTCATCCATACCTGGGTAACTAGGGCATATCTACCAGGTATCGAATTGAAATGATATTATAAACGTTAGGGACCCCGTACTTGCTAGAGAAAATCACACATTGGAAGCACTAAAGGGTCCATTCTACTCTCTGTCTGAGCTCTGTGCGAGGTACTGGAGATTGCTCCCTCAGACTATTCCTAACTTCACTTCGACAGTTTAACTAAGAAGCTATTTAACGTTTTGAATAGCTGCTAGTTTGAAACTTGCGAAACTTGAGCACACTTGTTGCATTCTGTTGGTACTTATATCCAAGGCATTTCAGACCAACAGAGGAGAATATTATTCCCGTGCTCTTTGACAGGCTGTGAAAGAGATACTGTTCACAATAATGCATTGTGGCTTTCACTAGTTGGGAACTAGGAGTGGTTCCTGACCTTCCCCAAAACTTTTCAGGAGACTTCCGTCCCTGCTATTGTGCAACACAATAGTCAAAACAATCATCCACTGCATTCAGGTTGGCAATCCACTTGGCGCATTCAAATGCTGATTTCATGTTGCAGATAAAAATTATTGTTGTTGTGCATTTGTAAAGGAAAACAATTGTTTAACTTCAAAGGCAAAAGGATTCTGAAAAAGGCAATTTACCTACAGATATTATAATCTAAGAAGTATTATGGTATGGGATTAAGAGAGCGGTATATCACAACGGAAGCTATTAGTAGTTAATATTATGACATTTTTAAAAGATTAATAATAACAATAGCAATAATAAATATTAATATCTTTATTCTCTCAGACTAGAAATGATGGTAATCCTAGTTAAACAACATTTGTTGCCCTCTATGAAGGTATGCAAGCTAAAACGAAAGTCACAAAAGAGCAATGTACAGCCAGTTCTGTGATATGTTTATCATAGTGCTTTCATTTCATTTCTACCAGTTGGAATAAGCATCCTGACAAGTTTTTGTATAATTTGTAGTTGCAGCTCCAAAAATAAGTGGTTTGTAACTTTTATCTTTGTATACCAGGTAATGGGTCTTAGTCCCATTGTGGTCTTTAAGACAATTTGAAATTTATGCAGCCTCAGGTTGTTCTGCTGATATACAATGTTAGATAGTGGGATGAAGTGGTCATCTGTACTAGTTTGTTTTGTTAACTTGTGTATGAACGGTTCATTCTCTACTGGATTTAGTATTCGTTTACTCAGCAAGATAGCTCTGTGTCACGATACTGCGATATGCAACTCTGTATCCACTTCAGGTAAACTACAAATAAATACTTGCCAAATTGACCGGTACATGGACCTAGTGATGCCACATGTGCTGATCCAGCTTGCTCGATGTTCTGTTAACTCCATAGCCAGCATTAGCGTAACTCTCACTATATTTTGGAGTCCGAAATATACAGCATAATGTCCAGTAGGCGGAACAAAACGATAATCTTATTCATCTTTCAGTAACAATGCAAAAATATTTACACTTGCATGCCCTGTGTTACCACTGTTACAAACCACAACACGTTTAACAAATGAATAACGGGATACAAAAGAAAGAGACGGGGAGGGCTATTCCACATACAAAAACCCTCATGATCGCAATAGCGCCATTTTGTTTATGAGGTCATCATATTACTTTTCACCTTATCTCATATCCCTGCTAGTGGTTAAAAAAAGAGTCGTGTTATACTCAAATGATTGCGAAGAAGGCGCCAAAAATCCCTGCTTAATGAATTTTACTCAGATCTGTAAACACTAAATTTGCAGTAGACTAATGTAACATAAGGTACTAGAAATCGTGGATTAGGTTTGGGTAGGATATGACTAGCAATCCATTTTATAATTGTACTAACATCGTAAGTAAGATGTTCACAAAAGTAAAGCAGAGTCAGTTCGTATCACGTGACTTACTTCATTGTAGAAGATGCTATCTAGTTTTTGACTGGTAAATTGGATTTGAATCGACTTCTATTGGACAGAACAGGAATGCCAACGAGCTCTATCCTAGTCAACGATCGATAGCAACAAAATTTATTATTAACCCTCCTCCATCCAATAGGAATCGATCCATACCTAAGTTTAGCTTACCACAGACAGAAAGTTAAACCGACGTGGAGGGTTGTTCTGAGCGGGATGCTCAGGTGTTTTGGTTTGATCTGTAGGGCGCATTCGGGAGGTGCGGATCCAATTCCCGCGGCCAACTTTCCTGACTCATGGGGTTTTCGGAGATTTTCCTGGGTCGCCAGGCGAACTCTGGGTAGATTAATTGCATCACCCGAAATACTTGTCCCTCCATTTCACCTTCAACATCGTCCCTCCTCTGGTGGTCGGTTTCAGGATAGAAGTTTCGGCGGGTGTCTAAGCGTTGCTTTGCAGTACATCTCCCGGTAAAGCTTCCTTCTTCGGAGGAGAGTTTGCGGTATCCGGGTAGGCCTGGAAGGCTTTTCAGGGCCACGGTGGATGGGATACCGGTTGTACTGGCCCTCGGGTAGGTTCCAATCGGTTAATTATAGGGATCCTGCTTTCCGCACTGTCGTGACTCCTTGAGCCGACCATCCTGTGTCTCCTCTCGCCTCATCCTTCCTCCCGGGGATGCATAGACATAATAAAACTAGTCTGATCGCAGTGCCAAATCTCGTCCTTAGCATAAACTAATCCATTCCTGCTGTGAACATCTTATTTGCAATATCACTTTTAACTACATTGTAACTGCAGAATAACATGCTCAACATATATTTTTGACAAATACTTCATCTGAAAATAGGCAATGGAATGAGGTGTAAAGTTGTCATAACCATGGCCTCCATAGTCATTGTATATGTAATAGAATTAATAATGATATTAATTTTATTTTGTTACTATCACTGTAAAATCGGCCACAGTAACAAATGTGAAATTACACACTACCATATTTATCCTCTAAGATTGTAATTATTATTAATTATACTAGCACGAATACAGACAATTCAATGACAGTTTTACACTATGATCATTTTTTAAATGACAGTGACTAGAATTATGAACGAAGGTGAAGGGTAACGCTTCCACATGGATTTCAACACCAACTAAAACTACCTCAACCTCATTAGGCCAACATTTATTGGCCGTAACTTTACACGATACTTCTATGCCCAGATAATATAGCATTAAATAAGTGAAAGTTTACCTGGATACACTGTGTAGTAAGCGTTAGTCTAAATGAAATAAAACAAACGAATAAATAACAAAATACTACTGCTTTCTTGAGAAATATGAACCAGCCTTTGAATTTTAAAAATTTGGTAACCGTTAATTTGCACTTTATTTGCCAATGGGGAAAGCATATTCAATACAATTTTCAAAATAAAGGAGAAAAACTTCACTTTTATAAACAAAATAGTAATTCCTTAGGAAGCAAATGCAGCACTACATTCATATTTCTTTTTATTTTGTTTTAAAGATAATTTCTTTGACAAAGTAATTGCTCAGCACTTCCACGAAAACATAGTTCAGATAAACTGACCGTTATTTAGCCCACGAAGATATTTTATAGGTAACTTATAACTTAACAGGTCATTTGCCTTATGAATACCAAATGAAAAGGTATAAAGGTATCGTGCAGAATTCTTTTATTGTGAAAGTAAATTCAAGAAGAGTCAAATCAGTAGGAGTCAGGCATAATTAATGTTATAGAAAACGATCAAAATTATGATACTGTGAATATATTGGAAGCAGAATTGTTTAGAAGAAAACATTTGGAAAGTCACTTATACCCGAAATTATTACTGAACAAGAGATCTATGTTACAATGAGTAAAGACATGTATGACTTAAATAACGTACCGTTATGTCATGGCTATAAAGTGACGTGTTTTTTTTTCCATGGAATATCTTAAACATTAGTTAACTGCACAAGAGAAAATTTATTGAACAAAATTTTTCGTACTTTTAACGATATGTAAACATCTTGTGTATCTCCACAAAAGTCCTGGAGAATAAAAGGGACTTCACACGCTCATTCCAGGAAATTCAATATACCCATACGTTTCATTCGTGATGCAAATATCTCAACAAGTTGTAAGCTTCTTATTAGAGCTGCTTCTGAGAAAATAATAATAAAAAAGAACGTTTACCTTTCAAAGAGTATATTGGGGTGGAAGGATTTTCTTGGAAGATGCTGAACTTAATTCAAAGTTTTCTTTGCTCATACGAACACTAAGCATGCGCACACTCTCACAAGCATACAGGCGTTTTTTATTTTAGGACTCAGAGAGCTACAAATTTGTATTTCCGGTGAACTCTGGATAACGAATCTTTAGATGCAGAAGCTCTACCTACTACAGGTCACAGAGAAATAAAATTGCAAGTGAGAAAGGCCTAAAAAGCCAATCCCACTAGAGGTGAAAGAAATAAAGATGGAGAAGCAGGGATCGGTCGAGCTGTCATACTGTTTGCTGAATCAAACGAGGAATGGTCTATCCTTTCCCAGGTTGAGTCAAAACGTCTGATTAGCATTGTTTTTCCAAAAAGGGGATGATTCATGGCCATGTGATGTCATCGCCAGGGTGGGGGTCCTTGACTCAGCGGCGTTACCGGAGAGGTTCATCTCAAGAATTTGAAGGTCGAGGCCTCAACAACCAGTTCCTCATTCTTCTGGGCACTGGTTGCTTCTGGTAACCTCAGGGTAGGGCCCGCATACACGATTCGGCTATTAGAGGTGCGAACAGTACTGGCTGGTCCGCTCCGTTTGAGTAAGCATAAGAACTTCAAGGCCCATCTCTTTACCTTTTAGACTTTTGTTATGTTTACTTTTCGCTCTTCATTTGTTTTCAGTGTCACTAAAGAGATGTTACCGTGAATGAACGTGAAGTGTTCATGTCTTGCATAGGCTAAAGATGGACATGCAGAAATAGGTGAAAAATGCACTTTCATTTAGGGAACTGAACTACGGATCTTCAGCTGAATGCAATTGAGTTTCTGCCCTCTAATATTCTATCAATTTTTTGTAAATGAAGATGTATAATTAATTCTTAAATTCGAACTAGGTTTCTTAATCACTAGATTTTACAGCTGCCTCCTTAGCTTTTTCGTATTTTTATTATTCTATTTATACCCCACCTTTAACTACAGTAGTCATATTACAAAACGTTTTCTTTGCAATATACTAAACTTACAGATTCTCGGGAGCACAGGGAATAATAGTGGCTATAAAAATATTCCATCCTTGCCGGGAGTCAAACTGGGGATACCCCGCACAGCAGTCATTAAAATATCTTGAACATATTAGTTCAGTACACGTAACAAATATGGGCTACAAACAAAAATTAAGACGTTCTCAGCACAAGATAATGAAAATGTACAGTTGTTAACCCTTGGATGCACGAGTGTCCGGACTAAAGTTAATGCATTACAGGATCCTCAGAAGTGCTTATTGAGTTCTTGATAAATATTATATTTTCAAGCCTTTATTACGTTTTTTATGAAAAAATGTTTTTAAATGAGTACATAGGTATACTATTATAGTATTTGTGGTTATTTTAAATTATTAATGCGGTAAAGAAACGGTTTGAGGGCTGGGTCTGGATTTATTATAGTATTTATATTTTCAGGCTGGCCTGCTGTATAAGTTGTATTTGCAGCCTGAGATGCATTGCCAGGTTTAGCTATTCCTGGTTAGACTACATCATTTACATCCCAATAGTCACCATTACTACTAAGCTATCCGAAGGATCAATTTCATCTTCCGAAGCAACACTAGTCTCACATCCGTCCAGCCAATCAGATAATCGACGAAGCGTTCGGATCATCTAAATTCACAGTATCGGTAAGTTGTCTCTTTCAAGAATTACAACATGATTCCATACTGAAAGAAACGAATAATCTTTGGCTAGAAAAGAAGTCTAAATATTTACTTTGTCAGAGAAGGAAAGAAGAAAGAAATATATAGATAATAACGAACATAATTAGTTACATAAGCTATGAGAGCAATAGGTTTCATATCTGAAGCCACCCCATCAATGAGCAGAAGGTCCAGTATTATTATATTCGTGCAAGTGCAACAATTGTCATTACAAAATATTACAAGTACAAACTTTATAAACTGATAGAAAAATAATTGCAAAAGCACTATTTTACGACAGACCTGAAAAGCCCCCATCATGCATTATATCCAGAGAATAAAAAAATTCATCATACAACCTTTGTGACATTAAACAAAATTCTATTATGTTCCTTATCCCTAGTTGTATTTTCAAGGACTCCATATAACAGGGTCGATTTATACGCGGACTGTTCAATAAAGAATTATCACAATTCTTTTTGACAACGTACCTTTACTCATCCTCATAATTTTGATGGTGCTTCTCTAAATATTCTCATCTGAATGCGATGCACCTGTTCCAGCGCTTCTGCCAGTCTTCAAAGACCATTTTTTTTAGAGATCCTTAAAAATTTCCTCCGCAGCCTTCACCACTGCTTCGCCACGAAGGCGTTTCTTCAAGTTAGGGAATAGAAAAAAGTCACATGGGGCTAAATCCGGACTATAGGGAGGTTGAGGAATGCACTTCACGTTGATTTTGGTAAGATATTCAGCAAAAACATTGGCAATATGTAGCCACGCATTATCGTGGTGCAGCATCCAGGCCGCTTCACGAAAATATGGTCTTTTGCGCCTGATTTGGACTTGAAATGTTTTCAGGACATCTCTGTAGCATTGTCCAGTTAGTGATGTGTGTGCAAGTGCAACATGCTGATAAACCATTCCATGAATATCAAAGGAGATGACCATAACTTTTCCAGCAGAAGCAACCACTTTTGCTTTTTGGGGGTTGGTGATGAAGGAGACTTCCAAACTGAGCTTTGCTATTTGTTCTCGGGATGAAAATGATGTAGCCAAGTTTCATCAGCATTGATCACGTTTGAAAATAACTCCGGATCTTCCTCTAACATCAACTTTAACTTGCATGGCAATGTCCTTTTGTTTGGGAAATCAGCAGTCTTGGAACCCACCGCGCACAAACACGTCTCATGTGTAATGTTTCTGTCACCAACGTGTGGGTGGCACCCAATGAAATGTTCAGTACTTCAGATAGTGATCTTAAGGTAATTCGTCGATCCTCTCTCAAAATGGCAGCAGTAGTGTTGATGTTTTCTTCCGAAAGAGGAGTAACTGGAGCACCGGGTGCACCTTCCTTTGAAATTGATTGTCTCCCCTTTTTAAACATTTTAAACCACCTTCGAGATATGCTGTAGGGAAGAACAGACTCTCCATAGGCCTCCTGTATCATTGTATAGGCCTAAACTGAAGATTTGTTGAGACGAAAGCAGAATTTTAAAGCTGCATTTTGTTCCTCGCGTGTTACCTCCACTGCAGTGGTAGGCGATACTGAACATGTCTGAACTTGCCTGGTTATCATAGGCGGGAACCAGGAGTACCAACAGTGAAACTACTACGGCGTCTTTGTTTCACATTAAGCTAACAATTTAATACGATTGAATTTTAGTGCGAAAAATTATGACCGTAAAAAATGATGATCATTGTATATTGAGCAGCCCTCTATAAGCATTATTAAATTTCTCTCAGGCCTGAAAGGTCCACATCATGCATCTAAGTGTTGAATTTCAACTTTGGAATAGCAACATTCACAACTATTTTCTATAAAAGGTCGTTTGTAGTAGCGTTTAACGCCCGTTCTTACTACATGGGGCACTACATGTACTGAGTATGTAATGAAATTATATTTAGGGAGCGCAATTTAGGAAAGAAACGTACCATGGATTTAGGCAACCTCCTCAGTATTTACTAGTTATAATAACTAACAAATAAAGAAATAAAACGGAGAAACTTCAGTCTAGGATATTTTGACCATGTTCATTTAATAATGATTTTGCTATCCATACTGAAGATACATTTCCATGCACTGAAATAAGTTCAGTCATGTAAAATGCAAACCAGGTATGATTTCAATTATTTATTCATTAGCCATTCGGAATAAACTTCGGTGGAACCACACTTAACGGTAGTTTAGAACGCCAGAAAGCGCATTTTGCCAGTAGGTATTAAGAGCTAACTAACGTGCGCAGCATGGAGAGCAGAATTAGAACGAATCCACATATTTTTCAACGATTTATCTTCAAAGTCCACATTTACTAGACAGAAAAAGTGATATCGACAGCTAGTCACATTATTGCTGAATTAATGCTGTTGTCGATGTTATTAAAATGACTATACACTCGTTTCCAGAAGGTGAGTGGCAGTTGTTTGTTTGTAACCGGTATAATAATTTCAAGTACATACGGCTATGGAACGAAGTTCACGGACTATGCTCACGTAACGTTTGGGTTGGTTACGCAAATCCGACAGGTGTACTCTGAAGCGCGATGTAATTTTAACCTCGACACTGACCCACGCATCTGAGTCATAGCAGACTGCCGCATCTCTTCCGCACCAGGATGTTTACGCTCCTCCGTTATTATCGCCGCCAAAAAACCTACAAATCTTTAGGTTTGTCTTTCAGGTGAGAATAAGGGACTATATACATGTTATTACTTATCTGAATCCCTTGCTAAAGCTTACCATTATCATGTCACATTAAGAGCAACTCATAGTTAGAAATTTAAAACCCTAGAATTGCCCGGGGTGAAAATTTGCACACAATTTCATCCGCTGCTAAAACTTACATAAATATGAGGTTAGTTTGAAAATTTTCTGACCTCAACATGAAGATGATAGCTCTCGAAAATAAAAGTTAGTGAATCTCATTGTTCATTTGTTCACAGTTAATAAAGTTTCAGCCATTTTGGACGTTCAGTTGTTATGTAACATTCCATAGTGAGTTTATGTGAATGATTTTATGAAATTGGACAAAATCGAGTATCCAACTGTCATTAAATATTTGTGTTTAAAAGGCAATACGCCTACGCAAATCAAAGATAAGTTGGATTCCGTGTATGGGGACTCTACACCATTATTTACCAAAGTGAAATTTTGGGCAGCTGAATTTAAACATGGCCGTAACAGCTTGGGAGACGAACGTACGGAACGTCCAAAAACTGCAACTACCGACAAAAACATCACTGAAGTTCACCAAATGGTGCTAGACGACCACCAAGTTAAAGGGAGAGAGACAGCAGAGGCTATGAGCATGTCAAAAACGTGTTTGTCACATATTTAACCAACATTTAGCCATGAGAAAGCTGTCCGCACGTTGGGTGCCGAGTTTGCTCACGTCGGACCAAAAACGTGTTCGAATGAACATTTCCAACGCTCGTTGGCGCAAGAAATCCGAGTTTTGGAGCCGATTAATTACTGTAGATGAAATTTGGATACACGATTATACGCCCGAAACAAAAATACAGTTCAAACAGTGGACTTCAGATAAGGAACCAGCTCGAAAAAAAAAAAAAAAAAACTGTTTCTTTTTTTCGGCTATAAAAGTGATGGCGACCGTTTCTTGGGATAGTCATGGAGTTATTTTAATCAATTATCCTCAAAAAGAAAAAACCATTACAGCAGCATACTACGCATCATTACTTGACAAGATGAAGACAGAACTTGCGTAAAAACGGCAACATTTGTAGAAAAAAGTTCATCTTTCACCAAGACAACGCACCGTCTCACACCTCAGCGATTGCAATGTCGAAAATCCAAGAATTACGGTTTGAACAGCTTGACCATCCGCCTTACTCACGAGATATAGCCCCAAGCAACTGCCTTTTGTTCCCTCATCTGAAAATAGCACTCGAAGAACACAGAATCACCTTCGTGAACAATTATTTTGCAGAGTAAAACGCCGAGTACTATTTCGACGATTTACAGAGATGGGAGAGCTTCGCTGGGAGAAGTGTGTAGAATTACAACGCGACTGTGTTGAAAAATAATTAAAAGAAAATCTGAAAAAATGTCATGTATCTTTATTAGTTCGGAAACTTTTCAGATAACCTATGAAATTTTAACTAAACTTACAGATTTGTCGTTAGCGAATGTAATGGATGCAAACAAATTGAAATTCATGAAGTATAAGCATAAATCGAAATGTTTACCGGAAAGGGGGGAGTGGATACATACATACATATATAAAACCATTCAACGCAGACCCCTTAAGTCTTACAAATTTTCTGTTATTCTTCAGGTTCTTGTTTCACTGGACTTCTTTACATGTTATGTCTCCTCTGTATCTACATGATTGAATGAAGTTGCGGACACATTTTACTGTCACATCCAACCCTATTTAAAACCTGCATTTTTCCGTGGTTAGTAATATTCTACATAGGTTTGATTTTGGCAGCAGTATTCATGGCTTTTTGTATTCTGTTAACAATTTAAATTAGTCATAAATTAGTTTACCTTCTTTAGGTAAGGTTACTAAGAATAAGTTTTTATAAACTTCATTCCTGTCTATTGTTCTAATGTTTATTTTTATGGTTCACTTAGTGTGCTAATGAATATTTGAAGCTTCAATGATAAACAAATGCTTTGAACAAATGCATTTTTATTTATTCAGGGCTATCGGAATAACTAAATTTTATATCATGATTATATTTAAAGGTTCTAATGTTACCCCTTCTGCTAGATGAGATGCTGCCTCTTATGCTGTCTGTAGAGCCTCTAACTCTAATGAGAATAAAAATGGCAAACGTAACTTTGATTAATTTAAATGTTGTAGCCATACTTTCTGTTCATCCTTTATATTGGTAAAATTATAACGGAGTAGCATAATGATTAGTGAATAATTTGAGCGTGAAATAAAATTGTTTAAAAGACAGATCTCTATGTGGAGGATTAAGTAATAGTATGAGACACTTCTCGTACTATAGTATGCCGTTCAGGGAAAAATATAAAATACTATCACAAATCATAAATAATAAAGAGGCATCAAATGCTAATTATAGACTCTAATATATCGTTTAAAACAATTAAGCATATTTGCATGACAAGTTACAGAAATGTTAATATAGGTATGGAAAAGTCAAAAGAACGTATGATCGAAAAATAAGGACGTACAGTTACATTTCTGCAAAATTAAGCCCATAACCAATTTAATGTGCAAGCAAAAAATCGCTCTTGAGAAGAAATGACGAGAGATGAAAACAAGTAACCCATATGGAACTTGGCAACCTATACAAAATTGGATAAAAAAGGTACATGCAGACTTCGGCGCAGAGTTGAACGTGAAGTATCTGAATGAAAGAATAAAGGGAAAGAAAATAACAATCTTATCATTGTGTAACGAGAATTTAACTGGGAAGGAAACAAACGTGATCCAGGACAAGTGGAGTAACTTGAGGATAGAACACACTAATAAGCTCCTTGTAACTGCTACCGCTGCCGCTGCTGATCCTGCAGCTGCTGCTGACAATGATATTGTGCAGCTGTACTTTGTATACGAGTGTTTAAAGCAATGAGTCCTGCCTCCTTCTGGAGAGTTTTGTCTGCAATGCGTACTGCACTTAACGTATGTGGAGGTACATGTATGTACAAATAACTGAAACCCACTTAACCACTCGGCTTGCACAAATACAAAATATAACTTCAAGAACTGGGGATTTATGAATACAGGGTGTGAACATTGGCATCAGATGTTGGGTTACAGTACTGAGAAAAGGCACTGTGAAAGATATGTTTTGTTGGAATATTGATTAAGATTCCAAAAGAAAAAGACATGAAACAAGTCAAACTAGAGTACTTTAATCTCTTAAGCTGGCACAGTCAGGTATAAGTGCATTAAACTTCAACAAGTAATCTCAAATAACAGATAAATTAAATTCTAAATGAATCAATAAAATTCAGCATGTCAATAAATAATCCATTTCAAAAACGAATAATTACCACTACCACCACCATAAGCAGTAATAGTATTTAACATTACATGTAAAAGGCGTGTCCGTAAAACAAGTTCTCCAATTTTAATATAGAAAACATGTTTATTGTCAATGGATGTTACATTGATGGAAAGGCGGAACTTACAGCTATTTTTTAACGTAATCACCATTGCGATCGATGCACTTTTGCATGTGCTGTGGCACTTTTTGTATACCCTTGTCATAGCACTCTCCCGCCAATTTCGCAGGTAGCACTCAAACTCGTTTTTCGAATCATCGTCGGTCTGGAAATATGTTCCACCTAGGTGTGACTTCAACTCAGGAAACAGATGATAATCACTATGAGCTAAGTCTGGACTGTACGGGGAATGGGTGAGGATGTCCCATCCGAACTGGGCCAGGAGATCAGCCGTTGCATGTGCAGTATGGGGACGAGCGTTGTCCTGATGAAAAATCATTCCCTTCGTCAGCATTATCCTCCTTCGATATTGAATGGCACGTCGCAATTTCTTTACAGCCTCACAGTAACTAGCGGCGTTTACTGTTATGCCGGTAGGCATAAACTCGCACAACAATACACCTTTTCTGTCCCAGAACATACTGGCCAGCACTTTGCCGGCAGAAAATGTCTGTTTGAAATTTCGCGGCTTCGGTGAATTCGAATGCCGCCACTGATGAGAACATTCTTTAGTTTCTGATGTAGCGTAGTGCACGCAGTTTTCATCGCCAGTGACAACTGAATCCAACAATTCTTCGCCCTGTTCTGCATAGCCCTCCAGCAATCGGTGGGCCGTTTGAACACGTTGCCGTTTATGGTCTTCGGTGAGCATTTTTGGGACCCACCTCGCACACACCCTGCGATAATGCAAATAGTCTGTTAAAATCCTGTCAATGGTAGTCTTACTGACTTCAGGGATAAGTTGGCACAGCTGGCGAACTGTCACATGCCGATCTTTAAGCATTTCTTGCTCCACTTTTGCAATTGTTTCAGCTGAAACCGAAGGCCGACCAGAACGGTGTCCGTCATGGACGTCTGTAGGTCCCTCTTTGAGCTCTCTGACCCAGTTTCGCACGTTTTTGACATGCATACACTGTGGCCCATGGACTTCGCATAACTGACGATGAATTTCAGTGGGGATAGTGCCCTTGGCACTCAAAAACGGATCACTGCACGCAACTCGCACTTGGCGGCGGAAGTGATAGGAAGCTCCATCGCAAACGGCTGCACAGCCAAGACTAATGATTGTAATGGGTACGTTTTGGATGGGAATTCAAAGGGGCAAAACCAAGCTACCAAGCTTTGGATCTCGCGTAATAGCGTTACTCACGGCTCCAGCGGCTCTCACGGACACGCCCCGTACCTACAGGAGTTTTATTGTCAATTCACATGTTGCGATATTTTACCGTTATTTTGGTTTCTACCGAGTTGAAATTAATAATTTTCGCTGGTGGGATTTATTGTTTTGGTCGTCGCAAATGTTTTGGGCAAGGTGCCTTCTAATTGAATTATAACTCAGATGATTTATTAAGTTTTAGTGCAGAGGTACCAGTTTGTCACCCGCGGTTCATTTTCTTATTTTCTTCCCTCCCTCTCCCAAAATTTGTTGCAGGTAGTCGGAGTTAAAGGTGACACAGCGCTAAGAGAATAGAAGCTGCTTGAACAGTAGGCAAGCCGAAGAACAAAACAGAGGAATGGCTTAAACCACCTGTCTTTTCCATTACCACCACTCCTTTAGAGTACGTAATATTTTATTTTTAAAGTTATTACTTATTTACTTCACGTATGACAATGGATTTAATTATTTTTCTCACTGTGTATTTACATTTAGATATCCAAATAAAAAATTCTAAGTACCTTCATTTTGTATTTCTTCCAACAACTTAAGTTCAATTCTAAGATTTTTGAACCAATAATACAAGATACTTCTACTTTCTTATTATTGACACGAAAAGGCTTCCGTTTTCTGTATCAAAAATTACTTTTGTAATTACCGCTAATATCTAAGTACACAGATGGATTTGCTACCTATTAAAAGTACTTGCATGTCACTTAGTATTTAAGAGTTAATTTTCTACAATTTGCATGCAGCTTCTGTCTGCTATCCTTTGTACGTTAACTTTGTGTGGCCTGGATGCAAATCGTATGTTTCGTTTTGCTACAATTTTAGCTGAGACTTTTTATTTAACAAATGGGAGTGTTGCTTCTTTATGTGAATTTTATAAGCCTAGGTTATGTGTATTACTTAATTGTCATGCAATCGACTTATCCTAATGCACATGTAGCCCGCCTCGGTAGCGTCGATGGTAGTGTCTGCCTCACGTTCAAGAGGTCCCGAGTTCGAATCTCGGTCAGGGTGAGTTACCTGGATAATCTTTTGCCCAGGGTTTTCCCTTATCCTGAAAGACGATTATCGGGTAACTTTAAGCTCCATGCACCCCGGACTCATTTGAGCATCATTCACCCACTTCATTCATCGTCGTTATGACAACGTAGGAGGGAGTAAATTGTTAATAAATAAATAAATAAATAAATAAATAAATAAATAAATAAATAAATAAATAAATAAATAAATAAATAAATAAATAAATAAATAAATAAATAAATAAATAAATAAATAAATAAATAAATAAATAAATAAATAAATAAATAAATAAATAAATAAATAAATAAATAAATAAATAAATAAATAAATAAATAAATAAATAAATAAATAAATAAATAAATAAATAAATAAATAAATAAATAAATAAATAAATAAATAAATAAATAAATAAATAAATAAATAAATAAATAAATAAATAAATAAATAAATAAATAAATAAATAAATAAATAAATAAATAAATAAATAAATAGATAAAGCACATGTATGTGCTTAAAAATCTACCGGTCTAACCTCAAATTGAACCTCCGGCCCTGAGAACAGAGCAGCGTCCAACCAACTGAGCAACCCAGAGCGATATATAATAACGGGTAGAAGGTGCGCTCTTCCAACTCTGAACATAGCTCTCAGAAGTGCTTTCCAGAGATAAGGAGATGTTCTAGAAGCTTCTTCCACATCTCTCACGAAGTTTCTAGAAGCTTACACTATACTTATGCACAATACATAGTTGTTTCTATAAAGGGTTTTGTTTCCTCAAAGAGTTATTTACGGTTATCATCGGTTGCTTTCGACGTTTTCTAAAAAAGCACGGATATGCTTATCTTCCACTTACTCAGCTCTTTTCCTGCTATTTCTGTTCGTAAATTAGCTCATTCCTCAATTTTTAAATTCTCTCTCTGTTTTTCACAGTAAAATAATTCGGCAATAACTAACTTTTATTCCAGACTTTGCAAATTTGTTTAAATCGTTTTACCCTCTTGCTCTTTCCGTACGGGAGGGGATCCGTCCCCTTCAGCTGCTGTGGTGCTGCGGACCCTAAGCACTCGTGGTACCTCTGAGTTACTAGAGGAACCTCGGGCCGAACTGTCGAGCCCCTCCCGATGGGGAGTTGCTCGGATTGGGTTGAACTCGAGGGGGCAGTGTGCTCCCGACACCCACGGGGAATTGGGTACCTCCGGCCAGTCTACGGCCGGCCGGAGGGGGTAGAGGGTTGCCTCATAAATCCCGGATACTAGCCTGCAGAGCTAACAGAAGGTGTGCTAAATTACCAGGCGGACCCACCGAGGTTTCTCGGTAGTATTCACTGCGGGGTTGACGCGCGTAAGTGGCGGATCTACTTCCATTACGTCTTGACGCTGTTGTCAACGTCAAGAAATCAGGTATTGCCCTATGGAAAGAGCCCCGGAGTTATCCATCGCTCCCGGGTTGAAGGAGGCCAGGTTTCTAGGACCTAAGGGTATTTGGACTAATTGGGAACCTCTGCACCTAACTCAAAGACCCTCTTGCTCTCAATTCTTAATGTTTCCTGTCAATCGTATTACATATTGTTCCATAGGCTTTCTACTCCATTCACTTTTAAATTATCTCGAAGATCATCCCCTTGCGGACCTTCGGGAGTTGTTTCTTGTTTCATTTATACCCCGCCTTTAACTCCAATGGTCATACCGGCGGCCGTTCTTCTTTAGAACATATCGAAGGTATTAACTCGTGTTCATTGGGTTTTAATCATTAGATCACGCACAAATTCGCACTCTCATTCATACTTCCTCATCTGGGGAAGATGAGGTATTATCTTGGCCAGAGAAAAATCCCCACCCACACCGCTGGGAATCGAACGCGGGCCGCTAGCACGGTAGGCAGGTGCTCCACCGATTGATCTAAGAGGCCAGTCAAGCGTTCCTTGATATCCCCTAAGCTATGAATTACCATGATCACATTTCCCTTTCAAATTAAAAATTGCTTCAAAATATTTTGTTGATACACATTCTGAAACCTAAAATAATATTTTAGGATTCTTACTGTTGTTTTTCTTTGTTTCCTACCCCTAATTTCTACTTATGCGTCCCTGTCAAGCAAAGCTATGTTGACACTCCCACACTTTTTTACGAGAATTCTTATGTACCAAGTCGATATAAATATCCGTTTTTGAACATTCCTATTTATACTCCATCACTTTTGCCTTTTGTCTCACTTTTTAAGTATAATCTCCAAACGTCATCAGCATTTTGAGGTGCTTATCTTTTTACTTATTTATTAGTTTTAAGATAGGTTTCCTTAAATAACTCTAGCAATAGTATTTCCACCAGAACAGCCGACACTTTACAACAAAACAGAATTTTGGTACTGCACTTTCTTGTTTTACTAAGAGTAATTTTTATTCAAGATAAATTTCAACGCTCCAGCACGTGAAAGAAATAAACCGTGGCAGTTGATGTTATCTTTTATGTTAAGCAAAATGCAAACATGAGGTACCGGCCTTGAAATTCGTCTTTTGTGTTAGACCGCGCAATAACACCGTTTGTCCGTTTACAGAGCGTTGCCCAATCCCAAGGTCCCATTGTCATTACACTGCAGAATCGTTATTTGCAGTATGGATCACCGTGTTTCTGTAGGCAGAGGAGACTCCAAGAGTATTGGCTCCGTGCCATGTTATCACCTTAAAATGGAAATAAATACACATTTTAATTGGTTTGTATTTGCGAATTCAGACATATTTTCTATTCTAGAAATCTCTCCTTAGAGCAGGAAATCACAGAGGCTGAAGAACGTAACGGGTTGTGAGCTTGCAATAGACCTCTGTTACTATTTATCGGTAAGTGGAGGGACAGGAGAATAGCCTGATCCGTGCCAATTATAGTGCGATCCATATAGATCTGAACCATTTCAATAGGCCATAACCTTTGTACCAATAATAGGACAGGCGTGCAGCTTTGGGAGAGTATAATACACAATTGGGAGATTACATTACACTATTTACATCTCAGAGAAAATGTGGGAAAGGTCTTCCATCAGCATCTATATATGTTTGCACACGTCTCACCATATTCTCTGAAGTTTTACGGAGATGATATGAAATTGCGAGTAGGTTATTTCCAGCAAGATGGAGCAATGTGCCATACATCTAATGACCCCATGGAACTTGTAACCAGTTTCTTTGATAATCGAATAATCTCAAAAGTTCTGTGGTCCCCCAGATGACCTGACCTAATTTCACCAGGTTTTTTCTTGTGGGAGTATCTAAAAATAGAGTGCACAAGAATAAGCCACGGACAATTTATGATCTCAAGGAATCCATTCGAACCGAAATAAGTAACATTGTCGAGGATACTCTCCGTAAAACTTCAGATAGTATGGTGGGACGAGTGCAAACACGTAGGGGAGATGCACCCAGTACCGCACAGTGCCCAGTACCGTACGGTGTCAGTATCTCGTAGTTGCCGATAGATGGTAGAAGCTCATGGTGTATTTAGACAAACAACTAACTCTGCTACCAACGGAAATTTTTCCCTCCTCTTTGATCGTTGAATCAGAAGTTATTGTTCAGAGAAGTCGTGTAGTGAACTGGAGCTGTGCTGTTAATAACTTGCTGACATTACTGCTGCCTTTTCCGGAGATGAACTAAGGAAGTATTTGTACTCATATATTTGGTATTAAGTAGACTACACAAACAAAAAAGTACAGTGTCGGTTTAAAAGAATCGGGCCGTGCTATGACGTTATATATACGTACGTGTGAGTTGCTCAGAACCGTACGATAGCAATTTTCCCAGTACCGTAGGTAAAGGTATATTTTTATCCCTTGAACTTGCACTGATGTTAGATTAATTTTTGTTTATATGCATTCCTGTCAACATGGAGGCCAGCCAAAAAGAAAGGACAATGGTTAGAAGAAAATATGAAACAAGCAATAAAGAATGTGATAGAAGGATCAATGAGCCTGGGAGTAGCAATATATATTGCTGAAACATTAACATCGACTCTGTATAAGTTGATGTTGCAGGAAAAGGCACAAAAACAGAAGAACAAACCAATCGCAAAGAGACGCAAGACTAACATTAATAAAACTATAAATAGAGAACCTAGTCCTAACTACGTACCACCAGAAACTGAAAATAGTGAAGAGCCTTAGAAGACTAAAACAAAATTAAATTTTGGAAACAAATCCAGTGTCGATTGAAGTGTTCTAACAGAGTGTATCATTTGCTTAGAAATCACAGACGAGGCTTGAGTTCAGTTTATATCGTGCAAGAGTTGGACGCATATTGGATGTACAGGGCAAGAGAACATTGATTTTTATACGTCTGATCACTGTGTTTAAAAATGGTTCATTAGTTCTAAGACAGTTTTATTTTGTTGTGATAACCTCTAGAAAAGGTTTTGAAAAATATATTATGTTGCCGTGTTCTGTTTTCATCTCAAAAATACAATAATTATTATAAGAATAATTATCTTGTGGCTTATTATGGAGTTCCTTTTCCTTTATTTATAAATATGTATTTATTTACGTCTATCCGGTACTGGGAAACACTGAGATGCGCAGTTATCACTAATATTTACTTTAGTTATTAAAAGTCAACATGACTCGCGTTTATGAATGTTCCTTACTATCGCTGTTTCTGTATGTTATGAGCTTCATGATAATAGTAACACGCTAGTTGTTCTCCACTGCATTTTCTTTAGATTTTGAAAAAAAAAACTTACATGTGCGGTACTGGGCGTATATCCCCTATAGATGCTGGAGGAGGACACTTTCAACATTTTCCCTGAGATGTAAATAGTGTAATGTAATCTCTCAAGTGTGTATTATATTTTCTCAAAGCTGCACGTGTGTCCTATTGTTAGTTGAGGAGCTATGGCCTATTGAAACGGTTCAGATTTTTATGGATCGCACTATAGTGCCTATCGGGGCTATCGTTGGCAGCACACGCCAATCTGAACGTATTAATACAGATACCTAAGTAAGTATTAGAGATAGGATACTTTAATTAGCAGTGTAAAAGAAAGCTGAAAGTTATGTTTTGTTATATCGCATTCCTCATTTGTTTAGCGTTGTTCTACTTAGAGTTATATTTATCTTTGTTTTCGATAATGTTACCTGAAACAGAGGTCGGCCATTAAAATTATTGAATGAAATAGGCTGTGAACTAAGTGACCCATTTTCTACCTTAATGCTAGAAAGTGAAGTGAAACTGAAACACATAGGACGAACTACGCCCAATCTGATATAAATATATACAAAACAGACATGCAACATCTAATCGGCAGTAATTAAATAGGACATTTGCACATGTAAATAGGCGATAACCACTGGTCACAAAAGGGTGTGGTATATGTAGTTCACGCGTGTGGAAATATCAAGGTACCTTAAGTTGATATGTTGCTCGGCAATTTGTAAATTTTTTGATAACTCGATATTTGCTGGAGATAAAGGCCGGCTAAACTGAGTCCCACTGAGGTGGTTAGTTCTAGTTGTTATTGTAGGTAGCGCTTAGTACCAGTCGATGTGCAGTGTAGAAAATTAGCACTGTAATAGTGGTGGTAGTGTAAATCTTGTATCATATAACTTAAGTAACATTTCAAAATTCTTTTTATTCACAGTCGAATTTCCCCTAAGAAGTTTCTAAAGAATGTTAGTAATATTTAAAACACCGACGAAATGATGCCGTTACTGGCAATACATTTCAGCCACCACTGAAATGAGGTATAGGCATTGCTACATAAGTAAATATACTTGTTTCACATCGAAGTTTTATTTGCCAATTATGAGCCCTCTGTTAGTCCATTTACGTTTCCCAGGAACATATGAATAACTAATATGTGAAGCAGATCGTGTCTCCTATTAATTTATGTACTTTTAATGTCCTGAATCTTCCAGTTTTTGAAGTAGCACGATTGCTGGGAATTAATGCAGCACCTCACATGCATACAGCCATTAATGTTTTCTACCCTGTACCCCCTGCACAGCGACTTGCAAAGTAATATTCTGCTGGAAAGACAGAAGCTCTCACTTGATACTGGAGTCCGTTTTAAAGTTAGACTAACATCGCAACTATGCACTCAAAGTAATAAAGTGGAACAAACTCCTATCACATGATTTATCGGCTGAGGTCTCTGGCTAAAGTTAGATATTAATTTATCCATATTGAACTGAAGCGGGTCATCAACGATACTATGATGGAAGAGAACGTGGGGAGACACAGTGTTGTGGAATACCTAGTTGTGATGTAAAATGTTTAAATTGGCTTATCTCAAACGGCGATGCCAAATTCTCTCCCTTCAGCCGAACAAAGTACTAAGTTGGCACTAACATCCTTTAATCAGGAAAGGGACGAGGAGCTAGATTTTAGGAGTCCTTGTATTGCACTAACATGAAGAAACACTGATACAGTGCCATTCAGATGGCAACATTCCTGGTTGAAGAAAAATGATCTTGGTGCGCTCTGAACCAACTACACAATCTGTTATTTACATTGATTATAGCAATTTTCCCTCAAAACAATTTAAATGATTACCTTAGGTTGAACTGGGGAAAATATGAATTCTGACGGTGATGTGAAGAAACTTCATGACTAAGACAAGAAAATACAAATATGACTATATTATAATTATCATCATCATCATCATCATCATCATCATCACGAGGTACATCCAGAAAGTAAGTTCTCTTTGGTAACAAAATTAAATTGTGTACAGATACAGAAAAATTATCTATTGCACACAATTCTAAAACTCTTAAACTACTTTTCCACATAACTGCCGAAATTTTGCAATCATTTGTCATCGCGAGGCACAAGTTTTTGTATACCTTCTTCATAGAAGTTAGCCGACTGTATCTTCAACCAGCTGGAAACATTTTCTTTCAACTCTTCGTCATCGTTGAAGTATTGACCGCAAAGGAAAGATTTGAGATGCAAAAACAGATGAAAGTCGCTAGGAGCGAGGTCAGGGCTGTACGGGGTTGGTCAAACACGCCCCAGCTAAATCCCTGAAGGATGTTTTTCGTCGCATTTGCAGTGTGTGGTCGCGCGTTGTCGTGAAGAAACACAACACCTTTTGACATCACAAATTTGCCGATAAATTTAAATTGGATTCACTTTCCTAGCATTCACAGATCTGATTTCACAAGCGGCGGGATTTTCAATCAACGCCGTAATTGTAAACAATCACAACAAAGCTTACGTGGCTGACAACGATCTCACAATGGCGCACGTTTCCGCGCATGTGTGGAACTGCGATCGCCGCGCTGCAGCGGAGATAAATTGAAACAGAGCTTACGTTTTGGATGCCCCTACTATCATCATCATTATTAGTATTTCATATTAATATAAATTAATATTAATGGGCTATACAGGACTATACTCCTTGATGGACGTTTTTCGAGGTTTCTTCAATTCTTATCACGACAAATGGCCGGAAGCTGCCCTAGTTTGGGCTAGTAAATCCCAATCATTTCATGTACAACCAGTCTCCTTTCTTAGGTATCGTGTGCACATACCAAACACTATCGAAAGAAAAGAGAAAGAAGAGAAAGAAGAGAAAGGAGAAAGAGAGAGAAAGAGAGAGAAAGAGAGAGAGAGAAAGAAAGAGAGAGAAAGAAAGAAAGAGAGAGAAAGAAAGAAAGAGAGAGAAAGAGAAAGAAAGAGAAAGAGAAAGAAAGAAAGAGAAAGAGAGAAAGAGAAAGAGAAAGAAAGAGAAAGAGAGAAAGAAAGAGAAAGAGAAAGAGAGAAAGAAAGAGAAAGAGAAAGAGAAAGAGAAAGAGAAAGAGAGAGAGAGAGAGAGAGAGAGAGAGAGAGAGAGAGAGAGAGAGAGAGAGAGAGAGAGAGAGAGAGAGAGAGAGAGAGAGAGAGAGAGAGAGAGAGAGAGAGAGAGAGAGAGAGAGAGAGAGAGAGAGAGAGAGAGAGAGAGAGAGAGAGAGAGAGAGAGAGAGAGAGAGAGAGAGAGAGAGAGAGAGAGAGAGAGAGAGAGAGAGAAAGAAAGAATGAAATAGCAGGCATGCATATTAAGACCAGCATATGGCAATTAACTTTTCAAAAATTTTAATGGAACGTTAGTCTGTATATACTATGTATTCTTACAAAAAATAATAATTGAGGTAATTGGGGCACTGATTACGAAGCCTGTATGGATGGAGAAATGACTTATTTACCAAAACCATACATAAGTTGTACAGTAATGTCATAAAATACCATAAAATATAAAAAGTCATTAATAACATTTGCTATAGTAAAACTCAGCAATATCAGAGAATATATTGAAAAACAATACTTTCTTTACTTTGCTACTGGCCTTAAAATGATTAGAATGACTATTAAAGAAATAAAAAATATTCATTTCAAAAGTAATTTTGAACTCTTATATATTTTGCAATGTTTAGCAATTTTTCTCGTGAAGCAGGAATTAAGTATTATTTTCTTAAGTCCTTCATTCATATAAATTCATAAAAGGAGGTGAACATAAAAAACATCTTAATGGGCAATCTGTTGAATAATGATAAAAAACGATAGTGGTTAGAGAAAGTTTGATAGAGTAACATTGTAATACATGCATTTTATCTTGTGTCCTGTGAATACTCCGTGTTAGATACGATTTTTAATATTAACATAGTTATGGGTTTGTTTAAAACCCGATGTTTTCTGTGATTATTTCACTTCAACCAGAAATCTCTGTAATGTAAAAATGCCAGCAGTTTAAAATTCTATTCAGAAAGCTTTGTGTAAAGACCGTCGTAAAATCTGTCGGCTCGGTGTTGCTCTTTGATTGAAGCTTCAGCGCGTTGCATTATTCATCCGAGCTTTGAAACGGTTTTCCTCCACTCGTGTTTTATAAAAATACTAGCCCCAGAGAACGCGTAACGACGTCCGTCTGCCGTGTTGTGGGAGGAGAGGGTGTTTAGGTAGAAATAAATATGAGCAAACAAGAGCAATGCTATTTTTATGTCTTGTAGCCGTCTTTGCTCCGCCATGAGCGGAAGTTGCAAAACAGTGCGTGTGGCAGATCGAACCCACATCTTCCGGACATGGCGACACTTGAGTGAAGGAGCGTGACAAAATGTCAGCTTTAGCTCTTCAGCTGGAGTTGGCCAGCAGGCTGCAGCCTATTTTAGTATCAAAAAAACGTGTTCTACTTAAATACACAGAACTTAGCTACAGTGTTGATCAAAGGAAACAAAGAAAACGTCTAAGACGGCTCAGTCTTTAGAAAATAAAGAACTGCCTCGGGAACACTGACTTCTAACAAAGTACATGCTATAACTGTACCTAACGATTTTTTCTACTTAGTCATTCATTGAAGAAGCACATTGCAATCATTAGAAGCAAACATATTTATGAGTATATGTAAATCAGTATTTCTTGAAATTAAGACATGTATTAATTCGTATCGATCACATAGGTCCAGAAGACCGTGCCTATATACTTGATTCTGCATACACAGAAGAACAGACAGGCTTGCTCAGAAAACACCGCAGAAAAAAAATTGCTTATGCATATTCAAATATCACTGCAGTGGCTGATAACCGTAATACAAGAAATTATTTTGCTCTGATAATACTAACCGAAGAATAAATGCTAAAGATGAAATAAAAATTCACCAATTAAAAATTCATAAAAAATGATGTAAACTAAAAAGAAAAAGGCAGCACTGCTCTGGCCTAAGGACAAGCTTTATCTCTCGCATCTATGCTATTTCCAGTTTGCCAGCGGCATCAAACATTCTTTAAGTGACAAATTTCAATAAATAAATATAATCAACAGTTATCTTCACTGCTCGAACTCTTTGAAATACATTTTTGTCAAGCTATGAATATGTTTAAGGTTTGTCAAGATGGTGTTTAAAAATAACAATAACAAAACAATAAAATTATAAATTAACAATAATAGTAGAACTACTAATAAAATAATAAATAATAATAAATAAAAATAATAAACAATAATTATTTATATTCCATCCTTTTATCAGGGCTTTTTGTTTTGCTAAATTAAGACATAGCCGATAAGGTTTAACTGTCCTTGAAAGTGACAGCCACAGCTTCAATGAAAGAGTTATTTGGACAAAATGGTGGTACACACGGGGATGCTTGGCAGTTACTATCATCATGTAAACATCAATTATTCTTATGTAATTTCTGTTCACAATTTATGACCAATAAAACATTTTATTTTAGGACTTCACATTACACGAATCCTTTTTTTAACCAAATTATTCAACTAGAACTTAATGAAAAGACAAGAGGATTGTTATGCACACCTTCGGAAAGAAATATGTTTTCATAAATAGAATTTAAAATATATATTAGTAAATATTCAACTCAATAAAAAGTTATATGCTTTGCTACTACATCCGAAGCAATTTACTCTTCAAATTAATGCATTAATTAATATGGAAACAAAGGTCCATAAAGGCAAATGCTTCATTGGTTTGAATCCAAGGCAAACAAAACTGGTGCAATTTTCGATCAGTGATTATTTCACTGCAATAATATCGAATTCGCAGTGAAGCACGAAGATAGCATCTCTTACGAACTCATATATGCTGCAAGTTGGGTAGAAAATATTCGTCCAGTTGTTCTCGTCTACCACAGTGGAGTGTAGGAGATTTTTCTCAGGGAAAGTGCGAGTGACTTTGAGGATAGGCACCACACAAATTCCCACAGACTTTACCAGAGGAACCTCGGGCCGAACATTCGAGTCCCTCCCGTATGGGAGCTGTTGGGATTTGGATGAGCTCGAGGGGGCAGTGTGTTCCTAATACACGTGGGAGATCGCTTACCTTCGGCAAGGCTTCAGCCGCCATGAGGGGGCAGAGGGTTGTCTGAAAAGTCCCGGGTACTAGCCTGCTAAACTAGTATGGCCAGGCGAACCCAAGGAGGTTTTCGGTAGTCTTCCCTGCGGTTTTGGCGCGCGTGACGTATCCACTTCCACCCATCTTGGCGTTATAGATTGTGGGGGGGTTTAAGACCCCAGGTACTGCCCTAATGGAAAAAAACCCGGAGTTCTCCATAGCTCCCGGGTTGGTAAAGGCCGGTGTTTTCGGACTCTTGGGTAGACCTCGCCGATAACTGCCTAACAAAACTAGATCTCCCTTCATATTTTTATCCATTAAATTTAATACATGGATATTTATACAATTATTTATGTATCTCTTCAATCATTCCTTTAGAAAATTATTAATCTTATCAGTAAATAATTCCTCTACTTTTCTTTATGATCTTGGACAATTATGGTGATTTTGTGCTTTTTTTGCAATAAAAGTTTACGTACAAAACGTGCTGAAGGAAAGAGCCAAATTGTTAGAGAACTCTCGCTTAAAATAATAAGCTGCTGTAATTATAGATTTGAATATAAACTATAATCCCACTTGATATTTCAAGCGTACATTCAGGAGGGAATTTAATCCCCCACCCCAATGTTAAGTTACCTCTGTTTCAGATTCAATAATCTGACAATTTATCGCACCTGTTATTTTAGTAATTTGCCTTACCATACATTTCACTAATCCTAGATTGATTGCTTCTAACACAGATATGGATTTTTGAACCAATTTTCGTTCCGATCCCTCTTCGCAAAGAATTGCAGTCCCCTTGTGCAATAATAAGCTTAATACATAGGAATTAAATTATTTCAAAATTGTTTCGCACTAAGCCGGGATTGCGACAGATTGGAAAGGCAAATCAGGTATTAAAACTCTTAGTTCCATTGGCAGGATTTACAAACGCAACTCTGCAATAATTAACGCCAACAAAAATCTGTCGAACACTTTTCTCGGAGGGTTGCGTTACCATTATTTTGATTCATGTTTTGAGTATTAATGAAACCACTTTTAAATCCTGACCTGGCGTGCTCATATCGATCATCTTATATCACTGGCCTCCGGACGACTTTCAAAACTCTCACCTCTGTTGCATCGCCGTTCCAGCCTCGGCCTACAGTCTTCATTGTTACTCTACAAATCACTCGTTCGTCCGCTTATTACATATGCCTGCCAAGTGTGGGGGGCCGCACACAAATGGCATCTGCGTCGTCTTCAGGTCATACAGAATCGCTTCATGCGCATCGCTACCAACGCTCCATGGTTCATCCGTAATCAGCAGCTTCATCACGAACTAGGACTGTTACCTGTTCACGACTACATTCGCAGGATCGCTCGTCGTTTCTTTTCCACACTGCAAGAAGTTCCAGGAGCTGTGTATTATAATATCGGCGTACCGCAGGACATTAATGCAAGTTTCTGAGAGGGTTTTCAAAAAGATATAACGAGAACCTGCCTGCCGTGCTAGGGATCCCGGGTTCGATTCCAGGTGGTGGGGGTGGAAAATATTCTCCGACCAAGATAATTCCTCATCTTTCCCAGAGTCTGGAAGTATGAATGAGAGTGGGAATGTGTGCGTGATCTAATGATTAAAACCCAACAAATACGAGTTAACACCATCATATGTTCCAAAGGAGAACGGCCGCCGATATAGGAGGGTGGGTCAAAAAGTAATGCCTCTTATTTCTCTCTCTCTCTCTCTCTCTCTCTCTCTCTCTCTCTCTCTCTCTCTCTCTCTCTCTCTCTCTCTCTTATAATTACCAAGAAAATTGAATCCAATTTACATAGCTTAAAAACTACAACATTGACGATTTATTTGTCACTGTTCAATATAATCTCCATCCTTTTCCACAGTTTTGGTCCATCTTTTAACTAGGGCATATATTCCAGTGTGGGAAAACACACGGTCTTGCTTCCTAAGTCATTGACGCACGGACGTTTTCACAGCCTCCTCATATTCAAAATGAATCCCACGATGAGCTTCCTTTAGAGGCGCGAACAGATGGAAGTCTGATGGTGCCAAGTCAGGCGAGGTAAGACTTGCCATCCCAATTTCTCAATTTCTGCAGTGGTGTAACGGCTGGTGTGTGGTCTTGCATTGTCATGCAAAAGAAGAACATCCGCCATAGTTTTTCTTGGGCGAACTCGGCGAAGACGTGCTACAGAATTTATTGTGCATCCCTGCTCCAAAAAGGTCAATCATAAGCACAGCATCTGCATCCCAAAACGCTGTCGCCATAACTTTCCCTGCCGACCGCTGAGTTTTGAATTAGTTTTTTCTTCGGTGATGTTGCGTGATGCCATTCCATTAACTGCCTCTTTGATTCAGGTTAAAAAATGAACCCACGTTTCGTCTTCAGTAAAAATTTTTTCCAGAAACTCGTCTTCCTCCAAATTGAAGCGCTGCAAGTGTTCGGAAGCTGTTTTCCTTGTTTCTTTGTTTTGGGTGGTTAACATTCTTGGTACCCAAAGTGAACTAACTTTTGAGTGACCTAGTTGTTGAATAATCGTCATCACATTGCCTTTACTGAGGGAGGTAATGCGACACAATTCATCTGTTGTTACCCGGCGGTCACCACGAATGATGTCATCGACTCACTGAATGTTGCATGGAGTCACTGCAGTCACCGAGCTGCCGCTTCGCTTTTCATCTGCAAATTGTGTTTGCCCTTCAGCTTCGTTACAGCGACGAACCCATCGTCAAACAGTGCTGACATCCACCGTTGCATCACCATACACACTTTTTAGCCTTTCGTAAATGCGAATTGGCGTTTCGCCTTCCGCAGTCAAAAATTCAATCACAGAACGCTGTCTAATACGAATGTTGATGTCAGCCATTTTGCAAGAGGATGCAGCGCTGCCACCTGTTGACTTAGGAAGTTACTACTGCAGGGGATTGGAGAAGAAGTTTTGAGGAATTGCGCCAAATTTAAAGTTTTCACATAACTTACTTATTTAAGGTTAAAGAAAATAGGAGGCATTACGTTTTGACCCTCCCCCGTATGACCATTAGATTTAAAGGCGGGAACAAATAAAAAGAAAGATATATCTGATTTCTGATCACCTGTAAGAGAATACAAAAACACAAAAGTTTTCCGCATTTGTCTGTATAACTGACAATTAGCTGAACTTAAGGAAATAAAAATCCTATTTCCTTTCCCAGATATCAATTTATCGCATGAATTGCTGGTGTCCATCATCTATGTATCGTGCATGGTAGAAACGCGCATTAAAATAACTAAATTGTGGTAGTCTCTACCAGGTATCTGATAGAGCAGATAGCACACAAATATTCGGTGTGGAGATTTTATTATAAATGCATTATTTGAAGCTCCTTTAACAAAAGGTATTTTTAGAGAAACTTGAGTAGCAGGGCTCAAAACCGAAAAGCCAAACAAATGCCGAACTTATGGCACTTTCCAATATGGCATGAACATTTTCCAAAAAACACTTTCATCCTAAATTCTTTTTCCACAGAAAACTTCTCCACGTTTTCGTATTTTGTAAATGAATGCCTCAAAATGTTTTAATCAAAATGCTATATGTAGAATGACTGCAAAATATCTTTACAAACCTTCGGTATTGATTTGCTACATAAAAATAACAAAAAAGATTTATATGAACATACGTCCCATAATCCTTTGTTTCTCCTTATAAGTGAAAGTTTACTCGGCAGCACATAAAGCTCACAATATGTGCTCGAAATATCTCGATTCTATACACGCATGCACTCGTCAAATCATGGACCGTTACATACTTTCCCATATTCCAGGATGGTATCGGATGATTTCGTAAGCTTTCATAGCACATCGATGAAGTGTTCCTTCATTCGGGATGCTGCTGCATAAACCACAGATAAAAATTCAAAGTACTGAGGTTTGGTGAACGTGGAGGCTATGAAACTGATCTTCCTCTAGCTATCCGTCATTGTAGATATCCAGTGCATCTCGTACAATGCGAGTAAAATGCGCTGGAGTCTCATTGGGCATGTTTTGTCTTATTTGTAGGTCACATCTTCGTATAGTAATTCTGGAAGAGTAACTCTGGATAAAGTTTCCGTAGATAGCACCTGTAAGATGTATTGGGAGAATGCTTGGGTGTACCAGAAAATTATCTACTTTCCAACCCACAGATTAATTCCGAATTGTTGCTGTTGCCTAGCCTGAACTGCAATATGAGGAATAAGATATGCCCATGCCATTTCGCTCTGGAATTTTTAATTTTATCTCTTCCTAATATTGCTTATCTGCCAACCGATCCCGGGAGAAGATGTAGTCAGCATCTCAGCATCCCCCAGCATGAAAGTTGGTTTCCGTGACCAGGGCACCTTACCTAGCGTAAGCGCCTCACTTTCCTCACGATGCTGAGTGGGCACCGGTCCTATACCCGGGACCTAAAACCCGAACCCCATGGGTGGAATCGAACCCGGGCTGCTTTCCGTGTCTAAGGACTGAGGCATGCTACCTTAGTCCGCTACGCCCGGCGCAGGACCTATACATATTATTTCAGGTATTTTTATATTCTGAAAGTCCTGCGTTACATTCAGGAGCAATAGTAATGTGCACTGTAATTACAACAGAACCTCGTTAATACGGACCAAATGGGGATTAATGTTTTCTGGATTATCAAAAGTCCGGATTAAGTGAAATGAATACCACGGAGAAAAATTGTGAATGAACTTAGAGTATGTAATGTATAATTTTATTAGAACGTAAGATACGTAAGACACCGCCTGATTTTAATTGAGCAATCTTCATTTGTTTGGTTTGAAGAAACTATCAACTTTTTGGTAGTTTATCATACATCTCATTCAGAACGACATTACGAAGACCTCATGTGATGGTAGTATGCGGAAATCTGTTTATCAGTTTTCTCCACAAAGTCTATTACACAATTCAGAAACTGTTTAACCTCAATTACCTCCATGTGGACTTTCCGAAATACGCATCCTCAGCCTCATTTGCTACTAGTGAGACACTAGTGCATTGCTTACGCTTTCCACAATTTCTTTGTCAGTCATGATGTGATAGCCTGGATAATCTTCGTCTCCGTCAACCAGTCTTCGATCTCGTCTACTATGACAGCTTCCTCGCTGCCCCCAAACACTATCTGAGAAAGTCATTTAATTCAGTTGTATTTTTGTTTATTCAACACTGACATCATACAAAAGTTTCTTCCACGAATTAGCCAATGGAGAGCTCCAAATGCAGTTTACTGCACTTGCAACACACATACATTTTGCACATACATACGCAAAGTGGCGCCATTTTCAAGCATTTGGATAATTTTCAGCTTCTTGTGTATTGTAAGCGATTTATGCTTGCGTTTCCCCAATGATATTGTAGGTTTACTAGACGACATTGTACACTCGATTTGTTAATTTAGCTTAACGACTGAAAAAGTCAAATGTTGAACTAACCCTTCCGACAAGGGGTTGCAACCCTATCACAGGTACAGCAATGTTGTAGGAAAGAAGAAATCTAATGTACCATGGTCACTAACATATTCCAACAGGCTTATTTCCTGCTGATATTACTCGTATAGGTCGCGTTTTATAGGTACTCACGATATTGAGAAATTCCTATTGTACAATCTGTGCAAGAATAAACTGGATAATTTTCTTAAGTTTTTCTTAGTACAGTGTTATTATTTAAGTTAGAAATTCGCAAATTTCTTTAAGAATACTTGCCCCGATTAAGCGAAATTCTATTTAAAACGGTGCGGATTAACGAGATTTTTCTATTACAACTTTTTTGAAAGTTTTGTCCACGTTTATTAAATATTTCTAGCATTCCTCATTATAACAAGATTACAATTCATGAACAATAAATAGTCACTCTGGTTTCAATGCAGCAATAATATTACTTATAAATTATTTTCAAATAACTTGAATAGGACTTCAAACTAAATAAACTACAATCTTAACAGCACCAACACAAGGTAGTAGCTCATGAGATTCATAGCCGAAAAGCTTTACCACGTTGGTAGACCAACGGAACGATAACGAGGTCACTGCAGTACAATCAATTTACGAATACACACTACTTGGCCGGACCATAAAATGACCACTCGGTATCTATGCAAATTTTTGTATCCAGCAACATGAATCAAATAGGTAAATAAGCATGCAGAAGCAAGGTTTGCGGAAGCCACATAAAAATAAATAACAATGAGTGACAAAAATCTTGCTTAAATAGTCGCTTAAAATAGCCCTATTTATATATCATTGAACATTTCGTATGCCGGGGTTGCTCTTTACAAATTTGCTCTATTCACAAAACAATACAATTTAATACTTCTGTTTTTATCAATGCCTTCGCCAGTTCCCCTTTGGTAGCACTGTTACGTGACGTTCATGAATTCAAATCACCATCATAGAACCAAACAGAAACATTCAGTTGATAAAAGTTAATATCTCCGACGCGACATCATGTAAACATGGAAGATTAATGAACTGGTGGTGTTGCACAAAATTCGGGTCGCACGTCGTTTGTTCGCTTCTTGAAATAGTAACACGTGTTGCATTTTTGTATGGTCAGTTTTTATTCTCGCTGCATAACAAATTTGTATACCGCCTGACATTATTCCATTAAGCTCAAGCGTGTAAAATCCCATTTCATTTAATCCCCAGAAGATGTGTCGTTTAAACCGCGGCGATTCAAACCCCAAGGGTTATCCAATTTGCCCAGAGGTAAGCCATTCTAGTTTACCTTTGTAACGAAAAATAAATAACCTTCGTGCTCGGAAACTCATGTTACTGTACGTAAATAGGATTCTCTCATTAAAAAAGGAAATATATTTACTCATTGATTTTGTATCAAATGATGCAAATAAAATATGGAGCAAGCAATGAAGCAAGGAGTGAATCACTATTAAAATGTTTAGCTACTTTTACGGTATTTTTATATTTCTCAGCATTTAAAACCATTAATTAAAAATTCATAAAAAAGGATTTGACTGTCAATAGTCATTTAATTATTAGAACAAAAAGACTTCTTTAAAGGTAAATTTCAGCATTTTATGTTTACCTTCCCTACCAAGTTTACATAGTAGGTAGAGAGAATTTGTAACACAGCAAAGTCGATAAAGAGGTTTCACGGAATAAACGCATTTGGAGATCCTCTGAAGAAAATATGTCTATAAAAACCTCGTGTGTGTGTGTGTGTGTGTGTGTGCGCGCGTGCGTGCGCGCGTGCGTGCGTGCGTGCGTGTGTGTGTGTGCGTGCGTGCGTGTGTGTGAACTGTGTATTGTGATAAGAGTTAATTTCTGTAATTGGGAATTTGATACTTTTAAAGAGCATTCTACTAAACCTATTTGTTTTGACAGACAAACATGCTTCTTTTTTTTTTTTTTTAAATCCCCATGGAGAATTCAGTGAGTGTGATGTGAATACAATTATTTTTTTAAATGTATAGGAGATGTTTGATAACCGGGTCATATTTTAAAAGAAGGTATGTGGCTGTTGTAATAACAATTTACAAGAGAAATACATGCAATTGAACTTTAAAGAGCTATGAATAACCTCCTCCATTGGCTAATCGCGTGCTTCCTGGCATTGTTAGTCGTTAGTGGATTGTAATCGACTGTCGTTAGTCCGTCCACACGCCTGTACCTAGTTGCTAATTTCAGTCTCTTCTTAATTGTATAGGGTTGTCCTTAAACAACAAATATAGCGCTTTATTTGCCTATTATACAGTTTTAACAAATAATAGAGGTATTTTAGCTATGTTTCATTAGTATTATAGAGTTTTTAGAACAACAGGAACATCATACAACTTCAAGAGTAACTCCAAGCCTGCCATTGACCAGTTAGTTTACGTGAGCCCTTCTTTACCTCTTACCGCAGACACATTTGACTGCAATCGCTGGGATTTATATTCATTCCATTCGCTTTGAATAGATGATCAATTCACTTCATTTTGCCTTAAAGCGAACGGTTTACTATACTTTCATATATGTAACTCGCTTATGCATTAGAAAGTGTACAAGGTTTTCATCTTTATCTGTGATTTTACCGCGCAAAATTTGACGTCATCAATATCATAGCTAATGGAGCGAGTTTATATACGATTCCCCTAGCGGCTTTCGATCGTATTACATGTGTTGACAGCAGCTTTGAGGACTCCCTCTACTGGCAGGTAAATATACTATTTGACAGGCGGGTCCTGCCCCCGTAATATAAAGGTGCGTAATTTCGCCTGGTGCCTAGATACGATAACTGTTAAAAAAAACTATGTAATGCAATGCACTGCAAAGCTAATTATGCATACCATGAAGAATATACGAAATGATAAGTCAAAGAATACTTATTTCACAATGAACATCTGTTTTTCTGTTATAATAGACATATTCATACTGTAAAGCTGTCGCATAAAATAGAAATATTTCAATTTTATCTTAATTCTTTTCTATCACCCATAGTTTCCTCACATTGAACTTGACTAAAAACCAGAAAATTAGCTGAACATGTTCCAGGAATGAAAAATAAATTAGTGTGACGGTATGTACAAAGCTTTTATCCGAGTTGAAAGAAGAAAAAATCTCTAGTACATAGTCTTACGTGTCCATTTTCTTATATTTTCTTTCTCTCTTCCCCTAAACACTGTATGTATTGCGAGAAGGTATGCTTGTTTATTGCTTCTAGGTTGGGACCAGTCACTCTATAGCGTCCAGTGTCTCTCTTTTTGCAAGTAACTGATCCTGTGTCTTCGAAACGTTTGATGCAGCTATTGGTTTTTAAAGACATAAGGATACCAAAATTAATCTACATTTTAATTATGCGCGACAATGACAAAAAAATTATTTCGTATACTGATAAAACGTAAGACGTTTATGTTTCAAACAAAAGAATGTCGATTTGACTATACTTGGACACTTGACAACATTACGCTCCAAGGTACAGATGTATTTTTTTATCTTGAAAAGTGCAGAGCGATGCGCAGTGGTATCTGGACGAGTCCACCTCAGAACGTTGCAACTGGAGGGAAGGGCAGTTCAGTTGCGTACCAGTTGCGAGCAACTAAACACGTGCAGAGCTACTCGATAACACTACAGCTTGTTTCAAAATGTGCTTGTCTCCTGGTTCCAAGAGGGCATTTATAAATTATGCCTCCTAGCAGCACACTAGGAAGTAAAGTGCTACATTTAAAAACACGAGAAGTAATAACCAATATCCATAGATTTATAAAAAAGGAACAATGGTCTGCGTCAGCTATAAAAATCTGGGAAAGGATACCTGAGGCAACAGTTGTGTCTGAAAGCAGTTTAGGAGAGTTATTAAGGAAAGAAAATCTAGTTGCTAGTGCAACAACGTCCTTCTCTATGCCCAGTAAACAAAGATTAAGAACATGCACAAAATCCAATTTGGATGTCTTAATTAAGAAATAGTTAGGCGAACTATGAATAATTTTTAAAGCATAGAAAAACAAAGACCAACTTTGAAGAAAGTGCTTATGAAGCTAAAAATTCTACTGACGTCCAAGGCAGCGTCTGAACATTAAGAAGAGTTCTTTTGAAGATGGGATTATTTGAAGAAAAAAAAAACACTAAGCGTGACAGACAAATTTTAATCGAACATCACACCATAAGTGCAAAAAGGCTTAAGTATTTCTGAAATACTCGGAGATATCAAAGTGAAGTTTATATAGTTTATATGGATGAAACATATAAATGCAGCACATACTGACCATATGCCTGGAGTGAAATACGTTACAGGGACTCTGCAGCGATATTGAAAGGCCATAGTTGTTTATCATGCCTGCTGGAGGAGAACAGGGTTTTGTTCCAAATGCCTATGTACTATTTAAGATCCAACAAAAGCGTGGAGAGTACTACCATAGTCAGAATTACAACTCAGTTTATAAGAGCTGCAAAACAGGCTTTGAGAATGAAATTTGCTTTTAGACACCTTATGCACCGCCCTCCCCTCTCGTAATCTTACGCGTGTGACGCATTGTGCCTATATGTGCACTATCCCCACCACAGTTGCTACTCATCCCTACCGCACACGATTCCTGTCAAGATTCCTGTACTTGTCTGAATGCTGTATAGCATTGCACAAACTCCTCTATGCAGCGGTTTAAATTATACTTATATGCCGCACTAATTTTAATGCCGGTACGAAATTAGCATTCAACAATGAAGACGAGGTGCTGTTGTGTTCGTATCCAGGGGAAGCTGGTTGTATTAGCTACCAGCAAAACCACACAGAGCGCTGTAATTTGCTTACTGTTCCGCAAAAATTAACACTTCTTCTCCGTAGAGGGCACTATGATTTCAATATACTCACTAGTCAACCATGACGTCATTCTTCCTCAATCGGAGGGCGGTAAATAACGAATAAGAATGAACACCGCGTACTTGTCCTCAGGCAACAGATAACTTGTTTTACTTGCATATTATATTGTTTTAACTATATTTTTATTAATACTATAGGTATTTTAGCTGTATTTTATTAGTGTTTTTAAAACAACAGGGACATCCTTGCAACTGCAATGAAGTTTGGCCCTGCGCCTGCCATACACCAGTTATTTTACGTGAGCCCTTCCTATCCCTTACCACAGATACATTTGACAGCAGTCGCTGGGATTTATATTCATTCCATTCGCTTTGAATAGATGATGAATTCATTTCATTTTGTCTTAAAGAGAACGGTTACTCGAACTGCTTTCATATACATAACTCGCTTACGCATTAGAAAGTGTGTATCTCTAATGAATAATTCATATTTTAGGGGATTAAATGTACTTGGCTAACAACAACATACACAGCTTGGGATTACAAAAGCAACTTGTGAATCAACTGACTAGAATTATGCAGAGGAAAGGTTAGAATTATGCGGAGGAGACGTGGAAAGGGGACGTTTGTAGAAGGTATATTTCGGAACTAACATATACCCTCTCAGGCCACGCCGTGGCTCAGTGGTTAGACCGCTTGGCTCTCACCAAGGCGGTCCGGGTTCGATCCCAGGCGACCGCAAAGTGAGATTTGTGGTGGACAACACGGTTTTCTCCGGGACCTCCGGTTTGCCCCGCCATCTCATTCCACCGGTGCTCCATCTTCATCTCATGTATCATCAGTGTCATCGCCTGCGATGCCGTGTGTAGTAAAAGCGTGCGTTAAACACTACACATTTCATTTTTTATACCCTCTCGTTTCCGTATGGGTCATTTTTTTCTGATATTAGGGCGCCAATTTGTAATCGTAGAAAAGGCACAGGAGTGCTGTGTGACGAGGTTTTATTTTATTTTTGTTTTTATCATATGTTCTTTTCTAAGGTCTTTATGTAGCTCTTCCCTTTCAAAAAGTCGTGTTAAACTTATTTAAGAAATGACTAATGCAAACCCATATCAGGGTTTTATCAACGTGGCCGATGACCTATAAAGTTTTCTCCCAAACATGCCAATTATTATTTGTTACTGTGTTACCCCAGGGATTGATTCCTTAACCTGTGATAGAGGGGGCTCAAACAATTGAGCCACTCAAGCCGATTCATCTATTAAAATGATTAATTTAAGTATATGGCATTGAAACAAGGTTGTTCGTGTAATAACAAGAAAACTCGCGTCAGATTCTATAGCCATTATTTCTTTATAGCAGAACAAGTCGGAGTTACAATTATTATTAATGTTAAGTCCATGTTGCAACGTACTCCTGGAATCGGCAACTAGTAAGCTCATTATCATATATCATGTTATCTTATTTTGTACAAATACTTAGGTCTAAAACATTTCCTCTCCACATTTCTAATTTCATTCTAATTTTCAAGTTTCCAAAAAAAGGTTCTTCCCTTTCCAAGCAACTATCGATTCTCCAGCTTAAGCCGAAGATGAATATGGGAGAAAGAGAGGAAAAACAAAAAAAGGCTGCATTTTCCCCTTCGTTTTTGTTTTACCCTATCTAATAAAACTTTGTTTTATGAAATTCGCAACTTCTACAAGAGCAGCGGGGGCACGAGAATTGGTATTATTAAAACTTCAGAGCGAATATTCCGATAGAAAAAAGGCTTAACTTTATTTTTAAAAATTGAGTTCACAAACTAGGTTTGCCTAAGAATTATCAATTGGATACGCTGTCAAAGCGGTGTAATAATATAACAAGAAAAGTGCTACCAAAATTCAATTGCAAGAAATGCACGTAACCTAAATAAGATAATGTACTTCAATATAAAAAGATTCTGTTTCATTGCCTTTGAAAATCCTATAAATGTCTTAGATATGTTAACATTACCAGTCAAATAAAATAACAAAGTTCAACAATGACAGTAAGTACTACATTCCTATAAGCATATTTAATGACTAATAATGACACTTCAAGGAATAAACAGGTGGAGATTATAACCTATATAATATAAACTTGTAAAAGGCGAAATCCATCAGATTTAAATTTCGGAGATTCTTCGTAAATTTGCTATCTATTTAATTCTGGTATTCATTGTATTCATTCATTCTCACCAAGGCAGCCGGGCTCGATCCCAGGCGTCCGCAAACTGAGATTTGTCGTGGACAACACGACGCAGTTACCGGTTTTCTTCAGATCCTCCGGTTTCTTCCGCCAGCATTTCACCAATTGTCCCACCATCTTTCCTATCTTTTCACCTCGTCCCCATTCTGTCACTCACTTCCTCCCCCCCTCTCTCTCATACCAGGCATTGAGCTGATCACCTATCCTGGTTTCTCTCTCTCTCTCTCTCTCTCTCTCTCTCTCTCTCTCTCTCTCTCTCTCTCTCTCTCTCTCTCTCTCTCTCTCTCTCTCTCTCTCTCTCTCTCTCTCTCTCTCTCTCTCTCTCTCTCTCTCTCTCTCTCTCTCTCTCTCACTGATCCAAAGATTCTGTTCCTCAACTTGCATAAAGGTTAAGAGGAACAAGTATACCCTGACACCACATAGTGGTATAAGAGAGTAGTTAAAGAACTCCAAGAGGTCTCGAGTTCGAATCTCGGTCAGGGTGAGTAACCTTGATAAGATTTTTCCGGGGTTTTCCCTGATCCTGAAAGACGAATGATGGGTAACTCTAAGCTCTATGGATCCTGGGTTCATTTTTACATCATTTCGCCCATTCCATTCATTGTTCGATATGACTTAACGTTGGAGGATGTAAAATAAAAAAAAAAGTTAAAGAAGAAGTGAAAATGAACTGGAGACCCTCTGCCATGTATAAATTAACATACAGGAAACCAACGTACCTACAATAATTGCAGGTTCAAATATCGTTTACTAATTCGTCTGCTTTGTCTGATCTAACGTAATCGAGGAATAAGCAAATCGAAAACCGCGGATAGTGTGTTGGGAACTGAATAATCTGATGACATTCTGGAAATAAAATGCATAAATATTACACCATTTTATATGACGTTTGTTAAAATTATTTTATATGATTTTTGCTCGTATCTATCCATAAAAACGCTATCAACAGTATAATAAAACGAGTCATAAATGTCTGAAGTCATTTTATCGTGTGCTTCAGCTGTTAGTATCTAATATTTCCATTTAAAAATTATTAAATTAAGAGATAACTGCAATCATCATTCTTAAAAATCAAGCAGTTAAAACAGCTTGTCCTCGCACATAGTTAATACTCTTAATCATAGCCAGTGGAAGAACCTAATTTCCATACAAATTTTACAAAATGATTCTAAATAGATTAATACTATCAAACCGAGCGTTACGTGAAACACTTAAAATAACAAGACGAGGCATAAAAGTTATGTGGAAAATTCAACATGCAATGGTGTGCCTACATGTTGAATATATTTAGGAAGCCTTTCATCCAAAGCATCAGTGTATTTTAGCCAGCGTATCTTCCTCCTGTTTTTAGTCGTAGAGTTCTATCAGGTTTAATAGTGGAGGGCTTTTTATAATGTGCGTTTCTTGCATTTTTGTCATTTTCTGCGCGGTTCTTGTCAGGGTCCTTCGGTGACTCCTCAGGTGTGCTCTGTCGATGTACTTGATCATTGCATTTTAAATGTGTGATTGTAGTGGCTCTGCTTTTGTTGTGTTGTATATATCTGCATTGCTGTGGTTACATTTTACTTTGTGTGTGATTCGCAGGCACTTTCTTTCGAAAGCGTTGAGTTTGTCAATTGTTCGTTTTGTTGCTAGTGGCATGGTGGCTACTGCTCCATATGTTAGATTAGATCGTATTATGGTTTTATATAGTTTGGAGAGAATGTACGTGGAAAGTCCTTGACCGTTTATCCTGACTAGGAAGTAGAGAGTGGAAAGAATTAGCTTTGATTTTGCGAGTATGTTCTTGTTCTTGAAGGATTTCCATTTAAGCTACCATTTAACATACTGTGACTTTGTGGGTTCGTGAAATGAAAAGTCCAATTTCACCACTCAAAAATGTTCTTTATTTCCACCGACTTACAGTTAAACACTTGCCAATTACACAAAATTACGTAATGCTCACAATTACGATTCACCAGTTCGTCCGTTATCGTTCCGATGCACGTACACGGCGCTACTTCACTAGCACGTCAAACACTAACTGACTAACTGTCTCTCTGAAACCCTTTTTATAAGAATGTCAGTGTTTTTCTAGAAGTCTCTAATCACCGAACGTTCCAGACCACCGGAGAAGGGGAGAGAAACATCGAAGGACCGGCGACACTACCGCAAATCACCCCTCAGTTAGTGACAGGAGACAGATGAGTGGGCGTGGCGAGGCCTCCGGCCCCTTCTCAGCTGTTGCTTGTGGTGCTTCCCGATAACTGGGTGACACTGCTCCCTCCTCAAAGCTGGTCGTCCCGAACAGCACCATCATAGCGGGCTAGACGATCCAGGTGTACCACCAACATCTTCCCTCGGGGAACCTTCTGGATGCGGTAGACCACGTCGTTAATCCTCTTCACCACCCGGTACGGTCCTTGCCATGGCTGCTGGAGCTTCGGGCACCGTCCCTTGGTCCGGGTAGGACGGTACAACCAGACTAGGTCACCTTGCTGCAACCCTTGGCTGTTGGCTTGCCTGTCATACCTGGTCTTCATGCGGTCGCTCGCCTTCTGGATGTTCTGGCGAGCCATCTCGTGCATGTCGTGGAGATGGTCCACCAAGTTCTCCACATACTCGGTCGCTGGCTGTTTCACTTTCGGAGGGCTTCCAAAAGCCAGGTCACAAGAGAGGCGTAACTCTCGGCCGAACATTAAGCTGGCTGGCGTCATCCCAGTTGTGTCGTGTGTAGACGAGCGATAGGCCAGCAAGAACAGTGGCACCTTGACGTCCCAGTCTCGCTGATGGCTGGCCACGACTTTCCTCAGGTGTTCCTCTAAGGTCTTGATGTACCTTTCGACCATGCCATCCGATTGGGGATGTAGAGGCGTAGTGCGAGTCTTGTTCACCCCAAGCCTTTGTAGTGCCTCCTTCATTAGGTTGGACTCAAAGTTGGTACCCTGGTCACTGTGTAGCTCTAACGGCACCCCAAATCGACAGAATACTTGCTCCACGAGGCAGTCTGTGACTGTCTTTGCCTCTTGGTTTGGGATGGCATACACCTCCGGCCACTTGGTGAAGTAGTCCACGACCACCATTAGGTACTTGTTGCCTCGGTCGGAAACTGGGAACGGTCCAGCAATATCAACGGCGATCCGTTCGAATGGTGCTCCGACGTTGTACTGCTGCATGCGACCCCGGCTCCTAGTCTGAGGGCCACGACACGCCGCGCACACGTGACACTGACGGCACCATCTCTCAGCATCTGCTCGGAGTCTCAGCCAGTAGTAGCGCTGCCGTAGTTTGTCAATCGTTCGGTTCGCTCCCAGGTGTCCTCCCGAAGTACCGGCGTGTACTTCCTCCAGGACTTCCGGGACCTTACTCCGGGGAAGTACCAACTGCTCTCTCTGCGTCTTCCCATCGGGTGATTCCCATACCCGGAACAGCACGCCCTCTCTGATCTTCAACGAGTCCCATTGGGCCCAGTACGACTTGTAGGTGGCGCTCCTTGGTGCGATATCCTCCCAGGTTGGTCTTGTCCCTGCCTCCACTTCCCTCAAGAGTGGCCCCAAGTCTGCGTCCGCCAGCTGCTCCCTCCTCAGGCCTGCGCTATCCCAACCGTCCGCAGGCACTGCCACAACTACTCGGACTGCAGCGGCACGCTCCTTCTCTTCCACTCTTGTGCACTGGCCGCACTCTTCTGGACAGGGTCTTCGGGACATGGCGTCTGCGTTACCGTGGCTCTTCCCTCTATGTTGTTCCGAGGTGAAGTCGTACTCCTGCAGCCTCTGGACCCAACGTGCTGTCTGGCCTTCCAGGTTCTTAAAGCTCAATAGCCAGGTTAGGGCGGAATGGTCAGTCCTCAGGTGGAATGGCTGACCGTACAGGTACTTGTGGAAGTGCTCCAAGGTCTTTACTACCGCCAATAATTCTCGTCGGGTGACGCAGTAGTTCTTCTCTGCCTTGGATAGCGTCTTGCTGTAGTAGGCTATCACCCGCTCATGGCCGTCCTGGATCTGCGATAGGACACCTCCAATGCAATGGTCGCTAGCGTCGGTGTCCACAATGAAGGCGCCACCCGGTTGTGGGAAACCCAAAATTGGAGCACTGCACAGGGTCTCCTTCAGGTGCTGGAAAGCGTTTTCGGCGTCCTCCGTCCACACAAATGGCCGGTGTTCCTCTGTCAGGCGGGTGAGTGGTTTTGCGATGTTGGAGAACCCCTTTATGAAGCGGCGGTAATAACTGCACAGCCCCAGGAAACTGCGCAACTCTTTCCTATCCTTTGGGCGAGGCCAATCTCTCACAGCCTGTGTCTTCTCCGGGTCTGTGGCCACTCCGGTTGCTGAGACTATGTGGCCTAAGTAGTTCACTTTCTTGCGGAAGAGCTGGCACTTCTTCGCGTTCAGCTTCAAGTTGGTCGCCTGCAGTCTCTGTAGCACCTTACTCAGATTCTCGAGGTGATCTTCAAAAGTCTTCCCGACGATGATGATGTCGTCCAGGTATAGCAGGCAGGCATCGTAAGTCAGTCCTCTCATCACTGACTCCATGAGGCGTTGGAAGGTAGCTGGTGCGTTGCAGAAGCCAAAGGGCATAACCGTGAACTGCCAAAGACCTTGGCCCGTCGAGAATGCGGTCTTCTCCTTGTCTCTCGGGTCTAGAGCTACCTGCCAGTAGCCCGACTTCAGGTCCAGGGTCGAGAACCACTGTGCACCAGCTAGCGTGTCCAGGGTGTCGTCAATCCGGGGTAAGGGAAAGCAGTCCTTCCGGGTGACAGCGTTCAGCTTTCTGTAGTCTACGCAGAAGCGCAGCTCGCCGTTCTTCTTCGTCACCAAGACTACAGGGGAACACCAAGGGCTGTCGGACTCTTCAATCACTCCCCTGGATCTCATGTCCTCCAGCATGTCTCGTACCGCCCCTTGCTTCGCCAGCGGAACGCGTCTATGTGGTTGCCGAATAGGCCGGGCGTCTCCGGTGTCGATGCGGTGAAGCACTTTGTCCGTGCGGCCGTAGTCACTATCGCCTTGGCTGAAGACGCGCTCGTATCGCCCCAGTAGTTGTCGAACCTGCTCCAGCTGTTCTGCGGTCAGGTGGTCGGCCGCCCTCTCCAGTAAGCCTTCTAGCCGGGGCCCCAGGTGTTGCTTCGGCGCCGGCTCCTGTGTCTTGTCGATTGCTGTTACGCTCACTACGGGCTCGCACGTTCCCAACTCCGTCCCGGCCTGGACGTCGTGATCGGTGTCCGTTGGATTTAGCAGTCTCACTGGCACCTCCTCTCGGCACGGCAGCAATGCCCTGGCTACACACAGTCCGTGTACAGGCGTCTTCTGGTCCAGCATCATGTTCCTGGTTCTCTGGCCCTCAAGTCGCGCCGTCACCACCACCTCGCTCCTCGCGGGAACAACCACGTCTTCGTCCAAGACGACCCTGCACATTCCAAGGCGCTCTTCGGGTTGACGGAGTATAACCTCTTCTCCGTTAAGCCGCAGGACCTTCTTGCCGACGTCGACCGTCGCCTCATGGCTCCTGAGGGCATCCAGTCCCAGGATCACCTCCTCAGCCACCTTCGCGACGAACACCCACAGACGAACGGCACTCCGTCCCAAGTTCAGCTCCAGCAGGGCCTCCTTCTCCACAGGCAAGGTGTCACCCGATGCCGTGACAAGCTGGTATGGCCGGCTTGGCTTCCTTGTCGGCAAACCCTTCGCCACGTCAGGTCTGATGATGGTCACGGCCGCCCCGGTGTCCACCAGCACGCGGCACGGCTTTCCTCTTATCCAACCGTCCGCGATGAGGCTGTCATCCATACGCCGGCTGACGGCGCGCAGTGTCACTCGAGGGGATGGTGGTGATGGCGCCGACGTGCCCCTCTCCACGACGGCCCTTACTCGTTTTCCGGCTGCTCTTCCTGGCGTGGGCAGTCTCTCTGTAGGTGTCCGGGCTGTCCACACCCCCAACACAGGCCACTAGGTGTTCGCCGGCGTCCTTCAGCTGGTCTCCTGTCTCCGGCGTAGCGGACACTCCTCGTTCTCGACGTCGGAATAGATGTTACTTTGGCCGCCTCCATCCTTAATGCCGCTGTCAGCGCCTCGTGTATGGTTTTATATTCGCCGAGCATTAGGCGCTGACGAATCTCCGTGTCCCGTACCCCGTCGACAAAATTGTAGGCGGCTTCCCGGGATACGAACTCCAGTGGCAGGTCAACCAAGGCCTTGCTAGCCAGCTGCTCGATGGCTATGGCGAACTCCTGCAGCGTCTCCCCCGGCTGCTGCGCCCTTGCCTTTAGCTGGCTTCGGTATGCTGCGGCTAAGCGGTGGTTCCCGAAGCGATTCTCCAGGGCCTCCCAGATGTCCTTGGGCGCCGCCATCGTCTGCACCGCGTTTAGCACTTCCGCGGCCCGTCCCTGGAGGCTGGCTATTAACTGTGTGGCCTCCTCCTCCAGTGACCATCCGTTGTGCCTGGCCACTGTGTCGAACTGGCGGCGGAAGACCTCAAACGTTGACGCGCCGTCATACTTGGGAGGTTTGACGCGCGCAGATGTTGTGTCGCGTCCCGGCGCGTCGGCCTTCAAATCCTTCAGCTTCCTGCCGACGACGTCCTCCACCATGGCGTTCAGGGACTTCGCGCTGCTGTCGGCTTTCCCTTCCAGGTCGTTAACGCGGCTCGCCAGGTCCTCGACGCGCTCGTCCACTTGGCCCATCCGCTTGCCCAGCTCCGTCACGTCATCCCTCACGCCGGCCAACTGTTCTTGAAATTTGGCGGCGAGAGCCTCGTTCGCCACCTTCATTTCCGTGGTCAGTTCGGCCATCTTTGAGGTCATTGTCGTGGCCAAGTTGTTGTTAGCCGTTTCCGTCTTCGCTGTTAATTCGGCCTTCATTTCTTCCATCTTCCCGGTGATGTTGTCGTTGGCCGTCTTCATTTGTTTCAACTCGGCGGTGATGCTGTCGTTGGCCGTCTTCATTTGTTTCAACTCGGCGGTGAGGTTGTTATTTGTAGTCTCCAGCTTCGCGGCCAGGCTGTCATTTGCCGCTTCCGTTTTTGCAGCGAGGTTTTCATTTGCCGTCTTCATTTCTTTCAGTTCCGCTAAAATCTTTTCTAATGCTGCCTCCATTGTGTTATGTCGCACTTCTGACACCAATTGTGACTTTGTGGGTTCGTGAAATGAAAAGTCCAATTTCACCACTCAAAAATGTTCTTTATTTCCACCGACTTACAGTTAAACACTTGCCAATTACACAAAATTACGTAATGCTCACAATTACGATTCACCAGTTCGTCCGTTATCGTTCCGATGCACGTACACGGCGCTACTTCACTAGCACGTCAAACACTAACTGACTAACTGTCTCTCTGAAACCCTTTTTATAAGAATGTCAGTGTTTTTCTAGAAGTCTCTAATCACCGAACGTTCCAGACCACCGGCGAAGGGGAGAGAAACATCGAAGGACCGGCGACACTACCGCAAATCACCCCTCAGTTAGTGACAGGAGACAGATGAGTGGGCGTGGCGAGGCCTCCGGCCCCTTCTCAGCTGTTGCTTGTGGTGCTTCCCGATAACTGGGTGACAATACTTACACCATGCTACAACTTGAATTGAAAAACAAAATGTGTAAGTTGCCATAACACAAGTTACACTTTTTCGGAATTTGGACCCAGCTCACTACCAAGTGGTAATCCATTGCTTGCCACATTGACGTTAATAGGTCTTGTGTAAATGGAACACAGTAATGCTACAATAATTCTCCTAAACTCAGATATGTTTAAAAATAGCGTTGCAGTTTTTGTTAACACTCTCTCCACTCCAATTGTTGCAATTATTAATTCTGGACCCGCCAGCCACACAGCCCTTTGAGAATTAAGGGTGAGCACTTTTCGACACTCCCCACATTCTCATCTGACACGCGGTCAACGGCGGTCTTTCTTTTAGAGACACCCCACAGTTTCGATCTGATTGTACTACCCTCGAATGCTGTTACCAGAAGACCAAATTGTTAAGATCGAATCTTCGCTTATACACCAGCTGAACTGTAGTCATTGAATTATGTTCGGAGAATTACAAGATACAGAGTGCTCTTTCCACACGAGTTGGCATGTTTTGCTTAATACGTTACTTCATCTGCGCAGGTAGAATTGAAATTTTCAATTGTCTTTCAATTTAAGTTGATATTCAAATTATATTTACAGAGCAGATAAAATAGTTTAAAACCCTAAAATAATTTGTGTAGACGTATTTATAAACATGATATGAGAATTACTTGAAGTGCAGAAAGAAATAATCTAGAATTTAATCAAATCAGAATGAAAAAGTGCGTTGGTGCTTTTTAATAATAATGGTAATAGAATAGTAGTGGATTTAGAACAAGAAAACATCTGTCAACTGGTTGAAAATAAAGAACTATGAAGTATCTTCAGTGGATGGAGGCTTTTTGGCTGTGCTCCAGACTCATTAATTAAATATGATGTCCATTTGAGGTTGTGAGATTATCTATCAAATTTAATGCATGCCAAAAAATGAAGCACAAGTGTTGTCAAAGAAGTGTTTAGTGATTGGTATACATTCCCTCCCTCCCCCCTCGCCCTGCATCATGATAGTTGGTATCTACAAAACCCAGCAGACAAATGATGAGACATATAAGAACAAAAGAGAGAGTGACCCTGGACTGAAATGAAATATTTGTATAACTAACGTCAACGATAATGAAAACAAATGATTTTAATTCTGAAGTATTTAGTTTGCTTCCAGGTCACGCGTTTCAAGCTTACGTAATCCTCTTCGCAAATTTGTATATATGCTCTTATAGGAAAATATATCAAACATTTAATCTCTATGCCGCAGTAAATTGTTTGACGATTTTTGGTTTGTTTTGAGTGTCGCATTTCTCATATACAGTAGATTAAGAATTAGAAGCAGTTTTATCAATTTTCTCCGCGAGAGAATCGGATATTGAAATTTCTGATTCATATATTCCAGCTTAAACGTACGAATTGCTTTAAAATTCTAGTGCAAATAGTAATTTCATACCTATGAATTTCAGAAGATATTTTAAGATACTCTAATTGCCTAATTTTCCCTTATCTATTAATCATAATTGGAGTCCGGATTTCTAAGCGAAATACTTATGGATACTTTTTTTTTTTTGCTGAAATACGAGGTTTGCTTACATATTTTATGCTTATTAATCAAAATAGTTTATTTTATACAGTTCATGTAAATCTGAAAGCAAGTTTTCACTCCTAGCCATCATTTTATCATTCCGGTATACATCGTTTCGCTGAAACAATTAGAAGCCAGGGTAAGTTTTTGTACTGTTACCGATTAGAGTTCAACAGATTTCATGAAAATTAATTGTTCTTTCACACTAGCCGTTTGCAAGATGCACTATGAATCGGTAGAGCCAGACTGAAAATTTCAATGCCATAGCCGGGATTTGCACCACGGATCTTCTGGTTGGCGTCCAGCCGTTCTAACCCTTGAGCTACTATGGCCAACGTGCCGACATGAAATTTAATTAAGTGCGTTCTACACACGGCTAGTGTGAAAGAACCATTAATTTCCATTAATTGTACCTAATAGTGGTCCGAACTATAAAGCCCGGGCCTTAAAGTACTTACAGCATAGTAGTCGCCATTGAGGTAGTTGCCTCATGTGTTTATGAGAACTCCTAGAGGTTTACCAGGACATATACGAGTCAGTTGGAGAATTTAATGTCATGTCGGCACGTTGGCCATAGTAGCTCAAGGGTTAGAGCGGCTGGACGGCAACCAGAAGATCCGTGGTTCAAATACCGGCTATGGCATTGAATTTTTCAGTCTGGTTCTACCGATTCATAGATTTCATGGTCATTCCAAATTTGTCTTTAGCTCCTCAGCCAGTTTTAACTCGATGGGTTTCTTGGTTAAAGACTGTGTCATGCATACAATGCAGAACATTTCATTGAACTAAAAACGGTGTTGTTCTCCTTAGAAGCAGAAGATGCAAGCAGCATTGCTGCAGCAGAGGAATGTTATGATAATATTGGCATTCAAGTTAAGATAGATTTCATTCATAACCGTTTCTCCAAAATACCTGCTATTATAATATCTTGGAACATTCACCTTCTTTGATAGGTGAAATTTCAGTCAAGCTGTCTTCAGGGACTCACTGTATTGTTAAAACTGTCTTTGAGAAACTCAGTAAGGTATTAATGAAAAACCCTGGTTACGAAACCCCGTAAAATTTCTAAAATGCATATCGAAGAGGAATTCACTCAAGAAGAACTGTGGAGCTTCTCCTATGTTCCAGTGCCTAATGCGTCTTCGAGACATCCTTTTCACCAATTAAATGGTTCGTCACTGACAAACACACGAGCTTCACACAAGAAAATCTCAAATTAACCTCCCTTGTGTGCTGTAACAAATTTACGTAAGGTAAGAATTCTACGAAACAGTATGTTTATCATTAAATTATTACTTTTGTTTATTTGCTTCATTTTTCGTACCTATATGGTTGCTTATGCCACCATTGATTGTGGTTTCAAATCAGAGCTCTAATCATAACCACCATTCCACATGGTTCAGTGAAGTAATACTACAGTAGTACAGGACTTGCAGGCTGAAGTATACTAGTTCGACGTTACACGAGCTTATGAAAAGTAATGGAATGATCTGCTTTCCCTTGCTCCTAGTAGTACTGCTACAGTGATGTTAGGGAATTATTGTTCCTCTATCCCTTAAGTTCGGGTCTGAGGAACCGAAGCTTTGACTCCGATAGAGAACCAGGATGGTTGATTAGCACTATGCCTGATCTGAAGGTGAGATAAGTGGATAATTGAATGAGGACGAGATGAATGATAGGAAAGCTGATGATGGAACAATTGACGGAATGCTGGCGGGGAAAACGGAGGAGCCGGAGAAAACCCGTCCCAGAGCCGTGTTGTCCACCACAAGACTCAGTTTGCGGTGGCCTGGGATCGAACTCGGGCCACCTTGGTGAGAGCAAAGCAGTCTAATCACTCAGCCATGGCGCGGCTTATGGCATGATCACTTCAAGTGTAACGTTCTAGTGTGGAAAAATTCAAAAGAAACAGTATCACTGAGCTTTTCCTATATCATAGCGTGAAAAAATGTTCACATTAAGGAATGAGAGAATTACTAGAAATTCGTTATAATATATTTAAAATGCAATCTGATAAATAAATGTACAGTTTGGTATTTCTCAAACATTTGATTTTTGTGTCTGGTAATCGCTAAGGGACACACGGAATTTTCTCTAGTACTTTCAATTCATTGATGGTCAAACCGTGAATAATTCTGCTAACTTTTGGTATTAAATATTAGCCTCGAAACAGTTTTCCCGCGAGATTGGTAACAATATGGCAGAAGCGTAAACGTGTATAACGAAGAACAATAGAATGATGTATTTTAAATTCGAGATGTTTGTCTGAACTTCCATTTTCTAGCTTATCATACAAGCAGTGAACTGAAGAAACAAAGTTTTACACAAAAACTTACGAAATATATCGCAGTCCACAAATGCTGATGTCTATTAACATGAAATAATAAAAAAAAGTCTTTGTGATAATAGTTTTCTGGATGGGTTAATAAATCATGTGACTAATATATAGGGGGCCTTAAAATTTTTATGCCCGCCTCAGTAACGTAGATGGTAGCATGTCTGCCTCACGTTCAAGAGGTCCCGAGTTCGAATCTCGGTCAGGGTGAGTTACCTGGATAAGGTATTTCCCAGGGTTTTCCCTTATCCTGAAAGACGAATGTCGGGTAACTCTAAGCTCCATGGACCCCGGACGCATTGAGCATCATTTCACCCATTTCATTCGTCAGATATTAGTAAATGTTGGAGGACGTAAATTAAATTAAATAAAAAAAAGTTGTCAAAATCTTAACGAGTCACTTTATGTGTTTCAAACATTTCGTCCCCAAAATTGTTAATCGATGTCGTATTGGCTTGAATAATGGACGGAGCATACCAATCAGTTGATTATCAGATAAAAAAGTAAAATGTTTTAATAGAGACGGACTTACTTGCGTACACTGCATATGATGTCAGACTTTTTTGCATCCCATGTATATGCATAGGTAAACAAGTGCAGCCTTACCAAAATCTACCTTCTTCACGCAGCTCAATTAGTCATGCAGGGCGTTTTGGCTAACTGCAAAACATCAGCTAACTACAGGAATACCCCGCTGGCAGAAGGTTTGCTACAAATATACAAAAAGGTTACTTCCAGGGAATGCTTTCGTGTTACACGAATGTGTAAACACACATCAGCAATCAATAATAAACTAAAATCAGCCTCTCAGCGAAGTTACATTGATTTGCGCTTGGGGGCGCTATGTTTTTAAAGCCGATATGCGGCTGGAAAAGCTACAGAACACGCATATTTTTATACTTTGAATGAAAAATTCACGCCAGGTGGAACTAGCTTCTCCAAGTTTTTGCTCGGCGCCACATTTCAACACGTTCGTAACATCTGGCAACGTTGTACGGACGAACGGGGCATGAGAGATGAACAATAAATCAGGATACAGCACAAGAAAAGTTAGAATCGGCTTGGGGGCAGTAACAAAGCGGGATATGTATGTTTACAGTTAGGTGTATGTATCTGGATGATTAGCATTCACTACAACGTGGGTGGTGCTAGCTTTTGAGTTTTGGCAAGGACTGGATAAGCAAAAACCGGTTCATGTTATGGAGATGTTTGCGATATTCCCCGTGTCTGTTTGTTTTTATTTACATATGCTGCATGTTCAAAAAGCACAGAATGAGTTGTTCTACCTACTCGTGCTGTGAATCAAAATCCTTTAACTACCGGATGTTCATATTTTATTTCTATAAAAATAAAACCTGTATTTCCTTTAAGCACTTTTAGCAAGCTCGTATCATATAATGACTTAAATGTTACATACAAAATTTAACTTGTTTAAAATTTGCTCTCAAAGTAACGTTAGCACTGAGAAGGCTGGCGTTTACTCGACTGCATGGCAATGTACCGATATATCAGCTTCCACTAATATTCTCCTTTATACAGAGTGTTACAAAAAGGTACGGCCAAACTTTCAGGAAACATTCCTCACACACAAAGAAAGAAAATATGTTATGTGAACATGTGACCGGAAACGCTAAATTTCCATGTTAGAGCTCATTTTAGTATTTCTCTTAAAATGTAAATTGAAATCATTCGTGCAGACAAATGTCAAAATACCCATTGTGGTTCATGCACGATGGAGCTCCTGCACATTTCATTCGAAGTGTTCGTACGCTTCTCAACAACAGATTCGGTGACCAATAGATTGGTAGAGGCGGACCAATTTCATGGCCTCCACGCTCTCCTGACCTCAACCCTCTTGACTTTCATTTATGGGGGCATTTGAAAGCTCTTGTCTACACAACCCAGGTGCCAAATTTAGAGACTCTTCGTGTTCGTATTGTGGACATCTGTGATACAGTACGCCATTCTCCAGGGCTGCATCAGCGCATCAGGGATTCCATGCGACGGAGGATGGATGCTTGTAACCTCGCTAACGAAGGACATTTTGAACATTTCCTGTAATAAAGTGTTTGAAGTCACGCTGGTACGTTCTGTTGTCATGTGTTTCCATTCCATGATTAATGTGATTTGAAGAGAAGTAATAAAATGAGCTCTACCATGGAAATTAGGCGTTTCCGGCCACATGTCCGCATAACATATTTTCTTTCTTTGTGTGCGAGGAATGTTTCCTGAAAGTTTGGCCGTACCTTTTTGTAACATCCTGTATGTTGCTGGAAATCCCTTATCATTTGGAAGAATCAACAGCCAATCTCTTAAGGTTTCAAATCCCGGTACATATGAAGATTAACTCCAAAATATAGGCAATTTCTGAGTAAGAAGTTGAACTGTATTTATTAAACGAAAATAGTAATAAGTTATAAACAAGGTGTAACCTTTCTAAAAACAAAGCCAATTTGTGAATTTCTCAAGCACAAAAAGTATTCGCATACTACAAGGGAACTACATTAAAACAGTGGTTACATCACATGTAATCTGTTCTTTTGAGAAGGCTGCATTCATTTGTCTCACAGCAAGTGACCTGAATGCACAAACTTATATCTAAACATATATCTCTCTGAGATTTCGTAAATAGTAGGGAGACCATGGTCAACCTGCAGAGCATCATTGACAAAGTATCATCATCATCATTGTCATCATCATTATTATATAATAAGTAATCTAATGTGTCCTTTGAAGGGCAAAGGCCTCCTGCTAGAGAGGGTAGCTCTGCTTCACTAACGCGGTGAGCTACTCCGCGTCAGGTTGTGTCTGGTGTTTAATTTGAGCTGATTTCACTGTCATTTTGATAGAGCTGAAGTCATAAAATCTGTCTTAATAGACTTAGAGTGTCTGTCTTAAAATTATCAGGCTAGAGAGAGGAAAGCAGCAGTTTTCGCTACATTAAAAAGAATCAGCGAGTGACTGTTCTCCAAAATGTTACGATATTAAAAAAATTGAAATAACTTTTTCTATTTGAAAAGACTGGTCCAGCTGAGGTTATACTTCTTGTCATATTTAGAAGGTGCTGTATTTCATGCCTATTCAATATTTGATTTGAGTTATGCCACTTGCTCGCACAGTATAACAAGAGAAAAGCGCCATACCTACGAATAAAAATTAAACATTTTAGAAGTTTTGGGTGGAGACAACGGTAGAACCTTTTCACAATACTGTTGCCTCTGCAGTGAAAGAGCAATAATATGTAGATTTCTTCTGACTTATGAAAAGTATGGTCCGCTCAACTTTGGCTTGACGTGAAATATGCTGGAAGAAGGAACAAACAGCTGTCAGCACATGGACTAAAGAAGAAATAAGCTAATATGGACAGGTGTGATGTTTACGTGTAGACATCAGGATTAAGATGCTGTTTGCTCATCCTGTTAGGAAATTCAATAAGGCTAAGGAGCACACTACTCAACTAAACCGAGGAGAGATTGTATCTCCAAGACAGTAATCCGAGAGCTGGTGCTGGAGGAAAGAGTCCTGGAAAATAAAAGAAGTGAAGATCGCAGGCAACTTGATCTTCTATCTGAATATATTTGCGATTAAAGTGTTCTTGAATCCCGCTGGCGCGGCATTTGCCATTCCTTCCTTTGAATAATTAAAAGCCGCCACTGGTTGCAATTTCCTTCTTATCTGCGCCCAAATGCACCAGACACTATCATCAAGACCGGAAACATTACATTTAGTAAAAAAGATTTAGCTGAACCAACTATTCAGCTGCTAGGACGTATTTTACTTGTTCAGCTCATATGAAACAGTGATACTCAGTTTTAGAAAATAGGGATGACAACTTTCTCCGAATCTAAGATTCGAAAATGAAGCTTTTCAACAAAAGTATTTCTAAATTTTTTAATTCTTGGAAGTATTCAGAAAGCACTCTTTAAGAAAACGTAACCCTTTATAACTGAAGAAGGAAATCCAGGCGTATATGTCGTTTGTACTGATAGAAATATCTCGAAAAATTCGAAAAATTCTTTCGCCAATGTTTCTGTATATTTTTACTGGAGTTCACGTATTGTTATATAAAATTAGGGTATTGCTTTAGCGAGCGAGATGATTGCTCGGTAACACGAGAGGTTCGCATTATGTAGATCCTGGGTTTGATCCCTGGTGACCGTCTACTTATACTGGAGTGCTGTGTCTTTTACACAGCTCGACTTGCCTTTCTCCCCATTTCCTCCCATTTCCCTTTCCTCTTTCATGTTCGTTCCCCACGAGGTGTGCTTGTAGTACCTCATATAATACGATTAGGTGGTTGATTACATCTTCTCTCTGTTCTGATTGCTTGTTTTAAATGCTCTTTTCCCGGCAAGGAACACGCTGCAACTCCCTTTTCAATTGCTGGTACTTAACAGCACGCACAAGATAATTTCGAACTATATCCGTTTCAGCCTCTTCTGTGTTCGAAGAGGTTCCACACTTTACCAGTGCACTTTGAGAGAATATTGGAGCTGTCTTCTTTCCTGAAAATGTCTCGTTTACACACGAATCCCGTATTACGGGTCGATGAGTGATTTCATGTCGGAATGATTAACTAGGTAAACATGTTCTTAAATAATGTGCATTGTCGCCCAGACCTCTTGTCCCTTGGAGTCTCCCCTTCATCCCAGGGCTCCTTTTCGTGGCACAAAGGGCCCACTTTGGCCCACATTAACTGCTATACTCCAGCTACTGGCTACTCAGGACTTCTTTACGAGGGGGGCGGACCCAAAAGAAACCGAATTGTTGCCATATAAACGTTATTCAAGAACCTTTTTACAAAATTACTTCAGTCACCTTCAAAATACTCTCCATTACATACGATGCACCTGTCAAGTCTCTTTTCCCACTGTTGGAAGCATGTTTGGAACTCTTCAAGTTTGATATTGTGCAGTGCCGTTTGCGAAGCTGTTTTTACCGCCTCCACATCGTCATAACGCCCCCCTTTTATTTTTTCATTCGTGGAAATAGGAAAACGTCGCACGGGCTAGGTCTGGCGAATACGGAGCGTGGGGAACGACAGACCACCTCTGAGATGCCAAATAGTGGGTCACTCCTAAGGCCATGTGTTGAAGCGTTGTCGTGATGCAAAAAGCAGTCACCTGATCGCCGAAGTTCCGAGCGTTTCCTCTTCACATCCTCTCGCATACGCCTTAAAACATCCAAATAACAGTGCTGGTTAACAGTCTGGCCAGGGGGTACAAATTCCCGATGTACAATTCCACGAACATCAAAAAAGACAATGATCATCGTCTTCACATTTGACCTCACTTGCCTTGCTTTTGTGGTCTGGGAGAGTTGGGAGTCGTCCATTGGCTTGACGCTTGCTTGGTTTCTGGGTCATACCCGTAACATCAACTCTCATCCCCTGTAATGACTTTGTTCAAGAAGTTTCTATCACGTGCAATCTCTCTTTTCAACTCCTGACACATTCATGGGGATGGTTTTGTGCTCCTTTGTGAGAAGTTGCGGAACAAATTTAGCAGCAACACGTCTCATGTGCAGATCCTCCCTCACAATCTGCTGGCACGAGCTCCAACTGATTCCTGTAGCTGTTCAAATTTGGTCGATCGTTTGGCGATGATCCTCGTTGATCTTTCGGCGAACCTTTTCAATGTTCTCATTTCGCGATGTTGAAGGGCGTCCTGAATGAGGTTGGTCTTCATCACACATCTCACCACGTTTAAAGCGCCCAGACCACTTGAAAATCTTTGTGCGCTTCATAGCGTCCTCCTGGAAAGCTTCCTGAAGCATTTGGTGTGTCTCCGTTGCAGTTTTTTAAGCAGAAAGCAAAATTTCACCCACCCACCCACCCACACGTTGTTCTTTTAAAGTTGCCATAACGACTTCACAGAGGTAACCCACCAACAGTCAGAGAAACACTATCACACTTGCACGTTCATCTCTACACTGACGCCGTCTGCACAGGTGTTTCACACCATCTAGCGTGAGAATCCTGTACTACGTCTACGAATGGCAGCACCCTCTGAGTCCGGTTTCTTTTGCCTCCCCCCTCGTACGAATGACACAGCATTATGAGTTACCCTTTAGTTGTTAACCAGAAGTTATCACTGAATCCGATAACTTAATGAACCTTTAGACACAGCTGAGAATATTTTGAGTAGCATTTGGTTAATACCACTTGGATTATACTACTAATTTAGTGTTATGCTATGCAAACTGTCAATCGAGTGGTTCCTAACCCCAGGAAATTATGCAGTAACGAGTCTTAGATGCGTTTCTTGTTTGCTCTTCCCTTATCAGCCGATGATGAAACTATTGCGGACGTGGAAAGGCAGCTACATCTCTCGCACTCGACCCGCAGTCTCACAAAGGATTTCATTTAGAGGTCCACGGGAACTATCTTCCCTGATTCGAGCTCTTCCCCCTAAGAAATCTCCCGGGCACCACTTCGTTCCTAACATTGTTATCAAGAAGCTCACCAAAAAAACAGTTGCATACTTGTCATCCATCCTCAATGCCTGTCTACGCCTCGGCTATTTTCCTTGCACCTGGAAGTTTGCCCAAATAGCAGTCTTCCGTAAGCCCAATAAACCCAAACTCCTCCCCGAAAGCTATCGTCCTATAAGTCTGTTGCCGATCCTCTTCAACCTTAAAAAAAGTAATTCATCGCCGTCTTCTGCCTTACCTTAATCATAACCATGTTCTTCCGCCTTATCAATTTGGATTTAGTCACAAACACTCCACCACCCATCAGCTTTTACGATTAACTCAGTCAATTGTCCACGGCTTCGAGGTCCATCAGTATACCGCGGCTGTTTTCCCTTGATGTAGCACAGGCATTCGACGGGGTTTGGCATGATGGTTTGCTCCTTAAGCTCTACCGCATCGGTTTTCCTAATTACTTAATCACATCAAATCTACAGTTTCCTCTACGGCCGCAGCTTCTCAGTACACATTGTTGGAATGCTTTCATCCACACAATATTACCGCAGGTGTCACACAGGGTTCTATATTGGCCCCGACACAGTACTATATTATTCTCATGTTAATCTTCAGCCCGCACAAGTAGTACAGCTCCCTTTAGATTGCCTCAGGCATAGGTTCAGCACTTGGCGGATCTCTTAGAACCCTCAGAAAACCGAGGCTAAAATCTTCGCTCTTCGCGGATATATTCCGCTTCCTCCGTTGTGTCTTTATAGGAACAATGTCCCTTGGCCCCCCCTAAAACTCCTGTTAAATACCTTGGAGTGCTTTTGGACTTACGTGTTAAGTGCAGAGGATCTACCCAAAACTCCAAAGAACCTAAAGTCAAAGGACCTTGACCCCCATCAAAACGGGAGTGATGGTTAACTCCGGGAACTTTCCATAGGGCAATAACTGATTTCTTAAAAATCCCCCCCGTTGACAACAACGTCAAGACGGGATGGAAGTGGATACGCCATTTACGCGCGTCAACCCCTGAGGGAAGACTACCGGAAAACCTCGGTGGCGCCACCTGGTGATGTAGCACATCTTCTACTAGCTCTGCAGGCTAGTAACCGGGACTTATAAACCAATCCCCTACCCCCTCAGGGCAGCCGTAGCCTGGCGGAGGTACCCAATTCCCCGTGGGTGTCGGGAACACACTGAACCCTCGAGTCCAAACCAATCCGAACTACTCCCTGACTTGAAGGGCTCGGCATTTCGACCCGAGATTCCTCTTATGACGTCAGAGGTAACACAAGTGCTAAGGGCCCGAAGCGCTCGCACCACAGCAGCTGAAGGGGACGGATCCCCTCCCCTACAGGAAGTGCTTTTGGACTCTCGACTGATCTGGCATGCTCATATCGATCGTCTTATATCACTGCCCTCCGTGCGGCTTTCAAAACTCTAACCTCTGTTACATCACCGTTCCAGCTTCGGCCTAACGTCTTCATTGTTGCTCTACAAATCCCTCGTTCGTCCGCTTATTACTGATGCCTGCCCAGTATGGGGGGCACACACGTCATCTGCGTCGTCTTCAAGTTATACAGAATCGCTTCTTCTGAATCGCTACCTACGCTCCATGGTTCATTCGTAATCAGCAGCTCCATCATGAACTAGGACTCTTACCTCTTCACGACTACATTCGTAGGGTCGGCTGTCGTTTCTTTTCCACGCTGTAAGAAGTTCCAGGAGCTGTGCATTATAGCATCGGCGTCCGCAGGTGCCAACCCCCACGCTTAAAGAGCAGACTACCACAAAGCTTGCTTCTGAGTGATACGTCTGATTCCAGTGATTCTAATGCTTGATGTGTGTCTTATATCTCCAAAATTGACTTAATTCCTCAAAGTGTATTATTAGGGTTCTAACTTAATGTAGTCAGGGGGCGCCCCTTTAGCCTACCCCTGAGTGTTATTGTTCTTCAATTTATTGTTCTGCAACCTTCTTTTCACTCTGATGTGTAAAGCATTTTACTGCCGATCGACCAATAAAAATTATAAAATAATAAATAGATGCTTTTGTTGTATTTAAACGAAAACGCGTTACAATCTTTTTTCAGGGCCTAAGTTCTATTCAAAACGCTTATGTCTGTAATAAGGTAACAAAGAATACTCTGCTCAAATATGAAAACAGTTACTTAACTACCAATTGATTTGCAAAACTAAAGATTCTGCAAGACACCATTTTGAAAGACACTCTTGGTATTGACGTAAGAAGTTTCCGGAATGCAAGGCGCAAACGCGACCGTATCATTCATAACATACAGCAAGGGGAGAAAAAGAAAGGGCGCGAAGCGTTGACGAAGTGTTTTTAATATTTCAATGCGACATCTGTGAGAGCACCAGAAAACGCGCTTGGGAATGAAAGAATGAAAGAACGTGGTAAGGATCTCACAGTGTCTCTAAATGTAGGCTGCGTTAACTCATTCAAAAGCATTTCTCATTCAATTCAAATCCTGTGCACTATTCTTTCAGAGTGGTTTACATGCTAGCAGAGTTCCCTTTGCCAGTCTACCTGTTCATTTGGAAATCGAAAAACATTTTAGTAACGTCCAATAGGAAAGGCTTTTCAAAACGCTTACAACACAACCTTAATTGACTCTTTGCTAGTGCAAACTATGGAGCTGAAGCTCTACAAGTCTGGTATTGTTTTGAAGAGGTTAGTGAGCAATAAACAAAGGAATTACTGCAAAAAAATGAAAGCATCTGTATAACCCTCAATAGATAGCTATAATTCTGTAATGCGGAACTGGGAAAATCCGTTCTGCTTTAATTCCACACCACACTACTAAACTATTGTTTGATGTATACTCACAGAAAATATGTTTGCTTTCACGTGAAATAAAAATACGCTTAACAAGCTGTTAATTAAATGTGTAACTCCAACCTATTAAAACTTTAAAAAATACTTATAAAATTGTACATTATCCCTGAAAAATATTTTGTTTGATATCCATCGAATTTGTAACAATATTTTATTGTAAGTTGAGCAGGAAAGCAAACCAGTTCACCTGTGCTGTGGGAGCATGTTCGCCTGACACTCAAGAGGTACCGATTTCAATCTCACTTAGACGAGCTACTCAGATAATATTTCTTATTCTGAAACTACAATGTCGATTAACTCAGTTCTTTGTATCCCGTACTCATTTCAATATTAAGGACATTTCATTCATTGTTCCGATATTACCTAATCGGTAAAAGGACGTGAAAACATTAAATTAAAAAATATGTATAAATAAAAACAATACATTAACTTCCATTCGCACAAACAAAACCTAAAGTCCAGCCAACATCTGCTTGCCAAAACGTGAATATATCACAACTGGAGATCTTAACTGCAATAGCAATCCTAATATAATTCTTTTGAAGTAGATTCTCAAAGATATATCACGTTAGTAAACTATTTGCTTTAGGAATTCAATAAACATCACAGAAAATATATTTTTGCAAAACCATCTAGGTCCAGATAATCTGTTAAAGCCATGCAGAAAACCAATAGAAAGGTTATGTTACTGTAAAATTGGAGAACACGGGTCTTTCAACAGATTTTACATTTAAAGTGTGTCTATTTATGTTTCCAAATCAACTTCATCACATTTAAAGTAAATAATTGTACTCTATTTATTTTTATTTACAAATAATTTAGTCTATAAAGAATTCAGGCTACGCAATGAAGGAAAGCAGTTTGCGCGTCACACTAGGCTTTAGGTTACATGCAGAGAGAAACGCGAGGAAATTCCTAATACTCATACTTGCCAAGTAAAAGATCCATCCTACTCTGCAGTCGCCCAGAGAGGACTGAACGACCCGCCAAGCAAGAAACTGTCTAGTATCTTGGGGAATATAATTTCCTTTGGTCAAGCAACTCTCCGGCAATATCATTCGCTATAAAACGTAGAAGCATGCCTAAGACAGGAGGAGACGGAAAAAATGGAAATGATGGATGGATGCTGATATAAATTTTCTGGCGTCATCAACATTTTCTCTGCCGAACATAAGAGGTGGTTAGGTGAAACGTAACAATGTTTTAAGAAAACATATCATATAAGCATTTTGAGTGAATAATACATTTTATAACAAGCAAATATTAAACTACCAAGTTCAAAACTTACTTGATGCAACAACTGACACAAATGATAACCACAAAGATGGTTATAGTAGATTACCTCTATTTCATAGATGTAGCACGTTAGATAGTGTAAAATTGATTTTATGCAAATTAATGACAAAATCAAGTACAGGAAAATGTAAACTACCCTTAAATATTAAAAGGGTATTTGGATAACTTAAAGAACTGTTGGAATAACTAAGAAAACGCTCTAAAGTATGAAGACATAAGGTGAAAAATGTGTGGGACAGAAAATTATACAGTGTATGATGTATTACACTTGCCAGCACTGTAGGTATCGGCGTCCCAAAGCAACTGATGGACCAGGGAATTATCTGAATGCATACCCTCCGGAGGGAACAGTGAAATGTTCAGACATAATAGGCACCTATGACGAAGTTTATGGAGCTTTTGGAAGAGAAATTTAAATATGAATGATACTAAACTCACTAACGCATGATAAGTTCCACGGATACTTGTATAATGGTCCACTTGAAATACCAACAATAAATTTCTTAGTTACAAACATACCATTCTCCATTATTTTCTAGAATGACTGGAGTATAGCTGGTCTCAATTTTTGTACTACCCTTGAAGTGTTCAGTGTAAAAGGTTTACAAGGCCACAATTTCCCTTCCAATCTGTACACTTTGCACGAGATTCAGCTCAGACTATTCATCAAGTGAAAAGCATTAATATTTCTGAAGTACGTTGATTTCCAAGGAAGATAAATTCTTAATCACATTCTTTAAATAGGAGCACATTCGTGAAAATTTCTCATGCGTATTTTCAGGCGACAGTCATTTATTAAACAACATAGATTCTATAAACATGTTTGTGAAACCTTATTCCTCTATTTACTTCCAATGCATTAGATAAGAAAATGAAAAATTAAAAATTAACGGCATTTTTGATAAAGAGCTTCCAAAAGTATCTGTATAATTAATCAGTAAATTACAGTTCGTCGCATCCGAAACGAGGCTGCAGTTCGAAATTTTGAATGGAGGTTGAAGTAATGGTGCTATAAAATATACACACCTTTTGACGAGACTCGGCATGAGGAAGCAAATATTCCGTTATTCAGTTTTTATTACGACTGGAAGCAGAGTATTCCATAATGCAACTTGATGCAGAAGCCCAAACAGAATTAAAACTTTTATGAAGTCATCTCCCAGCATCTTTGTGGTGTAATGGTTTGTGTACGTGCATGCCATGTAAAATACGTGAGCCATTTATCTCTAGAAATTTTGACAGTAGAATTTAACTTCAGTTTCATTTTTAGTGAGTTTATCGCGAATTTTAGCGAACTTTTTTCTTTTTTCGAGGATATTTTTAACGATAAATGAGAAAATTTGTATTATATTTAATCTGCATAGAAAAATTTAAATTTATTACAAATTGCATAAATATAACTTTAAAAATTAAATCTTTATAGCATGAAGCTAGAAGTCGTGAAAAAATGTTTATAAATTTAAGGAAAGCAAGACAAAATTTAACACTTAACAAAACCAATACAGTGACATAATCATGTGCACTGAAATAACAGCGGTGCAACAATAAACTGACACCAAAGCACCCGACTGGTCCGTGATACTGAGAACTGTGTGTCATATGATAACTAGAAATGTAATTTATTGGATAGCAACCGTGCACCGCAGAAGACTCCTATTATGTTGATTAAAGGTACTGAGAAGGTACTGAACTTCTAGGAACCTACTCTCAGACATTACATTAACATGAAAATATTGTCCCTCAGGACTTATGAATATGTTAAAAAAATGAGTACAAACAATACCTCACTGAAAACCACCCAGATTTAAAAGCTAAGACTGTTCTCATTACCTGTACTGACACGCTGGTCTTGCTGGCTTGATTCAGTAGTTTATACAGCCAGCTATTTTGATGCAACTGTTCACTTGTTTTTTAAAAAAGAGAATCTTTCAGTTCTTGCGCTAACTTTGTTAAATGATCATTTTTGCGATGCCAAGTGTTGCAGTATTGTAAAAGTATAGGCAACATTTGTTTCTGGAAATTTCAGATTGATAACAGATCCAATATTATAATTTCAATCTAAACAAAAAAAAAAAAAAAAAAAAAAAAAACTAAATCTAAAAACTCATCTTGTTTTTTCCCTAATGAATTCGCTGAAAGCCCAATGTGTAATATTACAGAGTGGTCACTTTGGAAACCGAGTAAGTACACTTGTGAAACATATCATGGATCCCACTATTAGAGAAGAAGTAGAACAGAAACTAAAAGTTTGCTGCCGTATGACTTTCTGTAAACTGAACTCCATTACGGCAAAAGAAACTGATGTAATAACCACAAAAACTTTAGACCATTTGTTTGAACTTTCTAGGTTAGTTACTAAATCAAGTATAAGTGATTTAAATCATGTAATGGCAGCATTTAAACAACTAATGCATTTAAAACCAGTGGTATTACTTGTGATCCTGATCTGCTTCTTTGTTACAAAGAGCTAAGCTCTATGACATTGTTGATAAGCAAAGCCGTGTTGGTAACGATAACAGATTAAATGTAACAGCACTCTTGGCATTGAAGGCAAAAGCTGATTGTTACCGCAATTTCTGTGGAAAGTTCCTTCAATGTCTTTGGTTGCCGATGTCAAACGCTGACAGAGATTTTTCTTTACGTATAACTTAGTTGTGGCAGACAAAAGAACAGGTATGAAAAGTGAAAATACCACAATTTGTTCTATGGTGCACTTTGGCGATGTCTTATGCGTGCTATTTGATTTTAATCATGTTACCTACTTTTTTCTGATTTCAAATAAAATATTTTAATTTGGAAAAAAGGCGTTTTAACAGTTATATTACTCTAGTTAGCTATTACTTTTCATTTCAGACATATCATTACTGATTAATTCTTCCCGAAAATTTGCGTGGAATTAATAGGAATTTATGGTAAAAGAACAAAACACCAGCAATTAAAATTATTAATACGATATAAATATTAAAAGCAGAAGCATTATTAACAGTGAAGTATTCTTCATATTTGAGTTTGATTTATGAGTCACTATGTTTACACTCAACTTCACTTACTTGTTGTATAACTGAAACGTTTTCAAGATGATTCGATCTCATCCTTAGCTGTTTGGTGACTAAATGAACCTTCCTCTTCTTCCCCTACTACGGAGTTCCGATCACTCTGCCATCTGGTGTTAGGGGCACTAAGTTTTAATACTTCATTTAATGCCGGGATTTCAAAATTTATAACTATCACGGTTTTTGTTTATGAAGATTTTTTCCCAAATATCCAATTCTATGGGTGTACTTAAAGATTTTAACAGTTTAATGTTGTGGCTAATGTTGTGGTTTCTTGTCCAAAAATGGTGTGAAACTGCAGATTTTTCTGTTTGTTTAAACTTAATGTTCCTCTGGTGTTCTTTATGCCTGGTTAACAAGTTTCTCTTAGTTTTTCCTATGTAGCTTTTTTCACAGGTTTCACAATTATTCTGATAAATTCCTGATTTCAAATTGTTGGGGATTGTATTTTTCAGTGGTTTATTTAGCAGGTTCCTCAGACTGAATTTGTTTTGGGGTGCTAGTTTTAAGTTTAGTCTTTTGAAGATTCGTTCAAATTTTCTAAAAGACCATGGATAGTAGCTGAATTTTCTATATTGTCAATTTGTGTTTTTAAGTGGTGTGAGAGTGGTATTTATTGATATTCTCTTCAGCTTTTCTTTTCTCTTCATCATGTTCCTTATGATGGCTGGGTTGAATCCATTTAATACCGCTATGACTTTTATGTGTTGTTCTTTCAAAAATTCATCCTTACTCAGTGGGATGTGGAAGAAGAGGAAAGTTCATTTAGTCACCAAACAGCTGAGGATGAGATCGAATGATCTTGAAAACGTTTCAATTATACAACAACAAGTAAGTGAAGTTGAGTGTAAACATAGTGACTCATAAATCAAACTCAAATATTATTAATACGAATTTTACAAATAATTGTCACCACAACGTCTTGCCTCTGGTTATAGATCTCAATGTTCCATTCTATACTGGAAATATCGCTTAATTTTTCTCAGAGAGATAGCTCTTTATCAGAATTGAAGTATTTTACGTGCATTAGGTAAATTTATGACACGGGTTTACTTCCCTTCGAAGGATTTTTAAAACAAAAAATCTACAGTCTTCCGCTTTATTTTGATAATCACAACCCCTAGAACTAGAATCCAACATGTTATTCTAAGAGCCGGGGGATAAAACGCAATTGCATTTCGTTGCTATTCCGAAATCTATCGATAAACACACTATATGCTATGACATTTCCAGAAACGACTTAGTAAAATAAACATTTGATGCATCTGTAAACACAAGTTATTTAATTCTCAGGTACTCTTAATTTCTTCGGTATCTCCATATGTATGCGTATATTCACATACACCTACTTCTGGAAGGGGAAGCAACAGGAACAAGTAAATATTCTAAATGATCCCCGCCCATCCTCTTGGGAAGATAGATCTACAAGCCGCTACCTGTTGAGGGAAGTCTTGTAATTTAGCACTTTCCGTTCACTTTCCTTCTTGCTTCGATCATTAACATACTCCCCACAGAGTACCGAACACTTCCATTAATCATTAACCACTCTACCGCGGCGTGTGGACGATAATTAATCTAACCTAAAACCTGTTTCGGTCGCCTTAACCTTTGCAGGTGCCCAGCACGACATAAATGATACATACTAGGGTTGTCTTCCTTCTTTATTTCTTCCCGCATCTTTAACTAGGGGTGGGTGTATCAGAGAATTGCTTCCGTAAATCAAATAAATCATAGCAGCACTTACAAAGCTGTTTTGAATGGTTACAAGTCTCTCTTTATAATAAAGACAATCGAAATGAATATTAAGTGACTGACCCACTGAACGGTCAATACAACTCAGCAGTCATATGAATGAAGTACTCTATTATTGCTACATAATTTGATGCTTGACAGATAAAATATTTTGAGTTCATAATGAAACCAAAGTGCAAATTTAAAAGTAAAGTGCGTAGTAATGGTTTCAAAAAGAAAACTAAGGATCATATTTCTGATACTTTCAAACTTAATTAAAAGCTGCGGGAAAGAAGAAGTGATGTTTGAAAGTCTAGTATCAAACTAAACTTTCTTTAAAATGTAAATATCCAATTCTAATTTTACGAAAACAAATAACACCACAAACTATTTCATATCAAGCATCTATCTGTTTTAACTTGCCCTGTATTGGAAATAATCATTTATTCCACACTAGCCGTGTGCAGGCTAAGGTTTGGATTAGTAGAGTCAGACTGAAAAATTAAATGTCATAGCCCGGATTTGAACCACGGATCTTCCGGCCTACGTCCGCTGCTCTAAACCACAACATGTCGACATGACATAAAATTCTCCAACTGACTCGTATGTTTCCCGGTAGACGACTAGGGGTTCTCATATGCTATCAGACACGTACATTTTGTGGCTACTTACTATGTTGTAAGTAATTAAGTCCCAGGCTTCATAGTGAAACCACTATGTTCTTCAGGTAAATTGATGGTAATAATCATTTCTTCCACACTAGCCGTGTGTAGGCTAAGGTTTGAATGAGTAGAGTCAGACTGAATATCGGCATGTTGGCCACAGTAGCTCAGTGGTTCAGATTAATTGGACGGAGACCGGAACATCCGTGGTTGAAATCCGGGCTATGGCTCTACTCATCCAAACTTAAACCTACACACGGCTAGTGTAGAAGATATTATTATTTCCACCAATTTACCTAAAAAACTATTTTTTTCTGTAATTTTACGTCCTCCAACGCTAAGTCATATCGGACGGTGAATAAAATGGGTGAAATGATGCTCAAATGTGTCCTGTGTCCATGGAGCTCAGAGTTACCTGACATGCGTCTATCAGGATAAGGGAAAACCCCGGAATAAAACCTTATCCAGGTAACTCACCCTGACCGAGATTCGAACTCGAGACCTCTTGAATGTGAGACAGACATGCTACCATCTGCGCTACCGAGGTGGGCTAAAAAACATAGTGGTTTAACCATGAAGCCTGGCACTTAAGTACTTACAGTATAGTAAGTCGCCACAAAAAGTTGCGTGTCTCATAGCATATTGTGACTTTGTGGATTCGTGAAATTAAAAGTCCGATTGCACCACTCAAAAATGTTCTTTATTTCCACCGAATCACAATCCGAACACTTGCCGATTACACAGAATTACGTTCTGCACACAATCACAATTCACCAGTTCGTCTGTCACAGGTCCACTGCACGCAGTTACGTACACTCCTCCGATGCACGTACACAGTCCGTTCCCTCACTGGGCGCTCCTCACCGCTGCTCGACCAGAACTGAACTCGCCAGCTGCAGCCCCCTTTTATAGGGATATCGCTATTTCTCGAAGTCTCTCGTTTCAGTGAATCACCGCGAAGGTTCCAGACGGCAGGGGGAGGAGGAAGAGGCGGCCAGCGACCAGTGACACTTCCCTAACCATCCCCTCAGTTAGCGACCGAGATAAAGCGGTAGGGTGGTTCGAATGCCTCCGGTCCCCCTACTCAGCTGTCAGTTGCTCGTGCTTTCCGATGATTGGGTGACAATATCAGAACCCGTAGTGGTCTACCGGTAAACATGCGAGTCAGTTGGATAATTTAATGTCATATCGACATGTTGGCCATAGTAACTCAATGTTAAGAGCAACCGCACTGAGAGCGCGAGATCCGTGGCTCAAATCCCGGCTATGGCATTGCATTTTTCAGTATGACTACTCATCCGTGCCCTGTAATTTTCTTGCAGAAAGTTATCGTGTGTCTTTTGCGCTTTCGCAGTTATATAGAATCCAATGGACAAAGATTTCCTTGGTTCATAAGCTTTTCACAATAAATCAAGATATGTCTTTTATTTATAATGCCATTGGAATCATTTGAAAGGTACAACGTGCTAAGCGATAATTTACAACATTACAGGCAAGCTAGAAATATATTTTCTTGACAAATTTTGGGAAACTGAACTCTTTCCACCATAAAGGCCTTAGCGAGTAGATGGCTCGAATGGCATAATTACAAAAGAGATAACAGAGGCTGTAAAACAAGCTTTTGCCATATGCCGTTTGTTAGTTTAAAATAAAAATATGAAACATCTGACTGACATCTATGTATGACCATACGAGTTCAGGATACAATCATATCACACAAAAAAGATATATATAATGAAACTACAAACAACAATTTTACTAAACACTGAACAATGGAACATTATGAAAACCATAACAAAGAAGTAAAGTTCATTTTTCTCAATTTTCCCCACCTTTACGCCAACGCAGACGGATGTGAATAAACGCTACTGAAGACGCAATAAAATACAGGAAGTTTGTCGAATTATCTTTTCATGCTAAAAGCGTTGTAAGCTAATATTTCAATATCCGTATTTTAAAGAAAATTTTCAGGAGCAGATTTTTTTTTCTCAGAAAGTATAACATTTCCGTGTTTGGGATAAAAAGGGATAAATCTTTATCCTTCGTTCCAAGAATTTATCTTATTTTTATCACGCTTGTGGACACAGGTTTACGTGGATTTTCACGGCCTTTGTTCATTATTTCTTTTCTTGGCTCCCGATGTGGGCCGCGTCCTGTTGGACGCCCACACCGGAAGCCAAGAAAGGAAATATAGTTAAGAACACACGTACAAATCTGCTCTTTCAGACTTCCTCTAGTACATGTGAATAGTAAAATGAAAACTTCAGAAATTAATGAGGAGTTGTATGAACAAAACAATGTTGCATGTTAGATAACTGCAACTTATTAAAATAATCTACTAGATGCAGTCAATAAGCTACATCACAGAGTAGAAAATGCATTTACTATCGCTCTTGATGGACATCTATTGGGATCATGTCAGTAGACAATGAAATCGTTAGTCATTCTTTTGAAAAAAAGTGAATGGCTACATTCAATTATTTAACATTATATTGGTACGTTTCATTTGTTTCAAGTATCATAAATTCTACCTTAAGATATGTAAATCATGAAAACATGAAAATTTGCAGCAACAACTATTATTTACAGGCGTGTTGGCATAATGACATTCACGGCAACCGTGATTGAATCAACGTCGACTGTCCAATACATAACAGATTCCTCTAAATATGAGCCAAAATATTTAAGGTTAAATGTAACTTTCACACATTAGGTAACAATAACTTAGTTCTTTAATACTTATAGTTTTACATACATTTTAATGTACCTAGATAGAGTGTTTGAGGATTTTTTATTCTGTTACTAAAATTTACCCAACAAATTACTCCTGCTTAACGAACACTTGAAATAAAGTGCATTTTTCGCTCAAATAACATATTAGTGCAGCTGATTAGTTTATTCGAAACATTGCCAGTAACTCGCTGCTGAAGAGTTTTACTTTAACCAGCTGTAAAAAGAGCTTCATAAAGAATGTAATAAATAAGTTAATCCTGCTGTAATATGAAATATTGTTAATTGTGGATTGATCCACAAAAACATGTTATTTAGAAAATAGGTTATGAAGCGTAAGCTCCATTCTTCTATTTTCTAATTTAAAACTAGTACATTTTGGAAAAAATAGTAGAACCTTTAACGAAATAAATGTAGTTATAATACAGGAAAAGGCTTCACCTTTAAGGAGAGACACTATAGTCTAGCTCTTTCAGTGCTAAAAGAAGAGGCTCGTAAATCAACAACAATGACTGGTTACAAGAAACTAATGACAACCATAAAATGTCACCACTGCACCTTTAAAGCAAGACTGCCTTAGCAACCGAAACATCTGGCGTAGCCTAAGATAAGTCTGTTCATCACAACAGATTGGTAAGACAGTCTCTTGTGTGCTAGCGTCTTCATTAAGGCTTCCTACGGAATAGGTAACAGAGCTCAACTCTCGGGTTCATTACTTTAACGTCCCACGTGGTTACGTCGCTGGTTTGCTACTTCACGGCGATATTCATAGAGCATCAGCAATTTTTGCGCAACAAAATCTGTATCTATGAGTGTCCCTTTGGGCTAGACAACTTCCTATTGCTCATTTCTTCTTCTTCTTCTCCTTCACTTCAGGGATTAGGCATATCTGCCTGTTCCGTCTCCGCATTCCATCAACTATTCCTATCTTCTTCTATGACGTCCTACATCTCTTCTTCTTGTATCTTCTTATAAGCCCGGTACTCTTTCTTCATCCATTCTATTCATGTTCTTTCCAGCTCTGTATATTTTCTCCTATTTTGTCCTGTAATTTATATATGCATAGTACCTCTCGAATAGTTTTATTTCTTATTAAATCTCGTCTAGTACATTCTTTAACTCTCTTAAGAAAGTCATTTCTGCTGTCTGTCTCTTACTTTCATCTCATTCTTTTAATATCCAGAACTCACTTCCATACACTGGAACTGCCATCGTTTTATAAGATTTTAACCTTGTTTCCTTCCTTGCTTTGTGTTTCAATGTTCTGGCTATAATTCCACATCTCTGCTGAAATTTGCTTATTTTGTTTTCTAAGTCTTTGTCTAAATCAAAGCTTACATCACAGTCAAAATAGCTGAAACTCGAAAGCTACTGCACGTATTTATTTTCAATGCTTATTTTTGATCTTACAGAATATTTTCCTCGATGTGCCATTGTGTTAGCTTTCTTTGTGGATATATTTAGATTGTATTCTTCTCCCAGTAAATACATTTTTGTACGTGGAACGTTGAAGGCTTTCTTCATTTTCTTGTATTACTGTTATATCATCAGCATAGAGTATCACATCTATGATGTGTTTCAAATGGGAAGGTGTTTGTCCTTGAGCACTACTAGGTATGCAACCAATCGGAGTTCTGCGGTGTTGTATTGCATTCCCGCTAAGTGATGTGTGAGGAGCGCCAACCTAATCAATCTGTATGAAATACTATTCGCGCTAAGACAAAAATTCAGATTTTGCCGAAACTGATCCTTGCGGAAGGTAGAGAGTAATGTATCTAACATACCCATTAAAACCCCACATTTTAGCTCAAATAGTTTTTCTAATACAAATAAATAAACCACTATTACCTATATTATAACAACAAATCGCGACATAAGCACCGTATGAATTTGGCATGTATGCGTGTACGTATATTTGTAATTACTCAGAACTGAAACGTAAATGTTTGATATGACGTGATAAAAGAATTACTTTGAATACTCCAATTCGAGCGAGAGAAAACAATAAATTTCCTGCTACCCTGGCAGAACGTGTCTGGTCACATTATATCTTTGTTTATAAATGGTTAGTAATCTCTATTTACTCTATAGAGTTCAAGGTGGTTGTTGTGTATGTATGCACATATACTTTTCATTACTCATAACTGAAATTTAAACTACTGATATGACGTGATAAAGGAATTACTGTGAACAAGTCAAGGTGTTAAATTTGAGAAAGAGCAAACACTTCATTTCCTGTTATCCTGTGGAATGCTGTATGCTTATGTTTATGAATGAATGCTAGATAAGAAGTGTTTATTTACTCTGGAGAGTTCAGATCATTATCATTCAGTTGTTCTTTACACAACAGTAGAGTAAGAGTTAAATAGTGCAATGGCTACTTACGGTGAATTTAGTGGCGAGTCAAAAAGGCAGGTTTTGCGAAGTCAGGCTCAAGGCATTATTTGCCCGCCTCGGTAGCGTGGTGGTAGCACGTCTGCCTCACGTTCAAGAGGTCCCGAGTTCGAATCTCGGTCAGTGTGAGTTACCTGGATAAGGTTCTTTCCGAGGTTTTCCCTTTCCTGTAAGACAAATGTCAGGTAACTAAGCTCCATGGACCCCGGACTCATTTGAGCATCATTTCATCCATTCCATTCATCGTCCAGCATGACTTAACGTGGGAGGACGTAAATTACAAAAAAAAAAAAAAACATATTTAAGCTGTACACGCTCTTAAAAAATTTCGGAAACAGAAACTAAAAATGATTTGTTGCAAAGAGTATTTCCGTTTAAAAACGCGGATAAAGTGTATCAGCTGGATCAACTTACAATTGAAACGGGGCACGAGGTAATACGCCTTTCACCTTACCACAGCCGATATAATCCAATTGAGTTGATGTGGGCTCAAATAAAAAGGGGGACTGCAAACAGAAATAATACTTTTAAACTGACGTACGTTAAATGACTTGTTCACGAAGAAATTGACAAGGTAACACAATAGGACTGGGAAAACCGCGTAAGACATGCAGAAAACCTTCAAGAAGACGATTTTAAGAAAGAAATAGCATGTGACGAGATTTTGGAACCTATAATCATATATTTGCAACACTCAGACGATGAAGACAGTGAAAATGACGAATTGTCTCTTAATGGAAGTGCCATTGACAGCGGTATGGATGAGCAACTGGCAGTTTTTTTGGATTAGAAAATCAGGTAATTCATAAACTATAATTATAGTTATGGTATTTTAAAATATACATAATTTTAGAAAATGCTTTTTCCAATTTGGATTTTGGCAACTGCATCATTGTAAAAGTTTGTAAAATATAATTTGCTTACCCTTACGTCTGCGTCAAGCCGATCTGCATGTTGTATGAGTGTGCGAGAGAGAGGGAAATATAAAAGGAGTGGGGTAAAAAGCTGGCAACGCTGAGTGTGATACGGCACCTGATTAGCTGGACTCCAGAACCCTTCCCATTTGAAACACATAATATGATTTTTGTTTTATTTATCTTTATTCCTTCATCCATTTTTTCAAGTTTTTATCAAATCGTCCAACTATATATAAAATAGTGTGGGGCATTATGTTTTAACTATACTGTGCAATGTGTAAAGACATTTAAGAACAGTCAAAATGTAAAAATCAAAAAAGTAATTTTACCGCAAAGATTTGAACCATCACATTTGGGGAATTTCCTGCTACCATAAGCATCCATGCTGAAGTGATATACAGTGACAAACTTTGATACATTTGTGCTATATTTTCACGGTTTATTTGAGTTAATTTAAAACTTATTTATTATTTTTGGCTGGACATTAATTATATTTTATTAAGAGATACAACGCTTTTACTTAGCCTCTATTTGATTTGTGTAGTTACAAGCAAAAGGGCGGTCGATTCTTTAAAAGAAATCATGAAATTTCCTTGATTGCACCCAATATAAATAGCAAGAAAGGTATTTTTTCCGAATATATTCCTTCTTAGATTTGATAAGGAACTCCTGTGTGAAAAATCCATTACGTAGCTGGTAATCATATTATACAGTATGCGGTCAAGCTTTATCACAAGTTTTCGTTATACATACTTTGACCTACATTTGTTCATTTCGCGCCGCAGTCTCGCCAGTTTGATGGTCCCTTTGGTGTTCATTTTGGTTTTGTGGTATCTATTCAGGTCGAAAGGTCACAATATGGGTCGTTGGTAATTGCTGAGTGAGTTTATGAATTACGAAAATTGTGTGAAATTAAGGGCAACGGCTAACTTAGAGTGCTTATAACAGTAATGTATATAAGTGAATAATATGGATGTTTGTTGTATAAATGAATGATAATTAAGATAATCAACGAGCTGAATACAATCTTAGCGTTATACATTGTAGGTCATAAATCATGACACAATTTGGTATCCATAAATCTCGTGAGAGCATCTTCATTTGTTACGTATCAGCCTTCAGTGAGATTACACATTTCATTTGTTATTACCTGGAGTGCTAACCGATAACGAGGAAAGCCACTTAAGCGCATTCCCTTCTTGGGAGAGCAATGCTCAGCTGTTATAGACTGAGATACAGCTCATAGATATAGTGTGGTAAGTACTTAATAATTCAAATTAAAATCTTATTTTGAATAATGCACAGCTACTGAATTTTCGTTGCTCAGAGAACACTACAAAATGGCTTGTCTCTTTAGCTCAAAATAGCTTGGATTGTCATTATTATGTAGATCATTATTGTAATGATGATGAATATTGAAGTTAATATAATTAAAACACCTGCCATAACATTATGCTTTACAGATATTAAAGTATCCTTATCTATAAAAATCTTTAAGTCTTAAATAAAGGAATAAATTACAATATGCTTCCTGTATTTATTTTAATCCCATATTTTCACAACTTTGATCCGTTTAGCAGTGTTTAACTTTGGTCAGATTTATCCTGCAAGTTTAAAATTATAGTCTCTTCGTTGGATACCTACGTATAAATAAATTTATATTTGTTTCTCCAACAAGCACTCAGAATAAACATTTTCATTTACTAAAGATGCTGTCATTTATGCTAATAGTTGCTAAGAAAACGTTCATTTAAGATAAGTAATATAGTTCCTATCTATGGGTTTTGATGCATGCCATTTCTAAACCATTTATAATATATTTTAACTTGATTTTCTAAAAATGGCCTTCTAGATAACTTTTGAAATGTGGAGTACACATTTATTAACTTCTCTAATAAATTTCTTGTATTTTTACATACATTTTTTGTTTTCAGGTTTTACAGATATCGAAACTGAAACTTAGAAGCTATTTCTATCCAGAAAAACATGTACACTGCTTGACCGACCAAATGGGTGGCGATTGGCATTCTGGACTACAAATATAGCGGTCCTAGGATTGATTTCTGGCTGTTATATGGGAAGCTTAATGCCAAATACGAAACCAAAAGTAATATAAAAACCAAAGTTTAATACAAATAGCGAATGAATGTAATTCTTCTAAGTAATTACTAAACCAAAGTCACCTATGTGATCAGAGATGTTAAAGACAACAATTAGGGAGAAAAAAAGATGAGTCTCAACAAATTGTAAACTTACAATTGCTACGTAAACTATATTTCCCGCCTTTTTATTTTAAAATACAATCCATTATGTTCTTAGTAGGAACACAGCTTTCCTAACTTATTTTTTGGACTTCTCCCTGCATACTGCTGCTGAACCAAACTCTGGTTCATGATTCACAAGAGAAACATTAAAATCCATCCATTGTTGCCATAAAACAAAGCATCTGGATGGATTGGTTGATGTAGTTTCTACTTTTCTTTTGACAGCAAACATACCACGACACAGAATGGTTCGGATAAAGATACTCGTGCAAGACCTAAGAATAGTCGTATATGGAAAGCTGTGAACTTTGTGTTAATAACAAGTTAAAGACAAAAAAGACAGTTTTAACAAATCTTGATCAAATAAAATAATTTTGAAGTAAGTATTGGTACTGAAATAGTGTATAGCATTTTCTTTAAACAACTATGAAGACCGGCACTGTTAACCCATTTTAATTATTTAGTAAACCCTAAAATCCAAATAAAATTTTAGTGTGGAAAAATAAATTTATCATTAAACAGCACATTTATGTCAGATTTTACCGTGTCAGATTTAAACCAATGTCACATCGTGGTATATAATTAAAAGATTTGAATTTGGATGAGCATTTAGTAAATTTCCAACATTAGCTTATGGCTCGATTATACCCAAATATTTTTTTAGCACTGGCATTTACATCACCTGTTAATTGTTTCAGTACTTACATAATAAATGAATGTTCGACTAGACTGAGGAGCGGAACAAAGGGTTTCTATAGCATAAGTGGAAGAAAACGGTCTTCCCTATTCCGTTTTTTATAGAAGAACTGTACGCTGAAAGCTGATATAGTAGCAGTAGTTTTTCTTTAATAGTGCACGGTTGGAATCACAACAATTGTATCATTCATAATATTTGGCTTCTTAATTATTACATTACTTTCAATGAAGTAATTTACGTATGCCTCACACACTCCTAGCCAGTGTTGTGGCTTATTCCACTACTTAACCAAATAAATAGAAGTATTATTTTATTCTACCCACAAATTAGATTTAAAAGGCACTGGTTATGAAGTCCAGGGAACAAAAATAAAAAATAATAAAAAACGTTTTAGAGAAAGCTGGTGTTACGCCTGTAAAGAATATAACTCAGAATTGAAAAGCTAATATTAAATTTAGCAAACTTCTAAGGCTGTAGTGGACAACATGGCGCTGGGGCGGGTTTTCTCCGGGATCTCCGGTTTCCCCCGCCATCTCATTCCACCGGTGCTCCATCTTCATCTCATGTATCATCAGTGTCATCGCCTGCGGTGCCGTATGTAGTAAAAGCGGGCGTTAAACACTACACATTTCATTTCTAAGGCTGTAACAAGAAAATCTTAAAGAAATTCTGCCTTGTCAAATCACCCTTTAAATTAAAATAATTCGTTAGTTTTGACTTCATCAAAACTTTTGATTAAAGTACCACGTAAAATATTTGTATGCCTAAGGAGATGTATGTTCAATCTTTGGTAAATAATCTTTTAAACTCTTAACTCACAATGAGTTTTGTAAAGTTTATATCTAGTAAAATGGGTATCGCTAAAATACATTTACTTCTACTAAAGTATTGCGGGATCAAACAATTAATAATTTGAATGTACAAATACTTCATCTGCTTTTTCAAAGTGTGATCGTTATTCATTTATTTCTAGCGGTGATGCTACAAGTAACAATCATATTGCAGTGCAGATGTCATGAATTGCTATGTTAGTTTTTTGAACGACAACTTCCTTCTAGACTTCATTGTCTTTTGCATTTGTTCCACGGTATATTAAATAATGATAATCCTTCGTTTAACCAATATGTATTTATATTTTACTTCTTGTACATAAAAAGCGCACGCGTGAGATTTTATAAATCAGATAGAAGGGGCTCTCAAAGGGAAATATATAGCCACAACAATGCTGAAAGGAATGCGTGCGAAACAGAAGCAGCAGTGGAGAGCGTTCAGCTTTGTTTTGATGGTAGGGTCTTTTAAGAACCGCTTTCCTACGCCTAGTATTGAGAATCGCTAAGGCGTGAGGCCTGGTGAGGATGCTCTCCAGTGAATTTTAATTCACATTGCTTGCTGTATCACCGCGTGATATGTTAGTAAGTAATTAATTTTGCAACTTCCTATTAAATCTCAACTAATCAAATACTTTACAGTACCGATAAAGGTCTTCGTTAAAGATTAGCGACATCTGTCACTGGTATTTGCATCCTAAATAATTTCCAACAAGAAAACAAAGGTAATAAACCACAACTCTCACCTGGAATTGCGGTATCAAGGTTAATGCATGTCGTCTGCCGGTGGCTCTTAGAGGAAATAACACTTGGTGATCCCGACCTCCACATCTCAACTCCTCGTGCTGTTTAAGGCCACTTATAACGGACGTCACTACTTGCAGTGAACCTGTTAGGGTCGATATCATCATTACGGTTTGATTAGGACAACTTAAGTACCTAATGGAAGCTGTTCATCTCTCCATTACTGCGCTACAAGAGAAACAATTCTTTTACTAAAGGTTATCCGGCTTCATGACGCATCTTCAAGACAAGATACAAGGAACCACACAGGGTGTTCCTTCTCAGATATTCCGAGGTATTAAGATAAACTTGTTTGAAGCGGCTGTATTATTATAAAACATTAACCTTTATATGCTAGTAACTACGACATTTAAATAACCTTTAGATATTTATATAGTTTACCTTAAACCCAATCCTGAAATTACACATGAAGGCTGTCAAAGTTATATAAACAGTGCTGAGGTTGCACCTGAGCAAGAGCTTCCAATATATCGGGTGGAAAGAATTAATGAATATATAATACACTAACTGTGAACGCCCTTTTAACAGAAAAAAATATAGTTTTACATACTTTCTGTCGCATTGCAGTTCACATATGCAAGGATATCTTATTGAATATACTGCCGCGAGGCATTATTTTGTGGGCCGGCGAAAGAGAGAAAGAAAGAGACAGATAGATGTCAGGAAGTTTCGTCTTTTCTGATGCCGTCTCGATTGTTACTGAGCGTTCCACGAAATTCTAGAAACAATTGCTGGGATGTACTAGTGTCGGGGCTGTGAAAGCGGAGTGCAGTTGCGATTTGAGAACTGTGCAACTGTTTTGAAGTATAGCACATTCTTTAGTTTGTTTACGCATGGTGAAGCAACGAGAGACTACTGTGTGTAACATGCCTGTAAGGGGTATACAAAGCGTCATAATAATGAAATAAACAGCACCTTAAATTTCTTCAAAGAAGGCTTTTAATTCTACAAACCCGCAAAGTCACAGTATTATTAACATTCAGCTCAGAGATCCGAACCAGCGAGGAAGAAATTAAACAATATATCAAAAAATGTTAAAATCACCAAAAGTGAGTAATGGGTTACAAAACATGCTGAATGCTGCGGGGCCTTTAGTCAGAATCAAAAGGCAATATAAGCTACCCCCAAGAACGTCTCACGCTTAGTGTTTTAAGCGACGCCAAATTCGTTTAAAGTTTATCTTGGTGAATCTCCAGAGGAGCTTGAACCCTCGTCGTGTGTACGTTTCTTGAAGTGGCTAGATTAGAAGACCCTAAGGGAAAATTCGAGAAGGATAAATCTCTTAGGACAATGCAAACGTTTTCAGTATTGACCATTTGCCTCTCCATTTACTTCTTTTCAAATTTTAATGAACAGTTTCTACCCTGAACGTGGATCGTGGATCTGTGTGGTTCAGTTGGTTAGGCGCTGGCATACTCATCCCAAGGTCGCGAATGTGTGCTTAAAAACGTTACCTCCATATCTTTTATAACATACAGCTTTAAAAATATCAAAAATAAAAATAAAAAACGCACTGTGGAAGCGTATATTTTTCTAAGTCTACATCTTTTCCACGGCCGGTTTACAATGGTATCACGGAACGCGTCTCTTTAGCTTCGTTCTACTGAACCCACTCATGATTATAATAAAAAGAATGTTCACATATTGGGTATTGTTTCATATGTTTCGTGCGTATTTATATAGGGAACCCTTCCTTTTTCCGCACACTGTAATGTGATGTAATTCATTCTCATAACTGACTCATAATTGAGTCTCAGTTACTACAGGTGCACTGGCACGTGCGTTTTACCGCTCGGCAACCATGCATACGGCCAAGCCGCAAAGCATCTATCGCACAGCTTTGAAATGAAGTCAGAGTGGTACCTAAGAGAATATTGAAAAAATTAATTGTTCTTTCACTCTAGCCGTATGTAAGCAAAAGTATGGAAAGGTATATTGTGAACGCTGCCTCATCGAATGCTTCCTTTGTTTTCCGGATCGAATTTTGTCAGCTGCTCATTTTTTTTTATCTAAGGCTGTTTAAAAACATCGCTGGGACGAAATTACATTACACTGGCGGGGCTGATATGATTCTGTTAATTGACAAAAAACATAAACAAACAATATGTTTTTTTTTTTTTTCTATCTTGAACTATCATTTTTGTGTGGGATCTAATCTTCAGAGTTCCGAAGAATAGCAACTATTATGCACATTTGTTATCTTAAAATAAGTTCCTTCTTCAATAATTTAGCTTTTTGAGGATAAAATTTCCTTTGAAGGGTGGTGTCAGTAAACGATTACTCACACTTCTCACACAACTGTGTTTATCTCTTTCAGGCTTATGAATCACCAGCCATAGGAATTCTAAAGCAATTGACTTTATACTGTCTCCATTCAAACATATACTGCAAGTAATAGAAAACAACAGAGACCAAGGTTCACGTGCAGACAGGTAAAAGCGCTCCGCATGCTGTTAAGAGATGGAAAGTAGTTTGATGTCCGATTTCACCAACAGATGTTAAAATCGACGTCAACAAATGTAACGTAACAATTGTAACAGCGCTAACAATTTCTTGCATTTCGCCAACCTGTTTTCTGAAAATGTTAACAAACACGTGCTAACCTCAAGAAACTTTTAAATGTTACAGCTATAGAAGGCTGTGGATGACTGCGATGCGCTTTTGTTTTCATTTTCGTCTGCACCGCAGTCTGCACACAGCTAAAAAATGGCGGATAAACAAAATCATAAACAAAAGCCGTGAAACAAATTTCTCATAAATGGAGGAAGGATTGCTAATTGAATTGGTGACGAAGTATAACGATATCGTGGAAAATAGGACGGATGCTGAGAATGTAAAAGAGAAAGATGTCACGTGGGAACAAATTGGAAACAAACTTAATTCAAATGCATGTGTCATTACTAGAAACACGAAACGTATTACGTAAATTTAAAACGAGGTGCGAAGAAGTATAAGTGACGAGTGACTTGAACGTTTCAAGACGGGATGTGGACAGTGTGTTATCCACATTATTCAGTGAATTATAAAATCGCAAAGTTATTGATACTTGAAGCAAAGGCGAGATCGCAATATTCCTTTCGATGCATGTTCTAACCTCTGTTGTACTTCCGCAGTAACCTTCATAGCAACATGTTTCGACAGTCTATACCTCCGTAAAACAATTTCTTCGGATCGCTCCTCAAAATCATTTCTCCTCATAGGCCGTACTCTATTGCAAATGCCATTTAGACGGTTTTAAATAGCGCAAATCGACATCAACAGCTGAGTTTCTGCTCGCCATCTTGACTATTTAAATTGTTAAGGACTTAACATCAGAAATTTGGTGTGTCAGTTTAACAAGAGATTTAACACGAGTGTTACGCTAACATTTGTTGGTGAAATGCAATTTTTGTTTTAACTATTGCTAAACTCGTGTTAAGTCTTAACATCTGTTACTGAAATCGGGCATTAGTGTGTGTGTGTGTGTGTGTGTGTGTGTGTGTGTGTGTGTGTGTGTGTGTGTGTGACGACAAACTACTTCGTAGTGTGTAGTACTAAACGCATGCTTTTATTACAATCCACACTGCAGGCGGTAAGAGTTAAGTGCAGAGGTGCTACCCAATTAGTCCAGGGCCCTTAGGTCCTAGGACCCTGGCCTCCTTCAACCCGGGAGCGATGGAAAACTCCGGGGTCTTTCCATAGGGCAATACCTGATTTCTTAATAGCCCCCTCCCCGCGTTGGCAACAACGTCAAGACGGGATGGAAATGGATACGCCACTTACGTGCGTCAACCCAGCAGGGAACACTACCGAAAAACCTTGGTGTGGCCGCCTGGTGATCTAGCACACCTTCTACTAGCTCTGCAGGCTACTACCCGCGACTTATGAGGCAATCCTCTACCCCCTCCGGGCGGCCGTAGCCTGGCAGGAATTACCCATTTACCCGTGGGTGCCGGGAACACCTTGCCCCCTCGAGTCCAACCCAATCCGAACAACTACCCATCGGGAGGGGCTCGGCAGTTCGGCCCGTGGTTCCTCTAGTAGCGTTAGAGGTACCAGAGTGATAAGGGTCCGCAGCGCTCGCACCACAGCAGCTAAAGGGGACGGATCCCTCCCTGATGATGCATGAAATGAAGGTGCAGCACTGGTGGAATGAGATGGTGGGGGTAACCGGAGCATCTCAAGGAAACCCGCCCCGTACGCCGCTTTTTCCACCACAAATCTTATCTGGGATCAAACTCGGGCCGCTTTGGTGAGAGTCGAGTGGTCTAGACGCTCGGCCAGGGCGCGGCCATTGTTTTCAGCGAGGTGGTTGCTTATAGTTCAGTGACAATTGAATCTAATTTCCATCCGTGCTTAATGCTGAAAATGCCTATGCCTCCCAATCACTTATTTCCCTATGTAATATTGCCAACATTGTACGTACTTTAAGTTCCGAGCATCATAATTAGCCCACTATAGATCAACTAATTTTTATTATTATCATAGTATTACCATTATTATACATTTATTATTTAGGGACGTGAAAATGTGCAGCTATTTTGGTATTTCCGGTGAACGCTATATCAACGCGCTAGAGAGAAAAATGCTACATTACTGCAAGTATACACTCAGAAAGGCAGCCGAGTCAAATATTCATACTCTCACATCAGCAATGCCTCGCCTACACACTAACGATTTTCTACAAATGTTATTGTGTATATAAAATAAACACGCTCCAATTAATACTCACCGCACTAACTACGATATTGCAAAAGAACGCAATGAAACTCCAGTTTGATTAAAAACAAAAAGGCACTGCAGCAATATCAGATGCTATGTGAAATATCGTAGAATTTTGATATATGTGTATAGCACGATAATGCTGTTGAAGTATGTGTTGCGCTGTCAGTGGTTGATAACTGTCACTTTTTTCCTCAGAGCTAGGTGAGTTGAATATTTATTATGGTTGCTACTTGGATATTGTTATAACAAAATCTACTATTTTAATCATGAAAGCTGCTTTGTCATATCCACAAGTTTATCTACAGACAGTCATTTATTTTTAAATTATAATAATAAATGAATTATGTTCTTATCAACCGAGCGGGATGGCTCTGGCGGTTTCGTCTGTTGCCCGTACTTGGGAGGACCGGGTTCGATTTCCGTGGACGACCACCTGATCCTTAGACTTTTTCGGTATGTTCCCGGGTTTTCAGGGAAATCCTGGGTAGATTAATCGCACCCTCCGAATTTCCTCCATGTCGTAGTCATTATCATTTCACATCATCCCCCAGGGGCCTATTGCGGTGGGTATGGGAATTGGAGATCCCGGGTTCCCGAGCCCAATCTCTGAATTGGGTGCCTCTGAGTGGTGAGAGAGCTAATGTCTAATACCCAAACGAGTTTTGACCCTTAACTAAATAAAGTAAAGTAAATTAAAGTCAAAGTGAAGCCAAAGCAAAGCGAGCTGGGCCAGAGCGGAGCCAGAGTGGAGCCTGAGTCGTGCTAGAGCGGAGCCGGAACAAAGTCAGAGGAAAGCCAAAGCAAAACCAGAGCAAAGCAAAGCCAGAGCTAAAGCAAAGCCAGAGCTAAAGCAAAGCCAGAGCTAAAGCAAAGCCAGAGCTAAAGCAAAGCCAGAGCTAAAGCAAAGCCAGAGCTAAAGCAAAGCCAGAGCTAAAGCAAAGCCAGAGCTAAAGCAAAGCCAGAGCTAAAGCAAAGCCAGAGCTAAACCAAAGCCAGAGCTAAAGCAAAGCCAGAGCTAAAGCAAAGCCAGAGCTAAAGCAAAGCCAGAGCTAAAGCAAAGCCAGAGCTAAAGCAAAGCCAGAGCTAAAGCAAAGCCAGAGCTAAAGCAAAGCCAGAGCTAAAGCAAAGCCAGAGCTAAACCAAAGCCAGAGCTAAACCAAAGCCAGAGCTAAAGCAAAGCCAGAGCTAAACCAAAGCCAGAGCAAAGACAGCAAAGCTATAGCGGAGCCAGAGTGGGGCGGAGCGGTACCGGAGCGGAGCCGGAGCTTCGCCAGAGTTTAGAGTGGATTCAGAGTGAAGTTAGAATGAAGCCGGAGCGAAGCCAGACGAGAGCCAGAGCCAAGCCAGGGCGGGACTGTCGTGGTGGCCGGAGCCTAGCCACAGTGAAGCCAGAGTTAAGCCAGAGTTAAATTACAGAATAAAGTTAGTGTGAGACCAGAGCGAAGGCAGAGAGGGACCGGACAGGGGCCGGAACCTAGCCAGAGCTAAGCCAGAGCCAAGCCAGGGTTAAGTTAAAGCATGAAGTTAGAGTCACGCCAGAGCGGAGCCAGAGCAGGACCGATAGTGGACCGGAGCCTAGCTAGAGCCAAGCCAGAGCCAAGTTAGAGTAAATTCAGAGTGAGGTTGGAGTGAAGCCGGAGCGAAGCCAGCGCTAAGTAACAGCGGAACTGGAGCGTAGCCAGAGCCAGAACCAACCCAGAGTTAGGTTGGAGAATGATGTTGGCGTGAGACGGAACCTAGCCAGAGCCAAGTTAGAGTGAATTTAGAGTGAATGTTAGTGTAAAACCAGATCCACGACAGAGCGGAACCGGAACGGGAGTCGGAGCCTGGGTGGAGTGGGGCCGGAGTGAAGATAGAGCCAAGCCAGAGTTAAGTTAAAGAATGAAGTGAGAGTGAGGCCAGAGGGAAACCAGACGGTGGCCGGAACCAAGCCAGAGCCAATTTAGATTGAATTTTAGATGGAAGTTAAAGTGAGGTTAGAGTGAAGCCGGAGCGGAACCAGTACGGAGCCAGAGCAGAGCCAAAATGGAGCTAGAGCAAAGCCAGAGGAAAGCCAAAGCAAAGTCAAAGCAAAGCCAGAGCAAAGTGAAAGCAAAGCCAAAGCGGAGCCAGAGCAAAGCCAAAGTGGAACTAGAGCAAAGCCAAAGTGGAGCTAGAGCAAAGCCAACGCAGTCAAAGCAAAGGTAAAGGTAAAATGAAATGGAAGTTATAGTAAAGTAAAATACAGTTTTTGAAAGGGCACTGATGAACATAGAGCTGAGCGTTCTTAAATATAAATCATCATCATCATCATCATCATTTAAAATCAGCTTTCATCTGGTGTTCTCGGTACCACCACTTCTGGCGGTAGAAGTGTCGGCGGTTGTCTCGGCGTTGCATGTTAGGGTGATATGCTCCTGGTAAACACTTCTTCCTTCTGTGTGACGGTTTTCGGTCTCTGGGCTGACCTGGTGGACCGTTTCCGGGCCACGGCGGTTGAGATGTCAGTTGTGCTGACCTGACGGAGAAGTTACCAGCTGCTAGATAGATGAACATTGCCCTCTGCACTGTCGTGATTCCTTGGATCGACTGCCCTCTGTCTTCTGTCGCCTCATTCTTTGTCCTGGAAAAGCCTCGCTTGGAGTTTAGATACAATAAAATATAGGTATCGCTGCCGAGTTCTCTCCGGAGTAATCCTAAACTTACCAAAGGTTATTTTTCCATCTACTTAAAGTTGAGTTAAAACTTCGTACAAATAAGTTCATTAACATTTACTTATAGGTACTGTCGCGAACCCGTTATCTACGATAGCGCGGCTTGTGTACACAAAGAGCCGGCAATTAAAGATAGCGGAGGTAAAGGAGTTGCCAGCACAAATCAAGTTACGCTCCTGGAAGGTTCGGGTTTCATCTAGTGACAGAACATTCGATGTCTTATTACAGTAACATCTAGTGACTGTCTCGAATTATCAATGAGATATTTAAGGGAGCGACGACTCTCCAAGAATGAGTCGTGAAGAGATGTTGTAACGAGAGCTGATGTTGTAAACAGGTGTAATCAGAACGCTGTTGTGATCATCGAGCTTGGTAGATTGTGTATGTGACGTAATTTTGTTACGTAAGGATTGAACAGAGGAGCTCTACGCAAATAAAGAAGATTTTGAATTTCTGCAAATTGGACTTTTAATTCTACTAACCCACAAAGTCACAGTATAAACGTGAGAGAAGAAGCCTAATTGATAATAAGTGGCTATACATATACCCCTTTAAATTTCACTCTTGAGACTGCGAGAAATAGCTATGGCATCATCTGTTAAAAATACGACAAAGTATTAAACATTTCTAACTAAATAATATAGCGTTGAAGTGGCTGAACCCACAAAGAATTATCTTAGGTAAAGTGCCTATCTAATAACTTATGTAAATTACGTTTTCGCTCACTTCTATATAAAATTATATGAAACTGTCTCCAAATGAATAGGACATAACACGTAATTCCCAGTAAATCCAAAATTTGCATAAATTTTCATTTGAATATTGTCACCGATCACATTGTTGGTTGGAGCCGCTGCAAAGTCGCAGCTGGGCAGAGACAGATAGTGGCGCGCAGCGCTAAACGCATGACGAGGGAAAGAAGGAAACAGAAAGAGAAAGAGGCAGATATAGTACCGTCTCTCTCGCTGCGTCGAGATCGTTACAGAACGATCCATTACATTCCAGAACAATGGCTGGAGGTATAAAAACGAGGCAAAGTGTTAGAGCGAGTCAGTTGCTAGTGAGTTGTTAACTAAGTGTGCAGCTGTAAAGTAATTGTGAGTGTGTAGACATTTGAAGGGTATTGTAGTAGATTTATTTCGTTTGGTTACTTGTTGCAGTGGAACGAGACTACCTTAAAGGCTGCGTTTTACGTCATTTTGCTTCTGCAAGAGGTGTACAAAATTACTGTTTGCTGCAATAAAGAACATTTTAAATTTGTGCAAACAAGAGTTAATTATGCGAACCCACAAAGTCACAGTAGGTATAATGTACGCAAATACTGTGTGTGCCTACACAATCTTTTTTGGGGGGGATGAGTGAAATGGGTGAAATGATGCTCAAATGAGTCCGGGGTCCATGGAGCTTAGAGTTACCCAACATTCGTTTTTCAGGATAAGGGAAACCCCCCGGAAAAAACCTTATCCATGTAACTCACCCAGACCGAGATTCGAACTCGGGACCTCTTGAACGCGTGGCAGACACGCCACCATGTACGCTACCGAGGCGGGCAAACATATCGTTATGTTAATATTGTAATGAAACCAGTTAAGTTTGCACAATATAAAAACAAACAAGTACATTTTGCCACCTTAGAAAACAAAGTTTCATAGCTTTTCCCTTATACTTTGAGATAATTTTCTTGTTAAATATAAAATTTGCATTTTTACTAAAAGATATTGAATTATGAAATCCTCCTTTTATAGGTTGCTCATTAATTGTTCATCTGTTGCTTCGAAGATGCTGAACTTGAATATCAAGTCTGACATTCATTTGCCTCCTTTACTGAGTTACACTGCTCACAGATACATACGTCGACGTTTGCCTGTAAGAGTTTTTGTTTTCATTAATTGAACCTCAAAACACGTGAAATCTCTATATTTAACTTTTGAACAGAATATCTACTAGGTGCATGGTGAAGAAAGCAATTAAATCGTGGTTGCCGTTCTCTATCACTCACATTAAAAACCTTTGTGGTCTGCATTAAGCCGTAATGACAGAAGACTAACGAAATAGCATAAGAGGTATAAGTTCTGAGAACTGCATAGCGTTGGGGAATATGCGAGAAAACGGAAAACACGTGGAATTGTATTTTGCATAGAACCAACTTCTGTTGTTTGTTAGGATGCGCTGCACTAATTGTTCTGGTAGCTGAGAGACAAAAGGCATTCCATGGCAATACAAACCAGAGTTAACGGTTCGAACCCCAAAACGTCATAAAACTTTTTATTCCAATCCTTTTATTTTGTTAGACGCAGATACAAACCAATTTGTAATTGTTCCGTATGGCTGAGGTTTTACCAGAGAGAGCTGGTGAATATGCAAGAACACCAAAAGCAAGGGAAAATACGGCTTTTTATGGAACCAAGATCTACATTGCAGATAATGTAGTTATAAATCTGTTGCAGCTAAGTGGCAAAATGCACGCTGTGTAAACTGAAGCGAGGAATCACGGGCCAAAGGATTAGGATTTCATTACGGAGGGGATTTGGTACGTAGGCCACCATGCTGGGACCATTGTTCCTATGCCCCTAAGTCGGGGCAACCCCAGAAGGAAGAATGAGGAAGGAGAGAGAGAGGGCGGCCGTCCCAAGAAGCCACGACAGTACAGAGGGCACGGTCCCTACAGTTTACTTTGATGGAAGCTTCCCCCGACAGGCCAGGACAACGAACTCGCTCCCCCACAGCGGGATGGCAACGAGTCCAGCAGCCGAGCCCTAATGGTCCCAGGTAGACGATCCGAGCCCGAACGGTCACTGACTGGCGGTCCCGAAATGGTCTCCGCAGAGGAGTGGTGACCGGTAACCGACCTACCGGAGGAGGAAGTAGTTTTCCTCAGAGCATATCATCCTGCCATGCACCGCCGAGACACCCGCCAACACTTCTACCCTTAAAGAGACCACCAGATGAGAGATGATATGAAATGACAATGGAGATGAAATGGAGGGACAGGAAATTCGTGGGGTGTAATTAACCTACCCAGCATTCGACTAGCAACCCGGGAAAATTCCGAAAAACCATGGGTCAGGTTGGTCGGCCACGGGAATCGAACCCGGGCCACAGACAAAACCGTCTGAGCCATCCCGCTCGGTCAGTATAGGTCATACCTTTTATTCAAACTTTCTCGCCATTAATTGTTCGAACATGCGCAAAATGTTGTTAGAAGTTCCTTATGGACAGCATTCGACTTTTTCACAAAGACTTCATTACAGTGTGGAGGATGTGTGGAGCTTATTCAAAAGGGTGAAATTGTAGGCCGGGCTATTACTGGTGAAAACGCCTCAAATGCCTCGCTCACTCACATCTAGATAGATCCACTGTGAGTAGCACTCCCTTCAAAGAAGGAATGTAGTGGAGGAAGCACAGGCAGTTTAAAACTACAGGCAAGCAGGCCACAGAACCATGAAGAAGTCTCTAACAGTTCCAGGTTGGAAGATCCGATCCACTGTCTGAGAAGTCTAGAGGAGGTAATGAACGACCAATCGACTATGCAACTCTTTACTGTCTATCGGAAGTACTTTTATCATCTGTCCGGCATAATCTCTCCGGTACTGCCATAAACCGCAAAACTTACACTGTACTCACACCACTGCTCACCAGAAAATTTGTTGGAATAATGCCTGCTGTATATAAACCATGTGAACTAAAAATCTACTGTGGAGTAGAACCGCAATACCCAAAACTGAAGCCTGGAACGTAGCGCATGCGACCACTTGCAAGTAGCTGCTGGGCATCCCTCCTTTCAGCCATCCATCCAACCATCCTTTTTTTTTGCCGGCGTTCCTTACTTTCACGGCGGTCCCTTGCAATAGTATGTTATTATGTCTATATGTACCTACGTATTTGTAGTTAGTAGTATTATAATTTAGCTGGCTACCAGTTAAATGTTTACTGGATACCAGTGTTCTATTATTTGTACATTGGTAGTCATTTTATATTTTGTATTATTTTATTTTAACTGTCTTTAAATTTTGTTTTATCATCTGAAAAATTTTGTGTTTTAATTGTAGTGTTTTTGTAGTTATTTGGTTTTAAATAAATAAGAATTTGAAAATTATGTCCTGGTATAAGAAATTATGAACCGGGACGAAGATTTTCAGATCCTAAAAACATCCCATCCCATCCCATCCCATCCCGCCCGTCCATCCATCATTTATTTGTACATAAGTATTCTGGACTAATTTTCGGGTACTTCCAGCTATACTCCGCACCCGATTTTGCAACATAGACCCCATATAGAGCAGAGATGATGTCATCCAATTTTCAAGCGACTACAGCTATGAGCATGGTGATAGTTCCCTTGTTACAAGCATACCTGACAAATAAAGACAAAAAGAAAGGGAAGGGAAAGAAAATTAAACTACTGTTGCCTCTGATAAAACCCCAAGGTGAGAGTTAGGGTCGGAGGAAACGAACCAAGAATCTTATACAAAAATTACCAAACTTAAATAGCATTTTTCTCCGTAATTAGTATGCTATGGGCCTAATATTGGTGATCTGCTTTTTTAGCTCCTTCCCTTTTTTACCCTCACTTTAAAGGAAGCAACAGTGTGATCCTCGTATATTATCTACTCAAATATGTATCAATTCAATATATTCTCTCTTCTACATGTACAATAATTCCAGGTGTCACATTCTCAATGCATGCTACAGCACGCGTCCAAAAGTTCGGCGTGTTGCCCGCTGGATATCTGCACAAAACCTACATGTTATCTTCAACATTTGCATCAATTTAATGTGTTATCTATAAAACAATACAATGAAAAATCTGGAAGTACGCTGTACTCTTTCTGCATATTAAAATAACTTTGTCTCCTTTAATTTACGTAATAGACATTTTTATGTTTGAGTTAAAAGCTTTCAGAAATAACTGGAATTAGGTTCTAACTAGAGAGGTTACAATTCGGCTTTTCGAGTTATTAAACAATAAATACATTGTGATGATGTAAACACAAATGTCATATTCAAAGATTCTTAGTCACTAATATCAGAAATAAAGTGATTTGGAATTCACTCGTTTGAAAGAAGTTCAAAAATCATCTAAGATAAACCAGAATTCTCTACTCAAGATGTTCTCTTCTTTCATAGTTTTTTATTACTACTTATATTTTATAACACCAAGCTGTATCACTCCACAACAGAAATCCACATCTTCTGAAATTTTAATACCTTAGACCTGCAGCACAAAGAGGCTATGCACTACAAAGATAAGATTCCATTTCCATCACATTCGGTACTGCCAAAATTCACGAAACTAAAGCTTGGAGAAATGCTTTAAATTTTGTTATTGTTTAGACATTTTGTAACGCAAAGGATTTGTACACATTAATGAAGATTTACCTTTGGAAATAATTTTAACATTACGTAGGTGGAAGCATGGCTCATATGACCAGTATTAATTCACAAGCAATGCTGCCCGCACAGCAGGATACAACTTTTATTTGCATAGTTGTGTTTTAATGCTGGGAGATAGATGTCCAATGAGGTGCAGTGTCTCATGAAACTCAACAGTACATAGCAAAAATCCACTTGGTTGTGAAGCTATAGCCTCTGGGCTGTAAAATTATTCATAAAGGCCAGGGAAAGCCACTCCACGAACCACTTGCTCATCCCAGTGTTGTCTAAAGCATTGATGTCTTTCACTGATGGGGGTAGAAATTTGCAAGCAGTGTGGGAAAATAAGAAGGAAATGAGAAATTTTATTAAAAGGAATATGTTGTAGCTATTTTAGACCTTTAGAGCAAATTGTGATTTTGTAATTCTTTTGTTAATATAATACGAGGCTGCACATGCATTTGTTTAAGCTTTAACTATGCCCACCAACGTTTCTACAGCCAAATAGTACTAGATATTCTTTGTTTTTCTTTGTTCACTTTTATAACACAGAAACAAACTTCTGTCCAAATCCTTTAACTGCGCTGTATGAATTCATATGAATGGATTTTCTAAACTTAAAACCTACAGCGAAGCAGCTGAATGAAAGTGATAACACAGAAGTGAGAGCACATACTCAACACACAATACTAAAACTTTATACCAATGTTATTGTTAGGTACATATCTGTAGCACTATAATACTCTCGAGGTTAAGTAAATCTCCGTAGTAAATCTTGCCTGTGAGACAGTTCTGTTGTGTTTTCATTTCAGATTAGCATAACAGCATCCCGGGTATCTAGCATGTACAGTATAATACAAGACATCGGGGATAACATGTGGATCAGTTATGTTCGAGGGCGTAGACAATCCATGAAGCTGTAGCACGTTTCTGTCTGTGTGGGCCCTCTTCAAAACTACCTCATTTCTTCTCCTTCTGACAAGAGGTCAGGTGCCATTGGTCTCTAGTCTCGTTTGCGCCACATAAATAATTTCATTCATCAGCCATCCACGGCCTCCCAGATCTCGATCGCGGTAAAAGTAAAGAACTCCCCAGCACAAAGGGTACAGTATATCCCGCTTAACTAGAAAAAAATTATGTTGTATCCTCGGCTATTAGTGCTTCTAAAATATCATATATGCTCAATGATAAAAAAATTAACATAACAGCATGGAAGTGTATTTTTTCTACTCTAAAGGATGGTGTGAGGATAAAATGTTACATGGAATGAACATGAACCATTGTTTTGATGGAACTCTACCAGTGTAGTTCTTAACTGAAGTCTAACCGCGGTTTTAAACATCCAACTTTATACAAACACAAACAATATTTCGTAAGTTTCCTTCAAAATGTTTGTATTTTACGAAATTTCGTCGATTCTATATATACTTTGTCACTTTTTCCAAGTTCTAAGTCGCCAATTACTGTCTCCCAAGGTCATGCACCAGCATATATAGTGGCTGGCTTTTAAAACTTATGACTAGGGCCCGGATGTTAATGAAAGGTCATCTTTTTGTGAGTAATCACAGACGATGCTTTCTGGAAATTAAGTGCATTCTCGAAGAAATCGTAACGTATATGAGGTTTTCATAGGTCATCAAAATTCATTTTTTCTACATTTTTATAATAAAGTGCTTTTTAACATTTAGGTGCATTTTCCGGTCATTTTCTTTCTTTTTCACGAATTTATTGGGCATTTTCATCTGTAGCCCATATTCCGGAGGCCCGGTTTTTATTCCTGTGGGCGACCTGACCCTGACCCATGGGCTTCTTGGTCATTATCAAAATAATCTATGATTAAACGTTCATTTATATCATCTTTTATGAAATAGTAACTTTGTAAGTGTTTACGTAATTAACACAGGTCAGCGTCTTAACAGTGCTGGTGAATTTATGACGCATCAATTCGAGAGATCGCAGATTACATCATGCAATGCGTGTGGATTGCATCAGTCAGTACTTCAGGAGCTAGAAGTATCGTAGTAATGAGAGTAGTTTACAAGGTGTGTAAAACTGTTGTACTGTGCAATTGAAATGCTAAAACAAAAACAGTCAACTGCTTCCCGTTTGAAACAGTATATTTCAGAGTTTGTCTGAAAAATTCTTTATTGGTGGAACTGTATTATTCTGTAAAATGTGCGAAATTAAAGTCGCGCTCTTCAAAATGTGAAAGAAAAGACAAACGTCTCAGTTACAGTTAGAATAAATGGCTTCTACGTCAAGTAACAAGTCACCTTCCTTTTATAAAGAGTTATATGAAGTGTCTGAAGGTGAAAATATTCCGCTAGGAAGATAAAATGATTTCAAATTACGAGATTTTCTGGAACGTCACACTGATCATACAATTCCAGATAAATCTACTTTGCGTAAAAGTTACCTACAAAAATACTATGAAGACACCTGAAACCGAATACGTGAATGTGTGAATGGGAAAAAATTATGTATCAATTGAGAGACAGCTGATTCAGAGGATTGTGTAGCCAATGTAGTGATAGGTACGCTAGAAGCTCCTAGTGCCGGACAAATGTTTCTTCTGACCTCAGAGATTATGGAAGCTGCAAACCACTGTCAGATATGCAAACTGCTCGATAAATCCATGTGTTTATTGTGGCCAAGTGGAATGCAGCATGACAACGTGCTCCTCTTCCTAACAGATGCAGTGCCTTGGTAAAGGTGCTCAAAATCTATCCAAATATTTTACAGTAAGATGGTTCATGTTACGTGTTTGGTCCATGCTTTTCATCAAATTGCGAAACAGGTCAGATCAACATTTCCTGAATTAGATACACTAATTTCCATAGTTGAGAAAATAGTAACTTATTTTCTCATATTTTATAAAGTTGAAAATGAGCTGATGAATTTTGAATTGTTTATTTAGTAGAAATAATTGCATTATTTACTAAGAAGTTTAATTTTAAAATGTGATTATTCCAACCATATATTCACTATGTGTCTGTGACGGTTATTAATTTATTATTATGAAAGAAATTGTTGATTTTTGTTAGGTCATTTTTTTACATTTTACGTGCACTTTTTATACTTTAAGGGCATTTTATAGTTCATTTTTAGACCCTACTTATGATTATTGCTTCACCTCTTGTATTCCCCTTATATGTTAAAACGGATGTTAGTGATACGGTAAACTTCACTGAACTAAGCGTCTCTCGTAATGGCGAGACATTTCCCAGATGTTGAAGATAGCTTTCTGCATTTACTCGTCATTAAGTAATATTTAACTAAACCCTGGCATGCAGCCCAAACAAGACCCAGGAGGTCTGCAGACTGCTGCATTCCCTCGTCCCATCAACGAAGAGAATCATAGCCGAGGATAATATTAACAGGAATATGTGATCAGTAGGTCGAGTTCTGCTTATCGACTATGGCTAATACTAATTTTTGCATCCAGCAACTCTTACTTTGCAATCAGATAAATGTTTAATTGGTCTCAAAGAATCTTACGAGACTGAGGCCCCTAGTACACATCCTCCAGAACCCACACAGCGTATGATGCTATAAGGGAGAGAACATCATTTCCTTATTACACGTACATACTTCTAAAATTAAATGGAGACAACCATTTTACTCGTATACAATATCACAAAATACGTATAAACTAAGCTAAGGAGGTATCTCCTTAAGTATCTGTTCTCTATGCTTGCTTAGAATAATTGGTTCCAATATTTTGGGCGTCAAAATCCTAGTATACTCCTTCGGAAGGAACTAAAGATGGCAGCCACTGTCGTAAATTTAGATCATGTAAAAGAACGAAGTTCGAAAATAAGATCTGTGAGCAAAATGAAGTGGTCTTTCATACCTAATATAGATTAGGACAGCAGCTATTGCAAATAAAAGCTCAATTCTAATTTAGCTCTTATGTACACCACCAGTTGGCCCACCTCGGTAGTGTAGATGGCAGCGTGTCTCCTTCACGTTCAAAAGGTCCCCAGTTCGAAACTCGGTTATGGTGAGTTAACTGGATCAGGATTTTTTCGGCGTTTTCCCTTATCCTGATAGAGGAATGTCGGGTAACTCTAACCTCCATGAACGCGGACCCATTTGAGCATCATTTCACCCAGTTCTTTCATCGTCCGATATGACTACATTGGAGGACAAATTAAAAAAAAAATACACCACACGTTCTCTTTATAGCATTTTATTACCCTTTTTTTGAAGAATCTTAGCCATAAGCGCTCACAGTGTGCGATATTATCAGGGCGTCTGCCTTTTCTAGCTGAAATCCGGAAACTATGCTAGCAAACATTTTTATATTTCATTTCTGTTTTCTTTCAGAATATGACTAACTTAAGAATATGCACTAACTTGTGAAGAAATATCTTTCAACGAAATAATGGTTGTTATAATGACATTATTTCGTCGTAAATGATTTACGATGTTTTTAAATGCTGTACAAAGCGATTTTCTCAAGGGCAAGGGAATGTCATCAAACGAAAGAATAGGCTAAGATGTAGACACCTGCATATGATTCACACACATGCATCTCAAGATATTCCAGCAGCGTCTTTGGAAAAGAACCGACTTCCTGCATAAAAATTCATATTGAGCTCTATGAGCATCCGCTCATTAGAAACCCAAGCACGACCAGGCTGCAACGTGGCTAACTGCTGATTATGTCCCTCATACACATCAACGGAAACCTGCACATCAATTCAGCTCGCTCGTTCTTCTTCTTCATGACCAATATCTCCTTATAAAATCAACGTTTAGAACAAGTTTTACGCATACCTCTCTACTTCCGCATCAAGCAATAACGTGCAGCAAAAATCACAGGAGAATATTATACGTAGATCAAAATTCATACTGGGTGGATAGTAAACGCAAACTCTGAACAGGCTATAAAGACATCAGAACATATATAAATAGACTTTCGAACACTGATCTTCTTCTTCGTCGTCTTCTTCTTCTTACATAAAGGGATTAGGCCAAAAGCCTGTCCCGTCCTCATTCAACACTCCTTCCTCTTCCTAGGGCGTCCACGATGCTACTCTTTCCTCTAGCTTTGTAATTATATATGTGGTAATCTTATATTAACCATTCTGTAAATATATTCTTTCCAATTTTGTTTATTCTCCATTATTTTCTCAATTAACTCAAATAACTTTAGCTCTTTCTGTATACACTCATATTTTGTTATATCCTTCCTTGTAAAACCTTTCACCTTCATTAAAAATCGCATATCAGCAGCTTGAATGTTTCTTTTATCATTCTGTTCTAATATCCATGATTTACTCTCATACATGAGCACTGGTGCAGCCGTTGTCTTGTATAACTTAAGTTTTGTATCTCTTCCTGTTTTAATTTTACATTGTTACCACAATGAGCTGGAATTTATCAATTTTGTTTTCTAAATCATTATCTACAGTGAAATTTGTCACATCCTAAAACTAATTTAACTCTTATAATTGTTATTCCAAGCTCTCAAATACGTTAAGTAAAATTTTCTTGAATGGATGACGTTTGTGTACCCATAAGTTTAGACTCAGAAAATTGCTCTTTTGTTACTCAAAAATCGTGCAAGAAGAATCTTGGTCTCTGTTTCAGCTCTGGTCAACGGAGTCAGGCACCATTGTTAGAATCCGACACCTATTGACTCAATGTAAACCACATGATGCTAATTGCCCATTGGGAAATATACATGTTCTAACATTATTTGACTTGGGACACCGCAAAGACAATTTCATTAGCTGCATGCCTAAGACAAATCAGCTGTCAGTTATTTATAATAAGGCGGAATACTGCAACAGACGTAAAGAATCTAGGTATTCTGTTGCAGACGAAGTTCACTATCACGAAATTAAGGCCACTTAGCCGAAAGCTGGTGAATCAGCAATTGTTTTGGTAGTCGTCTCGGTAGCATGGATGGTAGCGTGTCTGCCTCCGTTCAAGAGGTCCCGAGTTCGAATCTCGGTCAGGGTGAGTTACCCGAATAAGGTAACTGAAAGACGAATGTTGGGTAACTCTAAGCTCTATGGACCCTGGGCTCATTTGAGCATTTTATCCATTCCACTAATCATCCGATATGACTTAATATTGGAGGACGTAAACTACAAAAAAAGTTTTGGCCAAATTTTAATATTTGTTTTTCCTACCTTTTTCATTCCAAGCATTGGAAAATAACCTTTTTCGAAACTATGCTGTCTCAATGTACATCCCGCTTATGTTGGGATCCGTCCCCTTCTGCTGTCGATGCGGGCGCTGCCGGACCCTTAGCACTCGTGATACCTCTGACGTTAATAGAGGAACCTCGGGCCGAACATTCGAGCCCCTCCGAGTTGTTCGGATTGGGTTGGACTCGAGGGGCAGTGTGTTCCTAACACCCACGGGAAATTGGGTATCTCCGGACAGGCTATGGCCGCCCGGAGGGGGTAGAGGGTTGCCGCATAAGTCCCGGGTATTAGCCTGCAGAGCTAGAAGGTGTGCTAGATCACCAGGTGGCCCCACCGAGGTTTTCGGTAGTCTTCACTGCGGGGTTGACGCGCGAAGTGGCGTATCCACTTCCATCCCGTCTTGACGTTGTGCTCAGCGGGAGGGCCTTTTAAGAAATCAGGTCTTGTCCTTTGGAAAGAGACCCGCAGTATCCATGACGGCAAATTGGCCATGGTAGCTCAATGGGTAAGAGCGACTGGACGATAATCAGTAGATACGTGGTTCAAATCCCGGCCGTGTCATTGAATTTTTCATGTTGACTCTATCAAACTTCATTTATTTGTTGATATTCTCCTCCGATATTATTTAGGCATGTCTTTTTTGTGACACCCAGTGTCATTCTGGCTCTTTCTCTTTCCAGCTTCGTGTGTTGAGGCTGATGCTAAGAAAACAAAGTATGAACTGCAAGCTATTTATATTCCTAAGATCAACAACTAGACGTGCACAAATGATCAGCACTAACTTAATTCTGGTGTAACTACAGTGTGTAACAGCTGTTAGAAAATTATTAATTTTATTTTCTCGTTCAGCATGTTGCCGCAAATTTACATTTAAGAGCCTGAGTGAGTTTGCATAAAAGTACCGTATATACAATTATTTATGTTCATGGTTAGAAATCACAACATATGTTTTAAAATAAAATTACTAAGAAACCTTTGAAAACAAAAAATAACAAATTCCACACTAAGGATTAATAGGGAGCCATCAGTGGGATAAAGCATTTAAAACAATGAAAAACACATCTAGGTGTGCCACATTCCTTGTAAATATATACTTAAAGCTTAATCAAAACGTTTCTGAATGCAGTCTGTCTGTCTAGCTGTAGCAACCGAGTTGTCCCCTCTTTAGCATTGTACACAAAAACCTGTCGGGAAAGTTACTGCCACACAGGTCGTTATTTATCTACAGCCGTTTGTTTTTGCTTTTATTCAAATTGTTTGTCATTATCTAATTCTCTGGAAAATGGGCGACGGCCTTCTTATTGTTACTTCTCCCCTGCGATCCCTCTCCCTTTTCCACCTCCTCTTCTACAGCTGCAAGTTAGTACTTGCTGTATTTCTTTCCTACTTCTTTATGAATGTTGGTCCCTTCTTTCAAGAAACTCTTCTGCCTTTTTACTTCACTTAGTGCTTCTTTTGTTTTTGTGTTTCAGTCGTCACTAATTTACATAAACCTGAAATGCGTCCCAGAACGGTCTCCTCAATTAATTATTTCGTTAGAAATACTTAAGGAAACTAATTATTCCTAGCGAAATATCCAGTTAGACAGCCACTTTACTGAAAAACACTTTAAATGATACATTTTGTGTTAGCTGGAAAGGTAGATATTGCTTTCTATCTAAATATTTCATAGCAATATTTCTTTGGAAAAACATATTCTGAGATTCCAACTCCGCGCGTGTCTGTGTGCATTAACAAGCATAACTCAAAAGTGAAACGTTGGTTATTTACCAATAGTTACCCTTTACATGGCAAAAATAAGAAACAAAAAGAATAAACAAATAAGAAATAAAGAAAGGATGGAAAAAAGAAAGAAAGGAAACTTCGTTTGGCTTTTGTTTGAACAAAATGACCATCATGGTTTGCATTAAATAGGCATCTACAATAGATATACTTATTTTCGGAAACCTTTAAACACTTTTTCCTTAACAAATGCGTTTTAAGAGTAATTAAACTTAGTATCTTTTCTAATTCCCTTAATTTTCATTCGATTCAACTTTAAATTTTAGTTGTTTCTGTAAAATGCAAATAACTAATTCGTATATAATTTATTGCTATAACTTATCATTTAGTACAACAGGGTTCATACACCCTCACGCGTGCGCGGGCATGCACACGTACACAGTATTTTTAAGGCCTCTAAACTGTTGCGGCAATTTCAACCAAATTGGCACCCAACTTTTAACACAAAAATGAACGTATCTGAAATTCCGCTCCATTTCGCGTAATTAATCACTTAATTTTATGTAATATCTCTACAAAAGCTCCAAAACCATCTATATCTCTACTTTGAACATTGCCAACTTAATAACTTTATGTAAATTAATTGTTCTTTCACACTAGCCACGTGTAGGAAGTACTATGAAAGGGTAGAGCCAGACTGAAAAATTCAATGCCATAGCCGGGATTTGAACCACGCTGGACGATACCAGAAGATCCGTTGTTCAAATCCCAGCTATGGCATTAAATTTTTCAGTCTGGCTCTACGCTTAATAACTTTAGTTTTCACGGCCTCGTGAAATAACAAAGAACAGTGAATTCAGTAATATTCGTTAATTTCTCTCTCACACACAGAAGTGTCGTTGAAGAGTCATCCCTGTCCAAGGAGAAGGAGCCTTCGATGTTCTGCCATTCCGGAAATCTGTCCCTTAGTGGCCTTATGACGGATTTATAATAATACACGGTGGGTAGATAATCCATGCCAGAGGATCTACTTCCATTTGCCCTGGACCCGTAGGACCAGGGAGTTACCGAGCTGTCCCGAAAGGGTGTCCGGCACCTCCGAGACTCTTTCCATAGGGCAACACCTAGAGACTAACAAGCCCCCCCCCCATCTGGTCCTATGGAGTCAAGACGGGATGGAAGTGGATACGCCGCTTACGCGCGCCAACTCCAAAATGGAAAGGCTACCGATATGGCCTCGGTGTGGCCGCCTGGTGATCTAGCACACCTTCTACTAGCTATGCGAGCTAGTACGCGGGGATATTAATGGCTTCCCTCAACCACGTCCTGAACCGTACCCGATCTCTCACAGGTATCGGGAACCACTGCCCCCTCGAGTCCAACCCAATCCGAACAACTTCCTATCAAAGAGGGGCTCGGTCCCAGGACCTCTAGTAACGTCAGAGGTACCACGAGTGCTAGGGGTCCACAGCGCCCGCAGCACGGCAGCTGAAGGGGACGGATCCCCTCCCCTACGACAACGGTGGGTAGATAGTGTTCTTTTATGAAGCATACAAATTGTAGAATGAAAGAGAGGATACCAGAATATTTGGGTTCAATGACTGAAGCAGCCTCCTGCGCCGTGGCGTAGCGTGTTAAGCATGCCTTGGTCCCTGGTTACGGAAACCGGCCCGGGTTCGATCCCACCCATTGGGTGCGGATTTTCGGTCCCGGGAAAAGGACCGCTGCCCACTCAGCACCGTGAGGAAAGTGAGAAGCTTACATAGGTAGCGGCCCTGGTCACGAAAACCAACATTCTGGCTGGGGATGCCGAGATGCTGACCACATCTCCCCATATCGGTTGGATGATCGCCTACCTCTGCCTTGCGTAAGTAGGCATGAGGCCGGCAGTCTGGATTTTCCCGTAGGGGAGGGAATCCGTGTCCTTCAGCTGCCGTGGTGCGGGCGCTGCGGATTCTTAGCACTCGTGGTACCTCTGACGTTAGTAGAGAAACCTCGGGCCGAACTGCCGAGCCCCTCCCGTCGAGGAGCTTTTCGGATTGGGTTGAACTCGACGGGGCAGTGTGTTCCCGACATCCGAATTGGGTGCCTCCGGCCAGGCTACGGCCGCCCGGAGGGGGTAGAATATTGCCTAATAAGTCCCGTGTACTAACCTGCAGAACTAGTAGAAGGTGTGCTAGGTCACCAGGCGGCCCCACAGAGGTTTTCGGTAGTCTTCCCTGCGGGGTTGACGCGCGTAAGTGGCGTATCCACTTCCATCTCGTCTTGACGTTGAGCTCAGCAGGGGGGGGGGGGTCATTTTAGACTCCATGTATTGCGCTATGGAAAGAGCCCCGTAGAATCCATCGCTTCCGGGTAGAAGGAAGCCCGGGTCCTTAGTCCTACGGGTCCAGGACTAATGAGAGTAGAACCTCTGCACGTAACAGACTGGTTGGTTGGCTCTGGCCCTCTTAGGGTTGAAGC